>CM060966.1:91640696-92353196 GCA_030765045.1 Tenodera sinensis | reverse complement strand
TGAAGATACTTTATCTGAACCAGATAGAAATGAAAATAGTGATGATAGTGACGAAAGTGAGACCGCAGAATAGTCAGAGAAAAGAAACAAAAAATATATTGTAGGCCCAATAAAACCATGGTAAGTATCCAGTTCATTCACAAATTACTGTATACCTACATACATAACTTTTACATAAGACTACATGGTTTCCTTTCCTTTCTGAATTCCTAGAAGCACCACTAGCATAATTCCCTCCCCAGTTTTTTCAAGCAAATTCTTTCGAGGGAAAAAAAGGGGGGGGGGGAAATTACGCGATAAAATACGGTATTCAAGGCCTAAGTGGAAAAATAAATATTCTTCTGACTTTTTGCAAAATAAAACATACCACTTTATTTGTATATGTAAACATTGGTTGAATTATGACTATTCAGTCAATTAATATTGCTGGTTATAATAGGGTTTTTTTTTTCTACAAGATCTCGCCAAGCACATGGGGAACTGCAATTTTTGCAGTATGCAATATTGTTTGTAGGATCTTGGACATCAGGCTTTTGCTGTCATAGCCATTTTGAAGTTTGTGCATTATTAGCAGATAGTGTTAAAACTATTGTTGTTCATGTGTATATCGTACACCTAATTGTGATATAAACAATATTTATAATATATTATATTTTTAACTAGTTTATTCATTTTCAACTGCGTTGAGCTGTTGGTTTTTCCGCTTTTTCTTTCTTTTCTTTTTCTTTAAGAGGGGATCGCATCTTATGTTTATGGGTTTAGCTCATAGCGCTGACTCTGGCACGACAGTCTGTCTGTAAACGTGCTGTTTCAAAGACGTGTGCTGAAGAGTGGGATCATCATATCGACCTGAATTTTTTCCCCTGAGGTTTCTAGTACTTTGAAAGGTAATGTACATATCTATTTTATCAGTATGTTCTGTTGTGTTTTTAAATAATTTAAAAGTCAGTAGCTGTAAAAATATTCAAATAAAAAGCGGGTTTTAAAGTATTACGAAGTGTTTAGTGAACTTCCCGACTCGTCCCATCCGAAAAAAATTGTTATGTTCAGATTCATTTCTCTACAAGCTGCGAAAATTTTAGCTGCTGATATTTGCTAAGTACCTCAAAAATAGTGTTTGAAGTTGTGAATGCTTTCATTATAGACAGCTATAGCATGAAGTTCACTGCATCGCATCGTAATAATTGTTTTATTCACTGAAAAATGTAAAATGGATGTAAATTACTATAGTATTACAAATGTGATGTATTTTAAAACACATTTCTTGCAAATATAGTCATAACAAGAATTTATTACTTTGATTTCGGCGCAAGACAACAGGACAATAATTATCGCTTTGAGCCTTAAGTTCACGAAGGGATGATATGCAGATTATAAATAATTTATAATGATGGCTTTTATATTCATTAAAATATTCCATTGTGCAGTTTACTACAACTGTAAGTTGCGGTACTTCATATTATGATGTAGTAACTATTTTATTTTTAATAGGTGAAACGTCGCCACGTAAAATTAAATTTCGTCATGCACTGTGAGGGAGAGCAACCTGGAAGATTTTAGAAAGCAGTGCAATTATCTAAGTGATATTATATTGGAAAAACATCCTGCCCCACATCTTCAAGACAAATAAAATATATATATATATATATATATATATATATATATATATATATATATATAAAAAGGAAGTTTCTCTCAAGATTTTTTCTTATTAACACTTTATCGATATTTTACATTAAATAATTCCTCTTAGCACCATTCTAAATGATTTAAAACGTTTCCACTTTTTCATTTAGTGGAACTAATGCTTGATGAAACTCTGCTGAAAATTCTATGTTCACACTACCTAAATATGTCCTTTCACTTCTATTACACACATGCGAGTGGACAGTTTATGGCGTCCTCACGTGACACCGCCTATTTCGTATACATTCGCGTATGCGTCCATCAAATAGTTCTTTCTTGCTAGGGAAGCGATCCCTAACCATCCTCCCTTACTTTTATTATGGAACACATACAATTCTAATATTTATACATATATATTAAAATCAAATATGGAAATATTTATGACGTCTTTGGGCAAACTTAGATGTTCGTAACAATGAACATTTGCAACACGTTTTCGTCATTTGATCAGTTCATACCAACATCAAAAAACAAATTACACTTTTAACAAATATTCACATAAACGATTTTCTTTTGGGGTCTTCTAATGTTCTGTCTCAAAGGAATGTGAATTACTTTCTACAAAAGAACAATGCCTGGTTCCAAAATGAAACAAGTTTTCCTACATCCAAGGATAGGCGATCTCCACTCGAGTCCTCTTAAAGTAGTGAACCTACCAAGAGGCGTAGAACAGAAGATCTCCGATCCACGGCAGGGACGTCTCAGCTTGCGTGTGCTACGCAAATGAATTTACGTGCTGAAGGGAAAGTGGATGCAGCAAGTGTTTTGAAGGACGTAAGTTGCACCACACCGAAGAGCGGGTCAAAATACAGACAAGCATGTCGAAAAATGAGTAATCCTGAAGTTATAAGCAATGATAAGGGGTTGTCTATGCTTGTTGAAGCTGAAACTGTCAAGATGTCCATGGCCCTACTATAATTGAAGGTTTACTTCCAATAGGACAACTGTCCGAAGAGGCAAGTGAAGCAAGGAACAAAGATATAAAGAAATACAGAGAAGGATTTGCTAGAAAATGTTCAACGACATCGAATCTCGAAGATGTTTTCAAAATGCTCCTTGTATCATCTGATCCATGCATTACCAATTTACGCCACCTAGGAGAAGTGTAAAGGAATTCTCACCTGAAGCGCTACAGGTGTTAGTGGGCCCTACTCTTGAAAACAGGAGAGCCTATGCTTCAACCAGGAAGACCTGAAGAAAAGGGAGAACGAGAAGTAGCAGAAGAAGATGACGATGAAGCTGATCACGAAGATGATAAATGATCAGAGATACCAGTTGGAATTCAAGACAAATTTATTCATGACCCAAATTAATTATCAATTAACATTTTATAATGGTAATCATCAGAGAGCGGGGTTTTAGTAAGTAAACATAGGAATAAGATTAACAGTACGGAGTATAGGGCCGGCAGGTAGCGTGAGGGCTGTACTGCCTTCTACTCTGCAAGGTCGTCGGCGCTTCCACTTCCCGTTGTAAGTGTACGGTTAACTTGATGGATTTTGCACTAAAACACCGCTCCCTGGTAATCATATTTTTTTTAAAAAAATTATAATAAAATACATTTTTTATCTTTAAATTGTGTTATTTATGTTTTCGACCTAGTATTAATTTAAGATCCAATGATAGCATATAATAGTGTGAAATAGTTTAGGCCAGGAATTTGTGAAAATTTCCCTCTGAGACGTCAATACTGGATAGTACTTCTAGACAAAATAAATGAAACCATGAAAATATGAAATACTTATTAATAAACATATTTGACGGTGCCGTACAGAGTGCATTTGCATACATTTAAGTTTAAAGTAACATACTGTAACATAAACCACGCAGGTAACAATTGGAATCAATGTGCCTACCATCCTGAACAATGCACAAGTGCACATCTCATCGTGCGCCTCCAGGAGTATACGTGGAATGACCATCAACAATTCTGTCGATCGTTTTAGGGATAGTGCCTGGTTTAGTTGCGTGTACTATGTCTTTAAGCAATTCCCATAGGAAACAGTCTGAGGGAATTAGGTCAGGAGATCACAGAGGCCAAGAAGTTGAGCCTGAAAAATTTGTATCTGATATTTCCGGAAATTTAGCGTTATAGAAGTAGGAGAAATGCTAATTTTCTGAGCTGCTTTGGAGATTGATCTGTTGGGCTGTTAATGAAACACTGCGGACATTCGTTGTTTTCTTCACGTGTTGCAGAACACGGATCCTGTTTCCTGAAACTTTTCGCCAACTGAAAGGATGCTCTTCCTGTCAGGCACCTGACATCCTGCACCTTATTGTCGTCGAAATAAAAGCTGAATTCCAGTCATAGGTTTCCCGATCTCAAACCAGGAAGCGATTTTTCATCGTTGTCGTAAAGATAATCGATTATACGGTCTCTTGTTTCATCATTCCACGACTTTAAGCAAAACAAAAAACAACATAGCTATTTACATTGTACTAAAATGCTCTCTAGTGGACTTTGGTGGGCATTAGGAACTGAGTCGATTATGCGGCACTGGGAAATATTTTTATTAACAAATATGTAAGTACAACATATCCAAAAATAATTAAAATTGGTTAATTTCTCTAATGTCCAGTTAACTTATGAAAGACGCTGTATCTTCCATGGAATAACAACTATTGTCTGCTCTGTGGCATTTTCAATTAAAATCAAAACCTTTTTCTGAAGCATGTTCTTTTATAACCCAATGTGTTCGCATTCGAGGATAAAGCTTTGTAAAGCTTCACTAATCGTTATATACGTAATTAAATTACATAATATTTATAGCCCCATGTCATTCAGCACGACTTGAATGTATCAACATCGGCTGAATGGCTTTTGAGGTTACCCTAAAGAATAACATTTTGTTTGTTAACGACGCTGTCAATAGCCAGAATCATATCAGCGCAACTAGTGTGTCGGAAAGTTTGAGTAGTTCACTTGAATGACCATTCAATACAAATAATATAAATGCTACAGATTAGCAAGAGAGAGATAATAAAGGCAAGGCAAACGCAATAAAACTATTAATAATTATCTTTTCCGTACTTTAGCTGTAGCCAAATCCTTATGTTGTAGGCTCTTCTCGATGGATCTGGATGAAGTCCTGAGCGAGTTGGGACATTTTGGAAAGTTTCAAGCCTTCAACTATGTACTTCTCAGCGTTGCCATTCTCTTTACGGGACTGTTTGAAGCCGGATTTATCTTCACAGCTGGAGATCTTGAATACAGGTAAATGGAAAAAAATTAAAGATAAACAAAAATGAATTGGTTTTTGGGGTATTCCAATAAGCTGTTTCCTCTATAAGACTCGCATCCGGAAGGTCTCGGGTTCGAATCTCACGACCGAACACTCAGTTTCGGTTTCCCCAGATCCTAGGAGAAAGCCCTTTACCTTTACCTTTTGCCAGACAACTTATAAGTACATGCTCGCCCTCCCGTAACATCTACTTAGTGATATATACTCCTAGAGAACTAATCACCTTCTTTTCTCACGTTTTGTTTTGAAGTTAAAGTTCAGTTCCCCTTTGACGCTTTAAATAACGTGCGTTATACCAACCTTTAACTTTGTGGTTCCGTGCAGTGTATTTCAAAATATATTTGTAGCGGAAGATGAAAGTGTTTTCCATGTTTTGTCATATTGAAATGTCATAATAGATTCTTATAGTAGCATTAAAATACTGAAATTCACCAAAAGTTGGCTACTTTTCATGTCGCATTGTTTATTTATTTTCAACTTAAGTAAACTTTTGGGTGCCGCCGTGCCCAAACAGTTAGATCGTTTGTCTATCATCAAGGTGTCCCGGGTTCGATTCCAGGGACACCATGTGGTATTCGTGGTGGACGCCACACATTCCATCAACTGCTCCATCATCACATTTCCACTCATCCATTTCACCTGCATTTCATATCATCCTCTACCTCACTCTAATACCTGTTGCTGGTTTGACCACCCGCGTCCGGCTCATAGCTTCGTCTGCTTCCCGACAGGCATCTGACTCTAAGCACTGGCTCGTACGTCCTAGGGGATGACAGTACTCCATGCGGGGAGGGTAATGAGATGACGAAGTAAACTTTGACACTGGTATTGAAATATCGAATTAAGCGTTTACCTAACAGAGCAACATGACTCCGTGGTAACGCGTGATAATATAAGCGTCGTAGGTGTGCCGGAATTTCGCCCCCAGGAGTTTTTAGATGCCAGTAAATCTACTGACATGGAGCTGTCGTTTTTAAGCGCACTTAAAAACCATCGGGATTTGAACCCACGACCTTAGGATCAGTAGGCCAGCCAAAACACAAGCAATTAAATCTTACACATTTTTTTTTTCTTTTGAACGGTTTTTGACTTAGGTATTACTTTTTAAATCTGCACGAAACTTTAGAGAAGAACTAGAAATTACTGAAAAATTTTCTTTCGGACTAAGGCTAGTACAGGTCACACGTTAGTTCTTGAATGAAATGTTTAAATGAGAGGTTAGATGCGAGTCACCTTACGGGAACACTGGAACAGAGAAGCAGGAACGACAATCAGATGCTGTGTACCTTGTTCTCATGTTCCTGCGCTCAAGAAGTACATTAACCAGAAAGCAAATTATAACACTTCCAGTGATGTCAGCCACATGTATTATAATATCAATATCTGTAACTGTTTACACTTAATTTGCTTGTGTTTCTCCTATACCGAACATTTCTCCTCCGTTTTCTTCATCTGAAACGCTGTCATTTTTATTATCTCACGTTAAAACACTTGCAATGACATAGACCCATACTACACAAACTTTGCAGTAAATTGTACCCTGCGTTTTCCTCGAAACATAACATAGAGAAGCACAGTGTTCGTTAACGTAACAAACTATTTGCTGACCTGTTTATTAAGGGTAGGCTAGCTCACTGGAACTTTGGTGAAGGTCATTCGTCAAGAACTAATGCGCGACCTATAAAACAAAATTATAGATATGTGCGTTATAATCAGGTTAATGAAATATAATTTTTAAAAAGGTTGTTTTTAAAATTACATCGTGTTGAGCATTTCACATAGGTTAATAACAATTCAGGTTTAAAATTTAATAATTCGAAAACTAAGAGATATCACAATGAATTTTGAAACCATTAATGTTTATATAAGACAACACTGAAAATCAAATTATAGCTAAATTGGATGACAGCTTTAAAAAAAATACATTTTCGTTGCATCCCCTTAAAGTAAAGTTCAGATTGCCACATTTTCTTTAAACCCTTAAACATAGAAATTTAATTTGTACTCGTGGCGTTTGCTAAAAAAAACCATAACTTTTAAAAGAATTTAAACTGTCCTTGGTGTTTTCTTACGTTTTCAATCAAAAGTTCAAACGAGTCGACAAATCATTTTCAGACTTTTGCATATAAAATTCAGTTCAGCCTAAGTTCAGCCTAAAGTTCATAAATTTTTAGATGTATACAACCCTTTATTTGTATCGGTTTCAAGAAAATGTTAAACTGCTAGTTTCTTCGAGCTCTATGTAACATTTCACTCCTGTTTAAAATAGTTTGCATCCAAAATTATAGGTGTCTCTTCGTATATAAGACCTTGGCAAAATGCTTTTTGAAAATGTTTTCAAGCGATGATTTTATGCAACCATCTGATATTGACATTTTATTGATGTAGTCTAATTTGTTTCTACATAAACTGATAGTGTTGTCGAACTTTGCCTTTAGTAAAGTATAAGGATTTTATATAGGATTAGATTTTATGTACTCCATGTTTATTTATTAGTTCAACTAAAATACTGGAAATAAGCTTCCATATGTGACCTTTAACAATAACTATTATTTTTTGTAGATGTTACATCCCCGAGTGTGATGAGTCAGAAACGAATTACCAACCCATTTGGCTACGCCGTGCTGTACCCTTCCAGCATGGTGTCCCCAGCAGATGTCACCGCTTCGAGCCTAACGTCGCAAATTATACGTACAACAGCTCCGATTTTTGCTCATTGGAACAGTTTGATAGAGAGCAGATAGTTAAATGTCATCAATGGGTATACGACGGTCCAGAGTCTACGATACTTAGAGAAGTAAGTGAAAAACACCAGGCTACAAACTGTTATACAACTTTGTTAAGCGTTACTTAATCAGATAGCGTCTATTTATAAGGAATCTACAAGTTTAAGACAAAACTGGAACTAATGCAAAAAAAAAAAAAAAAAAAAAAAAAAAAAAAAAAAAAATATTGAAGTATCAAGAATTATGACAAACTGTGCAGTGCATTGTAACATAAGTTTGCTAATATTGTTTGATTTATAGAAAGCAATCTCATGAGCAATGATCCCAAATATTGATTACGATAAAATAAATATTGTACATCTGTTAATTGTTCTTACTCACTGTATGTAGTTTCAGATTGGAGAGTTGAACATTTAAAAAATTCCATGCCATGGCTAGAACTAAAACCTGGATATTTATGTTGGCGCATTGCCACGTCACAAACACCTGAAAGAATTTTTATTTCGCCTATCGTATTCATAAATCACGCCAAACCACTTCGCGATCTAGTGTTGCGAGACACTGTTGTCTATTTTAAAGAGATTTTGCAATATTTCAAGTACTTTTTAATACTGACCTGTTACTGGCATATTCGTTGACCATACTATACGGCCAACGATTATGATAAGGACGAATGGGAGTTAATTGATTTCTGTGGATTGTTCTTTCACATTTACCATGTGGGTTGGAAAATAATTTGTTTTAAGATTCACCACTCCCTATCGAGAGCACTAATTTGGAAGATAGCAACAATTTATCTCTAAACGGCAGAATTGTTAGTCATAAAACAGTAACATTACACTTTCACATTTAGTGTCATTACCGCAGAAATTTAATTCAGATTTTCTTTTGGACATTAAGAAAGTTTCTAAATCTAATGTGATACACAGTCCCACAATGTGAAGTCTTCTGCCAAACAAAAGAAAAAAGGAATTTGCCGTAATATTCAGGCACATATTGTCTTTCGATCTCATAAAAGGACCAGTTGAGTCAGTAGAATCAAATTAATAACACGAGACGAGTTTAGCACAGTTAACTTGTGAGCAATAGATTGCCGAAATTAATTTGGTTCTTGTCTGAGAGGTAGAATTTTTCAGTTCCAATTCTACCTCTCAAACATTGCCCACACACGGCTTGTGTGTTTATAAACACCAACATTAAGTTTGTTGGCATAAATAAATAATTACCATCTGAAGATTATTTAATGCTGGGACATAGCTTACTTATGATAGTACTCGTAAGTCACCATTGGGCTAATTGTCTCCGACGTGAGACTTCTTTTGTGGTTTACCGGGAGAAACAAGAATTGGTTGGAGAATTCAGTGTCATTCTGGCAGATTGTCATGGTAGCTCATTGGTTAGAGCACTCGCCTGGTAAGCGGAGGGTCTGTGGTTCAATTCGCAGCTATGGCATTGAATTTTTGAGTTCCAATTTTACCTCTCAAACATTGCCCACACAACAATAAGCTTGTTGGCATAAATAAGTAATTTTTTTCTTGTCGTTTTGTATTGTCTATCTTAAGGGCATTGCCCTCTTTTTTCCCCAAGAGAGAAATATATCATCCCCCCACCCAAAAAATACCACGGTTCTACTAATCGAGTGCAAAACGCACAACCTGGGTAACTTACGTCTCTTCCCTCTCTCGACGCATTTCAACACAAAGGGTGTGGACTGCGGTTCGGCGTATGTACGGCAAGTGTCGCCGGACGATTATTCCCGGCCTTGCCGTACAGGGCTCTTATTACACCAACGAGCAGGCTATCGCCGACGCCCTTGCCGAATCTTTCTCTGCTACCAGCCAAACCCAAAGTTACGATAGGTCGTTTTTAGCTATTAAGGAATCTGCGGAGCGGATAGTTCTTAATTTTAACAGCGACGGTAGTGAACCATACAACACGCCTTTTAGCATAGCAGAGCTGATGCACTCCTTGTCTCTGGCGCACGACTCTTCTCCCGGTCCGGATGACATCTACCGACAAATGTTGCTTCATCTACCACCTCAGGCTCTTTCCTTCCTGCTGAGCATCTATAACCGAATCTGGCTCCAGCGGGTTTACCCGTCTTCCTGGCGCGAGGGTATCGTCATCCCTATACCTCGGCCCGGGAAAGACCGGGCACTTGCCTCTAGCTACCGCCCTATTTGCCTAACGAGTGTCGTTTGCAAGACCCTCGAACGTATGATCAACACTCGTTTAGTGTGGTGGCTAGAGACGAATAACCTGCTGAGTAATGTCCAGTGCGGTTTTCGTCGCCATCGCTCCAGTGTCGACAATCTGACAAGCATGGAGGCCTACATACAGAATGCATTTCTCTTGAAGCAGCATGTCGTGGGTGTCTTCTTTGATCTGGAGAAGGCCTACGACACTACATGGCGCTATGGCATTCTCCGTACTCTACACGGTTATGGTTTACGCGGTAACTTGTCGTTTTTTATTTTTAACTTTTTACTAATTCGCCGTTTTCGTGTCCGCATAGGCAACACGCTCTCCCAAGAGAAGGTTCAGGAGAATGGTGTACCCCAAGGGTCGATTCTCAGCGTTACGCTTTTCGCCGTTGCCATTAATGGCATCACCAGCGCTGTTCGTAGCGGAATCCCGATGTCGCTGTATGTTGACGACTTTGCGATATACTATCGCTCTTATAGTTTGGAGCACATCGAGCGTCAACTGCAGATGACCATAACATCCATCGCCGAGTGGGCGTCTCGCACCGGCTTTCGGTTTTCCCCTACGAAAACACAGTGTCTCCACTTTAACCGACTCCGTGGTGTACACCCTCCTCCTGATCTTCATTTGCGTGGCACACGTCTTCCATTTGTTCCGCACCTGAAGTTCTTGGGCTTACACCTCGACAGCAAACTCACATGGGAGCACCATATACGTCACCTTCGTGCTTCCTGCGGTCGCTCGCTTCGGGTACTCAGGGTCCTGTCTGGGGCATCTTGGGGCGGCGATCGCACGGTAATGTTGAGGTTGTATCGCTCACTGGTCCGGTCCAAATTAGACTACGGCTGTTTTATCTATGGCTCTGCATCAGCCTCTAAACTCCGCCTTTTAGACACAATTCATCACACTGGTATCCGTCTCGCTACTGGGGCTTTCCGCACAAGTAGAGTGGATTGTCTGTATGCTGATTCTGGCGAACCTCCACTGTCTGTTCGACGCTCATTGTTACTTTGTTCTTATGTGGCAAGGTTGGCCGCTCATCCAGGTCATCCTTCGTTTCCACATGTATTGCGTCCAGACCTCGCGCACCGTTATATGCGGAATAAAACAATCTCCCGTCCAAGTGGCATCAGGTTTCAAGAACTACTTGTTGCAAACGCCCTCCGACTGCCAGTTGTAGAGCGGCATTCATTTGGCCACTGTCCTCCCTGGCAGCTCCAGCGTGCACGCTTTGACCTGGAGCTGTCGGGCTGTCCAAAGACTGCTACCTCTCCTTCGGTGTTCCGTCAACTCTTCACCGCAGTTCTGGGCCGATACCGGACTTATACACCGGTATTCACCGATGGCTCCCAGTTGGGTAGTACGACGGGTTCCGCATTTATATACAACGGTGAGGTTCACACATACCGCCTTCCAGACGCCAGTTCAGTTTTTACCGCCGAGCTGTTTGCCATCTTTTATTTCTTACTTTTTATCTCCCGTTCAGTTCCTGGACATTTTATTGTGTGTTGCGACTCCCTGAGCGCTCTTCAGGCGCTGCAACAATTTGTTGGCAACTCGGCATCAATTATTAAAATACAGACACTTTTATCTCAGTTGTTATCTCGCGGATACCAGTTCGTTTTTACGTGGATCCCAGGTCATGTGGGTATTCCGGGCAACGAGGCGGTTGATGCGGCTGCGAAGTCTGCATGTCGCCTTCCGGAATATTCCACCCGTACGCTACCCTATATAGATGTGCAGAAGTACTTCCGTCGCCATCTATTTACTCTCTGGCAACAATCTTGGCAAGCGTTATCTGGCACTCAGTTACGGACAATCAAGGACACGGTACAACCCTGGCAAACATCTTGCAGGGATTCCAGGCGTGAGGAGGTGATTTTAACCCGCCTGAGGATAGGCCACACTCGAGCCACGCATGCACACCTTTTGCGCGGTGATCCGGAGCCTGTGTGTGCGACGTGCAATGTCCCACTCTCCGTTGCACATGTCCTTGCTGACTGTCCGCGGTATGCTCGTGAGCGCCAGTCCTTTGGCCTGGGTCTTACACTGTGCACCATGTTAGGCAACGACCCAGCAGCTGTAAATACAGTACTGCGGTTTGTTGCGCGTATCGATTTTGGTAAGCAAGTGTAAGGTTTCTTTTATCTTGGCGGAAAAATACCTTTAGGATGTTTTACTCGTGTTTTTACCCTTTTTTTTAAACAGTATAAGTAGTTTAGGGTTTTCGTTATATGGTTTTATTGGTTTTTAATTTTCCCTTTTTACCTGTTTTTAGCTCTCTTTTTAGTGGTTTTAACGTTCATTTTTAGGTATTTTAACTTTCACTTTTTAGCTTTAAAGCGGGTGAGGTTTTATTTTCTTTGATTGCTTTTACATTGGACTTCGGGCCCTAATGACCTAGTTGTCGACGGGCCCGTAAACCCCACTACTCACTCACTCACTCTACGAATCGATCGGAGAACTTATTTCCGGCCGGGAACAACATGTACTAGTCACAATGACTGTCTAATGTTCGTTGGTCCCCTGAAGTGTAACAAAGTTTGTAATAGTTTTTGCAGGTGTATGTATGCCGCAATGTGATTTTAATTACATTCCTTTCTCTGTTATAGTGGAATATAACATGCGACGAGAACAGATGGAAGCTTACTATGGTTGGTACCGTGAACAACATTGGGCAATTTATCGGTTTACCTATTGCAGGATTCATTTCTGATGCGTAAGTACTCAGAATTGTAATCATTATTTATGAATCAGGTTGATATATTGATTTCGATTTAAATTAATGGAATCACTCACAATGCATGAGAGTGCAGAAATATTGTTCTGATGCGTCTAGTGCAGCCTTGTGCTTCCAGACAACATATAGGCAAAGAATACTTGATAACGTTCAGATCATGTTATATTATTACATTCTCATTGCTTTTAAATAGAAAAATCTAATGTTACATTCACGTGACTTACAGAAACTGCAAGAGCTGGTGGCCATTTGATGGCTTTGAAATTTCGGTCTCTTTTCATGACCAGGACATAAACTAGTAATGATTTCCCACTTTAGAAAAGTATAAGTATTTGAAGATTCAAACGAATAACAAGGAATATCTCAAGAATGGTTAGCTTCAAAAACTTTTTTATTTGACATAAATTGTGTGCTTTAACAAGAGCTACAGTTTCGTGTAGTAAAATTTTGTCTATACCTTAGGGTTTACCAACTATGCAAAAGTTGTTCAGCATTGAAAAGATACTGTTTCCAGAAAATCCAATGTATATGTTTTATTTGTCATGAAACTATCTTAAACATATGGTATTTTGACCAAAATAATTAGTTTTAGAAAATCAAAATTTTGAAAAAAATCCCGCTTAAAGGATAGTTTGGGACGGGGAGATATGTTTTGAAAATATTATTTGTAGAAGTCCCAGAAATGTGAAGTTCGAGAAAGGTCAGTGTTGCGTCACTCGCTTATAAGAAGGCGAGGCAAGGAGCAAAGCAGTGGTAAAACGCTAGACTTAGTTTTAACTAACATAACACTTAATATAAAAGAAGATGATAATTCTTTGGTACCTATAGACTTGTACCATCCTCCACTAAATTTAACGGCTAAAATTGAGAATACTGTAAAAAATAATATGGCGACAACATGTACCTATAATTTTTGCAAAGCTAATTTTAACAAGATGTACGAGCTTATAAGAGACTGTAAATGGGATCATATATCAATAGATCAAGATGTTAATTATTCAGTGGCTATTTTCTACGACAAAATTTACTCAATACTTGATAAATGCGTGCCAAAAAGAAAACAATATAAACACAAATATCCTGTTTGGTTCACTAAAGAAATTATAAAAAACATACAATTAAAAGAAAAGTACCGTAAAAATAAAAATGTATCGGAATATTATTTGTGGTGCTATAAAAATACTCGTAAATTGTTAAAAAGTCAAATTAAGATAGCCTTTAGAAATTATGTTAAGCTTGTTGAAGTTAAAATGATACATAATACCAACGATTTTTGGCAATTCATTAAAAATAAACGGAAACAATATCAGACACACGCTGAGATGGAATATAATGGTAGAGTATTAAAAACTCCTACTGAAATTGCCAATGGATATGCCGATTACTTTAAATCAGTTTACTCAAGTAGTACTTCAAAATACACTTATAAAGCTGATAAAGGTGTCAACATTTTAGACTCTCTTAATATAAGCGCAATAAGTGAAAATGAAGTCAAAATTGCAATAAAACAACTTAAGAGTAAAAGATCTGCAGGGCCTGATGGAATACCAACTTATGTATTTAAAGGCTGTGGAGAATTGTTATTATACCCTCTAACATCAATTTATAACCAAATCCTACAACAAGGAATTTTTCCCAATGTATGGAAACTAACTAAAGTAATTCCGATTCCTAAATCTGAAAATTCTAAGCTGATAAGCAACTATAGGCCTATTGCTGTTTTGTCTACACCAGCAAAAATTATTTATACACATATACTTAACCATATAAAGTTAGTAATCTCACCGCTACAACATGGTTTCATGCCAAAAAGATCAATTGTTACAAATCTTTTTAACTTCACTGAATATGTATCATTAGAACTAGACCATTTCAAACAAGTAGATGTAGTATATACTGATTTTCAAAAGGCTTTTGATAAAGTTGATCATGATTGTTTACTTGCTAAGTTAGCTAAATTAAGTTTTGCTTTTCCATTAATGAAAATATTTCAGTCATATTTAAAAGATAGATCACAGGTAGTCTATTATAAGCATTGCATGTCATACCAATTTAATGTTAATTCAGGGATTCCTCAAGGTTCTAATTTAGGACCTCTGTTATTTTTATGTTATATAAATGATTTACCTAGCGTTGTAAAACATTCAAAAATCCTAATGTTTGCTGATGATGTTAAACTATATAAAAGTATCAATAATGTTAAAGACTGTATGGAACTTCAACAGGACCTTGATTCTTTATATGCATGGAGCGAAACAAACAAACTCCCATTTAATATTAGTAAATGTGTAAAAATGTCCTTCAATAGAAACAAAAACCCATATAAATATGTTTATAATATGAATATGACACCACTCGTTGAAGTGATTGAAAAAAAGGATCTAGGGGTACATTTTACAATAGATCTTAGATTCAATAGACACATTGACTTAATTGTATCCAAATCGCTAAAATGCCTTGGCTTTATTATTCGAAATTCCTATTCATTTAAAGAAAAAACTTTAATTCAACTTTATAATTCATTTGTGAGACAAAAACTCGAATATGCATCTATTATTTGGAATCCTAAGATGATAATGCATGTCACCGCAATAGAAAAAGTACAATCAAAATTTCTAAAATACATACTATTTAAAAGATCTGGATATTATCCTACTTATACAAACTATGAAACCCTTTTGGAAACATTTAAACTTAAAACTTTGAAATTTAGAAGAGACATTGCAGGGTTAATATTTCTGTATAAGGTATTGCGTTCGATTATTGATGATATTAATATTACAACAAATGTATCATTTTATGTACCCAATAAAATAAGCAGATTCAGGAGGCTTTTCTTCACCTCCAGAGTAAATACGGAAATCCATAAAAATTCACCATTACACAGAATTATGTATTTATATAACAAGCTTCATCATTTCGATGTAGATATTTTCAACATGTCTGAAACTCAATTTAAAAATGCTACAACTAAATTGGTAACAGTAGTATCGTTGCTGTAATTAGGAATAGTAAAAAAAAAAAATTACTTACCATACCACCTGCACTTTTTTTTTTCTTTCTTTCTTCTTCTTTTTATAATTGTTTCTATTCCTTATAGTAGTTTATGTTCATTTATGTTTTTCTTGTATTTTATTTGAGTGTGTATATTATTATATGTAAACATCTATGTATGATGAACATTGTAATTGGGCTTCCAAGCCTGTTATGTTCATAAGAATAAATAAATAAATAAATAAAAAGCAGTGAGTTACACATAGGAGTTAGTTCTTAGTTTGAGTGTGTGTCGTCACGCCGTGAAGGAAGATAGCGAAGCTGTTACGGGTGTTGAGCGATTGTATCGTCAGTGTTTGAGGGAAGAAAAAGTGAAGAAAGGCAGTGAAAGGTATGAGTCAAGGTTACGAGAAGAAAACAGTTGAGTTGTAATACCACGAAAGACAAAAGACCGTTAACGGCAGTAAAAGAGAACTGTATTTGCGTAAACATTTTGGAAGAAAATAAAGTGAGAAAAAAATAACTGGACTGGACTTTCGTTGCTTTTATCACAGTATAAAAAAGCTTTAATTTTTTGAAAAGAAAAGAAAATATAGATGCACTTCAGTAAAATAGCCAACGGTGAAATGTACTTGGATTTAAAACTATGAGCTGTAGTAAATCATACTGCTTTCCCTAATCTTTTTATATTCCTAAGAGCCCTTGCATATTGCACTATTGATTTTATAAAAGTTATTGACTGGAAATTATTTAAAGTTCGGTGGAATTAACAGTTCCCATATGCCTATATACATATTGGCCCAAATGTAGTTATGCAATATACAAGGCAATATATGCTGTTAAAACTCGTTTTTATTTGTCATGAGGTCGTGGATGTAACGAAAACTCGACATTTTCGGATCCTCTATGTCATATGAGCTGAGTTCACAAACTATAAACAGATATTTCGAGTAAAATATATAGAAAACAGTTAGTTGGTGCTAAGAGAAAGATTATTTTGGGCAAATTGTGTAGTTAAATGCGCTCTGTTTGTATATCTGATAAGGTTTCCCAATTAAATAAAAGTTTCTAATATCCAAAAGTAAAGGGAACTTCACAGGCTACTCCCACGAAATTCAATATATGTGTGACGCAGTGGCTATGGCTAAGATAATTGGAAGATCAGTGCCAAGCAGTCGTAACTGTAAATAGATAAGCCACGCGCTCGCCCAGCGTAATCAGAATAAGCGCTATCGCAAATAGCATAGTCCTTGTCATCTCGAATGTTTTGGAAAGTTCCTACGGCAATATAATCGAGCGATCTTGCGAAGCGAGTTGGTGGCAATGGGCGGTGAATGCTGTTACTGAACGCACTGCAAACGTCTTGTATTCGACTCTCCAGCGAGTAAACGTCCGGAAGAAAAGGCTACGTCACGGAACAAAGTGAAGCGACAGTGAAATTTCAACTAGTTCATATTAGGTACGTGAAAGAGTGAGTTAAGCGAACCCTTAGCGAAATTTGAACTAGATCATTAAGTAACAGTGAAAATGAAGTGAAGTGACAGTTTGAAAAAGTAGGCTGCATTCACAGTATTTTGTATTGATAATGAAATGCTTATTACTGTTTGGTATACACAGAAGGTACTTACATGGTCAAACCAAATCAAAAACGTTCAATTACTTTTTCTGTCACTTTATTTTTCTTCTAGAACTGTAGCACAACACGCAGTTTTCTTTTACCGTCGTTAACAGTTCTTCCTGATCTTACAACTCACAGCTGTTCTGTTTTCTCGTAACCTTGACACACACTTTTTTGCCTTTAAGTTCTCTCTGTGCCTCACAAACAGCTGAATTTGACGATACGATCACTCAGCACTCTCTAAAACTGCTTCACTTCAAGATTAACTCCGACGTGACGTTAAATATCCCAAAATGACTGTCGACACATAGTTCTCTCACGACGTCGACTACTGTACCCACACACACACGAACTACTAACAGCTGTACCATACAATTATCACTCTTCCCTTTGTCCTAAAAAAGCTCTTCTCATAGATTTATAGGCGAGAATGGCCTAGTGCGGATCTTTCTAGAAATTCATCTTTTCTTGAACTTGCCGTAAACAAGCCGGCAGTTAAAAGTTCTCTCGAACGTTACGGAATCTCCTTTGTTCTGACGCTCTATTGTCATTCACGCACTCACAAGTAGTACTGTAAAGTAGATTGCCCTTGGACTTTGACGTGCTGCCGCGACTGGAATCACATTATTTCCAAAACACGTGTTTAGCAATGGTTCAGCTGTTTCACAGTCACTCGAATGCCCAAAGGAATGTGTAAACGAGAATGCAGGTGATAACATAGCCAGCCACATTTCCATATTCATTGCTTTGCTGATAAACGAGCGCATGTTAAAAGTTCAAGAGTTTTGAATAGCAAAGTTATTAATTGGTTCCTTTGAGAATGTAATCTGCTTTAACAGCGACTGAGCATAAGTTCTACTTTAGGAAGGGCAATACCTTCTTTACTTCCGGAAACTTTCATTGTTATGAACATTTGCATTTAAAAATATACAAGAAAACGTATACTGTATATTATTGAGAGATAATAGTAAGTCACCATTGGGGCAATTGTCTCTGATGTGAGACTGCCTTTGCGGTTTACCGGGAGAAATGTGAACTGGTTTGAGAATTCAATGTCATTCTGGCAGGTTGTCACAGTAGCTTAATGGTTAGAGCACCCGCCTAGTAAGCGGAGGTCTGTGGTTCAAATTCCAGTTGTGGCATTGAATTAAGTTCCAGTTCTACCTCTCAAACATTGACCACACGCGGCTTGTAGGTTTAAAAGCGCAAATAGTAAGTTTGTTGGCATAAATAAATAAGAGTTAGTTTTTAAAACAGACAAATTTTGGTGTTTGTTGAGCAAATAGCGAATTTCGTGAAAAACGGAAAACTTATAAAAATTCAAGATGCTTTCAGGCTTCAAGCCAGGTGTAGTGATGAAAAGACATAACGTTTCGGGAGTGTACATCTCTCCCATCTTCAGGATGAATGACTAGTCATTCTGTTCTGTTCGTCGCCAGGAAATCTTCAAATCATATTTTATAACAATTCGGAAAAAAAAAAAAACTGAGCTTAAATTATCTACGTTTGTTGTGAAGCATTAGAGACTTTGGATAGAAGATGTTTAACATTTTTCCATTATAATTAATAACAAAGAAACAAGGTTTTGAGTATCGAAATGTTAATATCAGGCAAAAAGAAATATATAATGCCTAAATTTGAATAAATGGTGTTTGAATTGAAATCAAGTTAATAAAATTACCAGTGTCCATAACACTTCGAGAAGCGGTGATGGACGACTTTCTAAACGGACCGTGAGTGAGTGTATGAGATTTAAGGGCCCATTGACTATGGAGAAGCCCGGGAGGAATCGACCTGCTGACTGTTATACCAGTAGGGGTTTTTATGTGCTAAGCTGCCTATGTACGGGAGGAATGGGTCCTGTGCCCTTATCCTTATCCCTTATCCAGTGAACCTGGGCGACTGTGTCTCGAAAATATGGACTATACATATAAATATAGCTTTATGTTATACACATTTTTCGTCTATAACAACATTGTTTTTGTTTACAGTATTGGCCGTAAAACAACGCTAGTGGTCTCTATGGTACTGTCGTGCCTACTTGGCCTGGCAAGATCCTGGGCTTGGAGTTATGAAGTGTTTCTTTTCTTAGAGTTTCTTGAACCTGCTTTGGGCACCGGAGTATACACATCAGCATTCATTCTAGGTAAGCAAGAGCTATTGAATTTTGACATCACTTCTTGAAGGTATGTAGGTTTCCACTGTGTTTCGACTGCACAACCGTGTCTCGATTTTGTGCGGTGTTTGAGAGTTGCCAAGAAACACCTTCCATGTAGTTTACGTAGAGTATTGTACCGCATGAACTACTGTGTTCCTAGCGTGTCCCCACCGTACTCCGACCATACTGTCGGCGATCAACTCATTGAGATTGATTTTATGAAAATCATCGGGAGACGGTCGCAACACAAGCAACGACAGAGTCCACCAATCGGTCGCCTATTGGCAGCCTCTTGCAGTTGAGAAATCAGTGAGCGTGTAACCTTTAAGGATCCATCGACAACTAGGTCATTAGGGCCTGGAGTCAAAATAAACACAACTATCTTTAACCTCACCCTTCCCTTAAAGAGCTAAAAATTGAAAGTTAAAATAGCTAACAATATAAAAGCTAAACCTAAATTTAAAAATGAGCAGTAAAAAGCGAAAGCGTTGAAACATTAAAAAGTTGTTGTTAGCTAATGCTGGATTTCTGACAATGAAGTCATTAATCCTCTTGCTCTCCAATACTTTTCACAATAATATTGAAGAGAGCAATAGCAGTAATAGTAACCGCTTTTTAGAGAGCACCATATTTTTATGTTTTGACGGTCACATCGCTCTCTCACAACCCCCAGAATGTCTGGAGGACCACACCTGTCGTTGGTTTACGGGTCTCACCGACCTGACCGGGAGAATTATCAAAATAAATTCACCGACCATATCCTCTGATCACCAATCAGAGGACGTATTACATGCCATGACAGGTCAGCATGTTAGGGGTTAAGATTTTATAGAGAAATGGAGAGGTTGGAAAAATAAAGACTCCCTAGCCCTCGGGAACCCTAATAGCATTGGGGTCAGAAGAGAACAAGAGATGACCAAGGTAAGGTCAGATAGAAAAGTTACAGTGAGGAGCAAAACACCAGTAAGTGGAAGTAATGTTCTGCTCAGCTTGGGTACCTTGTGGTCGCTATTCACATATCCCCTAGACGGAGATCCCTGAGATCACATTAAAAAGTAAAACACTAAAATACTAAAAAGGTCCGAAATAAAATACAAACTAAACCTGTCCACCAAATCCTATATGATCAACAAACCTCAGCGCTGTGTTGACAGTTACTGGGTCGTTACCTAAAATTGAGGGCAATGTTGGACCCGGGCCAAGGGACTGACGCTTAGGAGCGTATCGCGGACAATCAAGAAGTGCGTGTGCTACGGAGGGTGGAACGCAGCACGTAGCACAGACAGGAACTGGGTAACCACGCAAAAGGTGCCCATGTGTGGCTCGTGTGACGTATCCTCAAGGAGGTTAAAGTGACCTCTTCCCGCTTGGAATCCCTGCACGAGGTCTGCCAGAGTTGTACGGTGTCCTTGATTGTCCGCAATTGAGTGCTAGATAACCCTTCCCAAGACTGCTGCCAGACAGCAAGTAGCTGGCGAGGGAAGTATAGTAGGCACAGCTTATTGAGATACCCCTCAAAAAACCTTGTCATCCCCCCTGTTATTATCTGGTTGTATTTGGTGATATTCTATCCGTTAGCATGTATTAGTGCTGCCAACTATTAACATATAACCATGGTAAAGCTACGGCCATAGCTTTGCGTGTTATGTTGCCACAGAAGCCCTTGTTTATGAACGCGTTGCAGAGAGGCCAACTGATAGGTTTTATAAACAAGATTCTCTTTAGACGCCGTATTAATTAATCTGTGGACGTATGTACTACTCGTGTTTGCGAGATTTTATCTCGAATTCTTTTAGAGCAGTATATGCAGTTACAGTCACTATTATTTTTATGTTCGCTACACAGTAGTGCAGTAAACATATTATGATATTTAGCGCTCGGAAGTGATTTTATGCAAAAGTGTTATTACAGAACAAGATTTGCCGAAGGTGAGTACGTTCTTTGTGGTCTGGTAACGATGTTCAAGCATTATTATCGTTCGAAAGCGTGATACTTTAACCCTGTGATATTTGAGGTTAGAAATGGCTTTATTATGTAGGTTGTCAGGACTGCTTTTTGGGATATTTTCGTCTGCTGTTTAGTCGGCCATGTTGAACTCTTGGGAACTGCCGATAAATTGTGTCCACTATACCACTGAACATCTACATACGGTGGCGCACGCGTGGAAAACTCCGGATGACGTCATGCAGACTTAGCAGCTGCATCCACCTCCTCGTTGTCGGGAATACTCACATGACCTCGGACCCATGTAAAAACAAACTGGTATATGTGAGACAGTGACTGCGAGATGATCCTGAATTTTAAAAATCAGTGTTGACGTGTCGAGAAACTCTTTCAAGGCCTGAAGAGCGCTCAGAGATTCGCAGTTCAGAAATTTCCAGAATTCTCCGTAATAATACAAGTACACAACGCATCATACTAATCATTAGAGGGCGGATTAGAGTGATCTAGTTATCGATACAGGGGGCATATTGTCCTGGCACGTGTTCCGTGGATATACATTATGGGCAAACAAATACACCAAAATATGCCGTGAAGGTGAAAAGTTCTTCAGATTCCACAGTCATATGCAATTCAAATTGCAAAATCCCCAAATTGAGTGGATCTTTTGAGTAGTTCAAATTGCAACTTCTGAGTTAAACATGCCAAAGGCTATAAGCATAGTGGAAGACGAATGTGTAAAAAGCCGGTAAGTTATGAAAAATGTGAACGATAAACTCCAAAATGTGTTAGGAAGAAGCACTGGTTTCCCAATAATGCGTGCTGCGCGAGATGTCTTGCTGCAAAAAGTAACCGAAACCTCCAGATCAATAGGTATAAGAAATATATCAACAGTGACACAGTTTTTATTTGTATGCCCCTATTACCTCTTGCGGTTTCGAAAATTGCAAATTATTTTTATACCTTTTACAATCACAAATTCTAGGACTACAATATTACCCTATTAAGCAATTTATACTCTGATCAATAGTAGTAATTGTAATTCTTTCAACATGAATTGGAGCTCATCCTGCTGAAGATCCTTATATTTTAACAGGACAAATCTTAACACGATGTAGCTTCTATTTAAGTGAGAAGCAGAGAAAGTTTGTTCCACAACCTCCTCATGTACATTATTGTCCACTGCATCTGGACTCGCCCTCTCTCCTTCAACATAGTCAATAGCGCAAGGTAAGGCAACCTCACAAAAACCGGTCACGTTGATCCGCCCCTTACTAATCATATTGGTCAGGGAAGCCTTCCCCATGGACGGAGAGTTAATTGTGTTGGTTCAGCAGATTCCGGAATTATACGATCTGTCACACAAAGATTACACGGCATACTGGTTAAAGATAGCATCTGGAAGGTTATAGGCGAGAGGCTTAAGAAAGCTTGCCTCTTCAGTAGAACCAGATAAATACCATAGGTTGTGGTATTTGTGTCTTCTTTGAAATCCATTGAAATAGAAATGACAAAACGGGCAGATCAAAATTAAGCATGAAAATAGTCGGCACACTGTAGAAATACGGCATGTGATGTGGAAATCACAATGTCACAACACTATAGGGACACTATCGGTGCACAGTCGGAACGCGGTCGGCAACCGATCAGAGAAAAATGACAATAAACAACGAAAAACTCAAGTTTTAGCTTTTCCGCTGTGTGTGAGAGAAACAGATTCCTTGAGAACATTTTGATATACCTACCTAATTTCAATTAGCATATGGCGAAATTGAGTTCGTTGGTCATGTGACAATTTAAGTGCCTCTATCCCTTTCCAACCTTGTTCTACACACGGCTATTGTGTAGGAAGAACAATTAATTGCATTGATTGACCTTATAGTTGGTTAAATTAGAAGTCCGTGACTAAAGTGCTTACATTATGGTAAGTCGCCATTAAGGTATGTTATCTCATATGGATTTGAGATATCTTTGTGTGGTTTACCGGGAACAGTGTGAATAAATTGGAGAAATAATGTCCTTTCGGCACGTTGCCATGATAGCTTAGTGGTTAGAGCGTCCTAACGGAGACCGGAACATCCATGGTTCAAATCTTGGCTATGGCATTGAACTTATCGATCTCATTCTAGACCTTCCAACCTCTTACATAGTTTAGCGTTATGTCCTCTAATATAGTACTGAGTTTTCCCAGGCCGATGGTTTTTAAGTGTGCTTAAAATGACAGCCCCATGACAACTCCTGCGGGACGAAATTCCGGCACACCGGTGACGCTGATGTGATCCTAGTAATTCCCAGTCATATGCAGGGTGGAGGGAAGTCATTACATTACTTCTAATATTGTGCTTCATAGAAGCATTCAAACAAAAAAGTCTTATGGCCGATTTCGAAAAAATAAACGGTTTTTGTTTCAAATTGGATGCGCAATTCCACAAGAATGTACGAAGATAACAGTTTGTTGCTTGTAAGATGCCTAGAGTAACGTATTTCTGACATAGTTTCGGTAGTAATTATGGGACATCACACAGGGTTTCGAAATAATTAATGACTTAAAAGACGTGAAGGAATACTCCGGCATTTCGACAACGTTGCGTTGAGGTTGGTCGATTCCCCATCGCCCACTCAATCAGTTTATCGTGGCTTTCCCGGTCGGTAAGTGGTATTGAGATGGTTTCTCATTTACCACGGTTTCCTTTCCATCATTTTCGTCTCCTTACATTTCCTTCACATGTTTCAGGTGTGCTTCCAGCACAAAGGAAAAACTATTCCCCGTGAATATTGGACGGCTGCTTGATTGATGGGTCGTTCATTGCCCTCTCTGGGCAGCTCCAGTAGTGGAGCGAGTCTTCAAGCTAGGAACTGTTATAGACTTCCGTGCCTCTCTGTGACATATCTGCTAGTAGCCTATAGTCTCCTGTGGTTTATTCAATATACTCCTTCCTCATGGAGGCGTGTAGCTGCAAGGGTCTCGCATAGGTCGCAATGTGTGCTCGCTTGTTTACCCTTACTATATTATCCTTACAAACATGCGAAACACAAGCTAGAAAAATCACACCAAGTAGTTAACACTGTAAACTTTATTACACACAGATCGGTCGCCGTATAAAAATAAGCTATTGGATAAAATAGTTATATATTGAGACAGAATATTAGAAGACCCCAAAAGAAAATCGTTTATGTCAATATTTGTTAAAAGTGTAATTTGTTTTTTGATGTTGGTATGAGATGGTTAAATGACGAAAACGTGTTAATAATGTTCATTGTTAAGAACAACTAAGTTTGTTTAAAGACGTCATAAATATTTCCATATTTAATTTTAATATATATGTATAAATATTAGAATTATATGTGTTCCATAATAAAAGCGAAGGGAGGATGGTTAGGGATCGCTTCCCTAACAAGAAGGAACTATTTGATGGACGCATACGCGGATGTATACGAAAAAGGCAGTATCACGCGAGGTGACGTCAGACTCTCCCCACTAGCGTGTGTATATTCAAGGTGAAAAGACGTGTTGAGGTAACGTGTGAACATTGTAGAACGTTTACCAGACTTTCATCAAGCTTTTGTTCCACTTTTTGAAAAGGTGGAAGGACTTAAATAGTTTAGAACGGTGCTAAGAGGGATTATTTTAATGTAAAATATAGAAAAAGTGTTAATAAAATAATACATTGTGGTGAAGAAACATCGTGTGATTTTTCATTCCATCCGTTACCACGCCCTGAGAGAACTAAGAGCCTCATCGCTCAAACGTGAAACACAGCTACGATAAAAACCGCACCAATATAAAGAAAATTGTAAAAAACTCAATATCAGCAACTACAGCATACGAGTCTATTAAAATTCGTTTGGCTACAAACGCAACTCCAAGAATAATACAGACGGCGCTCATAGCCGTGGTCGCTAAAGCGTGTGTGTCTGGCGCTCCGCCGCGTAGAGGGTCATGTGTTCAAGTCCCGGCTTGGGCATGGGTGTTTGTGGTGTGTGTTCCTGGAAGTACGACTGGGTGAGTTACTGGGTGTGTCATCGAAAATCAAATCATCTAGCTGGCTAAATGTTCATTAAGGATCGAAGGCCATATGTGTGGAAAAAATAATGCTGTACCCTGTGTAGTTTATCTTGTCTCGAGCCTAAAGAAAGAGAAAGAGATAATGTTGAAATGAGAAGCAAGTACTCACCCCTCTGGCGTTGGTGTTATGGGGAAGATGGGAGAGGTTCGATCCCCTTCGTCCATTCAGTGGTGGATTGTGAACAAGTAGCAATAGCTCCATCTGCGCCCACACTGAAGCAGTCCGACACTGAACACCACAAAAGACAAACTGAGTGGCGTTTGTGACCGTAAAAGCTTTCTACCCCCAGCTCTAACTTGCTAGTGGAAGCGACTTGACACTTTTATGATCCTCGAGCCAAGTTAGCCCGCAGAAGGTATAATAATACTACTAATAGTACTACTAATAATAATGACTGATACTAGGATTATGCTGATTTTAGGCATGGAGCTGGTAGGACCCAGAGCACGAGTGTTGGCAGCAACGTTCATCAGCTCTTCTTATGCCCTTGGTGAAGCACTCATGGGAGCAATTGCTTGGTGGCTGCAAGACTGGAGACTGATACTTAGAACAGCCTATCTTCCTGCCTTCCTATGTATATCATACTATTGGTAAGTTCCAACTCAAAACTTTGGTAGGGTTATAAACTTCGATTTTAAGGCATATGCCTTTTTAGTGCTTTAGCAGATACGAAAAATAACTGCAGATGTTTATGAATCATGAAAAATCAACCGTGTCTAAATGTACTTTACACTACCTGTGGCTGATGATTAGTTTAATATTGTGCATATAATTGCATAAAAAAGAAGAAATTATGCTGCCTATTTTTTCTGAGCAATAAAAGATTGTACAGGCTAGTTAAATGTTTAGATCCGCACAAAATAGTTCCAGAGAACTAACTATAAATGCAACAACATTTAAATTTACTCGTATAACATGTGTCCTTTTGAGTATTTTAAATTATTTTAGCAGTGAAAAGGTGGTCCAACTGCGGAGAAATTTGGAGTAAATATTGTCAAAATACAATGTTAATTACGAAAAGATATTAAATGTTTAGTCATACGCGATTGTTATGCTATGTTTTAAAAAGCTGATAATTTGTGCCTAATTAAATAATTTTATGGTCTGTTTTACATGCTAAAAGTGACTATTTCATGCCTAAAATTCTAATGGATAGTTATTGTAACATTGGTGCACAATCTACTGAGGAATGCAAATGACTTTTTCAGAAAAGTTAGTGTTAGCATTGCTATATTTTATGATGTTAGTCCTAAATCCAAATCATTCTGTTTAACGAAGAAAACGAATGTCATTAACATGGAGCATTCTTCTAGACTCTAGAGTAGACCTAGGCCACTTGCGGAATAGCTTGAGCGACCTTCATTTTTGTATCTGCTAAACATGCAGTTAGACCTGCTCAAGAGCAGCCATGTCCAAACGCAAGCTCATGAGCCGACCTTGACTCACCCTCCTTGCACATCAAGTGGACATTGTACCTACTGACTCACCCCTTCACTTGCCGTGAATGACATCGTTGTCCTAACAAACAGTGGTGGATTGTAACGGAGTGATGGCACTGTCTAAAAATATTACTAAAATTGTAAAGAAGTTTTAGGAATCGAGGTATTTAAACTTGCTCCTGGAAGTAAATGTGCTCGTCTTAGGGCATTTAGCACTCGTATATTGGCAAGGTTTCCCTCCACATACATTTACGAGCAGCTTATTTCTTGGATGAAGCGAATAAAACGTAAAATAGATCTGTAATATCAAAGTCTCAACTCCCAGCACAGCTAAAAATATGTATGTGTAACAATATTATGCTGAATTTGGAAGCTTAATTTATTGTTTATTGAAGATTATGGTTTACTATACAAAGTGTCTTAAATTTCTTTGATTGTGTGAATGCATAGTAGGCTTTTCTTAAGCACATATACTCTTAACTTAAGACAACACTACTTGACAGTGCAAAGGTCGATTTACTCGTCCCTCCTTCCAAATACAGCATGTCATGCGGAAAGCATCAAAAACTAGCTCTACGTTTGGATATGGTTGGTATAAAGAGAGAAAATTATTTACGGCTAACATTAAAAAATCGTTCAGCATGTATTTTCCAATGTGATTAACTTGATGGCCATATTCATCAGATTGACGTTTATTTCGTTGTGTATGCTAAGGTCTTATAGATTATTCAAAACTATGTAGCTTTCATGTTATTACATGACTATGGGACGGTATAGTGGTAGAAAAAATTAAGAGTGCATTCTGAGAGCTGGATTTATTCCATCTACATTTCAGTAGACGGTCCACACGAGTCCATCTTTGAGTTCCAATAGTGGCAACAACAAAATCCACGGCACTATTTGTCGTCTGTCCAGCGCGTTGATAGGAGGCTTTCTCAAGACACCTTCTGTTTGGTCCTCACAACGAAAGAATGGTCTAATTAATTTCCTTCTTTTTCCATAACCCAACGGGTCACTAGAAAACTAAGTTTGAGAATGAGAGGAGCAACTAAAACAGTTGCTGAACACGCCAATGAACTGAACCCATGTAAACTGAATATCCGTAAAACGAGAAATGTAATCTGACCAAGAAACTCGTGGCTCCTCTATTAATTAGATGTGGAAACACAGCTGTTATAAGTTATGAATAAATAGTTCAGATATACGGCATGTGATTCACTCACCAGCACAACACATGCTCAAATATCTTGTCCGTGTGCGTGTGACTGTAAGGTTCCTAAACGTGTTTCTCAAAACACGTGTTTCTCAAAAACGAGCAGAACTAGAACCTTGACATTTTTCATAAAGATTAAGCTCATTGTTGTCTTAACCGATAGAAAAATTCATTAAAATTTTCTATTAATTTAAGTAAAAGATTTTGAAAAAATATCAAAATTTAAATTGCAAGAAATAAAATTTTCTTAGTTAATTGTTAAAGCAATCAAAGTTTACTACAGTAAGTTGATGCTGAATTTTTAAATATTGTGTATAATTTTGACGATATTTATAAATATCGATAAAATCTAAAACAATTCAAATAGGATAAGGAAACTCACAGAAATCATTAAGTAGTATTTAAAATGTCTCAGAATTTCAGTTTAATATATTTTATACTTGCTGCTAAATGTGATTTTGTGTAATGCCTTGCAAATGTGGCCAAATAAGGCCTATTTGACGTATACGTACCGGTTTGAAAAGCTATCACTGCAACGTCTTTTATCCAATCGGCAAATTTGTTGATATATTTTGCATATAACAAGTTTTGTTTCCAGTTACCACAATCAATCTGGAAAATGAAAATGATATCTCATTGAAGAGATTGTTACAGTATCGCAATTTTTTTTAAATTTCTACCCCAGATATTCTCCAGTGAGTATGGTTACCTTTCTCTTTCCACAGGATTGTTCCAGAATCCGTTAGATGGCTGCTAACCAAGGGGAAGAATATACAGGCTGGGGAGATAATCTTAGCTGCGGCAAAAACAAATGGCGTGACGTTGTCGGAAGATGTCCTGTGCAGAATTAAATCGTTTTCGCAGCCACCAGAAGGTGTAAGTATGCATTTAACTCGTAACGAATCACTAAGATTGTTCTTTAAATTTGTAGATGTTAAAAGTTAGTGCTAGTTGTGAATCTAAACTCGCTTAAGTTGTACAGAATGAGCACGTAGTAACGCACGAAAGGCACAAACTTGTGTATTATTTTGATGTCCATGTTTGATGTTTTTAATCCTAGTTATGTCAGAAATGAATAATTAACTTAGAACGTTCGGTGTCGTGGGTGGAGTTGCAGAAGATAGCGGCGGTAATAGACAGAAGGTGTCTAAGAGAATGGACTTTATAAACTTAGGCTTTCACGGCCGGTGTCCTGACTATTAGGCATGTTTATTTCTTTCGGGCTTGTAGGCCGTGGTCTAGAAGCCATTATAAATACCAACGTTTCGTCAAGTACTGCGCTTGGCATCGTTTTATCCTGAAGATGCCAAGCGCAGTACTTGGTGAAACGTTGGAGTCTACAATGCCTTCTAGACCACGGCCTACAAGCCCGAAAGAAATAAACATACGTAACAGTCAGAATGGACTAACGACGACCATCTCTGATAAAGTAACGCGCTTATAACCAGTGCGAATCATTTCAGTAGCTTTCCGATCCCACAAGAGCACTAAAGGTTACGATCACATGGACATTAGGGCAAGGTCAGGCACTGGCTGTGCTACGCACAGCCGCTCCAGTTTAAATAGCATAGTGCGATGCAGTAATTGCCAATAGAGAACCTGATTCTGGATTCATTTACAATTGAAATAAATCTTTCAGTATGCCTCAAGTGCAGGACTCTAGTTATAAATTAATGTATACAATTTTGGAGGATCTAGATTCATTTTTCTACAGTTGGAGAAAGCGTTAGATATAAGGTGTATTATAAGTTTTGTTTTTGAGACACTGAAAATGTATATGGTCACATAGTGCAACAGCTTACAAAATAATGTTTATGTATGCATTTATGAACAGTATAAATAATTTAGTTTGTCACATAATTCAAGTATTTATTGTATTGTCTCTTTTACATATGACAAGGTGCTTTTCAGTGGCTACCCTGCATCTTGCTGTAGTCCTGCATATAATTTCAAATTAGCAGCTCATCTATAGGTACACGTTTATTTGTATGCGACTGCATTGAGTGCACATAAGAGGTAGCTTTGTTTACATTGTCTCTGTCCGGCATTTCATGAGTTACGTTCGTGTGCATTAAACTTGAAAAGGTACGTGCTAAAATGCTTCGCCCTGCTTATAACACACTAAAAAGCGTTTATATTGACTCTGATGTATCATTTACAACAAATTTTAATATGCAACCTCTTAAAATTTGGACAAAATTCAGCTCTGATAGCGATGGGCCAAAAAGATGGCCATCAAATGGATATCCAAGTATAAACAAGACACAGGAAAATGAGGAATATATAAGCATCATATTACTAAATCCGGAACAAATTTATGAACTAGGTTACGTGAATTCCAAATGAAAAGAATGTTTGAACGGATAATATTGAATTAAAATGGAAATTAAAAAGTGTTCCATTTATCAACATAACTGGCGACACTGCTGAACAACAATTCAGTAAATCCAGTAAATTAAAATAGCAAAATATATGCTAACTTCTGGTCTTGTAGCTTAAGGTTTTTGGCCCATTTAAAATTAGATATACTTTAACTACGAATAGGCAGAATTTAAAAACAATTACTAAAACGGCTAAGCCCGGAAACTCACCAAGTTTCTGTTAAACACAGGAGCCAAGCGCATACTGACTTCTCAGAACCCAAGCGGCCACGCAGGAAGAATATGCCGGCGAACCCAGTGCGCAGAAAATAAAGCGAAGAGGATCTGAAACCACTCCTGGGAAAAAAAAACTACCGCTCGAAGCGGGGAAAGTCGGTACGAAAGACAAAAGACAATACGGAAAGGAACTAGGCTAATTACCCTCCAAAATAATTTTCATGTGCTGAAACTAAACAGCACAACTTGTATCATAAAGAGCCAAATAAAATCCCCATTTAAGACGTCCGCCAGCCATCCAACCAATGGTCACTTTGAAGCATGTTACATTTTGGAATCTATATTGGAGAGCAAGAGGATTAATGACTTCATTGTCAGAAATCCAGCATTAGCTAACAACATTTTGGGAATCAGTCAAATAGGTCGCTATAGCAATAATCATGAAAGTAAAGAATCGAGCATTTCAATTTTTGTGGTCAGAGGTAAGTGTGTATGATCATAATATGCTGTTGACTGAAGTACTTGAGATTAGGGCAGTGGATCGTTGTTTCATTGACGTTTCTCATGGATTTCATAAGGGATGGTGGTGAAAGCAATGGGTCCAATGTCAGAAACCAAAGTACTCCCTTTTCGCTTCAGTTTCCCTAGCTTTGCCACCAACAGCTGCCATGTCTATATTGCTTCAACGACAGTCAGTCAATAGATAAAGTTTTGAACATAGTAAACCACCAGCCGATAGGCCTCTTTCAGACAGCATACAACGCCGCACCTCCGTGAGAAACAGCAGAAACAACCACTGATTGCTGCGACACCCAACTACAGCATAGGTGAATAAACAATCGTGTAATTCGCTATAGTATTAAATGGAACGATGGCAACATAACCGTTAATATTTATGTAGTCAGTGTATCCGCGAGAAGGTTGTTAGATGTGATTTTCAGCTAACTCTTCGTTAGTGATACGCTGTTTCATTGTATGATGCTGCAAGTTGTCCATTTGAAAGAGGAACTAGTAAGCACAGTTTTCCAATTTCTCCACGATATTGGTGGGGCATCTGGCCTGTACTTCAACGAGAGACCCCCTCCTCCCCACGACGTTTGAAAGCAGCACTCCGCAGCTGGGAAAGATGGGAAAACAGTTTTCCAAATTACAATGTTCACTTAAGCAAACCGAATATCCTTAAACTAAATATAATGTTCACGTGCAAGACAGGGAACAAAGAAAATGCAGATTTTATGTAAAAACTTCCCGATGCGGAATGATTGAATGATAGGAACGAAATTATGGCTAAGGAAACTCGACGTCGGAGCACATAACGGTGCAATTACATAGCTTTACGCTGCCCTTTCACCCTAGCCTACTATTACCGGTAATGGGAACCAGAATGAGAACGAGGAAAGGTTAAGATACGTGGTTATGGTGTGAATATTCACAACTAATTGGAATTTCATTGGAGCCTAGGAACGGGTGAATCGGTAAAACAGCCAACTTTCCTGCGCTCAGACACAACACGTGTTCAATTTACCTAGCTATGTATTTTTAGTGTAGAAATTTTTAGGAAAACTGAGCTATAATAATCGCAGGAGCTCTCATGTTGGGAAAAGGAAAACCGTAATGATACTCACTGATGCATTAGTTTGTCCTCAAACTGTGTTTCAATGACAGAAGCATTCTAATTAAAAATCAAAATGGTAATGTCGTCACCTTTATATCATTATTTGCTGTATTGAATTTTGAAATACTATATCAACGTGGAAAAAAATATATATTTAAAAACAAGTTACATTCCAATAAGAAAAATAGATTTTTCCCACATTCTTATTGTTTGTTATAATCCTTGATGTGCATTCCATCTCGTATAGATGTTATCCTTGGTTTATGGTTAACTAGGCAGCTAGGTTCTGTTTCCGTTGTGGTCCCAGTTACCGAATTATGAACCAGTCTTAACCCTACTGTTTCAGAATATTAGTTTCTGTATATATTCTATATATTTATCTGAATACATTAACAACTTTTGGGGATAATAGAGAATTCTATCGTAAATGAATTGTGAGGGGAACATAAGTTCTGATTTTTGACGTTCGGTACTTGCCCATCACATATCTTACCGACTGTCATCACTAGAATGGGTTAATTCAGCTCCTTGTCCACTACTTCGGAAAATATACCCTGGAAGAATTAAAATATCCGCCAGGAAATTACCAGCATTTCTCAAAGTGAACTACGGCGAATGATGGATAGTTTCCTAAAGAGGTCCCAAAAATGTAAGGACAACAATGGCCAGTTTCAGCATCTTCTTTCATAAGCTGGTAGGTAAACCCTTAAAAGTGGTTCTAAAATGTTGTATGGTTTCATCCGCGTATTTCTATAACCGCGACAGACCACAACGAGGACGCGGACAGGCAAAACACCGCGCAGCCAGTTCGTACGTTTTTTGCTCTCCCGGTACATACTGAATGCGGACAGACCCCTATGAAGATAAACTGATGTATTCTCGAGCGCAAAAGCATCATGAACGCTGATATGGCAATCATGGTGGAGTAATTTGTTTAAATATGGCAAGGTATTTTAAACTGCTCTGTCTCAATATTTGTTGTTGGTAATACTCTTCTAACTGGATTTTCTCCATTTTTTTTCTACGGGCTTCCCAATAATGTTTATATAGCTAAACTGGAACACTGGCATTAATTTTTGAGATTACGATGAATTGGAATAGATGATTTCTATTCATTACTGTCTATGGGTCTTTGCATAGTGCGCATCTTGGAGAATTGAAGATATTTTGAACAGGTGGGCCGCCAAACAGTCCGGTTATCAAGCAAAACAGAGGCCAATACTGAGCTTCTTGGATATTCTGGTATGGCGTTAGTATTTTCTAAGTGTTTTCCCATGAATTATTTGTTGTCTCAATATTTACCAATTTTGAAATCCTTCAAGGCTTATGATATGAATCGCAGTACGATATGGCACAGAGAAGAAAATAATTTCTTAGAAATAACATAATTGCACAATATGTTGTGTTTTAGCTAAAGTGCTTTAGTGTTAGTAAATCATAAGAATGGATACGAAAACTTAGGATTGATTATTATTTTTACTTTTAACACATAACTAACAAGAATATAGTTATTATTTGGAATGTATGAATACTTTTCTAAGTATTAAGTTGCGCTATTATATCTCCTATTAGTAAATTTTGAGTGTTTGTCAGATGAGCATTTCGTTTTGTTCTTGTAGGAGAATGCAGAAGATAGCAGGAAACCAAGACAAGGGACACTGTTACAGGTGTTTAAATCCAAAATATTACTAGTGAGAGTAATTATTTCTGCTTTCTCTTGGTACGTATTACCTCTCATCAGGTGAAATATGAAACTGATTTCTCGTTCAGTTTGGTAATGGAACTCAGTTTAAAATGGTGCATTAAATGCCAAATAATTTAATTCTGTAATCAGTAGCTTCATTCCTTTGTTTTATTAACGCATACTTTTTATACTTTCCTGTGCCAGGAGAAGGCAAAAGATTAATTGTATGAGAGGCAGTCAAATGAAAGCGAATCAAGTGCCAGAAAGTGTCATTCACTATATTTACTGCCTAAAAAGTACCTGCATAACTACTAATATATTTAAATTACTAGGAGAGCAAATTACTTTTTCCATTCTTGTAGAATTTGTTAATTCTCTAACGTATTCAGCGTCTTAACCAGTCGAATACACCCTGTTCTGGTTCAAACCAATGTCCACAAATGCCTCACTGTGAGAAATACACGCAGAAGGCTTCAGGGAGGATGCTGTAGATGTAGATCTAGGCCAATTCTCGAATAAATAGTGGCCCTATAGTTCACAAAACGGATAAAATTGGGAGGATTTCAATTGCACACGTGCCTCCTAGGATTTGCTTTTCCGATATAAAATGTGCTTTCACGACGGCTTTGCGTTTTCACCTTTAACTGACATGAAAAGAGACATTCTGGACATCGGTTTGATATGAACCAAACTATTTTGTAATTATCTGTATTAATTAACAGCTTAAACGAGATTGAAACTGTCTTACAGTCAGTGGGGAAAATGTGCCAGTAGTTATCAGGACTATTTTTGAGGCAATGAATGTCTAACGGCACTTTTGGTGCCTGGCACCTTTGCATCTAACTGCCATTCATATTGTTAGTGCTTTATGCATGCAATTCTTCGATTTGTGAGAGTTTTGCAGTTGTCTGCATTTCAGCTTTATTCAGAAATAGTTCAGTATATCTTCGGCCTTATGCATGAGTAGTTTGCTTCGTATGCCTGCAGATTCTTGGTAAATAGTGCCTTTTCCTGGTGCTGTTCAAGTAATCTTAGCTTCGATACTTCTGCTTTACACTGCGATTTAATACCTTCGAGAAAAGAGCCCATAACTATGAATACAAATTTTATTTTAAAAAAGGTTTAAGTAGCAATTCGGTTGTTTACTCGAAAGATCTATAAACATTAGAAAAATAGCAAATTCGTAAGAAGACTACATATTTAGATATTTTGCTAACCACTTAGTGTTGATGGTGCTAGTTGTGACGGTCGCAGTGGAATGGTGGTCCTGGTGGCGGTGATGGTGGTAATAGAATTTATTACTAACCACTGTGATACTAGCGATCAGAAATAGAACGATGTGCAGCATTATAAGAAATTAATGACTAAAACCCTGATAAAATCTCTGACAGGTACAATTCATCACAATATCCCACTTACTTCGGGTGAAGCTGATGTCTTCCTAGTGGGAAGTGAGCGACGTAACTCCTGTTTCAAGATTCCGAACTGTTATTAGATCATAACTATGTAGTTTGTGAGAAGCCTGTGAGCTTACTTTGTCGTACAGTTGAGAAAATTACATTTTAAGTAAATTAGTTGATCCTTTGGGTTAAACCAAACACTTGAAGGTACAAAAAGTCTATAGAAATGCAGAAGGTACATTCGAAGGTCTGCTCATCAATGGACAATCTAAGCGGGTAAGCCAACAGGAAAACACAAAGTTGAAATCGTATTGGCCTTAATTGCAAATACATTCTTTCATTCGGGCAAAACATGATACACAGGTTACATGGCGCTTCCGTCACGCCACTCCTGGCTTAATCTATCCGTGCAATAGCATATGACTGGCCCATTGTTTTCTCCCCTGGTTGTTGCACAAAAATATACAATATCGTATAAGTTTACCCTTAGTTGTAAAAGGGGCCGACGTGATAACTAGCGACGCAAGATGCATTTATCAGATGAGTCTGCGGGTCTCAACAATGCATGCTGAGAGCTAATGGTTGTATCTTCCGGATAAATATGATATCTTCATAATTATATAGTCACAAATGACATCACTTACTTTTCAAATTATAGAGTATATAGTAATCCTTTTAAGATTAATATTTTGTAACCAAAAAGGTATGTTATACTTTAGCAAATATAGGATACTCATATGACGCGATGCATGTGATACAGAAAGATTATCTCTTCTCTGCAAATCATTAGTAAATGTAATATTTTTCATCGGTGACATAGAGCATTAAGGCAAATCGACATTTATCCTATTCTTTATTTTGGCGTATTTCTTAATCGATGCCCCAGAAAACTCTGCTGATACCAGCAGAAATTTAAATTAAACCTTCATAAACATTTTATTATCTTATGTAATGCAGACACGCAAAGTATGGGTAAGTTAAGACAGAGTTATTTAGGTTTCAAACTGAAAGATTTATCTTTTGTGTGATTTGTTTTTATTTTTATGGTAGTGCATATCTTTGTATTATGGAGGTAATATATGAAAAAAGAGGATTTATGAGCTGTAGTTTAACATGAAGTACCATTCATGGAATGCCCACAGTTCCTTAAGGTCAGAGAGAGAGAGAGAGAGAGAGAGAGAGAGAGAGAGAGAGAGAGAGAGAGAGAGAGATCGTTACTCACTATGACTACTCTAAATTACTTCCTTATACTATTTCAAAATCTGTTAAATTATACAGTGAGTTTCACCAAAAATCGTTACAATACTTTGCTAAATCATGACTAACTTATAGACCAGAAAAAGTGTGACAGAGTGAGCGCAATAAATAGTATTCTCTCTGAGTGCAATGGTTAAAACAATATTGAGGAAGATTCCACTAACTTTCACTTTGCATGGCCAGAACATAAGAAAACGAAAAACGACTTATTTTAGAAAAGTGTAAATATTTGAAAATGATTAACTCTACAAAAAAAACTATTTGACCTAATTGTGTACTTTAATGAGATCTACATTTTTAGTGAAATTTTGTTTGTCACACTTTATCAGTTCTACAAAAGTCATCCGGAATAAAGAGAACCTAATAAGTATTTGCAGAGAATTCCAGATATACATTTCATGTATAATGTAAATAAGTTAAATGTGTGGTATTGTAATCAAAATAATTAGAGCCACTTTTTTTGAGAAAATCAAAATTTTGAAAGCCTTTTCCATGTAAAGGGTAGTTTGGAGTGCAGTATTTTTTTAAAAATCCTCGTTTCCGTCTTTGTAAGAGGGTGAACTTGAATGCCAAGTTTAGCACTTAACCGAATTTTCCCTTTTAAGTTATGCTGTTCACAAACAGAAACAAGGACACACGAACAGATACAGACGAACCTTCTGTTTAAAGCCATTTTTGGATTCAGATGTCATCAAAATGTGAGTTTCCAGTAAAATCTTGGTATAGAATTTTTAGGTGGAAAGCAATATATTTCTCTACCTACTGCGTACGTGATAAAGTAAAAACTGAAAGGGATGTAAAGATTCAAATAATAATATGGATTACAGCGATGTGAGAGCAGTAAATGGAGTTATAACACTGATGCATAATAAATAGTCATAAAGTTGATTTATTTATATGAATGAAAGAATATTAACAATAAGAATGAAAAGAGAGAGCGGACAACCATCACTATTTGGAATGTATACCTCTAAAGAAGGATGAAGAAAGCAAGAAGGGGGAAGAATTCCAAATTACACATGACAAAATTAATAAGAACGATTACATTGTGGTATGCTGAGGAAATAGTGCAAGGGTTTAATACGCCAATTCGGAACATAATAGGCTTCCTTGGAGAAAAGGTGTTGAATTTTAATGGGTCATAACGCAGACAATTTCAAGCAGTTATCAAACAGTAATTCAATCGTTAGAAGACGAGGGCACAAATAAATGTACCTACAAGGAGTGCAAGAGATCCATAATAGATGTTCTGATTAATAAAAAAGGTTAGACCACAATAATTGTAAGACGCATGTATGTAGATGGGATAGAAATTCTGATCATTCTTAGCGTTTTCAAAACTTCTGCTACGGAGTAGATGAAAAACTCAACAATAGAAGTACTTGAGGGCAACACAGAAAAATTTCAGAATGCCATGTTTCTAAGAAGATGAAATGTTTTCCGATTTGACAGCTTCTTTCTAATGTTTTGCGAGTTAATTGCTCCATAGTTTGTTCGACTTGTTTTAATAATTTATCATCATTTAAAGATTTTGTGTTCACCCAATCATGAATATAACTGGAGAAGATCTTCAATATGTTGTGCAACAGATAAGTGATTGTTACTTATCTTGCTGCGATACTTATTTTTTATGTGCTCGTAGTTCATTTTTGAAAATATTTGTTCGCAGATATAAGTGGAGCAAAGAACTGCCATTAAACTAGATGCAAACAAACGTAATCTCGGACACTCACAGCAGGGCAGAGACCTAAATAGCTCCCACTCTTTCTCAGAATTGTTTACGTTCTTGGAATTCTGCAATGCAAGTACATAGTTTCACATTTTATAGCTCGTGTGAGGCCTCACTACATGAAAACTTAAAGAATGCAAAATAATTGGATTTTGGTTTCAAATGTTTTTAGGTCTTCAAATTGTGAAGAGAATGTGTCATACAATTGCTTCAAAAGTTCGCTGTATTTCTCCAGGAGAACAAGGTTTATCGTGAACACGATGAACTGCCAGCCTTACAAATCAAACACTATCGTCTTCATCTTGAAAACAAAAATATTCGTCCGCCCATTTACTCGTATGTACTTCTACTACGCGCCATCCGTCTCTGATTAGCAGGTCTGGCTCTCCTTGCCTTGGTCAGTGATGGAGGGGAAATAACATGTGTAGATAAAGCGAGCGTGTGCTGCACTGTTGTGCACCCCTGGGCTAATGTATGTGTGTCGAAGTTGAATTCAAACCATTAATTAATAGATTAACTCACTCAGGACTGATGTGGAACACAGGTGATAGGAGATTCTTCCAACACTAGATAAAGAAAAATACTGAAAGAACTCGGCAGCATTGGCATATTTCCCTGTACTCGACTGTAACATTCCATCTGGTGCATATATTAATGAAAACCCATGGCGAGTAGAGCGCAGCTAATAAGAGACCGATTGTGAAAGATCGCTGATCAAAACGAGGTGTGTGTTTGTCGAAAATTAAAGGGAGAACAAACACCCACACTTTAGAAGATTCGAAAGAGTATCAGGGAGATTTACTTAATATCAGAAAAATGATGACAGAAATGTGTGAATGTGCGAAAACCAATTTCCTGGTTGACACATTCAATAGGCGGGAGATATCGTCCCAAATGTCAACTATCGTCCCACTCCCAAGTACCGTATGACTGGCGACACCAAAAAGAAACATCTCGTTCTTGATCTGGCCATAACGTCTTTCAGTAATGTAGATATCTTAGAAAGTTTTCATCACATTTTACATTTCTTTTCTATTTTATGCATCCTTTGTACTCTAGGTAGGGTAGTTTTGTGCACGTAGTTAGGAAAGTTTTAACAGTTTGAGCATGACAGTTAAGGTAGTTTGGGTATGGAGATAATTTCCCGTGCATGATTAGCAATAAACATTTTAGTGAGATCTAAAAAGTTTGTTCGGTTTTGACAGCAGACATTTTTGTGTAAGATCGTTTAATTTCACTATTCTGTCGTTATTTCTCTTGAACTTGTTCATTGAATGATGTATATTGCAACTAAAGGAGGTGTAGTGGGTCAATGTACAAATAATAGCTTGACTAGAAAGGAAAGTGTAATTGCCTAAAGCCAGGTAGCGTTAAAAGCAGTGATTGGATCACAAAATAACCTTCAATAGAGTTACCAGTTACCATTGTTATCATTGCTATCATTGCTGAAAGGCTGAGGAGGAGATGACTGGAAGGTGATGTGTCAAGAGCTTCATACAACAATGCACAGAGAACTCCAAGAAATAATAAAAATGTAACTTATAAGCAGATCACTAAACTTTGGCAATGTGTCTTTCAATGTTGGATTAGTCCTAAATTTAAAAAAAAAAAAAAAGAACACGCAGGGTTTAAATCTTTTTAGTGGAAAGTAAAGTTATATATTGACTTTGTCTACTCTTTTAATATAAATCTTTATTTACGAATTAAACGTTTATATTGCCTTTATTTTATTATATTATTTCTTTACCATTAAATTATCTATGTGCATTTTAATTTGCGCTGTAAGTGCTGCAATGAGAATGACTTTATTGAACTTTTGACTTCCATTCTCTTAACGTTTTGTTTAACCGTAAAAATGATTGCCAACGTGTAAAAGTTCTTAATTATTGCGGATTTTTTTATTTAGCTTCCGATTGATCCATGTTTTCTTCAAAAGCAAAAATGACTGCGGCTGCTAAAATATATTGGTATATATTTAAATTCATGCTTCAATGTGTTCTTTCAGCACGGTTCAATTCTTTCTGTTGTGGCCACAAGCTGGCTAGTAACTTGTCAAGTGTCAGTATTCCTTTAACCAGAAAAAATTAGATTAATAGTTTGGAATCCAAGGTATTTATGACTGAGGTAAAATTCGTATGTACAAATCATATGAGAAAATAAATATTTCATATCTGTACAATAAAAGTGACGTAACAAACGCAGTTTCGAAGGCTCCTAAAAGGAAGAATATATATATATTTACACACACACGTGGAAACTACAGAATCCTACATTAAGAAACTTTCTTTTGGTGGGCGAGGGTATCCTTAAGTGAATCAAATTTGCGAACATCACTCGAAAATGAGGAAAAGGTACGAGCGCAGAAAAATGAGTGAGATGATCAACATGCATTCGATGATGCAGTAACATATTAAAGATAAAACTAAGTAAAAAATTTGGATTTAAATCGACGAGTCGACCAAATCTACAGGTCATTTTATTGGCAATGCATTATTGGGCCTGTATATCCTCCTACAGAAAATGAATAAACGAAAGCATTCCTGCTTATAATAGTGTGTCTAGAAAAGGTTAACAATAAAACTGTTTCGCGGTTATTGGCCTGAACAATTGGACAATACACTATGTACTTCGTCACTGACAGTGTATTATACATAATAAAGGCTGGGAAAGTTTTAAAGGTGTGTGGCAGTAATTTTAGTTCACACCCCGAATTCACCATTGTTGCATTTTAATTTTATTATCTCGTATGATAATTTGAGTTCTTAGTTAATAATTGGTTTTTAACTATGTTAAATTATGAGTAAGGTAAAACAGCTCTCCGTTATAAATTGATATTTGGTGTGCTATAGATATACAGGCATGGCAATGTCCTGGTATTACAGCTTCTGTGATTCGAACAACTAATGAACAAATTGTTAGAAAATTTTTCACGTAACACCTAGCAACAAATATCAAGCATACATAAAAGAAGATAAACGCGTTGGTCAATATTTTCTGCGACGAAAATTATTAAAAGGAAGTCGTATATTGGTTAAATTGAGTCTTAACTATAAAAACTGTTATTGAAATCGACGAACATCGAATAGATTGTGAAATATACGCAATGATCATTTGAAATATAATAGCTTAAGGCAAAAATAATTATGGAATAACTTTAACAAAAATCGAGAGCTTTTATACCTTCATTAATCGAAATAAAACCAAATAGGTATTGTAAAGATCAGTGATTATAAAATGTAATCAACGTGAATAAAAACAATTTATAAGAGAATACCACATCATTTTCGAACGATTTCCCTGCACCTGTAATGCGCCTGCAAGTCTCATCAGAAGGAACTGACCGAGCTGGCCGAGCAGCAAACGACCGCCGCAGGTGCCATTTCTAAAATTCTTCGTATGACCTGCTTAACACACGTTTACAGACATCGGAGAGAAAAAAGGTTTGTTTCCGAATGTAGACAATTGGTTTCCAGTATTAGGAGGGTTTTAATGAAAGCCCCATCAAAGATTCAGACATTTAAAGGCATTGTTCCAAATATACGTCTAGCTCCTCAACCTATCAAAATGAGATGAGATGTGACTCAGGAGCAGTTTAGTTTGCTACTTCCAAATATAACTAAGGTGGTCTCAACGCTCTGAAGGGTGACACATCTTCGATCGTAGCAAACAAGAAACTACTGGAATCTTTAAAAGTGAAAAATTGGTTTCCTTCCGCAAGTGATCTGTCATGTTCTATAAATAGGACAGCATGTGAGGAAATCAACCAGAACTATGCCTGTGAAGTCTCAACAAAAATGAAGAAGTGACTAAATAAAGAAAAAATGTGTTTACCGAAAAGGTCTGTTCTCGACAAACTGAAACCAGTTAAAAATTCTACAAGATGAGATTCCATTGTATTTGAAATGGTCTCTTCTGTAATGCTGTATTTTAGATTTTTCCGGATAACTTCACTTGATATTTAGAAATCATTTCTCAAGACAAAATACACATTTCTGACAGACTTAGCACGATTCCAGAAAACTAAAAAACACTTTCATTTGTGTCAAATGCAACTAGAATTGTGTGTAACAGTTTAAAGTGACTAAAATATTACACAACGTTCCAATGAATAATATAAAGATTAAAGTAATTGATTATGCAGTGTCATCCGGGGTATAACTGAACCCAATACACTTTCTTACTGTTGCCTTTTAGTTATTTTATTTACAAGGCCCAAACCTCCAAGCTGTGATCATAAGGAATAGCATGCAATTGGTTCATCACTGCTCACTTATGTTTTCCTTAGCGATGTATTGATGTGTGCTGTTTAGATCACTTCAAGATAGTTATTGAATCTTTTATTTAAGAGTGTAAATAACATTACTTAAAGAATCATGTGATGAGAGATAAGAGATAAGCAGGTATCATCCTGAAGAGGCTGTTGTCGAAGGAAGAAACTGTCATCAGATATGCACTCGGAGAAGTAGACTAAGGTGAATTGATTAAATGACTACTAGTATATACTTAGGTAGCCTTTTTGTGTTTCCAATACTACTGCAGGAAAACCGAACAAATTTTCTAGAACGTACAGCTAAAAGTAAATATCTGGGTTCTTATACTTCTTTGCACAAGTAGTGCACCACTAATAATTTTATGATAGTTTGTAGTCGTTAGCAAGAAAAGCTGTAAATAGATAACAAGATTGTTATGTTAGAAAGCTTTGCTGTAATAACCTTCACATGTTAAAAAACACAAGTTTTAGGCTTAATGCAATTTTTCTTTGTTAAATAATGTAAGATATATCGTATAGTATGTGACGTTCATAATTTAAGTAAGATAATTTCAAACTGCCATTCTAGGATTAAGTTTCGTTCACAAAGGACATTAATTGGAATGGAATGCTATATCGATCACGAAGGGATTAATGTTGAAGTCATTTATCACCGTATTATGTAGTTCGGTTATAAAACTATTCAAATAGGTTCTGCATTTAAAACATATAAGCAGTATAGTATATAATCGCTTACAAGTATATTTAGTAAGCAATTGTTAAATATTTCGTTCTTAAAGACTGCTGTTGTTTTCTACAGGAATTGATGGGTAAGGACTGTACGAAAGACGTAATGTTTGCAGGCGCGGCAACTCAGGGTAGGCAGGGTAGGCATTGCCTACCCTATCGTAATACATCAACAAATAATGTTTAACTATGATTCTGCATTTTATCATTTGAACCGTAATTTTCCCCTAAATTGCAGTTCAAGAAAAGTTTTCTCGGTTATAATGACCAGCGCATGGTCAAATCCTTTAATCTCAATTCCGATTCATCAAAGCTGCGCTGCGTGTTTGAAACGCGCGGCAGAAATGATACGCATGGAACCTGGGTAGTGGAGAGCAGGCTAGCTTAACCTCTGCCTGCCCGGCCCCATTTCCTCACTACGAGGCCCTTGAACAGGGACAAGGAAACATTCGGTCTGTATATGCACTCCGAGCATGCGTAGACGCGTCTGCCAGCAGTCCGAACACTTGCCTGCCCAAATCCGAATTTATGCGACATTTTCCGAACAGCTATACTCCACGAACGAAGATCTCAGAGATCTGAATCTGTCGTTATCTCTGTGTAATACCAGTAAGACCGACTTAATTAGTGAACTATTACAAATTTCGCTTTCGCGGCGCATTGACAATGAAAAGAGGAGTGTTTTAGCTATTTAACACAAAGCTGCAGTCAGACAATTTTTCAATTTCTTAATCAATTTTAGTCGTGGGCGTCGCGAAACGGGGGCAAGGGGGGCCACGGCTCCCCCTTGGAAGTTGGTGAACTTAATGTGCAGTCAGTTACTGACTTTTAAACTATTATTTTAATTTTGATGTAAAGAACAATTTTTGTTTAGCACAAATTAATACGGTTATCTGCAACAAATACTATAAATTTTGACAGTAAAATAATGATTTAATATTATATGATTGCAAATTTCCAACATGTGGCCCCTCCCCCCCCCCCCCTGGAAAAAAGTCTGCCGACACTCGTGATTTTAGTTTTGGCGGTAATTCGTCCGTAAGTCACACTCATTCACTCTGCTCTTATTAAACAACCAAACAATATATTGTTTGCGTTATCCGCAATGACTTCGCCCCCTATATTTCGGATAAACGGGGCTTATTATTATTATTATTATTATTATTATTATTATTATTATTATTATTATTATTATTATTATTATTATTATTATTATTATTATTATTATTATTATTATTATTATTATTATTATTATTATTATTATTATTATTATTATTATTATTATTATCATTATCATTATCATTATCATTATCATTATCATTATCATTATCATTATCATTATCATCATTATTATCATTATTATCATTATTATCATTATTATCATTATTATCATTATTATTATTATCATTATTATCATTATTGTTGTTGTTGTTGTTGTTTGTTGTTACTGTTACACTTTGCCTAGCCTAAAATTTTGACTGCGAGCCGCCACTGAATGTTTGACCAGAGAGCACTAGCAGAATGCGACATAAATGACTGGTGGAAGCTTCAAGGTGCAGCATGGCAAAGTGTGACAGGTTGCAATTTAGGTTTTGTGTGAAAATCAGTCATTGAGAATTCTTGGTCTCCATATAATTATATAACGGATGATGATAGCCATTATTGACGCAGGTTTCCAGAAAATTGCGAGAAACTGCAAATACTTTAGGGTGACGTTAAGTAGAGTATAACTGTTATATCATGGCAGTCAGGTCTTTTAAGTGAAAGAAGGGCTATTTGAGTAAATTTCAGGATTTTGTTATAGAGAGAAATGTTTTCAATCCCTGTATAATGGGCAAAGCATAATATGACTGAATGTTTTATTTCCATTTCATAACTACAATCAACGATTACAGTTTTAGCACTAACACACATTACTGATCTGGATACAATATATAACGTACAAAATTCCTAACTAATCTTACGGAGTGCGTTACATTCAACCCCCAGTTAATTGTAGTTACAATAAATAGTTCACCTTTACATTCCTTTATTTGAATTTTTTCCCTTATCGACGTTTTCGTTCTCTTTCTCAAATATCCTGGTCAATTTCTTCCTCACTTTACCTAAATATTTCCCATTCACTTTAATTCTTTTTGCTCCTGTATATTACGTTTAAATTGAAATAATTTCCTTATGTAATTTATCTCACTATTCTTCTCATACCCTCCACCCTTCAGTTCTTTATCCTCTCACATTCTAATAAACAATGGAAAATTCCGTCCAACCTTGCGTAACACAGTTTTCTCTATTATCTTTTAAAAGCAATGATCCTAAACGCATCAAGCCAGCGTTTACCACAATTCATGCATTTCTCCCTCCTCTTGGCCTTTTTAAATTATGGCATACAATTTTAGAGAACTCTATCTCTAAAACTCGTCTAAACCTCTTGCCTCTCTATATCTTCATCTCTTTGCCTAACTTCTTTCCAGAATCGTGTACTACTTTCAGACACCTGTATAGTCGCTGTCACTGTCAAAGTGACTTAAATAAATAAATAAAAATTAACGTTGGACTTCTTTACACTTGCCACCACATTACATCCATTTCACTAAGAAAATCAGATACTATTGGCCACTAATATCTGATTTACCGTTGTATATTCTGTGTATTCTTCAAAAAATTGTGAAACACACGCTACGTCACATCACTTGATGAGATCCTAAGGTAACTTAAATAATTTGCTCCCGCCAGACATTGCACTACTTCCCATAAGACCAAACCATTGTCTAATCGCACGGTACCTCAAGTAGATGGCAGGGAGCGACTAACTTCTGGTAGTGCATAGATCTCGTTCTGTATTACAGTTGAATAGGACTTACCGAAGATTTAACTGGAATAAGGAGATCATTCAGTCACTGAGCGGTTGCAAAAAACAAATATTAAAACTACGTAGGGAAGCTCAAAATCAAGAATTGCTTCTCTCAACGTTATTCCCTGAAAACAAAACAAATCGCATTTAGCAAACTACTTATCCTCACTAAAGTTTTCTTGTCAAAAGCCAAATCCCTGCAAACAACGAAATGATGAATCTTACTTCGAAGGTAAGGCCAAGTAAAATGATATAGTAAAACAAAATTTTGCAAGAGCAGCATTATCAAATGTAAACTTTCTCATACCATCATCACCATCATCATCATTATTTTAAAATCATTGTAAACAAAATATCCAACAAATCCAACAAACTTAAAAGAGATGGCCTTGATACCTCTAAGTTGATAAGTCAATAAATTTAGAGCCTTGTTTCACTGAGCGAGTGAGTGAATGGGGTTTAAGGGCCCCCCGACAGCGAGGTTAAGTCAAAACCTGAAAAATTGCAAAACATTAAGTGTCAGTAGTAACGGTTAAAAATAAACTGAAAGTTAAAATACCTAAAACATGAAAAAGTGAGTGTTAAAACATTAAAAAATGTATATTAAAGCAGAAAGTTAAAAGGTGAATGTTAAAACAGTAGAGTTAAAGCGCTAAAACCAAAGAGCAAACAATGTAAATAATATCTCACATTCTAAAAGTTAAAAAACGCAGAGGCTTAAGATAGCACAAGCTAAACTTGCTTCACAAAATAAATTTCGGTGACAAACAGCAGCACCACCTGAACTACAGATGCAGGGACTGGCGCTCACGAGCGTATCGCGAACAATCAAGCAGGATTCATTGATTGATACTTGACAGTTGCCACAAGAGAGTGCCCCACAGTAGATGACTGCCTTGTTAGTGGTATGGCGATTGTTGTGTGGAATAATAAATTGGCAACAGACCAGGCATGAACGTCGGCAGACTTTTTTCCAGGGGGGGGGGCGGGCAAATGTTAGAATTTTGCAATCAGATAATATTAATTCATTATTTTGTTGTCAAAAGTTATAGTATTTGTTGCGGATAACCATCTAAATTTGCGCTAAATAGAAATTGTTCTTTACATAAAAATTAAAATAATAGTTTAATAGTCAGCACATTAAGTTCATTAATTTCCAAGGGGGGGGGGGGGCCGCGGCCCTCCCTCCCCCCTTCGCGACGCCCATCAGAACACTGATCTCAACCTTTGGCATCGGTTGCAGATAATAAGAAACAGTACGTGATGTAAATTACATACTTTCTGGTGTTTCTTACTGGTCTGAACTTTTCATACAGCAATATGTAGAAGTAGTAGGAATTGTTGGACGCATTTCCAGTCAGATTCCTTTAATGCACATACTGAAACTCTCAAGTTCATGTTTTTATAGGCGGTGGAGGATGTGCATTAGTAACATTCAGTGAAATACCCTTAAAAGTAATGTAATTTATTAGAAAGAAATATATGACTACCAGCAGACTCTTTTAATCAAAAAATACGTGTATGTTTATGTTCTTTTCTGTAAGAACATTAGATATCACATAGGTTCTCCCAGAGGCTACTTTTTTTTTAACTATCACGTGTAGGAACCAAACATGAAGGTTTGGTAATATGATGCGTGTTTCATTCAGCAGGCAAGGCGAAAGCAGGTGACTTCTTTTGAAATGCTCGATATTTTTGTTTTTCAGGGTTAGCATTGTGTTCGTCTATTTCGGATTGACAATAAACTCTGTACTTGTTGGGGGTAACAAGTATACTAATTTCATCCTGGTGTCACTCATCGAATTTCCTGCATATGTGGTGACATACTACGCTATGGATCGTTTTGGCAGAAAGGCCTCACTCTGCGCTTCCCTGGTGTTATCGGGAGCCACCTGTACATCCTTCGCTTTTGTGCCTAAAGGTAAGAACTGTATATTATCTCATAGTGTGCAAAACTGCGAACGGCTTACTATGTGTCGCTTACGGGGGAATAATAAATGGGATCATAGAGAAACTTGATTCTAATTCAACTTGTCTACAGCCGTAGGAAAGTATTGTAGATTGTAATTACAATGGGCAGAGCTTATTTTTAACTGTTCATGTTAATAATATAAAACCTGTAGGAATCTGAAAGCCTATGCAGCGTAATAGTGGGAGGCGTGGGCTTGAAGTCCATTAGGTAGTGGTGGATATCTGCATTGTTTGAATAACATGCTCGATGTAGACATGTAATCCATCACTGCAACTGAATTTCTATTTGCAGAATAGGCAGAGGCAGGAGAGGGCATACGAGATCCTCAATTACACGTGTAATCAATCATGAGTTTGCTTTTGTTCACCTCAACTGCCGGCAGTACCTGGACCGGGACAACACTAACAATAAGTAACCATGTTGCTTATTCAACAATTCTACTACACAAATTTGTAGTTTCATTTATTATGCTTTGGTTGAGATAGATAGTTCCTAACCACATGGCGGAAATGTCTAAATGAACGGGAGGTGATGGAGACATCACTGTGGTCGTCATAGCAACGAAAAGAGGAACCAATTTTGACCTAAGAACGTTTCCGTAGCACCGGTAGGCGGAAACCCGTGTTGCCGTTATTTAACACGTGATTAACATATGCCTGACGAGAAATTCAGCAGTAACATAAAATGTGCGTCTTACCTTCTGTTTTCGCTGCAATATATACCGTGCGTTCCTAGACCACCGGAGTATACGCATTAAATCCGCACACGTTAAAAGAAAGGACAAATATACGAGAGAAATACGGGTAATCAATCAACATGAACTTTTGTGAGTAAACCAGAATTGTTTTCGGAGATATAGGGAATGTGTTCGCGTTGGAGGTCATAAATTTCAACATCTGGTATGATGCAGGTAATCCCACTGCAAGTTAGTACAGTAGTTAGTGCTCCATACCCGTGGCTTGCCGGTCCTTTACGCATAACTCTGGTGGAGAGCGCGCCGGTCCTCGCCAAGTCCCCTTGCCGCCGTGGGGCGGTCTAAGAATGCACGCTATAATGCCTTCCTAGCGCCAGTTTGCAATGCTTGCACCAGTTAGAGGTTGCCTGTTGCAACACAGCACGTTCTGTGTTGTGTGCTGACAAGTTCGTTTGCATCATTATATTTGTGTTGATTTGCCTTGTATTTATGTTTCTGAGTGTGTCTTATGTACGATATCTGTGCGTAAGTTTTGAGCATTTGCAATTTGTATCACACATTTAATGAATATTTAACTATTGAAGCCGAAATTGTCAACGCCATAATTATGGATAGAATACTGCATCACATGGCGGAATTAAATAATCAGAAAATTTTAAAATCGTTACATATATAAAGTTACAGGATCTGGGAGATTATTTGTGACTAAAATTGTCAAAAGGCAGGAAAAGGTACAAGCAAGTCATTAGTGGTAAATTCCAGGTAGTCCGCCTGATACATAGGTATACCGGTTTTCCTGGAAATCGCTCAGCGCCGGTGTGAGCCGGAAAACAAGGGATGGTCGATTCTTCGAAACCCTGTCGCTAATTAGGAAGTGAAAGGTACAGAGAACGTCATAACGCACAGGCACTTGCCTGCGAGAACCAGGAGAGAAAGGGTCGTTGAGACTTGCCCTCCATAACCCGGCGGGTCACTACACTCGTCGCCCATATCTTCAGTTACGGGACTTGTATTCCGGATCCTCAAGTGTGAGGACACATTATAGCTAATATTAACAATTTTCTGTCTTAGTAGAGACACGGTAACGACTCAACTGATTTAATAACGATCGGCAAATCTCACGCTTTCTTATTTTGGTGAGAATAAAAGTGTTTCGACGAAGTTCTGGTTTTATTCGCAAACACTCACGCATACCCTGATATTAAAGTCACATGTCGGAGCAGCTGGAGCAGAAGACATCAGAAAGCAGCAGTTGGCGTAGGAGAGCATAGAAGCGACGATTCGACATCATATGGCGCACAACGTGGAGACGATTCCACATCACTATGTGCAAAAATATTGAGAAATATAGCGCAACCAAACAAAACCAGAGGTATTCGGGAAGCGAACAAAATTGTATTTGTTATAGGTACTATTCCTCTTAAAGGATTATGCAGTCGATGGCATTGTGCAGAACATTTTCACAAAATAGTTTGGCTTCCCCCCTTTATTAATTTAACCCGAATGAATTTATTTGGGCCAAAGTAAGAAGTTCACTGTGCGTCTGTAATAAAGATACAGAAGAGACTCTAACAGCAGCAAAAGCTGAAAATTGTGAAAAATTGGTTACTCTTATAAAGGGCCGGGAACTCCAACAACATCAACAATGATACAAACTATTCGGATATCAGTGGCATTTTCTCCTTATACAGTGTTTCACAAGTATGTCTCTTTTGTTAATGTATCTGTACTTGACATATGCTTGAATGTTACTATCCTTTGCACGTAGCTTCATTGTTTTACTATTGCCTTCGTATACGAATATAAGTAACACCCGCTCTACATTCCAGGCGTAGTCCAACCTCCTTCGCACACATAATCCTAACGCGCTCTCCACGTGGTCGTGATAAGCGGCAACGTCGTCTCTCTCGCTGCGAACTGTCAATCCCCTTCTTGATTGACGCCGATTATAGGTATTTATAAGGAGTTAGAATAACCTCCTTGTTGGCGTGTGTAAATCCCATAAAGAAACAAATATTCGTTTATCCGTCTTTATAGTTTTAAATTTACATGCTTATAGGTACTTTGAAAATGCAGCGTCAAATTATAAATCGCGTATGTGGAAATTCGGTATGAGCTGCCTGCAAAATATTTGCACGCTGCAAGAATAATACTCATTTCTGTAACATATGCAAGGCTACCTAGGTATTCCCATGAATACGTTCACTTAATTTCCGGGAAAGTAATAAGAGTAAAACAGCGTTTTATGTGTTGTATTGAGCGTTTGTAATTTCTCACATGAAAGGGGAAATTAGCTGAGCAAGTGTGTTCAAATTTGTTCTAGTCCAGCATACAAATATAGTGAGCGCTCTAGAGACAAAATCACAGGAGGGATTTCATTGTGTTCTGGTGAGACCTTAATTAAGAATGTGTTAAGATCATGAATTGTATTTCTATGTATTACTTATTGTCAACAGATATGGACTGGGTGAGACTGCTGCTGTTTCTGGGCGGTAAGTTCGCCATCACTATTGCATATACAGTGGTGTACGTGTTCACTGCTGAGATCTTCCCGACGGAACTTCGTCATTCATTATTGGGAATGTGTGCCACTTTTAGTCAGATTGGCTCCATTGTGTCTCCACAAACGCCGCTTCTGGTACGTCTACTGAAGTTTCAATCCTGTCTTCCTATACAGTTTATTCCCAAAATAATGTTTTGTGCAAAGGCTGGACACTAGGTGGTGGCGGCAACATTTCTCCTTGTTTTTAATCAATACTGGATCATTACAAATTAGTATATAAAAAGAAACTTAAATTGTGAGGAAAGAAAAAACCAGATTTAATTGAATAATGAAGTACAACTTCAGGTTTCATTTGACATATCACAAAATATCAGTATTTCCAACTTCTATATCTAATCTGTAAGTCAGTTCATCCCAAACTTTATAGATCAGACCATATATATCTATTGCTACTGATTTTCATATCAGAACTCGTAATTCGCTTAGATTTGGTCTTGAACTTCCTTTCAATAGTCGTGGATGATCGCAATTCGTGAAACAGCGGGCAACAAAGTGCACACTCCGCACAATAATAAGAGAAATCTCTGCAAAAGTGTATCTGCCTCCGAAGTCTAATGGTTAGCGTGCTATCCATCAGATCCAGGGATCTCAGATTCAATTCCGGGATTGAGGGTGGGAGCATTATTCACCATCCTCCCTAGAGTCTGGAAATGTAAAGGAGCGTGAATGTGTATGTCTATATGCGAATTTAATATAATAACAAAAAGTAAATCAACCCAAAGATTAACACAATTGTAAGCAAGCGAACAGCATTGTTGAGCAATTTTTACAAAGGTAAAATAGCTGCCGTTAAATGTTAGATGTGGCATATGAATGGATGTGTTTCACTAATATAACTTTCTCTATTCCTGTACAAAATATTATCTCAAACGCTTATTCCTCTATATTCTTCACGTTAATGGAGATAAACATTAGCAAGAATTACCTTATTGCTAATTTTATTGTAGGTGCAAGGGGGATATGGGCGTAAAATAGGCTTTTACGATAGTCAAATTGGATATGAGGGCATACAGACACTTGCCAAGAAAATTTAGCGTTACTCGTATTTTCTTACCAAATGTTCCGACATAACTTGTGTGGAAAGAATCGTTAATTATCGCTAAGCAAACGTGCAATCGAGTATCAGAAACAAAACATGTAAAGAACATTTTTCATTTAGTTACCTGACAAGATTCTATCCATTGCACACAAGGTTTTTGTGGAAAACGAAGGCGTAAAAGAATGGTCTAGAGCTAGACACACACGTGGTGAATCAGGAGCTATCTATCGATGATGTAGCATTCTAAAGGAAATGTCCCCAGTCTGTCTGTCTGGCTTCTTAGTTATTTTTTTGTTTTTACCCATAGCGGGGGAAACGGACACGGCTCAAGTGGGGCAAAAGGACAGCGCATTTTTATCTCGCAATTAATTCAGTACAACTTTTAAAACATTTATAGATGTGAATCATATCTAAATAATGATTTTCATCACATTTATTGAAGTTAAACTCAAGTCCGTGTTCATTTTCACATGGAAATAGAAAACCTGGTGTTGAAAATTAAATTCTTGAATCTCAGGATCAAGCTCTCTTGGAAGATCTTCAGGAAGCAATCCCAAATAATGGGAACACAACAGCAAAAGATCACACTCAAGTTCTTACACCCTCAACAAACTTCGAACAGCTAAGTCCTCCTCCAACCACTTCTCTGGGTGTTAAATGTAAACCAGGAATCGTAAATAAATCTAGAAAATCTTATTTTATAACAAGCTCAGAGTCTATAAATGCTCTAAAAGACAGGAAAACTGTCCGAGCTGAAAAGGAAAAGGCAGCAGAACTGAAAATCCGTGAAGTTAGAAGCTCTACTTATGAGAAAGAAAATATCTGCAAGGTATGCCAACAGTGCTACAAGTAAGGGTAGAACTGTTTACGCCTCAATTCTGAAAATTGGTACCATGTTAATTGTTAAGTGTGTGAAGACCGGAAATTATCCACATTTTGTTATAATTGTACTGTGGCATTGAATCTTTAAGTTCCAGTTCTACCTTTCAAAATACATGTTTCATTTTTCTTAAAACCATCTTACACATACGGCATTTTAATCAAAATGATTAATTATTTTTGTGAAAATCATAATTTTTTAAAAATGTTTCATGTAAAGAGTAGTCTAGGGTGCGAAGATTTTCTTTAAGATCTTTGGGTCACATCCCTGTGAGATACTGAACTTAAATATGTTGTTTTCTAGTGCCTTGCATCTGGCAATGAAGCCATTAGCATAACTTAAATATCAGTTTGGTATTTAAAGAATCCTTCGTTTCTGAGTTGTTACTCACAGGCGGACACCCAGACAGGCAGACGGACACGCACACGCACACGCACACGCACACGCACACGCAGACGCAGTCGCAGACACACACTGGCAGACAGACAGTATATACGTAGTAGAGAAAGTAAAAGAATGGTTATCTCAATTAACATGAAGTAGATAAAGGAATGAGCGTTTGTAAGAACAGTTTATACAGGAGTGGAGAAAGTCATATGAGCTCAACACATCAGGTGTGTGTGTGTGTGTGTGTGTGTGTGTGTGTGTGTGTGTGTGTGTGTGTGTGTGTGTGTGTGTGTGAACGGTATAAAAACTGGAACAAGTACTAAATTTCATATTTGAGTTAGACATTGTCTAAACATACTAGAAGATGTTCGAAAAATCTACCACCCCTCCCCCCAAAGAACCATTTACATGTCGTGCGTGTGTGTGTTTGTGTGAACCCCATAACTTAAAAACGAAAAGTCTGATTAAGCTTGGTATTTAAGTTCAGCAACTTCCAAGGATGCGACACGAAGACTTAAAAAAATACCCTTACCCCAAATTATTCTTTACACAACACTTGGTTTGAAAATTTTGATTTTATAAAAAATGGATCTAATGATTTCGATTAAAATACTGTGTGTTTAAGATATTTTCAAAACAAATTAAATGTACCTATATCTTAAATTTTCTGGGATTATCTTAAGAAGTCCTCTTCATTCGGATGACTTTTACATAACTCGTAAACCGTAAGCGATAAACAAATTCTTAACACACAGAGAATGTAGATCTCATTAAAAAGACAAATTGTCAAACACATTTTTGTGTGGAAGAGAGCATTTCCGAGACATTGCTTTTTATTTGTATGAATATTCCAATACTTACACTTTTCTGAAATGGGAAAGTCATCACCTTTTTTATCTCTTTTGGCAATGTAAAGAAAATGGAATTTCAAAGGCATCATATAACGACCAGCTCTTCAAAGATTTGACTATCGCTTAAAGCCTACTATGTTCCCATATTCCCCTTACATCCACAAGAAAATTAGCAATAAGATAACTCCCACAAATGTTCTTCTCTATTAATATAAGTAGTATATAGAGGAATGTGTTCCTAAGTATAGCTTGTACAAGATTAGAAAAACAACTGTAAGTGCAACACATCAGATTTTTTTATCTTGTTGGATTCAGGGGGTCTCAAAACACTTATTTTGTGTGAAGATCCAAAGCAAAGCGGATATCAAATGGCTCATCGTTCATGATAACAGTAGTCCAAATGCTGTATGTGGGAGTATTTTAGTTTATGGTTTCATGATTGTAATTTTATAAAGATTGTTAAAATGACTTATAGCTGTATAATATGCACACATCGCCCATTGCTCTCGTTATTAAGATGAGAAGTCGTAACAAAATAGATTTATCGGAAGGTACATCTAGAAAGTAAACAGATCAAACTTAAGATTGAGCTTGTCATTTACTCTGAAATTATTTTGATCTGTTTCTCACTCTGGAGGAACACTAAAAGGGCAGCGGCTGCGTCAGAATCCGATTCCGTGAGCAATATTGCTTTTATCAGATACCAACAAAAGAGAATTGCCTGCTGAGGTCCAGTCTCTTCCAGAAGAGGTTAACAAATATTAAATGTAGCAGGAATTTAATGTTCTAGAATAACTGAATTTCCACTTAACATTTGTTACCATTACCTTCTCCTTTTTCGTTTTTCAGCAGTATTAATAATATAAAATCAGTACATCAATATATTATGTATGATTTCAGGAAGCATATATGGAGTCGCTCCCACTATTGCTCTTCGGCATTATGTCAGTAGTGTCTGGTTTTCTTGCTCTTTTCTTCCCGGAGACACTCAACATGAAACTTCCAGACACAATTGAAGAAGCTCAGAACATCGGCATCAAAGAAACATCCACATCAGCGGAGACTACATCGACGTAATAAATGCTGTTGATTCTGTCTACATAGTTCCTTCAAGAAAGTTGGAAAACCTACAGAAAATAGGACTTCATATAGGCATTACATACTCCTGAAATACCACACAGCAATAGTTAAGAGACAATACACGTTTTTACCGTAGCAAAGAAAAATCAGTGCTACAATTTTATATGAATGATGGTATACTTGATCATTCCAGATTTTAGTCTTGGTATTATTTTTCAAGAATGGAGATAGAAATTTTATTCTGTTTATAGAATGCAAGAGTTTGTAATGTTATTTAAGGTTACGAAGCTACTATTCTTGTGGGGAGCCTGCTTTAAGAGTGATGGACTAATAGTTATAGTACCTACTATTAAGTATGTTTATTAGTCTGATCCATACACTACAGTGAGAGACATACTAATGTGCTTTAACGAGCGTATAAGCATTGTTTTTAAAATTTGCTGTCCCGCTCCTAGCATTATTATTCTGGTATTTTGTCTATCCATCCTTAAACAGAACTAAGAAGCCAGCGTGGATTTTAATGATTTACGAAAATTGGAGGAAAATGCGGTTTCCCCTTTACGCGATGCTGTTCTCAGATGTGTGCGCATCTCATCTCTGTTTTCATAGTCCGAATTGCAAAATTGGCACATAGTAATTGTCTAGTTAGTGGAATGTAGGGTAAAAAGAGAAGCAGTTGCTCTTCAAAAGTGAATAAATACAGACATCTGCGACTAAGGGACAAGAAGTAAGCGATATTTTTGCTGACTGTAAATAGCGAGGGCTCAAACACGAGGTTATTTACTAATTCGGGTGCCAAACTGCCACAATTTTACAACTTTACTTGACTTGTACACATCTGCATGCTTTCATGTGTCATCTTGCGTGAGCCGACTATATTTAACTCAATAATTTCACGTTAGGTTACCTGATGCTACTGTCTTCATAGTGTTTTCTCCTATACCTGCAGTCTCTCCGACTACAGAGGATAATTCAGCTCATGAATAAATTGAAGTACGAATACCTACCTAAAATGTAGATAGTGAAGTTTGCACCGTCTGACATATTCAAGATGCACGTGGCGAAAAACACCTTCAAGGCTCCCAAAGCTGGCTAATGGACATCGCAAATCGAGTAAGCAGTTAAGTTTATTCATTTCAGTCCTAAATTGGAAATGCTAATGTTCAAAAGCGAAACAAAGTAACGAGAGAATGAAAAGTTAAATTCTTTATCAATCTGAGTATAGATAAATCTAGAAGTATTACTATGTATTGAAATGTTTTGTTATTTGTTTTTGATATGCTATGTCAAACATATCCGCGTCTCTAGCTGCATGTATTTAAGTTTATCGTTTTGCTCTGGCACTAACAAAGATGGTATGTTGATATAGAACTACAGTTTCATTTGTATATTCCACTACAAAACTAGACTTGTTAATCCATGCAATACTTTATCACAAGAATATCAAATTAGCAGATCTGCCAATTAGACATAGTATAGTTTTAATGTTTCTTCTCCAACTGCAATCACAACGTTTTCATTGTGCATTTACAGCGCATTTAATATTTTAAATAATATTTATGTCGCCTTTTAACGACCTGCCGAAGTATCACAATGAAGCCTGACAATAAAGGAGAGAAAATTAGGATGAAAACTGTTTATTACTGAAGAGTAGGTGAGACAACAACAATTAGGGCAACTAGTATAGCTTGTTCAACTTGAAAAGAATGCAAACAAAAATTATAATTTTTAAAGTGTTATACTTTAAATTGTATGGTGATATTACATTGTTCTCTGTAGTACTCGTATTTTAGAAAGCTCTGCAAGCAACCCTAGGTACAGTGGATCCTAGTGCCTCAGTGCACTTTTTGAATAGCAGTTAATCTTTTTATTCATAAGAATATTATAAAATGAGTATTTCCAGTAAACTTTACATAAGAAAACTTCATAATTTTCATATATAACATTAAAACCAGCAAACTGAATTATGGTCATGATTATTATTATCGTTCCTGTTGCTTATCTTTGTACAAGAATGCAGATGTTAAAAACGACTTTTGCTGGCTCCAAATACACAAATATATCTACTCAAAAAAAGCAGACCACATTCCCTCCAAAGGTAAACTGTTATTAAAAATACGGCAGGTGACACCATAAAATTTAATTCCCACAATAATTAAAAATAAATGGCCTATGGTCTGCTAGTCTCCTCTACTTTTTCAGGCATCTGCTAGTAACGAAGCCAGAGGAAAAGCTACAAAGCTACATGCAGTGAGAAAGTCCTACTACGAACTAAAATGAGGACCCGTTTGCTCCTTAGTACTCTTGGTTGAAGCGTTTCATCATTTTTAAACTTTAGAAATATTGAGCTTAGATTTTGCTTATATCTTCCGCGCTATTTTAGCTTACAAAATGCACATTATATTAAAGCTAAAAGCCTGATGGATTTCCGTGTATTAAACTACATAAATGTTGAGTAAAAACGCTTTCAAAATACCTGTATAAAGCACTACAAAGATGCAGTGTGATTTATAGCAAAAGTACAGGCTTTAGAGGGCGCATAGTTTTACCAAAGTTAAGCAATCGATTTAAACACATTTATGAATTGTGATACATCACATTATGGCTAGATCAAATCCTTTGGTTTTATAACTCGTTTATAAAGGCAATAACATGTACAAGGAACTATTAGAATTTCAGCTATGAAATAATGTTAAACCATCAAAATGAGTGAGCAAGATTTGTAGATTAATAAAAATGTAATTATATTTATTAATGTTCAAAGATATTATATTGCCTTACGAAGCCTTTTAATCAATTCAGATACTGTAAGGGAATTCAATAAAATTTGATAATAAATAAACAATATATTTATTGTAAAGTATTTTCTGTACAAGGTATTTTCACAGCACAAGCTGAAAGGTTAAAGATATCCATATAATACCAGAGGTAAAGCTGTCTTGATAATCGCAAGTTTCAAATAGGCAGTTTACAAGTTTGTTGCAAATATATGGTAACGAGATAAATTGTTTGTATGCGAAGTACATTTTTTCTCATTGAGCACCAAAACTGAGTTGGGAATTTTGTTTTCAAAACTAGCCTGAGATGGACTCTAAGCATAGGTATGCACATCTTTTAGGATGGCTATGGTGCATCTGGAAAAGAATAGCAGACAGTGTCTCTTGCATAAGTCATGATTAGGGCAGGTATTTTGATGACCTAAAAATGCTTTTAAAATGAGATGTGAAAATGACTGCAAAAATACCACACAAAAGACGACCCAGAGGTTAGAAAAAGTGGCACAAAAAGTTGCATGAAAATACTAGTTTGAGATTTGTGCCTGTTCTCCATATATTTGGCCCAATTTATAGGCTTGGAATTGCATACAATGAAATTCAAGCACCGTCTTTCTATATTTAAATAAAAGTTGTAACTAGAGTGAGACAAGGCTGGCCCGTAGCTCAGTCGGTAGAGCATCTGCCTGCTGTTCAGCGGGGTCTCGAGTTCGATTCCCGAAGTTTTCTTCCACTAGGATTATTTCCCATCCTCCCTAGAGTTTGAAAGTGTGACTGGTAGTGTGAATGCGTGTATGGACTTAATGTAATAAACTAAACAAAACCAAAGAGATGAATTTGGAGATGACAATTATTAACTCCAGTCCTTGGATTTATATAATATGTGTGTTAGATAATAAGAAGGAAACACCTGGAAGGAGAAATAGAAAACTACTGTTACTTAACTGAAGACATTACCGGGTGGAAACATTAATGAACAGTTAGTACCTATTTACGTATTGATCTACAGGTTTACTTCATTCTACATTGCACCAGATGACGGAGATCATCCCCAGAATCTCGAAAAAAACCGAATGTCTATTGCCCGTCATTATGCTCTTGTACAGTGAAAAACACGTTTTCAACGTCTACAGATGTGATGGGAGTATATTTAAGCACACAAAATCGCTGGAGGCAACTTCCTCTTTGGTGCCAGACAGGCTAAAATCGCCCCCCATCAAGACCCAAGAGACGGAGCACAAAACGTTATAGCCCGAGCTTTTATCAATAACGCGTTTCAGTTTGTCTAATACCGATATTTCAATATCTCCGCGAACTGCACTTCTTCTGACTACACCAATCAGGTTTACAAATGCCACACAGAGTTCCCACAACATTCAGTGTAAGTAAAGCAGAAAAACTTGATACAGTGCAAGAAATACACGAATGACAAAACAGAGAAAGTAGACTTTAAATTTTTAAAAAATGCCTAAAAATACAAATTGGACGAGAAAGGCCGTAAAAGGACCAAAATATAACCAAATAATGATGTTAAATGTTAAAAGTGACCTAAAAACTAAAACTAGAGAAAAGGTACCAAAGAATTACTACAAAATTACCATGAAGTCATGATAAGACTATCTGCACTAGTGGGCAACTAATTAAAAATGACGTCATTAAAATACGGGCCCTGGTGATGACAATTATGTCTTTAAAGTAGGTATGTCTTTAAAGTTAGCTTTCCACATAACCGACCCAGTGTGTGCTGTGTTTGGGAGCCACCAAGGAGCAACTTCCATATAATTTAAGAAAACAGCTTGTTCGTTTCCACATGACCTACCTCCTTCCTATCGTGCACCTACCGTGCTGTAAGCGATCAGTCATAATGGCATTAATTTTATGAAAATAAGGGCGATATGGTCGCGACATGGTAGGCTGTGTCACAAGACGCCGCGCCGGTCATCAATAACGCATAGTGTAGGGGAGCGGTTTGCTATGGAAAAAGTTAATTGTTGGTTCAGCAGTACCTGGAGCCAGTGGTAGCTGAAGCATGAAAACATTGGTAATGCCAGCTCTTCACTTCGACCTTTTTTTAAGATGTTTAATTTACGTCGCTTAACAACCGGGTAGGGAATATCCCACGGCGGTAAATGGAAGAAATGGTTGAAATGACGCTAAGTTACCGATGCAATATACAAACCACCACCGTTATGTAGTAGCAATTTTCCTTCACTGCACATCGACTGACACTAAACGCCACCTACTCTAACAACGCGGAATTAATCACGTCTAGTACTCGAAAGTTGAACGACTTTTTTTCTCAAGCAAACGTCAAGCTACCGTAAAATATACAAATCGATTACCGAGCAACATACCAACTTAAGTTATACGCGGTATTGTCACCAAATAAAACCCATAGAAAGCACAATAAAACATTTTTGACTTCGCATTCACAGAACCATTTATTTTTCGTGTAAATGCCCCGTTTAATTCCTACGCGGTTAAAACCGTCACCTTTTCGTTCTATATTTGTGCAAATCAGGAGCAGGTCTTCATATACATTTCATTTCACTTCCTCTTCTAACGGTAATGTAGAAAATGGAATCTATTTCCGGTATCACAACAGCTGTCGCCGTTTTCCGGTTCCCAAACGTCACTCCTCTATCTTCTTCCAAATCTCTGGAATTCATCGCTGTTGCAGCTCATTTCAGCCAGGTCTTCTTCTTTCTTCTTTCTGGTGGTACACATTCCATTGTTAATTTAGGTAGTCTGTTGTCTGGCATTCTTTTGACATGTCCATACCAACATAATCTTTTGTTCAATAATATTTAAAATATCCAAATCTTCTTTAACTATTTCAGTTTCATTTCGGGCCTTTTCTAATCTTGATTTTCTAGCTGATCTTTTCAAAACGTCCATTTCTGTAGCTAAATTTTGTTGGCTTCCTTATATGATAATTGCCAAACTTCTGATCCATGCATAAAGATACTTTGTATAATAGTTCTATAAATTTGTAATTTTCTATTCTTTGTTATATTTTTACTCCACCAAATTGAATTTAAGGGTTTATAGCATTTTTGGTTTGGATAATTCTGTTTTTAATTTATGTGTTATTGCCAAATTTGTCCTTTTTCGTGCCTGAATAAGTGCATTCTGAACAGGGTGAAATTTCTTGGCCATTTTCAAATGTCAGTGTTTCTACTTCCTCTCCAATACATGGGTAGTTTGTTTTATTTAAATTTATTTTCAAGCTCTAATTTTCATATTATTCCTTTAATTTTCTTACCATGTACTCTATCATGATCTTGTGATATTATTACCTGATCATCTGCGAACTTTAATGAATAAAGGAATGTCTTCCATTGATAGGTATTCCCATGCCTTGACATTTTTTCCCAGTTTCTTAATGCATGTTGAAGGTAGATTTTAAATAGTGTTGGGGAGTGACTACATCCCTGTCTTAGTCCCTTAGTGACTTTGAGTCCTTCTGTAATTTTGTTTCCTATTTTAATTTTTGAAATACTTTACTCATACAGTCCTTTTATCGCTGTTCTTATTCTCTCGTTAATATTTAATTTATCGAAAACGTTGAATAATTTTTGACATGGGACGTTATCATAAGCTTTTATTAGATCTAAAAATAATAAATGCACTTCTCTATTTGTGGAATTTTGCGATTGCTAGGTAAAAATTTTCTTTATTCGTGTTACATAAAGAAAATACCACATACTCGTGCGTTTAACAGTTTTCCTAGCAGAAGCAAACCTCTTGTTTAGTCGCCTGCTGTAGTAGCATTAGCAATGTAGGTAACCTTATCAGAAAACAATGATTTATTTAATTTTAAGCATGAACAATCGGAGATGAATGAGGAATGTGATAAACACAATTTTCCGCTAACTTTTACATTGGAAACTGGGGATAAGTGCATTATTTCTGACATCTCAATATACCACACTTTGTCTGAGGTTATGTGTAAGTTGGTACCTTTGATTGGCATGTGTTGTCGTGGTAGCCGTGCCAGTTTTTTTCCTTTTCTTTTGTCGACGTCCTCTAACGTATTGTCATATCTGAATGAATGAAACGGGTGAAATGATGTTCAAATGACCTCTTGGACGTGAGGTAGACACGCTAACACCACGCTACAGAGGCGGGCGCCGCTTCCGTGGCTTTTTGTTGTTAGGCAATATATTTCATTGTGCCTTAACCCTTTCATGCCTGGTGTGTATTATAAGATGCATAAGCTTTTTTATTTTCCTATTTGTACTAGTTTTAACTTTTTTCCTGCTATATTCTTGTTATACTGTCTGTCACCAATTAAAAACACATATTTGAGACGTTTTGAATTGTAAAAAATTATGTTTTTTAATTTATATTGTAGTGTTTTTTTTATAAGAAAAGAAGCAAAATCCATGCAACCGCAGTCAAATGATACCCCGTCATCATCCACACGTGCCATCACACCGATTATTTTGCGTGGGCCCTCCCCGTCCTTTACCACAGGCCCATTTGACTGCGGTTGCCGAGACTCGAACTCATGACCTCAGACTTTGAGTGCACTACGTGTTGCCTTAACGATCATGGCTATTCAAGCCAGCAGGCTGAAGGTGTCCCAGACCGCCTAATCTAAACCGGTTTCGAATTAGAGGAAGAACGGCATAAGTAACAAAATAATTCAGGACTGAAAGGGTTAAGAATAGTAAGACTACTACATTTGGAGTATACAAATAATTTAAAATTTGTACTTCCCCCCTTTTTAAGGTAGTGCCATGGCACGGAGGCACTATCCCCAGAGCCGCCCCTGCCTGGAGCTATACGATGTCACATAATACCACACAATGGTTTTATATACACCCGGTGGAAGGTCCTGCTTCGGCCATATATTAACCAGGGATTCTACAAGAGTGTAACAAATATGTCCAATACAATTATTGCCAATAAAGAACCATTTCGCCGAATAAAAAAAATTGTCAAATATTTGGAGTCATCTAGCTTCTTGAATGGAAACAAATGGCTTATTATTATTATTTAAGTAACTGTCGCGCAAGCTTTAATTAGATTAGATTGCGTTCAGCGAGTTCACAATTAGCCATGGAGGCCATGAACATTGAGCATGTCAATTAAACATTGTGTGAACAATGCTGGAATGTCATTTTATTTAAATTCGAATGAATTTAATCACAATTTATCCTGACATTGCCAAATTTCTCTTAGAAATTAAAGTTTGCATGACATTTAACATTAAGTTGTGACTAAATTCATTCGAATTAAAGTATAAATGCATTACAGCATTGTTCGCACTATGTTTGCGTGACAGTTGGTGAAATAATGAACCATTTATATCCACTCGTCAAGAAGCTGAATGGTTCCAAATATTTTACACGAATTATTTTTTTTCCTCGGCGAAGCGGTTCCTGACTGGCAATAAACATATTTGTTATACTCCTCATATAGAATCTCTGGTTAACGTACGGCAGAAGCAGTACCTTCCATTCTGTATATATTATCTGATAGATTAGAGACTTACGTCTTCTCTTCAGTAAAATCAAATAAGTACCAAAGCCTATAACATAACTATATCTTCTTCTTTCTGATCAACTGCTAATTGAAACAGATGACAAAAGGGGGCGATCGAGATGAAGAATGCAAATAGCCATGTACAGTTGGAACACGGAAGGTTATGAGGGAATCATGTCACACGGTAAGGACCGGAACTCGGTAGGAAGACCTTACACCAGGTAAAACTTTGCGGACGTATCCATGTGTACAAACGATGGAGTCGGGGGTAGCTTGTAATACGTATATACTTGCAACTAACTTGTAAATGGCTCTGAGACGTTTCTGCTTATATTACTTGTGTGTGTTTGTGTGTTTGTGTGTGTGTGTGTGTGTAGCAGAGAGGGAACACCTCGACCCACTGCGACCCCGACATGGATCTATTGCGGCCTACCACCCCCAGAGGAAAGAGATGAGGCGAAGTGAGACAGGAGCCAACGAAGCCAAGAGACGCAGAGAAGTCACTAACAGTTACAGATATTGACACCTGGCGCACAACCGAAGTGTTTCCTCCGCCCAGAAAGCGGGCGACGAGGTGACCCTTACAGCCTGAGCAGCAACTACCAGGGAGAAGGTTCCAGTGCGCAAGCAACTATGCCATCTGTCCGCATTCGCCAGAACGTACCGCGGTACCAACCAAACCTGAAAGATGATAAGGGAGAGAAATGAGAATCGAAGGGAAAGGCTTCCGTGGAGAAGAGATTAGTGCACCCCAGTATTCGCCTAAGTGGTACAGGGAAATCACGGAAAAACATGTCAGAGAGCGCGGCCACGGAGATCGAACCCGCGACCTCCCGAAGCTGGCCATAGACATTACCACCTGAGCCACCCCCCTCGGTTATATTATTGGGTGCCTTTAACCATTTTAATCTGCATTGTCAACCATAGCACATACAATATCATCAGCTCCTTTCCTGAATTAAAAATTGTGTAAATTTGTGAAAATCATTAACATGTTTTACCTTGCATTTTCACATGCTCTTTATAACCACTCTTTACCACATCCTCATTTTCTATGTTATCTGAAATATACTTGCACTGAAGTCACTAATTATTCAACATTAAATATTTTGTACGGGATGTAACTTTTAAAAACGTATTCAGCACTTTGTGCTCCAGTTAAAGGAATTACTGTGTCTGAAAGGCTGACGTTTTATCAGCATCAACAACGATGACCAAAAAAAAAAAAAAAAAAAAAAAAAGTTTTGTTTTATTACATAAATGACTGTCTTCAATAATAAAAGTGCAGACAATTGTAATTTAATTGAGCTTAATTAATGTTCGTCACGAAAATCTTTGAGACCAAATTTCAAGAAAAGTTCACAACAAATATGAATTTAAACCTCAAATGTAATTGCCAAAAGGAAACTCAGCTTTTATGGGATGTATTCACTGAGATAATCACAATAGTAGAAAGTGATACATTTGCTTCATACTATTACATAATCATAATCATCACAGCAATGATTTGTCTAATTCATCTTTCTTACGAAAACGCATGGTTTCATGTATTGTTTCTTTTTTTTTTTTTTTTTTTCCTCAATCATAATTATGCAGGCATCCAAAGTTAAACTACGTTAATAACTATTGATATTATAACATATGAATGTGAACCGAGTGAGAGGGCTCCGCGGTAACGCATGAGGTCGAGGGTGGAATCCCGCGGCCGACCTTATTGACCCTGGGTTTTTTCGGGGGTTTTCCCGGGGCACTAGGCGAATGCTGGGAAGGATAAGTATAACCCCCCCCCCCCCAATTTCTCGTCCCTCCATTTAATTTCACCTTCCTTTCAATCCAGTCATTCCAGGTTGGAAGTGTTGACGATGGACGACTTAGTGCTGCCACGTGGTGGGATTTGCGCACTGTAACTGCAGTTCTCAACAGGTGGGCGGCCTTGTAGTTGCCAGGTCTGCCGGTGGGGACCGCTGTCAAAACCCGTGCACCTGGTGACTACTTAGGCGAACCCTGACGTCGAGATGAAGACTACGGCACACGTTAGGAACCCTCACAGTGTCTTGCTGCTAGTTCGGGTTCCCTCACGCTCGTTGCTCACGCCCATTCCACTCCTTCCTCCCAGGGATCTGATATACAATAGCCCGCTTGGTGTTCAGTGAGGAATCCCCTGCGTTCTAACTCAACCTCAACTTCATATAAATGGGAATAAAATAAGCATAACACGGTTGATCATTATGAATAATCTAACAAGTGGTTGTGTTACTCAAAAAAATCGCAAGCGACTGCAACTCGCGAGTAATTTTTATAAGGAATAATGCAACCTCGCATTAGATTTGTTTGACTACTTCAGCGAACAATGTAAGAGCAGGAGCTAAAACTAAATCCAAAAACTAACTACATACTGAATATATTAAATAGCCCAGTTGTATTTTTGTCATGCAAGACCCTGTGGAGGTTACTGGATTATTATAAATAGTACATTTTACTTTAAATGTATTTGGAACCCCACTAAATGAAATTCTATTTTAATCCATCCACGACAAGAAACAATACTTTTTTTTTTTTTTTTTTTTTTTTTTTTTTGTAACATAGTCCGCAAGCAGTATTTAGATTTATTTTTAGCTTTTGCTCTTCTATTATTTGCTAAAAAATGCATTTCCCTGAACAAAATGCTATGGGAAACTTTAAAACATATAATCATTATTCGAATGTGCTATTATTTCATCTACTTTTCCACGTGGGTATTCACCAAATCATCTCACATTCATATCGTATTGATACCTGGATCAAAGAAGCTATGGGAGAAGATGTTTCTTTGCAAACTAAAAACGGCAACTGAACTTGCATTAGTAACACTGACCAGAAGCCAAAGATTATAATTATCAGCAGAAACCGTAAATTATGAGGGAGCGTCATTTATTGGTAACCACGATATAAATAGTATATCCAATTCAATTGTCATAAAGTGGCAAGGGAAGCCAGCCATCAGAGTAGCCAGCAAAAGGGTTTGCTTGACTTAAAGCAAGGCTTCGAAAATAGTCGATCTGAAGACGATCCTTCATTTCCGGTGAAAAAAATGTCAAGTTTTGGAAGAGAAAGTAGTTGGGAAGTGGGGTAATTTATGTCGTTCACCCCATGTTCTTATGAAACATAGCAAGCAAAAATAGTCCAAAAGCATTGTAGTTTGAAAAAGTAATTCTGATTATTTACATTCGCATTACTTTCTCTGTATACTATCATTTTGTTTTATATGGCTTCTACAAACTATTCATACGAAAACGTACATATATTTATATCAACTTCATGTTAGTCTAGATCAGAGATGCACAACTTAATTTAGGTCAAGGGCATTTCTATTCTAAAACAGTTAACAGAGGGTCGCAATAGTCATCATGCCATCCTCCACTGTAGACCTAATTATATCTTACTTCTTAATTATAATTCCCTTTATTTGGCTATTCGAAATGTTTAGTTCTTCCGAGCTTGTAGGCCGTGGTCTAGAAGAACTAAACATTTCGAATAGTCAAGACACCGACCGTGAAAGCCTAAATACATATATCACTTTATTTTATTCAATAGAATGACACTCAATACATCAATAGTAATAAAATAATAGTCCTTTTATTGGCATGCCTATTAATTTAATTACTGGTCACAACAGAACAAGTTACATATGGTATTAACCTTAATGAGGAATTTAAATTTCGTTAAATTTTCAATATCCGCTTCAATGTTTGATTTCGATTGTTTCGTTGCCGAAAATGACTGTTCACAGACGTATGTGCTACCAAATAAAGTTGTCATTTTCAAGCATGGTCATAAAGATTGTAATTTTTAAGCAAGTACAGCTTGTAGAAATCAAGGAGTGATACATCATCATACTATTTTGCTTTCGATCCTGTGTTACTCTGGATATCAATTAATTCCATCTGAAAAATTGCTGGCACTGTCTCAATATCAACACGAAAGGGTAGTGAGCACAATTCAAATTATTTTTCGAACTTTCATACATCTTGAAAACGGGTGTTGAGCTCCTCTGGTGATTCTTCAAGAAGCTAATATATTTCCCAAAATTATATCTGTTCATAGATTCCATTATTTCGCTCGTTGTCGGAAAATTGACAAATGCTGCACCTTTTGTTTGCGTCTGCCAAGCTACAAGTTTTCTTTCAAAAGATTTCGTTAGGTTGAACAGATGATGGATCATGTGGTTTTTGCCTTGCATTTTGGTATGTAGTTTAAGAAGGTACTGCACCATATTAACCAGAAATGTCAAGCCAGATAACCATTCACTGCTTTGCAGTTCCTCCACCGTTAGATTTTGATTTGTCAAAAACAATCTAATTTCTTCCCGAAGTTCCTACACTCGTTTCAACATGTTACCTTCACTTTTAGCCATTGAACTTGTGCAAAATATGACCTCGTCATAATCTGCAACCAAATCAGCTAATTTTTTTTTTTTTTTTTTTTTAATTTGCGAAGAGTCCGTCCCCTTGATCTAATGCAGTTCACCAACTTAATTACTGGCTTCATTAGATGTTCCATTTGAAGCGCTTTTGCACAAATGTATTCCTGATGTAATACGCAGTGGTGTGCAATAACCTCGTGATCAAAATCAGCAGTCCTTTTTCAAAAAATACAAAAATCCGTTGATTTTATCAATCATAAATGGAGCTCTGTTGTAATGCCAATCAACTTGTCTAACGCCAGTTCAAATTTACTTAATCTCTCCATGACTTTTCGGTAAATAGTTGTGTCTTACATTGATCTTATAGACAAGATTTCTTCTGTTACATTAAAATTGCTGTCAATGTTAGAATAAATATGCAGAGCTGGGCTGATTCGGAAACATCTGTGCTATCGTCAATAGCTAATGAAAAATACTTAAATTCATGACATCTCTTCTTTAGATTTCCTTCAATGTCAATTGCCATGTCTTAAAGATTTGTAATAGGAAAAGAGGTGACACGTGACTCCAGCCCCTGCTCCATCTCGGTTTGATATCAATGATCCATCAGTATAATTATGGAGCCATTCGTGTTCTGGAAATCTAGTATGGATTGTCTCTAATGCCAATAATTTTAGAACACTAGTTGGAGTATCACTTCTCTTAACTTCTTCTGTCAGGTGTAAATAATATGTGATGTCTAATGTTTGTGTCGGATTGACTTTAGATATAAAGTTTTCCTTTGAATTAGGAAGGTATATATTCTTCTTGATGTCTTGAATTTTGGAAAGAAAGCTCTCCTGAGGCTTTAGCGTATGTGTAAAATTTCTCTTGTGCCATGTATTGAATGGGCGTCTGATCAACTTTTCGTGTTGAATAAGAGCCGCTTTTTCTATTTCATATTCAATGGGGTATTGGTTGGTTAGTATTTCCATAGCTGCTATTGGTGTGGTTTTGATAGCACCTGTAATTAGTCTCAGACTTTTGATTTGAAAGATTTGAATCTATACATACATATATATACATTGTATGTTGTGTTAAGAGTTGCTCTGGAACATCCCCATTTCATTCCTGAGTTTACTTTGTTACAAAGTAATGTGCAGGATAACAGTGATACTATTGTTTTTAATTACATGTATGTATCAGCATATTTTCGTTGAACCATTTACAATGAGATCTCTTACCCTGGCCGATACCTTCACCACACGCCACTGATATGAGTAAAAAGTTAGATTCAATACTGCTATGTTATAAAAACTTAGGTTGCCAATGAAACCATTTTCTCGTGCTTTCATAGAGTGCTCTGTCGGTTGCAACACACAAGAGTTTGTCCCATGGAAGCTCAAACTTGTTTGCAGCATCACGGACAGATTGAATTTTTTTTCCCTTCCTTAAATACAATTTGTGATATTAAGGGATACCATAACATTTAATTCATTATCGAACTCTCTCAGAAATACAATCAATTATCAGATCTGTCCACCGATTCGTTTAGGGCTAGAAAAAAGAATGTTAGTGAGCTTATTTCGTCCTTTAATTACCTTTCCAAATCATAAACCAATTCCTCTATGTGCCTCGCTACTGAACCTCGAGAAAACTGGCTGATGCAAATAAATCAACTAAATTGGGATATAATTCCGTTGCAGCAACTAGCAATCGTGGTTTGATACATTTGTCTTCGCTAAATGGTCTCATGTTTTTCTGTATATGTTTATGGCAAAACTGTACAACATTCTAAACATTGGGGTCATAATGAATGGCTGCTTTCATTTCTTTCAGTTTCTGTGTTATAGCTCCACTTGGAAAAAAGATATGCTAAATGTTAGTAGCACCCATTTACAGATGATTGTATTGATTGAAATGCAAAATCTCCAAACAACACTGATTCTGAAAAAATGTATTTGCTATATTTACTTTGGTGATATCTACGAAAATGTCGCTTAATATTTTGAAGAGACACGTACGAAACGATGAAGACGTTTTACAAATCATGCACTTAATATTATTATCTCCATCTCGAATACAAAAATATTCATTCTCCCGTTAAATGAAGAACGTGTATCCTTTTGACATTCTACTACCACTACCACCACATTTGCCGCCGCCGCCGCCGCCTCCGACGCCTTCATCACCACCAACTACCACTACCATTACTACTGTTCTGTGCTATCCGCCTCTGATAACTAGGTCTGTCTCTCATTGCCTTGATCGGTGTTGGGGGACAATAACAGTGTAGACTGTAGATGAAGGGAGCACGTGTTGTAGGATTGAGCGACCCGGTGCTAACACCATCTCTCCATGATCCAATAAAATTGTGATCCAAATAACTTGAAGAAAAGTATACTTTGAGAGACATTCTAAAAGTTCAGCTTCTATTGTTTCTGCATCTGCTTTTTGGAGTTCAATGATATCCAAGAAGAAGCTGTTTACATTGTCGTCACTAATTACCAAACTTAAATGCATTATTAAAACTGAATGTTAAGCCAGGGATGCAGACTCATCTATTGAAAGACAGAGATCTGGAGTTCTTCGATATTACGCATGAACAGAGCTTCTTCCTCATAGTGTCCGCAGTAGTCTGTCATGCTAGCATAACAGATCACTATTCAGCATATTGCCCTGTAGAAACCATTTTCAATTTGCAAACCCAGAGGCTTGTAGAAGTCTTAAAAAAAATTATTAGACCCAGTTAAATACTATACCTTTCTTTAGAAATCTACCTACGTTCCCTGTGACTTATTCACTCATATTCTGCAGTTTTTGCACATTTTTACACACTGATCACCCCAACATTAATCACTCGTACTTTTGTCTTAAATTCTCTCAACGTATACTGACGCTCCAACAAACTGAATAATCAGGTGTGTCTTGGAACTCCAAATAACCAGGAATTACTTCACAGATTTGCTTTTATCTTCAAAAATACCTCTTTTAGTGCTACTATTTGTATACGACGTAGATGGACTACAATCAATTTCACGTTCTTTCAAGCATGCGGGTCATCTTCTGTAGTTGTATTTGGAACACCGGAACTAGATTTGCTGAAATAATCTAATAGTATCTGGGTGACTGAGCTTTGCTCGGCGTTTCCCATTGTTAAGCGTCATTTTCGAGATACAAGATATATAGAGATGCATATAAATAAATTCATAAGCACGATAATATCAGCCGTAAAATGTCTACTGCGGAATCCAGGCCCCCTCATAGAGTCCACCTAGTTTGAGATTTTCGTCGAGCATTTGTTCCACTACGGAGTTCAGTTCTTTGGTGCTGCGATCGACTCTATCTTCCAGGGCGTTAAAACGTTGGCCAAGGTCCTTCATCTTTCCGTAGAGTTCTTCCATGGCTTCCTTAACCCTGGCCAGTTGCTCGTTACTATACTCCGATAGCTCATCTACATATTGAGCATTCCCATTCTCATCTTCTCCATTCCGGAGTTTATATTTTTCAATTCGGTTTCCATTTTTTCCATTTTTGTTTCCATATTTTCCATTCCATGTTTTAAATTTTTCAGTTTGACTGTCATCTTTGTTTCGATCTGCTGCATTCTGGAATTCATTTCATTTCTCATTATGTCCATCTTGGTTAACATTTGTTTCATCAACTGTTCCTATTGTGGTTTTCGTTGCACACCTGACACCAATTGTTTTCAGATTCAGATTTATTCACCAATTGTAATAGTTTTACAAGGTTCGTCATATGAAAAAAGATATAACATTATTTACAATATAACAAATTATTTACACTGCAACCAATTTACCCTATAACAATTGTGGTAACTATTTTTTTAACTACTTATTTATTTTTTATTAAAACACCGGAACGACACTAAGCAAGAGCACTGTTGAACAATAATAAATACTACAGGAAGAACAGTTAGTTGATAAAGTCATGTGAGTGTAACACACATTTCTATTTCAATCATATAGAAAATTGCAGGAATTGTTCGTCGAAGAGGGAGTAGTGAAAGAAATGTGATTGTGTTTAGTAAAAGAAAAATGAGTAGAAAAACCTTATGAATGTTATATGTTGCACTTATAATTCAAATGTATGGAAAAATGTATGGATTGTTTGTAGAAGAGAGAGTAGTATGTTATGTAAAATCAGTTTTTTAAGGAAAATTGTTTATAGAAGAGTGAGTAGAGAAAGAGATGTGAATGTGTTATCTAAAAGTGAGTAGAGAAGACAGTATGAATGTAATATGTAGCATTTCCATTTCAAACACAGAAAATTGTGTGACTTATTTTAAAAGTGGGGATAAAAAAATGGTCTTTTTTGTGTAAAATCACATTTTTTATGGAAAATTGTTTACAGAAGAGTGAGTAGGGAAAGAGCTCTGAATGTGTTACCTGAATTTGAGTAGGGAAAACAGTGTGAATGTAATACATAGGATTTGTATTTTAGACATACTGAAAATTGTATAAATTATTTGTAGAAAAGTGAATAAAAACATTTTCTTTCATAAAATCACGTTTTTTTCAGCAATACACCAATTTAGATAAACTTAAGGAGCAAAACTTTATCTGAACACAAAATTTGATCAAAATCGATAGAACCGTTTCCAAGATACACATAATATATGCAAGAATTGCTCTGTATAAGAGGGAATAAAAAATGTTTTTTTTAATGCAAAATTGTGCTTTATCAGGAAAGACAACTGCGTATATAGGTAAACTTAAAAAGCAAAATCTTATATGTATACAAAATTTTAACCAAATCTTTAGAGCAGTTTCTGAGACACTGGGAATATAATGTACAAGAATTGTTCTGTAGAATGGGAATAAAAAAATGTTATTTCTTACGTAAAATCACGTTTTCTTCAGGAATGACACCTACTAGACAAACTTAAGAGGCAAAACCTTATCTGAATACAAAATTTGATCAAAATCATTAGAGCCATTTCCAAAATGTGCGGAACATATATATACAAGAATTGCTCATTTAAAGATATAGTACCTGGGCGACCGAGCTTCGCTCGGCTTTTCTTTTCCTTTTTTTAATTGTGTTTATTTGGGAGATAAACTTGGAAAGCAAAATGTTAACTGAATATAAATTATCATCCTAATTGTTGGAGCCGTTTCCAAGATAAGAAATATACAGAAATAGATATCAAATATATTTCATAGTAGCAGCATCATTTCAGCCGTAAGACATCCAATGATGAACGTAGACATACACCTAAGGAGACTCTCAGCTGCTTCCATATAAATATTTATTATATTGTATGACTTATTTGTAGAAGAGTGAGTAGAAAGAGATATGAATATGTAACCTAAAAGTGAGTAGAGAAAACAATGTGAATGTAATATGCAGCATTTCTATTTTAAACATACAGAAAATTGTATGACATGTGTAGAAGAGTGAGTAGAGAGAGAGAGAGATGTGGATGTGTTACCTGAAAGTGAGCAGAGAAAACAGTGTGAATATATGTAGCATTTCTATTTCAAACATACAGAAAATTTTATGACTTCTTTGTAGCAGAGTGAGTAGGGGAAGAGATGTGAATGTGTTACCTAAAAGTAAGTAGAGAAACCACTGTCAATATAATATGCAACATCTCTATTCCAAACATACAGAAAATTGTATTTAGAGTAGAGAGAGAGAGAGAGAGAGAGAGAGAGAGATGTGGATGTGTTACCTAAAAGTGAGTAGAGAAAACAGTATGAATATATTTAGCATTTCAAACACACAGAAAATTTTATAACTTCTTTGTAGAAGAGTGAGTGGAGAAAGAGATGTGAATGTGGTACTTAAAAGTGAATGGAAACCGTGTGAATGTAATAGCATTTCTATTTCAAACATACAGAACATGGTACGACTTATTCTAAAAGTGAAGATAAAAATGTATTTTTGATGTAAAATCACGTTTTTATGGAAAATTGTTTATAGAAGAGTGATTAGAGAAGCAGATGTGAATGTGTTACCTAAAAGTGAGAGGAGAAAACAGTGTGAATGTAATAGCATTTCTATTTCAAACATACAGAACATGGTATCACTTATTTTAAAACTGGAGATCAAAATGCTTTTTTGGTGTAAAATCACGTTTCTTATGGAAAATTGTTTATAGAAGAGTGAATAGAGACAGAGATGTGAATGTGTTATCTAAAAGTGAGAGGAGAAAACAGTGTGAATTTAATATCATTTCTGGCAAGTAGGGGCAGTAAGAAAGGTGCAAAACAAGACTATCCAAGGGAAATTTAACTAGCTCACTCTGTGAGTACTATTGAGCTAACTCTACCATAGATGGTAGGAGGCCCGTGCCTAACAGCGATCTCACGGGCTTATTTATTTATTTATTATCAACCAACAAAACAATGTTTTTCAGCTGTTTGTAGGCTATAAACATTCAGCTTGTTGCTTTGAGTATAAGATTGAAATTGTTTCTGCTGTAATTCATGCAGAATTTCTGGTGTTTTGAGTCTTTTAAGGTGTAAACTTTATTAAAATACCATGAAACTGTGAACATTCAATGGATAACTTTTGTTACATTTGTGCTGAATTAATATTTTCAAAACATAATTGCAACCTGACACCCCTTGTGAAGATTGCCTACCAGCTGCATTTTAGTACGAGGGTGGGGGACCAGGATAAGTCATGGACTCCACATACAGAGCTTTCGAATTGGTTCTTCACTGCTGGACGGCCTTTTGCCTGTGCGAGTTTGAAGCTGCCGCAGCTGGGTTTGTCACTACTAACAAGCTACACGTAAAACATGTATAAAAATCTTACACTATAGAAAATGCTGGAAATGTGAACGATGGTTTAATCGATTCACAGCTTCTGTTCTTTTCAGATGAGGCGTGGTTTCATCTAAATGGTCGCATGAACACTCATAACACTCGGTATTGGGCATCTCAAAATTCACATCGCGTTCAAGAAATCCCTCATCATGATCAGAGAGTTGGAGTTTGGTTAGTTGTTAGTGCTAGACGCATAATTGGTCCAATATTTTACGACCAGACTGTAAATAAAGAGAGGTACCAAAATGACATTTTGACCGCATTTTTTCGTCAACTGACAGAACAGAAATCATATGGATGGTTTCAACAAGATTCTGCTACTGCCCATACAGTCTGGTGCTGTTTTTAATGAAATACTAATGGAATGGGCTGTGCTATGAGACTCGTTTTCTATCTACAAGGTCGTGGTAACGGATGGAATGCATATACACTTGGGTTTAACTTTAGTCACACATTTTATTTGCACCTTCTTGTTCACAATTTATAAATCACATCACAGTAGAAAGTCTTATGTTAGTGGATCAACTTCCCTAACTTCACCAAAATTTAATTAAAGGTCTCTAAACACTTAGTAAATTCACTTTTACTATTTCATGACGCGTACACCTAAAATACGTCCATCCACCTCGGAGATACACGCGCTAGTGAACTATTTCTTGGCGTCCTTTGACGCGACACACCGCCTTTTTCATCTTCATCCGCGGTATTCATCCGCGCAAATAGTTCTTTCTTGTTAGGGAAGTGATCCCAATTATCGTCTCCTATTTTTATTATGGGACACAAACAATTCTAATATTTATACACATACATTAAAATTTACATGAACGATTTTCCATTGGGGTCTTCTAATATTCTGTCTCAAGTCTATGAATAAAATTCGGGAAGTATTTGAAGATGAGAGTGATTAGTGCTGGTGTATGGCCCTCTCGCTCCTCTGATCTAACAGTGTGTGATTTTTACTTGTGGGGTAACCTGAAAGACAAAGTTTATGAGAAAAATCCTCACACATTGGAAGAACTAAAACAAAATATTAGAAATAAAATCACAGAAATTACAGTAGCCCAACTTAATCATGTGAATCAGAATGTTTTACCAATATAATGGCTGTATAGCGGAGGAGGGATGACATTTCCAGCATTTTCTATAGTGTAAGATTTTGATACATGTTTCACATGCAGCTTGTTAGTAGCGGCAAACCTGGTCGCGGCAGCTTCAAACTCGCACAGGCAAAAGGCTGTGCAGCGGTGAAGAACCGGTTTGAAAGCCTATATATGTTGCAACTCTTGTTCTGTTACACTATGAGAATTGCTGAAAAATAAAAAAAACTATTCATGGCTTTTGATGTATCTTGGTTTAGCGAGAGCCTATAAGCCATATGATGACTGCTATTTCTGATTAACTTCATCTATAAAGGCAGAGCTCTCAATGAAAAAGGAACAATTCAATGCCCAATTCTTCCGTCTGCTATTGAGACTATTCCACATTCAGATAGTTTACCACTTTCCATGGAATGAACGCTATTCATAGGTTCCTCCAACCCAAGCTTGAAAGCTTTATTACTTCACTGCAGCAACCATCTTCCTTCTATTCCTGTTGGTCATACAGTTTACATGAAGAAGATTTATGCAAACATAAAAACCCTCCTCAGCTCAATCAAATATGCTGAACACAAACAAAAAATAGAACAGAGATATCAGAGCCATTGAAATGAAGCAATGCTTGCAGATTACTGATGATCTCTGTATAGGGATGCTTCAGAACTCACCTACAAGAGGAAAGCCAAAAGAATGAGCTGATGAAGTCAGCACATGATTCTTTTCAGACCCAACCACCTACCAGGGGCTCTTCCATTAATTTAGAACTATCATAACTCAATCTCAATAAAACTCAATAAAATATATCCTTTTCTCTTAATCTGCTAAATTGAAATATTTCCAGCTATTGTGAATCAGAGCTAATACAATTTTTCCTTATCATATTAGTTTTTTGCAACCAAAATTAGGAAGATTTGACTCAGAAGGAAACATTCAAAAATATTTTTTTTGGCCAGTAATTACCAGTTGGTGGTGCAGGGGAATTTTTCTTTAACTAAAATTATTCCCCACCAGGTTGAAAAACTTGCAGTTTAACATATAACATCATCAATTATTTCTGAATTGGAGACAGAGAGGATGAGAAATTATTAATTTACAGCCTGAGGAAGGAGAAAAAAAGTATCATTAATGCAGATAAAGATTTTTGTATGCAAAACAAATCAAATAAATTATTTAACTTTGTTGTTGTTGTTGTTGTTTTCTAGTGCCTTGCATCTGGCAATGAAGACATTAGCATTCGTGCTTTCCAATACTTTTGAACTGTAGTTTCTTCTGATCTTAATGCTTCACAGGTCTTCAAGTGGTCTTCGTTCATTTCTGCTGGATCGTTACACAGGACACATATTGGTGAGGCTGAGATACCTATTCTGTAGAGATGACTTGCTAAGCAGTGGTGATTTGTCAATAGTCGGAAGGCTGCAACCGCTGTTTTCCTTGGTCTCTGGGGGATTATATCTGGGTTGGAAAGTAGTGTAATCCATTTTTTATCTTTGGCATTTGTTTCTATTTCTTGTAAGTATGAATGAGAAAATTTTTTAATGATCAAGCGTTTTATTGAGGAATATGAGAAATTGAATTTAGACTTTTGTTTTATTGTTGTGCCTTTCTTTGCAAGTGAGTCTGCAGCTTCGTTCCCCATGACTCCACAGTGTGCTGGAATCCATTGGAGATGAGCAGTCCTATTAACTTTTTGGAGTTGTGTTAACATTTTGTAGCATTCTCTAATTTTTGTTGACTTCTTTGTAGTATTTGAACATATTCCCTGAATTGCAGCTTTAGAATCCGAAAGAATTACTGCCTTGTTAAATTTATTTAACGGAAGATTTAATAATTGTCAGAGAGCAATGTATATAGCCTCTATTTCTCCATCATAATTTGTTGTGTCTCTGCCAACAGAATGATAAAAGGAAAAACGTGAACATGTAACTCCAGCTCCAGTAAGGTTTTCCTTCGAGGATCCATCAGTATATATGTGCAGCCATTCTTCTGTGGGATACCTAGTATTGATTGTTTCCGGAGCTAAAAGTTTTTGTATTTCTTTTGGTGTGTCTGATTTACTTATTTCCTCTATTAATTCCAAATTGAAGGTAGGTTGCAATAATTCCAATGGATTTTCTCTTATAAGTAGATTTTCTCTGGTGTTAGGAATGTTCAATTTGGATTTAATCAGTGTTACCTTTTCTAGGAAACTACTATCAGTTTTAAGGATTGAAGGGGGGAGGTGCTCTTCTCTCCATTTAGAGTTTGGCAGTCGTAACATTTTCTCGTGTTGGAGCAATGCTTGTTCTTCTATTTTTGTTGTTATTGATGGGGTCCGTGTTAAGGCAAGCATGGCATCAATAGGTGTGGATTTAACTGCTCCAGTGATTAGGCGAAGAGCCTGATTTTGTATTTGTTCAAGTTTATTGATATTAGCATTTGCTGCTGTTATTAAAGCTTCAGAACAGTACAAGAGGTTTGGTTTAACGTTACATTTTGTATGTTGTGTTAAGGACTTGTGTTAAGGGGTAGTAAGGGGTAGTGATGTGCCTCCTATAGCCTCTCCTACCCAATTCCCATCCTCATCCTGCCCGTGGTGCACCCTGCTTTTAACAGATGAGGCTCTGGGGACCGAATCACAGCGGTATAACTGTTTCATCTAAAATGGAGGAAATGTCATTTACATATGTGCTGGCCTATCACAGCACAACAGCGTCCCTCAGAGGCACATGAGGGGAAGGTCGGTGGATCTAAATACCACCTATTTAGTCCTCCTAGCTAGGTCCGATGGACCCGTTGACCAATGATAGGTGTGGTGCCCCTTGCAAAATGGGGGTTTAAGTCGGGTGATGTAACTGCCACATTGTGAAACTGGTGCCCGTAAAGAAAACAGTTACATGAAAGCCACATACATGAATATGAGTCCTAAAGATAAACATTCTGGAGTTATTTAACTATTATTGGTAGATTCTTTTTTTTTTTTTCAACATAATCTCCTTTTAGTTCAATACACGTTTCCCACTATTTCTCCAACAGTTTTAAGCCTTCCAAAAAGTAGAATTTTGGAAAGTCCTCAAAATAGGCATCCGTTTGGGAGATGGGGACCAAATCTGGTTAATACGGTGGATGTAGTAGTAATTTGAACCTTAATTCTACAATTCTTACCATCAAAACTGAAGGGGTGCACCCTTGCATTGTCTTGATGGAAGAGAATCCTTTTCTTTGCCAGATGAGGGCATTTTTTCTTGATTTCTCCATTCGAGCCCCTCCGAAAGAGTGTCGCCTTGACGTGGCGGAGGGACTCAGTACCTGAACCAGGTGGCCTACTAAGTGTCATTTTGACCACTGGTAGGCAAGAGGTGAGGGGAAGCAAAGAACATTCCAAACGGGTAGATGAGGCTCGGTAGTCTTGGTCGACGACTCATCTAGGAGAAGAGGACTCCGAAATCAAACTCCCCCAGGGGCTCCTACTACGGTAGGTACGGGTTTGGCATACCTGGGGCCCCGAGCCATACTCTCGATTGGGTTCCTCCAAGAGGTGAGAGGGCACATGCCAAACGCCCAACCAGCTTTGGTCCACTTTTGTGTTTGACCTCCCACCTGTTACCTCCCTGTACACAGTCTGATGGATAACCTACGAGCGGGTTGTAGGAGGATGGGGTGATGCAAGGGGTGACTGGGTAATCGCGTAAGTCCCAGCCCCTGGTTATCATGTAGGATCTGTGTGCGTATCCACTGATAAAGGTCAGTCCCGGGGAGGGGCCACTGCATGAGCTGATGCACTCCTGAAGGCGATTGGGTCCCTCTGTCTATACATTGGGAGGTGAGACCCTAGGGTGAGCAAGGTCCAGGCCAGGACTCTCACCTAAGCTGGGGTGGCGCCCAGGATGTGAGCATGCCATCGGAGACATTTGCAATGGTGGAGGATATCATCGCCATGGGACATCCTAAACAAAATATTAAAAACCAGAAAACAATTGGAAAGGAAGTAGCAGAGTTGAGTGGTCCTCGCTACTTAATATTTACTAGAACTGAGGAAGGAAGGAAATTTACAACGGTGAACCCATTTGTTATCCAAAAGGGTCTTGATAAAATAGCTGGCCCAGTGAAGAACTGCACAAGATCTCACAATGGCACGCTCCTGGTTGAAGCTAATTCAACATCCCAGGCGGCTACTTTACTTAAGGCGAATATGTTAGCCAGCTATCCGGTACGCGTAGAACTGCATAGGACTTTGAACTCCTCCTGTGGAGTTGTGAACACCCGGGCATTGGACAGCATGTCCAACGAGGAGATTCAGGAGAACCTCGAAGATCAAGGTGTAACAGCAGCATACTGGGCTCAGAGAAAAGATGGAGGCAAATATCCGCCTACCCATACCCTTTTCCTTACCTTTAATCGGGTAGATCTCCCGCAAAGGATATAGGCAGGGTATGAGGCCATTGAAGTAAGACCTTATATTCCGAACCCGATTAGATGTTCCAAATGCCAGCGCTTTGGTCATACAAGTGACACGTGCAGTGGTAGAGCTACCTGCGTGAACTGTGGAGGCATCGCCCATGACGATGACTGTACATCACCTTCCAGTTGTATTAACTGCAGGGGAGAACATCCAGCAAACTCCCGAGAATGCCCCCGTTATGTGGAGGAAAGAACTATCCAGGAGATCCGGGTTAGAGAGAAGGTGTCCTTCTCAGAAGCCCGAAAGCTCTTACGTTTGCGACAGCCCGCTATCCCGAATTCCGGTACCTATAGCTCGGTTGCAGCTAAACCAGTACCGTGTCGGGAAATCGCAACTCAAACTAGCGATGCGTACGGGGTAACAATTTCAGATAAAATTCTCGTAGCTAGGTCACATCCAAAGCCTCAGACATCACCTAAGTCCGCCAGAGCATCTACAAGCACCGCAGTTCAATCCAGCAGACCAGGAAGGTCGCCAACCTCAAAAAGTACACCGATTGTATACGATGCGTCACCGATCAAGTTTAAGACCCAGTATCAAAGATCTGATTTCCTCAAAGAGAATAAGATATCTCCCAAGGCACCAAAAGGAAAGCAAAGGCCAAAGGAGATCCTCTTCGGAGGAATCCTCTGGGATGGCTACAGACCGGCGGATGTCATCTTCGCCGGTCGCCGTGTCCAATCGGTTCGAGGCTCTCGAACCAAAATTCACTATGGGAACACGGACGTCCTCGACAGAGGACATGGAACTGGAATCTTTCCACAATGGGAGACCCCCAGTGGAAAAGAGGCGCGAAAAAGCGTCCGATAAAAATGTAAGCCCAAGAGAGAAGAAAAGGGCTAAATTAATTCGACAACCGCCTATTCCAAAGTAATGAAGAGTTACCTTGGAATTATCTGTCCCATACACAATGCAATATGGCTATCCTACAATGGAACATACGTGGAATTCGAACTCAACGGCCAGAACTTGAGCTTTTGCTCAAAGAAAACGAACCTCTGGTAGTATGTTTGCAAGAGACTAAGCTACATCCTCAAGACTCTTTCCAACTAAGGCGATACACCCCAGTACGGTGTGATGTCACACCAGAAGAGAGTGTACCGGCACATGGCGGTGCTATGATGCTTGTCAGAGATGACGTATATATGCAAACTCTACCTTTGCACTCTGATATACAATCAGTTGCTGTACGGATTAAACTGCCAAACATCCATTTCACCATCTGTAATCTATATCTGCCTCCGTCCCATGACTTCTCGCACATTGAGTTAGAAGATCTAGTTTCCCAGTTACCAACACCGTTCCTGTTGGTGGGAGACTTCAATGCGCACCACCCACTGTGAGGTTCAAGTCGCGCTTGTGCGAGAGGTACACTCATTGCCGATTTCTTGGAGTCACAACCTAGCTCTCCTCAATACTGGAGAGTCTACATTCTTTTCTGACTCTTACAATAGTTTCTCGCACCTTGATCTTGCAGTTTGTTCACCTCGGTTGGCAGTCTCCTTACAATGGAATGTCATCTCTGATGTACACTCTAGTGACCACTTCCCATGTCTTATTAGTCTCTTGACGCAAGATACATGTTCCACACGTATGCCCAGATGGCGTTTGGACCATGCCAACGGGAAACTTTACACCCAGTTGGCTGTCTTTGCGTACAACGAGCAGGACTCAGTAAATGATTTGGCGCAGCATCTCACGGAGACGATTCTCTCTGCTGCTGAACAATCAATTCCGCGGTCGACTTCACACCCCCGTCGATTTTCCGTCCCTTGGTGGACGGAAGAATGTCCGAATGCCATTCGTGCTCGAAGGCGCGCGCTTAGGGTTTTCCAACGTCACCCTACTTTGGATAACCTGATTGAGTACAAGAAAATGCGCGCCAGGTCCAGACAAGTCATTAAGGATGCCAAAACGTCATCATGGAGCAAATTTGTAGCTTCATTTAACCGACACACACCTTCCTCGGTTGTGTGGGATAGATTAAGGCGTGTTGCAGCTAAAACGACCCAACTACCAATAGCGGGACTAAAAACAGCCACAGGAGCTGTTGTTGATCCATTTGAAGTGGCCAATACGTTTGGCAGTGCTTTCGCTCAAGTGTCTAGCTCGGAAAACTACTCCCCTGAGTTCCTTCCAATTAAAACTCAGGTGGAACCTCAAGGCTTCTCATTTCGTTCTAGAAACGTAGAATACAATCGCCTTTTCACCATGGCGGAGCTGGACCATTCTCTTCATTCTTCGCGATTATCGGCACCAGGACCGGACGGTATTCATGTACAAATGTTACAACAGCTCTCTCCTGAAGGTAAGGCATTCCTGCTCGAGGTCTACAATCGTTTTTGGGTTGACAGTATACCTACTCCCAGAAAATTGGCGGGAGATCACCGTTATTCCCATTTTGAAAGCTGGAAAGGACCGTCATCTTCCCTCCAGCTATCGTCCTATTTCCCTCACCAGTTGCGTTTGCAAGGTGATGGAATGCATGATCAATGGACGATTGGTATGGTGGTTAGAAAGTCGCAACCTACTAACATCCAGAGTGGTTTTCGACGACGCCGTTCAACTGTTGATCATCTTGTGTCAATATCGACACAGATAATGGACGGCTTTATGAAGAACTGTCAAACCGTGGGCATATTTTTCGATCTTGAGAAGGCTTATGATACGTGCTGGCGAGCAGGGATTTTACGTTCCCTGTATGCCTGGAACATACGTGAACGCCTGCCACTTTTCATTAAGGAGTTTATGAAGGACCGCTTTTTCCGAGTAAGGGTCGGCTCGGTTTTTTCTAATTCTTTTGTTCAGGAGGAGGAAGTACCTCAGGGTTCGGTGCTAAGTGTCACGCTCTTTGCTATAGCAATTAACTCCATCTGGAAGTGTGTTCCACCTGGAGTTTCGTCATGCCTATTCGTAGACGACTTCATTGTCTATTGCACTTCTCAGCGCACGGCGTTCTTACAGCGGCGCCTGCAGCACTGTTTGGACAACCTTAGAGAATGGAGCGTTACAAACGGCTTCCGTTTCTCTACTGAGAAGTCAATCTGCGTTAATTTCTGGCGTCGTAGGAGACAATTACCACCTTCGCTCCGTTTCGGTCCAGACATACTTCCCTGCGCAGAAGAGACGCGCTTCCTGGGTTTGATCCTGGACAGGAAGCTTAGTTGGTCGTCGCATATTGCACAGCTAAGAACGCGATGTGACCGTTCCCTAAATATCATGCGAGTACTGAAAGGCAAATCGTGGGGAGCGGATCGGACAATGTTGTTGCGAATATATCGCGCATTGGTCCGATCCAAGCTAGACTATGGGTGTATTGTTTATTCGTCAGCACGACCATCTGTGCTGAGAAGATTAGACGTGGTCCATAATAGGGGCAACCGCATTGCAACAGGAGCTTTTCCAACAAGCCCAGTGGTGAGCCTTTACGCCGAGTCCGCAGAACCTCCTCTGCAATACCGGCGTGAGATTCTCTTGGCAAATTATGGTTGTGCGCTTAGATGCATGCCTAAGCACCCAACGTTTTGATTTTGAGCGATTCCCTTAGTGCACTGCAGAGCCTTTGTCAGTTGTACAACCCCCACCCTATTGTACAGCGTATCCAGGATGCCCTCCATGTTTTACACGCTTATGGTGTTGACGTGGTGTGTGCATGGATTCCTGGTCACGTAGGTTTGCCGGGGAATGAAATGGCAGATTTAGCAGCAAAGACGGCAACTACAGAACCCAGTATTACCATCTCACGCGTTACTTCGGAAGAGTTTAGGCTTGAAGTGCGGAGAGCGGTGCTGTCGTCCTGGCACGAAGAGTGGTCAGCTCTCCGCGGTAATAAGCTTAGAGAAGTGAAAAAACTTCCGATAAACTGGGTAACCTCCTGTCGCATATCTCGCCGCGAGGAGGTTAGGTTGGCTCGATTAAGAATAGGGCACTGCAATTTTTTGCATGGTTACTTATTTAAAAGGGACCCTGCGCCTCTATGTCCGCTGTGTGACAACCTTTTGTCTGTTCGCCACGTGCTGGTGGAGTGTTGCTCTCTAGCGTACCTTAGGGATTCTCTGCAGCTGCCTGATAGACTTGCAGAGGTGTTAGCAGATGACAAAACAGCGGTTGATAGAGTTTTCAAGTTTTTAGCGGATTGTAATATCAATTTGAGGATTTAAAATTTTAGATATTTGTTTATGCCTTTTGACCTCTTTATTACATTGCTTTATATCCGGCTATTGCCGCGGTTTTTACGTTTATGTGTATTTTGTCTTTGATACTAGTAATTTATTTTTTATTCAAGTTTATATCTGGCTATTGCCATGAATTTTAGAAGGGCGCTAATGACCTAGATGTTGAGTGCCCTTAAAACCCACAAATCATCATTCATTCTCCATTCAAGTGTTGCAATAATGATGCATAATACTATCTATTTATTGTTCTTACTTTCTACAAGTAATCAATGTAGATGATTCCACGTGCATCCCAAAAAAACCAAAGCTGTCACCACGTCAGCAGATTTCATCACCTTTGCCTTCTTCAGAGTCGGTTCACTTTTAAGAACCTACTGTTTTGACTTTACTTTTGTCCCTGGAGTATAGTAGTGTATCCATGTTTCATCCACAGATATGTATCAATGCAACTCATCAGGATTGCCAAACCAGTCTCCAAATTGATCACACAATTTTGAGAGCAAATGCAGCACCCATCTTGCCAAGATCTTTGTCAGACGTAATTTTTGGTGCAAAATTGAGATCACTGCACCTTGTGATATGTATGTGACCTCTACTATTTTGTGAATTTTGATTTGTCGATCACTCAAAATCATATCCTGGATTTTTTCAATAACTTTGGAAGTCACTTCTACCAGACGTCTGGAACAATGTTCATCATTTGTAGATTGTACAGTATTTTTAAACTAATTTATCCAATTGTAAATTGTTGCAAATGCAGGAGCAGATGTGCCATGAATTTAATCCAACTTGACTTTTATCTCTTTCAGCATTAAGCCTTTTAAATAGAAGTGTTTAATCACCACATGAAACTTGTAAGCACAGGTTTGTTGATTCAATCACCTGTAGCAATGAAACCATGAGATAGATGTAGCTGAAACTTTAACTGCCACCTAGTAAGAGACGATGGTTACTCAATGCAAACTTTTTTCAATGTTAGAGTATAATTTCTAGGCTTTTCTAAAGATTAAGTGAATGCCCCTCACAGCCCTGTTAATTGAATTGGTCTCTGAAATAAGAACCACTTAATTTTAATTCTTAGGGAATTTTAATTCTGATACAGTGATAGAGAAATGATACTTTCCACTGGGAATGCATTATGCCATTGGTTAAAATAATCTAACTAGACTAGCGGTAACATACTAAGCATAACTTTTTATTATTTATAAACTGATTTTCATTTGCAAAGAGTATACAGAATGGTAACAACATTTGTTTTTCAGGGTTACAATCATACATGCATGCACACTTGAAGTAATGAATAAATTACTAAGTAAGCTTTCAATTTTTATTTTCTTTAGAATAAGAAAGACATCATAATATCAGACAACCAATAAATGCTCCTACCGCTTGGAAAGAAATCAGCATCTTGTGTAGCATAAGGCTATGTAGCCTTTTTTTCTTCTTAAGAAAAAGTAACTGCATGATTCCTATAAAGGTAAACGTTTTTAAAAACCTATAATTAATGAACTGGTATTTTATATTAATTAAAATAACTTCTGCACAGTAAAAATATGGATACAAGTTACAACACCTATAATACAGGTTACAAGGGATATAACTTCAGCTATATTGGTTGCTATAAAATAAGATTTCACTGTAGGCAGCTAACAATATTTTAAATCAATTCCATAACTCATAGTAGTATGCTTGTTTATAAAAACAGATTGTATCTAATATTAAACAGTTAAAGCTGATATTATAACTTACAGTTATCAGTCATTCTACAAGTCAAACAATGATCTCTCAAAGATATATTTAGGTTTCTCTCTCTCTCTTGCACTTTTACCAAGTTATAATTGCAGGAATATCTTAAATTGCTTTAATACACCACTGTAATACATACTTTGTAGTGTACATAACCTTTTTAATCCCCCCAGCAAAATGTGCTATCACTTGTAAATAAGTTTACTGGAAAACATCATATTGCCATAAGATACTTTCGGCTTTAGACAATTTCTGTATTTACTGCTGCATATTTCTGTGTCTTGATTAGGATTACCAGACATCCAGAAATTCCTGGACAAGCCCTACATTTTAACCATTTGTCCAAGGGAAATTTTTGAAAAGTCTCTAATGTCCTACATTTTCAGAAACAAACAATGGTCGTTAGAAAATGAACTGGCAACTACAAAAATAGAAATGAATAATTAGTTGTCAGCCACAACTGCAACTCACTGTGGCAACAGAGCTACACTGGCTACAGTCTTGAAAGAGATTTTCACTAATAAGAGCACAGTGGACAGATAAAAGGAACAGATTACCTATTAATTCATTAGAGGTATTGTTTTAGTGAAGCACAATTTTAAAAACTTCAGTTGTGTGGAATTTCTTGATTGTATTTCAAACATGCCTAGATGTTTTGCGCAAGATTACTCCTCCAGAGAAGTATAACTTATGCTTCATGATCAAATTTAACACTGTATGTTTCAGGATTTTAAGAAAATATAAATGTATGCACCTATGGGTATATAAATAGCATTTAAATTATAAATGTACATTATTTTTTGCATTGACTGACAATATCCTACATTTTTTTATGATAGTCTCCTACATACCCATAAAATAATCTGGTAACTGTAGTCTTGATTAACTTATCTATCTCATTTATAGATTTTAATTTAGATGCAAAATTAGTATTTAAACACATTGCTATCCAGGAACCCTTTTGCAATCATGCAGTGCAACTGTCATTTATTCTACATGGGCCCACAATCAGTGAAAAGAAGTACTTTATCCAGGAAGGATTTATTGTAATCCATTCAAATACAGCATTTCATTCATGTAATACTGCAGTACAACTAAGTTGATAAGCCTGCCATTCATAAGTAAGGCTAACAACCAGAAGTTGAAGATCTATTAATTGCCTAAAAACAATTTACAAAAAGGCCAAAAATATCCTATAAAGAACCTAATAACTGAAAAAAACAAAACATAAAAATGGGAGCAAATTAATGTTTTTAGTAATTTTAGTTTTAATTAAATACAATAATAAATAAATGCTTGACATTAGGCTTCCCAATCAATACAACAGCCATTAATTAAGGGGAATGTGTGTATTTTCCCCCAAATTGTGTTACTGGTATACATTAATATATACATATTGCAGTAAGAGGTCGATGCACTTAATTAATCATGTAATGTGCAAATGTTATTCTTTGAAATATTGTTAAACATTTTTTATAAATAAATACAACATTCTAGTGGTATAAAACACTCAGTGCAAAAAACCTTTATGGATAAAATGCTTCTTTTTTCAGCAATACATTTTAGATCATGTTAATCTGTATAAGTATTGCCTGTTCAAACTGAGAAAGAGCAGTAAAAGTAGATAAAAGAAGGTTAAGTCCCCCCCCCCCCCCACCCCATAAAAAAATGTCATTATGACCCAAAAACAAAGCTACTAAGGGAATGATAAGTAAAGTGAAGTTAGAAAAGTGCCATAAAGGCAGCAAAAGGAGAAATAAAACTTATTTTCTGAGCTGCAGTAACCCAAAGTTATATTATATTATTGGTTAAAATTTAGCAATGTTCAAAGAAAGATTCCAGCCTTGACGTCAGTAAACACACAGCAGATGATGGCAACTTGCTGTAGAAGCAATTGTCCAAAAATAACATAACCTAGTAAGTGAAACTAATGAAATTACCCTACTCATAAATTTTAATCAATTTGACCAAGTTTTAGAGCCTTAAATTCTTCTATAAATCACATACAAAAATTATATGTTATGTTAGTCTTGTCTTCAGAAACTTGAAAAGGAAAGGATTTTTGCTCAACTACTAAGCCTTATTCGTGAGCAACTTTGTCATTGTAATATAATTCTGTCTTTACAGTAACTAATGATAACACCAACACACGACACAACCATTCACAGAATTGCAGAACCTCAAATGGATGTTTGTGGTACCCTAGGTCACCGAAGGAAGAGATATACTCCTGTGCCTACTGCATAATAAAGTAACAATAATAATTACTTGTGATAAACAGTTTCAAAGTAATTATTATTTATTTATGCCAACAAACTTACTGTTGGTGTTTTTAAACACACAAGCCGTGAGACTGTGATGTGAGACTGCCTTTGTGGTTTACCAGGAGAAATACGAACTGGCAGCGGAAGGTCTGTGGTTCAAATCCCAGTTGTGGCATTGAATTTTTAAGTTCCAGTTCTACCTCTTAAAATTTCAAAGTGTTTAAATTGGATTATAGATTGAAGAAAGCCTATAAATTAGAAGCAACATTACATGTGTTACACTAGCCAACAATGAAAATGTAACTTGAATGAAATAAATGTTTGTTAACTATATCGACCATGCTGAAAACGAAAAGACAATAAAAAAACTTGAATTAGCTCTTGTTTCCAAGTTAAAGGGCGAGGGCATTTAATTATATTAATTAAAATTATATTTTATTAGCATTCATTGACAATCTCTTCCCATACAGGCTTAAACATCCCACTTATGGTAGACAGAGTGACGAAGTTTCAGGCAACAATAGCTGTCTGTATTTTGTCGCTATTAATAGCACAGGCTAGTAGCAACAAGGAGAAGGAGGGGAGGAAGGGAGGAGCAGAGCATGTTTCATTTAAATGTAGCTTCAGTCTGTTACAAGCTGTGTTCTGGTCATGTGCTAGAAGAATATGTTACTGAAGTGTAGTCAGTGCATGTGGTCATTGTACTTCCTATGATTCAATATGCCTAGCAAATACGTAAACAGTACTGACAATTTTTGCTGCACTGAAACTGCAAAGGATGCCATATATCAAGAAGGCATACAAAATTGTACTTTGGCTCTGAAATCATGGACCAAGACAAATCCTGGACTCTTCATGTATGTTGCATATCTTGTCTCAAATCCTCATTAGTGGTTGAGTCATAAAAGATCTTCCATGGACTTTCCTATACCCATGATCTGGCGCAAAGCATCAAACCATGTGAATGAATGTTACTTTTATATGACAACACCATTTACACAGGTTATTTCCAAGAAGAAAGGTCTTCTATGACATATCCTAACATACTATCAGCCATGTGACCAATGCCTTCAGGAGACAGACTGCCTATTTTTTTCCCACCTGATAGTGACAAGGGGAGCAATGAAACTAGTGCTGCACCATCACTTTCAAAACCCAGTTTTTCAAGAGACGCTGATTTTGTGTGTAACGATGAGTGTACAGAGGTTCACAAAATAGCACAGTGTGAACTTCATGACCTGGTGAGAAATATGGAATTGCCGAAAGGTAAAACTGAACTGTTGGTGTCAGCACTACAACCATGGAATTGTCTTGATAATATGGTAAATGTGATTGCATTTCATAACCACCACTTGCCATTTTTCAAAACTGAAAAGAATTTGGTATTTTGTAGTGATGTACAGGGAGTAATGGCAGCTATGTCCATAAACTATAAAAGTGATGAATGGAGGTTATTTGACTCCCCGAAGTAAATTCAAGTGTGTGCTGCAGCACAATGGCCATGTGTTACCATCAATTTCAATTGAGTATGCACCTTAGAAGAAACATACGATAACATGAAGCAATTGTTATTACAATTGAACTATGACAAGTTTAAATGGTAGATTTCGTGGATCTGAAAGTTATAGACATGTTACTTTGGCTACAACATGGCTGCACCAAATTCTGTTACTTCCTGTGCCTCTGGGATAGCTGCGCCAAGCATTTCATTATGAAAAGAAAGATTGGCCTAAGCATCTATCACTTGAACCAGGATCTCACAATGTTAGGCGCAAAGCACTTGTTGAATCCAAGAACATAATTCTCCCTCCTCTTCGTATAACATTGGGTCAAATGAAAAACTGTTGTTATGGCCATGGAAAAACTGGGAAGCACTTCTCTATTTGTGCGAGAAATGTTGTCTTAGGCAAAAATAAAAGAGGGGACTTTCATGGGTTCCCAGACACGCAAACTGTAAAAAGATGAGCACCCTGCTAGGTAATAAAAGTTAGCTCGGGATGCCTTTGTTCAAATGTCAACAAACTTTCTGGAAAACAAGAGAGCAGAAAACTAGAGGGACCTTGTGGCAAATCTTCTGTTCTAATACAATAGACTGGGGTACAGCATGTCCTTAAAGCTAGATTTCTTAGACTCCCACTTGGACTTCTTTCCTGACAACTGTGGTGCTGTAAGCAATGGTTATGGGGAACATTTCTATCAGCAAATTTTGCATGTGAAAATGAGATACCAATGTGTTAATGTTAGCAGATTAACACTGGACACTAATCAGGGAATCACCAGCAGAAAACTATAAATGCCAGGCAAAGTGGTTGTGCCTTCAGTGACCTTCCTATGAGGGATAACACCAAGGTAAATCACATGCATAACCTCATATAGGCAATAATGTATAGTTATCATAATTTCAAAACGAGAACTAATTTTGTATTTTCACTAACATTTTCATTGACAACACACCCAAAAATATAACTAGCTGTTTTCATGTCAGTTGCAAAGAAAAATGTATAATTTTCTTGGCTAATGTTATTAATGAGTATTATGATCACTACTAATAATTACAAACATACTGATTTACCCCGAGTTTGGCACACAAATTAAACCTGAATGACAATCCCCATACTGGTTATGAAATTACTGTTCAATGAACCAGCAAATCTCTATGCTGAGTCCCCCTCTTTACCCCTCATAAACATATTTTGTAAACATTTCATAATAACCTAATAACAGATGAAGAATTCCCTTATACTCATTGAAATAGATGTGAAATATTAGATGTTCTATTTCTGATTTTCTTAGCCTTCCCCCAACAGTATTCCAAGTTCTGAAAAAGTGTAGCATCTAAATGCATTTTAACAATGAACTAATTTTACAAAAATCACAGCAAATGAAATTGTAAACTTTTGTGCCTTCTCTATGGTGCCATAGTTGTTATACATGAAGATTCCATAGTTTTCACATAGTACAGAAACCCATGATTGTCTTCATAGTGGGGTGGTAGTGCTGCTGCTTACCAATTCGATTCCTACTACAGGTGTGGAGATTTTTTCCTGCTGGGAGACCTGATTTGGGGTGCACTCAGGCTTGTTAGGTCCCTGGGGGGCCAAATGAGGAGCCACTTGTTTGAAAAGAAGCAGCCCTGGTTGCACAGACCGTATAACTGGCAGGGAGGGATCAGGGTGCTGACAATGTACCACCCTCCCATACTACACTCTACTTATGATGCCTGTGGTGGGCAGAGGTGGGAGATGCTGTGGCACGACAGCCCTTGGAGTGTAGCCTTGGCCTACCGCCCTGCCACTGGATCCCCCGACTCTGCCCACTACAGGTGCCATGAGCGGGATCCAGTGGTTAGTGCCCCGAGCACTCCTGCCCAGTATATGCAGTCTTCGTAACCGGAGTTGGTCATACAGAGGAACCAGGATGGGTGATCAGCCCAAAGGCTTGTGTGAGTGAGGAAGTGAATGATACAAAATGATGGCAAAAGATGATAGGAAAGGTGATGATGGAGCAATTGGTGGAATGATGGTGGGGAAATCGGAGAATCTGTAGAAAATCTGCCCTTGCACTGATATGTCACCACACACCCCACTTATGAACGCCTGGGATCAAAGCTGGGTCACTTTGATGAGAGTCAAGCAGTCTAACCGCTTGGCCACAGTGCAGCCATAGAACTTATATTTACCTTAAGTAAATCTTGAAAGTATCTGAAGCAAATCTTCCCAGGAAATTCACCTAAGCTAAAAAGTTTTAGTTAGAAAGCTCAATTACATTTCATTCAAGTGCTCACTCATGTTTAATAGAAAGATTGTTTCAACAGCGAAATGGATATTCTCATCTCTTGCATAACACAACCAATATATCAACTAAGTAGTAATTACAGCACAGCTAACATGCTTAGAGCCTCTATTTTATGGTAAATTAAAACACTCCACAGCAGAATGCAATACATAGTTGTGGTTATTTCATAATAAAAATATGTGGTGGTGGTAGTGATGATCATAATGTTCTAGTTAGCAACAGTAACAAACGCTTTGTTATAATTTTTCTTTAATAACTGTAAATTTACAATTTTATTGCACTTCATAGTATATTTATAAAATATAAGCACATCATTCTTTTGGTCATTTAACTCCCTGTGTATTCATAAGGGAATGCTTCTCTTGTGTATTTCTTTTGCATTCTCAGCTAATCCACAAACTGAATATTTGTGCACTAACACTTATTTATCAAAACGCGAAAGCCTTGTTCTCTACAGCTCTGTGATTGCCTGTCAACATTTTGGAGCTCTTCTTTAATAAATACAGTGATAAACATTTAATTACTACAAAAAGAAGAAAAGTTGCAAAAACCTACATATTTATTATGAAAATGATGCCCTTCCAATTTATCTGTAGATCTCATACATAATACATCCATGACACTGTGCAACTATTACTCAACATGACTTTTTTCAGGAGTACTGCTATCTGAATCTGTGTTTATGGAAGCTAATTAAATTTACCCACTGAATCAAAATAATGTTATACCTTAAAAAAATTCAACTAGCAGTTATGGTGCATATTTCATTATTTGTGTAAAAAACGTCCTCTTTGCATTTATAATACACTTGTGATATTTTGCAATTTCAGAACTTGATATTGCATATGACAGATGAAGGCAACTGAGAAATACCAAACCAAAACTATATAGATATCATTATACCAAAAACTAGTATCTCTTTAAAAACCTGCCCTGCATGACTTGTTCATTTCTCTTTTAATATGGCTCAGTACTTGGTCAGTGTATAACCAGCCACAACAGAGATCAAAACTATTACTGAAGAAGTAGGAAATACTATTTCTTTCTGTAAGGTGTATAAAGATAATAGCAAAAATTATATACATAACAATAACAATAACAATAATGATAATAACAATAATAATAATAATAGTAATAAATAATTTCAACAAATATATGTATATACGGTACAACCTCGTTAGCACAAACTTGCTTAAGATGAGCTCGCAGTTAACACAAAATAAATATTGGCCCTGGCAGTGTATGGAAAGTTTTATCAGTTAACATAAATTTTGGTCAAGGTAAATTACAAACTCTTTCTCAGTCCCTAGTGTAATTATTTCAGTGTAACACAAACTTCCAGTATTTGCAGTATTTTTAAGTATTAATTTTCTCCGAAATGAATGCAAGAAATGTGTCTACACAGCTAACTACCCATTGTTGATTTGCTTCTAATGTATTGTAGGTCAGCAGCTGCGATTATCACCTCAACAATCACTGTGTATGGTACATTTAAATAAATTCAATAATGTGCGTATTAACATTTAGAAATTATTCAATGCCAAATGCTCTTTTAGTCATAAACAATTGAGTTAAAATACTGAATAAAAATCTACAAATGGTAACACCCGAAAAATAGTACCAAAAAACAGATAAAGTTTAAGACAGCGGATGGTGGTACAAAGAAAATAGCAACTGCAGAGCAGAAATTACAAGATTTTTTTTTTCATTCCCATGAACGTCAGCAAACCATGCTTGAATTTTTTCCACGAAAATAGTGTAATTTGTGAGTACTTGCACTTTTATAGTAACTTTATAGTTTTATTAGTCTACAGTAATGTAAAGTGATTCATACTGTAGTGTATTATGCATTACTGTACATCTATATGTTTTAAAATCTGTGTTTTTCACTTTACACAGATTTTTTTAATACAAACTCTTGATTTTTTGGTCCCTTTGGATTCATGTTAATGAGGTTATACTGTATATTATTCTTTATAAAATTTTATTTTAACTTGGTACATCAAGCACATGTTCATATAAACCCTTCAGTGCCATTAAATTAATTTTACAGAGGCAATTCCTAAAATAATGCACGCTACACCTATCCTCATACTTTGCTCAATGTAGAACATTTTCTTTCTGTAAACTTTGCAAAACCGTTTATGGGAAACTGAAAGGCTGTTGAAGCGAAACTTGGATTTTCAGAGAGAGGCTTTTATGGTTCACCAGACAGAATCACATTAAGACACAGGGACCATTAAATTAATTTGTTAGTTTAGATGGGGTGGCTTTGGGTCAGGTCTTAGTGGGCATTTCATTTGAGCCTGTTTTCACCCTAGAGAAGCTATTTCTTGACAAACATTCAATTTTAGGTCTTCCATCAGCATCCTCAAAGGGTGTATGTCTTAATTTCTGATTTGTTAAAATCTTATGGCAGAAAATAAATTTCTTCCTTACTTATTAAGAAAATGCTCTACGCTCAATCAATAAAATGGCTGGTTCACAATTTACTAGGGAGGGAATGGGAATGGAAAGCAAAAATATATGAGTTCAGTTCACAATTCACCAGGAGTAGCAACTATAATTCCTATCAATAACAATATTAATATAAACAGGAAAAGTCAATTTTTTTTCACCTTTGGCAGTTCAGCCAAAACACTGCATATTAACCAATTTCAAAATTCAATAAAACATATATTTTCCATAAACCTACACCATTGCTGTATCCTATTCATTTTGCCTGTTCGCATCCTCAGTGCTTGTTGTCGTCTGCCACTATTATAGAAAGGCACAGATGAAACCATACATTTTTAAAACTACTTTTAAAGGCTTTGCTGACCAATTTTATGAAAGAAGATGCTGAACCTGGTCATGTCGTTCATACATATATTTTTGGCACCTCTTTAAGAAATTAGCCATCACTCGCTGTAGTTCATGTTGAGAAATGCCAGCAATTTCCTGGTAGATATTTTATTTTAATTCTTTCAGAGTGTGTGCATTTACTCTTGTGCACTTTATGTTTTAAGTTACCCCAGAGATAAAAATTGCTTATTGGAACTCTGAGAAACCTTTCTCTGTCAATGGCACACCATGCACCAATTTTTTCATCATGAACAGATACTTCATGAACAATATTAGGTTCTGAGTTATAGGGCCAATTTTTTTGAGTCAACTGATGCCCATACATCAATGAATACAATTTTGTCCCTTTTTACTTTCTCTACTGGTAAGTAGAGGAAGTATTGTATTCCACCCAAAAATTCAATGTCGAGATTTCACCAAAAATATATGTTTTCAGACCCCCTGAATCCAAAAAAAAAGCATTTTTGGAAAAAGGTCCATGTGTGTGTGTGTGTCAGTCTGCGGACAGCATAGCTCAAAAACCAAAAGTCGGCTAAACACCAAAGTTGGTATTTAAGATTAATGTCTTTCTAGGATGCAACACAAAGATTTTTGCTACCCTTTACATGGAAAATTTTTCAAAAATATTGATTTTCTTGAAAATGGCTCAAACAATTTTTATTAAAATCTGCTATGTTTAAGGTATTTGTATGACAAATGAGATGTATATTTTGAATTTTCTGGCTATAGCCTATGTAGTCCTGTTTACTCTAGATGACTTTTGAATAACTTGTAAATCGTAAGAGATAGACAAAATCTTACTGTACAAAAAATGTACATCTCACTAAAACACACAGTTTATGCCTGAATAAATTTTTTTGTAGAGTGAACCATTTCGGAGATCTTCCTTGTTATTTGTGTCAGTATTGAAAAACTTAAAACTTTCATGAAATAGAACATTGTTCATTTTTTTATATGTTAAGCATGCAAAGAGAATGGAATCTCAAAGCTTTAAAAGGTTTAATTATCGCTCAAAGCCTACTGTATATTCCCCTTGCACCTACAAGGAAATAAGCAATAAGATAATTTCTGTAAATGTTTACCTCAACTAACACGAAGAAGATATAGGAATATGAGTGCATAAGAATAGTTAGTACAAGAGTGGAGAAAGTCATGTGAGCGCAACACATCAGATTTTTTTTTTAGAGAATTAACCGACAGGGAGCATGATTTTGTCTTTTTTCAATAAGACTCTGCAACAGCTCATACAACCAATCTTTCAATGAGAACAATGTGTTTCAGGACAGAATTGTTAGTACCTAGAGATTTCTGGCCCCCTCGATCCCCTGATCTAACCCCCTGAGGTTTGTTTCCCTGGGGTAACTTAAAACATAAAAAGTATACTAGACAAATGCACACAATCTGGAAGAATTGAAACAGAATATTCACCAGGAAATTGCCAGCATATCTCAACATGGGCAACAGCGAGTGATGGATAGTTTCCTACAGATGTGTCAAAAATGTATGAACGAGTGGCCAGTTTCAGTATTTCCTTTCATAAAGTTCGTAAGTAAAGCCTTTTAAAAATGTTGTATGGTTTCATCCATGTCTTTCTATGATACTATTATGATTATTTGTGGGTTTAAGGGTGCTCAACTTCTAGGTCATCAGCGCCCTTATAAAATTCATGGCAATAGCCAAATATAAATTTCAATCAAAAATAAAATCACTGGTAACAATAAAAATATAGACATAACCGTAAAATACAGTGGCAATAGCCAGATATAAAACAAGGTAATAGATATGTCAAAAATCATAAGAATATATCTAAAAATTTAAATCCTCAAATTGATGTTACAATCCGCTAAAAACTTTATCAACCACTGTTTTGTCGTCCGCTAAGACCTCTGCAAATCTGCCAGGTAGCTGCAGACAATCTCGAAGGTGCTCTAGAGAGGAACAGTCTAGCAGCGCGTGACGGACAGACAAAAGATTGTCACACAGAGGACATAGAGGGGCAGGGTCCCTTTTAAATATGTAACCATGCGGAAAATTGCAGTGCCCTATTCATAATCGAGCCAAACTAACCTCCTCGCGGTGAGATGTGCGACAGGAAGTTATCCAGTTTATCGGAAGTTCTTTCACTTCTCTTTTCTATGATACTGGCAGACGGCAACGAGCATTGAGGATGCTGAGAGGCCAAACACTGCATAGCCCGTTTAGAGGTTTTTTGCTCTTCCGGAAATTGTGAACATTCAGTGTGGAAGTTCATATTCATGTTTCCCATTCACTACCCTAGTTATTGCAACCCAGCTTAAAACTTCACCCACTTTAGGTCCATCTATCAAGTTAAACAGCAGGACTGTACTAAATACTGAACTATTGAAGTATAGTAGGCTGACATAGACATAACAAATGAAAAGTATGCAAATTTATGGAAGTGGTCTTTAGTATTTGGGGCAGCACTGTGGCCGGGCATTCACCTACCACCTAGGCAGCCCGGGTTCGATCCCAGGGACCCAAATGTGGTATTTGTGGTGGACGAAATGGCATCAGGGTGGGTTTTCTCTGGGTTCTCCAGTTTCCCCCACAACTCATTCCACCAATTGCTTCATCATCACCTTTCTATTCATCAACTTTGCCTGCATTTCATATCATCCTCTTCCTCACTATCATACCTTGTGCTTGACCACCTGCTTCCAGGTCTTCACTCTGTCCGGTCCATAGGTCCCTCTGCTCCCCAATAGGCCTCTGACCCTAGACAAAGGCTTGTAAGTCCTAGGGGTTATAAGTCCTACATCAGGGGAGGGTAATCAGGTAAAAAACAAGGTTTTTAGTATTTTATAGTCTACATGTGTGGACTAATCACACAGGAAAAATCTACACCCAAAAAGAGATGTATCCTATCTGAACCTGAACATTTATGTTGCTGCAATTGCAATTGCAATTTCAAGCTACCTTGTAGCTTAGACAGCTGGTACACAGCTAAGATAATATGCTGAACTGTCTTATTAACTATCTATGGAGCATTGTCTTTTAAGTTTCAAATGTTTAAATTGCACAATTTGTTTAATGTGAGTATAAACATAGCAAGGATCAAAAAGAAAACTATACAACAATCTATCTGATAACTTCAATAATCATAATTTACCTTTGCAGGAATCATGCCCTTACAGAAACTGATTTCTAATAATTGAAATACACATTCCTTTGTGAAACTGCTGTTACAAAAGCTGCTATTATGCTCATAAGCTGTTACAAGCTTCCGTTTTTCTTATGATCTACTTAGATTTCTAAACAACTTGAATGACCGCTACCAACATAATGCTCTTTGAATATATGTAACAATACCTAGAAACACTCTTAAACAATTTCAGGATAATTGCTCTTTGCTTCTGAGATCATTCTGAAAATAAACTTTACTTTTTAGCACACGTTTAAAAGATGTTATGGCACAACCACTTTAAATTTACATATATGATAAAGGCATTCAAGGTAGCAGTGTGCCATAAGCTGTTAAAAAAGATATTCCTGTACACATACAAGCCTATGTGTGCAGGCTTCATTTAATATGGACTGTCAAAGTATAAGTTCAGACTTCATTTTTAAACTGTAGAGCATTTCAGAGGTAGTCTTTATAAAATGCTATGATTCATCTGGCTTCAGAAGTGGCCATGTTGTTAAGCACCATCTTGCAGTTGTTAACATCATTTCCTTTTATGAAGCAGCATAAGTGATTGGTAACATTCTCCTCTCAAACACTCTGGGATGATCACTTTACATATTATGCACTCACTATGCAAAAGGCCATTATGTAACACATTTTAGCAGTCAGTCATTAATCTGTTCCCTTGTAATATTTGTATAAATGAATAAAAACATGTAAGCATCCCTTAATGTTTAAAATGTGAAACTGCAATACAAATATATGCAACAGAAAATGCATAAGCTTATGTTCTAGATGACAACCAAAGTTTATATCGTATCAGAAGCTTTCAGAGAGAAATAAAAAGCAGCACAGAAAGCATCTTTGTTGTAGAGGACCTTAAAACATTTAACTTGGTATTCATTAGATCTTTGAAATTATTAATTAACTGTCTTTTGCAAATGAAAAATGGGTGATAATATTCACAACCTTAACCATAAATATTCTAGTGGCTATATACATTTTAAAAAAATGAAAATGAGAGTTCTCAAGACTTACAACTTTTGCTTCCCCTATTACAGTTCAGCTTGATATACTTAAAAATTCATAAATTAAAAACTGTCTTGCAATTAAGAATCTTGTATCTAAATATTTCAGAAATACCACATCCAAAATTAAGGAAGAAAGTTTCATTGGTCACTGCATATATATTATCTTTTGTTTGCTTATTGGATCAAAATGCCATTAGTTGGACAATACTTCTATTTAACATATTAATTTTGCAAAAGACAGTACATAAAAAATTAATTTCTTAGCCTAATTCTGTCGTATTTTTCAATTTAATCCTTTGTCCCAACGTATGATCTCAAGTTTGCTTATTAATTTAAGGCAAAAATGAAGCATTTATGATAAGCTCAAAATGTGAGGCTTTTGAGCTACAGCTATTAAGCTTTGGTGCTTCCCAAATATGTTCAAAAATGTATATTAAATAAACACTGGTACACTGCACTGATCTAAAAGCCTTACAAAATCTGCTACTATCTGGCCAAGTTTTTAAAATCAGATGAACATGATAATACTGCAATTATACTCTTCATTTTGTAACACATTAAGTATATTTAAGGAAATAAATTAACTCTCCAACGCTGCTTTAAGCGATTGACTAATGTTTTTAGTTGAAACCTCCGTACACTCTTCAAAGCAGCTTCTTGTTTTCTAATGCTGTAGTAGAGCTTTTCCTAAAACATAGAAGTGAAGGTCTTAGTTGTAAATAAAGTGTTATGAGGTTCATCCAGAAAATAAGTACCAATGGCCGAGAAAGATAATAAAAAGCCTCACTAGGTAAGACATGTTTATTGCAATATTTACAGAAATTCACTGGCTATTTCTCATCATAGTCATCACCATTATTAAGGCAATTATTGTACTGTGCACCACCGTTTGTATGAATGTGTCATAGGAGTCCGCTGTCAAAGTTTGGAGCCATGAAGCCACTACCATGAAGCCACTAACATGAAGCCACATCTGTACCTCAGTGTGGTCCAAGAAAAGTTCAGTTACAGAAAATGCTTCATAAGATGGAAGAGATGAAAGTCACTTGGCATGACAATTGACCAGAGTGTTCCGAAATTGTGTAAAATTGCTTGCTGCACACTTTGCATCAGTTCTGGGATGATCAAAGACTGTCAAACACTACGGTCTTCATCGGAAACATTTGTTCGCTCTTCAATGGATTGCCTGCATCACTGTGTGGCCATACTGTTGCTCGCAATGTCATGTCCATGCACATTGCACAATTGGCAGTGGATCTTCGCTAGAGAATGGCTCTCTAAGGGTGCAGAAATATGATAAATGTGTAAAGCTCACAGTTGCCGGAAGACAATATCAGTGCAGCCATTTTCTCCTATACCTGTACAATAACCAATGCAGTCAAAAGACTCAAACAGCACTGCATTATTCCCATATATCCCTTCTCTAGTGTTATGTGTGCACATATCCTTCCGACTGCTCATGGCCATCTTTGCCCACAATCAGAAGTTGGCTTCTGGATAAACCCCGTAATTCAAAGCAAAAGTATTAAAAATTATTGCCATATTTCGAAAATATACAAATTAAATATAAGATTAGAAACAATTTGGTTGACACATTAAGCGTCTCAAGCGCTGCACTCGAGCATGTTGCCTTTGAAATGCACTCAAGAAAAAAGCGTTATCTGATGCTTTTAAGATAAAACATTCTATTATTCCTGAGTAACCTAATATTGACACACTCCATACCAGCCATTTATTATCGTGCTTAAACACACAGACCATCCATTTAAATTACCCTAGTTTTCTCTGTGTAAATGGTGTAAGGTAGAACCTTGATTAGTATAACAGAGGGGAAGGGGATGATGGTTAAGCGAAAATGACAGGTAATCTAACTTACCTAGTATAAACTGTAAGTTTAATAACCACACAAAAAGCTCACTAAACACAAAAGTCCTAAATGAGAGAAAATTGAGGCCATTAACAGTGAAGCAACAGAATCTAAAATAAGAACAAAATTAGAAACTAAAGGCTCCACTTATCTTAATTATTGCTGCAAGTTCTTTAAATGCTGCTGACTAGTTTCAAGGTGCTTTCACCACATTTTCGAAGCTTTATTTAATCCAGTTACCATAGCTATAGATGCTTAACTTAAAATATCAAAAACCTATAAGTATAATCTATTGGTGGTATTTCAAAATTCATAATGCGGTTCCTGTTTTTAAAATGAATATCTTTTCCAAAACCATTAAATCTATAGGTCCATTTAATTGTATTAATAATTCAACCTCTGGATTTATTTCATGATTAAATGACCAAAAATGATCCGTCACAGCTGATTTATCACTCTGTTTATATTTAACATTTCTAAAATGTTCCTTCATTCTGGTTTCCAAATAACAGTTTTACCAATGTAAACCCTGTCACAATCCAAACAGCTAAATTGATAAATACCAGATTTATTTATAATTTGAAATTTTATCTTTTTTAGAAAAATTTAGTAAATTTTGTATATTAAATTTATTTTGGGGAACCAAAGTTATTCCATATACTTTAAAAATTTTTGTAAAATTTTTGTTAGCCCAAGGATGGTAAGTAAATTTTTAAAAATACAATTTTCTTTCTTTTTCTTGAGGGTAGAAACTTCTTTAACAGCCTTTTGATATTTAAGTTTTTCTACCTTTTTATGTATAAAACCTGTATTAAAATCATTAATTACTGCAGTGTTGTTAATGTGTTTATATTCTGTGTTAAATTCCTCCTTATTAAGGGGTATGTTTATTAACCTATAAATTAAACTATTGAAAACAGCAAATTTGTGTGAAAAAGGATTAAAACCTTTATTTGTATGTAATTTTCAGTATGTGTAGTCAATTTATTGTTATGCTTTTTAATTTTTAAATCTAGGAACAGAAGGCATCCATTATTTTCTGTTTTCAAAATGAATTTTATGGCTTTATCTTGTAAATTTAAAAGTTTTAAAGCATCATTTATCTGAAAGGTAGAATTGGAACTGAAAAATTCAATGGTACAGCTGAGATTTGAACCACCGACCACGTTACATTGCCTAGACAATCCACAAATTTTGAAGGTGAAGTGGTTGCAATACGAGCATTAGAACAGATATGCTATAGGACTGATATAAAAGAAAATTAAGTAGTTGTTCTTACACACTCAATTTCTGCTAATCGAGCAACTGAGCGATATGACAGTCCATACGAATCTTATATTAAGGATGTAAGACCTTATTATCGATTACTCCTAACATGATTTCAACAGATAATACTACAGTGGATACCAGCACATCTGGGAGTGATGAGAGTACAGACTTTCTAGTCAAAAATGGTGCAGTGTTACACTAAAAACCTACAAAGTCTTATGGATTAGATGCAAAACTAAAAAATATCAAAATTAGTATAGAACAAAAATACCAACATAATATTCAAAAGGAAATTTCCAACAAAAATTATTCTAACATAAAAGAAATAGTACAAAAATAAAAAATTTCCCAAGGAAAGAAGCAGTTGCTCATTTCAGGTTAGCCACAGGACATGACTGTTTGGCAGAACATATAGGTTTGGTTTTGTAAGTGACAACGCATGTAAGACAATGCTGACAAGATTTAAATGGAGAACACCTGCTGGAATGCCCAGAATTGAGGAAAGCTGTACCAAATGGGAAGATACATAATTTATATTGGCTGGCTAGGGAACAATTGATGGATCAAAATCCTGCACATTAGATCAACAACAAATTTCGGCACATACAATATTTTGGAATATGCACCTGACTCTGTGTGTGCGTGTGCATGTGTGTGTGTGTGTGTGTGTGTCTGTGTCTCTCTGTGTGTGTGTGTGTGTGTCTCTGTGTGTGTGTGTGTCTCTCTCTGTGTGTGTGTCTCTGTGTGTGTGTGTGTGTGTGTGTGTGTGTGTGTGTGTGCACGTGCGTACGTGTGTGTGTGTGTGTGTGTGTGTGTGTGTGTGTGTGTATGTGTGTTTGTGTGTGTGTGTGTGTGTGTGTGTGTGTGTGTGTGTGTGTGTGTGTGTGTGTGTGTGTGTGTGCACACATGCACATGGGGAGTTAGGTTGATAGACCTGGCTTGAGGCAGACTTTGCAGTCTAGATATGACCAGAAAGTCCCTCCCAAACTTGACGGTATTAAAAGCTTCTAGAACTTTACTAACATGCTGGAAACAGGTACAGGAAGCAGCAGTGGAACAAGGGAAATATTAAAATTTGATTTGGCATGATCATCCTCCTTTAGTTGTGAATCATCAAAGTGTAAGGTGTGTAGTTGGTCTGATGCTCCATCCTCATGGCAAAGGTGTGACATAAGTGTTCATCATGTGAGATCCATCTATTATAAAAGCTAGTTTTCTTGTTATTTAAATGTGTTAAAATATGATAAACCTCTTCATTTTGATATATTCCTCTTCTTTTCATATCTGTTGCAGATTAATTTCATGTAGTTGAATCTTAAGACATATGGTGTGTCATTCTTGGTATAATTGACTGATTATTAATGTAAGATTCTGGCCTTTTCATTTTCATGGTGGGATAACATTTAACATGTTAAAACAAATTACTGCAAACGGAGGAAATGACATGGAGAGGATGAAGAAATGACATGAACATTAAACCACTTACTTTGCAAAAGTAGATCATACAACTACAGCACCAGCTTCACTGCGGCTCTCAGGTAATGGTGGGCAGTCGTGCCAAGTATCTGCCAGAGGATCATAACACTCTACAGATGTAATTGTAATCTGTGCCCTATAGAAGTTCACTTCATGAGTCTGATCACCTCCTATTACATAAAGTAGACCATCTGCAGCTGCTACTGCTGGGCTGGCACGGCCCACCTTCATGGACGGAACTTGACTCCATTTGTTCTGCAAAACATTTAAAATATTTGATTTTTGCAGTACTTTCAATTACAAGATTGTTTCACAATCTCATTAGTTACCACTAGGGCTCAGATTACAGTTCATACAGCTATGCATTGGTATCCAAGCTAGGAATCTGGAAGGTCAGATTTCTCCTTTTCACATTAACGAGTGCATGCTGTCAAGTTGTCCTGGTGTTGTACCATAGGCTATTAATTTTGTATAATCTGAGAAATCAACAGAGTTAATGCTAAAGTTTATTAAGATCTGCTTCAAAAACAATTTTTTTAATATTCGAACAAAAAACATAGAACAAGTATGTATTTTTAATTGATTCCTAAATTATTTCATCACTAATTTTACATACAACTGGCTAGTTGTATAGCAGTTATACCCATGTATAAATTAATATATAACTTTCAGTACACTAGTTTTAATAATTAAAATGAATTTCAGCTGTTTGGTCATTTTGTTGTAATTTGACATTTTTAATATATTTAAGTCATTCTCATGTCTTATAGAGGCTATACACATTGCTCTTCGACAATTATTAAATCTTCCCTTAAATAAATTTAACGTAATTCTTTCGGATTCTAAAGCTGCAATTCAGGGAATACGTTCAAATACTACAAAGAAGTCAACAAAAATTAGAGAAAGCTACAAAATGTTAACACAACTCCAAAAAGTTAATAAGACTGTTCATCTCCAATGGATTCCAGCACACTGTGGAGTCATGGGGAATGAAGCTGCAGACTCACTTGCAAAGAAAGGCACAACAATAAAACAAAAGTCTAAATTCAATTTCTCATATTCCTCAATAAAACGCTTGATCATTAAAAAATTTTCTCATTTATACCTACAAGAAATAGAAACAAATGCCAAAGATAAAAAATGGATTACACTACTTTCCAACCCAGATATAATCCCCCAGAGACCAAGGAAAACAGCGGTTGCAGCCTTCCGACTATTGACAAATCACGACTGCTTAGCAAGTCATCCAATATGCGTCCTGTGTAACAATCCAGCAGAAATGAACGAAGTCCACTTGAAGACCTGTGAAGCATTAAGATCAGAAGAAACTACAGTTCAACAGTATTGGAAAGCACGAATGCTAATGGCTTCATTGCCAGATGCAAGGCACTAGAAAACAACAACATATATTTGAGTCTTTTATAGGTCATTTTTTAAAAGATTTTAGCATAAAAACCTGGACCCTGGTTATTACACTTTGAGAATAATTATAGATCTTACCTAAAACAATGTATATTACCTAATTATAAACTTTTAGACATTTCATGAAGAGTATAGTTAAAAATAAGTAACTCCTAGTGATTTGAGAGTTGGGATCAGAACTGAAAAATTTTCAATGCCACAGCCGGGATTTGAACCACAGATCTTCTGCTTTAACCACTAAGCTACCATGGCCAACTTGCCAGTATAACGTTAAGTTCCTAACTGATTCACATTGAATTTTTCAGTCCTGATTCCACCTCTGAAACATTGCCCATACATGGATTATGTGTTTAAAAACACCAGCAGTAATTTGAGAGGTAGAACTGGAACTTAAAAATTCAATGCCACAGCTGGGATTTGAACCACAGACCCTCCGCTTACTAGGTGGGTGCTCTAAAGTAAGTGAGTGAGTGAATGAATGGAAGAGTGAGTGGGTGGGTCGGTGGATGAGTGAGTGAGTGAGTGAGTGAGTGAATGAATGAATGAATAAATAAGTAAATAAGTAAATAAGTAAATAAGTAAATAAATAAATAAATTTGTGAGCAAAAAATAATTATTCATTAAGTTGTTCAAAATATATATAAAAGTATACTAACCAAAATAGAGGCCAAAATAGTGGTGACCGCCGAAGTGTAAATGGAGAAGGAGCAGGAAAGGACCAGCGCAGATACAAACCCAGCTCAAATAACAGCAAGTACCACAGGTAGCATTGAACCGGACAAGGTGAGTGTCAAATTGCCACTTTTCTGGGTAGAGAAACCAGAGATTTGGTTTTATCAGACAGAAGCACAATTTTTGATTGCTGGCATTACAACTGAATCAACAAAGTTTAACTATCTGCTTGCGCAGTTAGAGCCAAGAGTAGTTGAAAACATTTGGGATTTAGTAACCAGCACCAAAAATAATAAGTATTCCCTGGCAAAGGAAAGGCTACTAATGCTGTTTAAAGAAAGTGAGGAATGCCAAAAAAAGAAACTGGTAAGTGAAATAGAGCTAGATGATATGAAACCCAGCCAGCTATTGAAAAAAATGAAAGATTATGGTGGAACAAATGTCCCTGAAAAAAATTTAAAAACTCTCTGGCTTCATCAGCTTAAAAGTATTCTAAGCATTTAAGATGATAATGCTGATAAAATGGTGCAAATAGCAGATCGCATATTTGAGATGCAAACTATTCATGAAGTGCAGGTAGCCACACCGCAACCTTCAGTAGCAGCAGGAACGTTAACCCAAACAATGCCATCTGCTCTGTTGGTTCAAGGTCTTCTTGCTAGGACTGAAGAATTAGAAAAGGAGTTTAGAAGAAGCTAAATCGCAGTTCTCAGTGATCACTCAGTAGAAGTAGAAGTTGCTCCAAATTTAACAAGAATGGCAAACATTGTTATTAAGCCCGGAAGAAATCTCTAGCCTTAATTGTTATTATCATTTGTGATTTGGTTTGTGATGTTCATCTGAAAAATGTACCCAACCTTGCCAATGGATGAATAAGGGAAACTAAACGTGGCATACAGCGCAGCGACCCAAAGTTCTGCCGCGGAAGGGATACCAGCCATCAATTTCACTTATATTTTTGTAAAAGATCAGACTTTGAGACAAAGGTTTCTGGTTGATAGTGGAGCAGACATCCACGATATACCAGTACCAGCCAACAATAAGCCAAAACCCAGTAATTTCAAATTGTATGCAGCTAATGGCTCACAATTTAATACCAATGGTTTCAAAATACTGAACTTAAATTTAGGGCTAAGATGTTTCTTGAATGGTCATTTATTGTGGCTGAAGTGTCTAAAGGCATACTAGACGTTGGCTTACTTATTGATTTAAAGAACAAAAAATTAATAGATAGTAATACTAAGCTCAACACTTCAGTCAAAGCAAGATTATGCGACAAAACGTATTCTTTAAGTTCACTTCATTCTTCTTCTTCTTCTTTGAAGAAGTTAACAGTGAAGCAACAGAATCTAAAATAAAAATAAAATTTGTTTTTATTTCACTTATCTGCAATAACTAAACCATCAATTACAACAAAGGAAGTAAAACACGACATTCAACATCATATTGAGACATAAACTGGATCACTGGTATACAGCTAGGCAATTAGAACATCATAAATTAAACATTGCAAAAACAGAATTTCAGATTTTGTTAAATCAGAACATACTCAGACCATCTAAATTGCAATGGATTAATCCACTACATTTAACAACAAAATCCAATGGAGTATGGCAACCACTGCCATCTAAATGAAGGACCCTTCCAGACCGATATCCAATTCCAAGAATTGATTATGTAAGCTACATTTTCAGAACATGAAAATATTTTCCAAGATTGATCTTCTAAAGGTTTATTACTAGATTCCAGTCGCTGAAGAAGGCAAAGCAATACTCACTCAATCCGGTCTCTATGAATTTAACTTTATACCCTTTGAGAGGTAGAACTGGAACTTAAAAATTCAAATCCCAGTTGTGGCATTGAATTTTTAAGTTCCAGTTCTACCTCTCAAACTTTGCCCACACACGGCAAATCCAAAGATTTATTAATGAAGTTGTTAAGGGACTAGATTTCTGTTTTGCTTATTTGGAAGATATCTCGATAGCATCCACAATTCAGAAGAGCATAAACAGCACTTAACTTACTGTTTAAGCAACTTGATTAGTTTGGTCTCAGAATTAATGTAGAAAAGTCTGTATTTGGTGTAAAAGAAGTGATTTTCTTAGGACATCTAATAACATCAGAAGGTATTAAGCCAGATCCAGAGGGAGTAGCTGCTACATTAAATCACAAGAAAACTGTGAAGGTATTATGTGCACTTTTAGGAACGATTAATTTCTATCATTGATATCTTCCACATGCTGCAGAAAATCAAGCTCTACTAAATGAATACCTTAAAGGTGCAACAAAAAGTGACAAGAGGAAAACTGAATGGACTACAGAAGCATTAGAACAATTCCAGAAATGCACAAAATGATGTAGCTCATGCAGCACTATTAACAAATCCAGATACCAGATACCAAATAAACAAATATTAAGTAGAGTTATACAAGTTTCTTGAAAAATAGTCAATTTTACTCCTTAGAGGAATATGTTGAATACTGTACATGAAAATTTAAATATTAATATACCTTAAGAAATTGTTTGTCGCATGGGTCCTGTTCATCTGAGGGATGCACTTTGTCTCAAGAGGATGCCTGATGACTCCCTTTAAGACCATCATCGCTCTTTGTTGGAATTAGGATCAAGTTATAAAATGTTGTTGTTGCTCTTGTCTAATGCAAGGCAATTACAGCTGAAGCTATCAACCCTTGGGCTTTCCAATATTTTTCTTTGATGGAACTGATGGTGGATAGTTTGTCGCAAGTCATAAAATGCTCTACTGTCATTTCCCCTTCTTTACTGCACAGTGGACAGTTGGGATTTTCAAGAATTCTTATTTTATTCAAATGTTTACCCAGGTAGTTATGCCCTGCAATCAGTTTGGACTTTGCCACAACAGTATTGAGGGGGCCTTCAGAGATGACTTCTGGATTATGGATAATCTGGTTCCAGTTTTTCTCCTTTGCTTTGTTTTGTGATTCTTGTCTGAATATATCTCTGATTTTTTTATTTACTATAAAATGTTAGTGTATACAGAACTGTCATATCCCTTTGTAAATTCTTTTCTAAGGTACCCGGCTGAGAGTTTTCCAAGACTTTCCTCAGCTGCTAAAGCAAATGCTGTGCATGTTGCCATTTACCTTGATGTTTCATATTGTCACCGCGCCCGCCGCATCTAATTGCCGACAACCGTAGTGTCACGCATCGCATTATTGTCGGCGCTACCGCAAAGGAGCCGAAGGAAAGAGACAGAGCATGGCCGCATTGTTGGGGCGCTTGCCGAAAGAGAGAAAAGGATAGAGGCTACTGGAATCTTCTACTTTGTACCCCAGCGCAATAAGTGAACGTTCTTGAAGCTTCCAGAATAGTGCCGGGGAGATATAAATAGCGGTAAAGTGTGAGAAGGGACAGTCCAGTCAGTCAGACGTATGTGAAGGTTGAGTAGTCGTGCCGACGGAGACAGTCAGACGTATGTGAAGGTTGAGGAGTCGTGCCGACGGAGAAGGGACAGTTGTTGTGTTACTAGTTCGGAGCCGTGCTGTTGGTGAATGGGAAAAGACTTTCTTGTTGTTGCAACGAGTGTACAAAGTTACTGTTTACGGAAATAAAAGTGTTTCTTTATCTCGACTATATCTGTCTATTTTACTTCACACCAACAACCAAAAAAAGTCACACTGGTGTGGGAGTGGGATTCGTCGAATTGCTTCTAGTTTCGTTACATCGTCGTTAGAAGTTGCAACGTTAGAACCAAGATGGAGGGAGATTCGGAAACCAGGATGATGGCAATGATGAAAGAATTATTTGCCAAAATGGAAACGTCATACGACAACCTCGCTGCCAAAATGGAAACGAGGAACGACAACCTCGTTGCCGAGCTGAAAGAAGAAATGAAGACGGCAACCGACAACCTCGCTGCTGAACTGAAAGACATGAAGACGACAAACGACAACCTCGCTACAGAAATGAAGGCGGCAAACGACAACCTCGCTACAGAAATAAAGACGAGAAACAACCTCGCTGCCGAGCTGAAAGAGATGAAGACGGAGCTATCGGCGAAAATTGACGGCGAACTGATTGGCGTGACGGAAGGCGTGGAAGAACTCGGCGAAAAGGTGGAAGACCTCTGCCAGCACGTGGACGTCGTGGAGGACGACGGGGAACGTCTTGGCGCCCTGGTAGTAAGAGTTGACGAGAGCGTCAAAGTACTGGATGCCAGGGGCAGACGGAATAGCACAGACCCGGGGAGGGAGCACCTAGTGGCCGAGGCGACAGTTGTGCCCGTTTCAGATAACGAAAGTGTCCGTCTCGGGGAAGACAAAGGGGCAGTTCAGGGACGTCGTCGAGGATCCCCTGGAGGAGTGTGTCGGGTACGTAACCAACCAGGATATGACGTGGAGGACGATCAGCAGGGAAGCGCACAAGCAGGCGAGCAACACGCGAGAACCGACTTGGCGTGTGACATGGGAGGACCGTCGGAGCCATCCACGCATAGTGCCGTGAACGAAAGAATGGTGGACATCATCTTGGACGGCAGGATACAGGAGAGGCCGTGCCGAGCACGAGTGAACACGAGTGCAGTGGTGGACGCGACTCGCGCGGATGTGGCGGGGCTTGTTGCCGGACCCATCGGAAGCAAGGTGGCTGCGAAGGTGCGCCAGAGAGGTCGGCGGACATGGTACCCAGTGAGCCGTTTCCAAGTGCGCAGGATGGCCCGTCAACACACCAGGAAGAAGGGCAACTGGACGAGGGACCGTCAAGACCGGCGGTACTGTTGCAGAATTTCGAAGCAGGATGGCATACATCGTCCTACCCAGACCAAGGGACACTATCCAACAGCGATACCTAGGATCGTGCCTCCTGGAGAAGAGGTTCGATGGGTTAGTCCGCCAGGACGCAAGGGAGATGCCGCAGTGATAGTGCTGGTCGGGACGACCAGCTCTGAGGAGGGAGCAGTGTCACCGCGCCCGCCGCATCTAATTGCCGACAACCGTAGTGTCACGCATCGCATTATTGTCGGCGCTACCGCAAAGGAGCCGAAGGAAAGAGACAGAGCATGGCCGCATTGTTGGGGCGCTTGCCGAAAGAGAGAAAAGGATAGAGGCTACTGGAATCTTCTACTTTGTACCCCAGCGCAATAAGTGAACGTTCTTGAAGCTTCCAGAATAGTGCCGGGGAGATATAAATAGCGGTAAAGTGTGAGAAGGGACAGTCCAGTCAGTCAGACGTATGTGAAGGTTGAGTAGTCGTGCCGACGGAGACAGTCAGACGTATGTGAAGGTTGAGGAGTCGTGCCGACGGAGAAGGGACAGTTGTTGTGTTACTAGTTCGGAGCCGTGCTGTTGGTGAATGGGAAAAGACTTTCTTGTTGTTGCAACGAGTGTACAAAGTTACTGTTTACGGAAATAAAAGTGTTTCTTTATCTCGACTATATCTGTCTATTTTACTTCACACCAACAACCAAAAAAAGTCACAATATCATTGTGTAAACTTGTGAAATTGCACATAAGAATATAGTTTTTATTTAAGAGGTGGAATCAGGACTGAAAAACGAATGCCATAGCCAGGATATGAACCATGGATCTTTCACAACTTCAAATCCCGGCTATGGCATTCAATTTTACAGTCCTGATTTCACCTCTTAAACACTGCCCACACACGGCTTGTGTGTTTAAAAACACCAGCATTAAGTTTGTTAGCATAAATAAACAATAATATAGTTTCTATTATTGACATAATCTATAAATCTGTATGCTTTGTTATGGTGAATAAATCTGATTCTGATAATAGCAAAACACATTTACCCACCTCTTCAAAAGAATAGCGTTCCACAGATTGTAGCACCTCGTGATGTCTGTTAGTGCCTCCAACTACATAGAGGTAACCATCTAATACAGTAACACCCATTTGACTGCGAGGAATCCTCATTGGTGGTAATGTTGACCACTCCCCCGTAACAGGGTTAAAACTGAGCAAATCTTGTAGATGGCGTCTGCTATGTGTGCATCCACCCACAATATATATTAAACCTAAAATGCATAGAATAACATTAATTGTTGAAACATTAGAAATATTCTTAATGTTCAATTACCATGCATCAATGGAGAGCAGAACAAACTTCTCATAACTTCATGAGTAAGCTATAATACAAAAAAACAAAGAGAAAAAAATATTTGGCAATAGTTTAGATTTATATGGCTATTAGAGAAAAAGATGTGTTTATTAAAGCTATACACAAGGGCTCAGAAAATTCTCACATATATCTCCAACTAATACTACAACTCATCCAATGTGAACCTAGTCAGTGAAAGACTGTTAAAAACAAAAAGTACTATAACAATTTTTTTAGTAAAACATTTTTGAGGGTTAATTTAATTTTATATTAAAGCTGTAGGCTATTATTGCAATAAGAAACAAGTTTTCTGATTAAATGTTATCTTTGGTGTGACATGAATAGCTGCATTCTTTTCATATTGCTGCATCTATGATTTTATTAAAAGAGAATGTTAAAAGTGTTGTCTGCAATAGCAGTAGCTATCTCTGAGCAGACAATTTGAACCTTCTTCTTTTTCAGTTCCTACCAAACGTTATAAAATTTTACAAATTCAAGCTTATTATCATTTTTAAACTAGCGCAACAGCCCATGAAGGGCCAAGGCTTGCTGCCCAGCCGCTGCGTTCCCCACCTCTGCCCACTACAGACGTCATTGGTGGGGTGCAGTACTGGAGGGTGGGATGTAGTCAGTGCCCCGAGCCTTCCCGGACAGTTATGCGGCCTTCGCGACCTGGGGCCACTACTTCTCCATCAAGTAGCTCCTCAATTGGTCAAATTGTATTTAATATATATTTAGAAAAATAGAGAAAGTGATCTTGTAATTAACCTTCAATTTGCTCCTTGTACGCTGCAAATAGTAGCCAAGAAGAAAAAAAAATACATGGCACCTTTTAGGAGAGCATTAAGCCATAAATTTGTGTACTACAAAGGTCAAGCTCAATGAAAACCTATGAAATTAACATTTTCCCCACAAAATACTCATGAGTTTCATATACAAAAGCATCAAATAAACTTACCATCATATGACACGACGCCCATGCTAAACCGAGGTTCTGGAAGATCACCTTCAAGTCTCCATTCATCCAAAGCTGGATCATATTTCTCAATTGAACCGCCAATATCTTCTCCTACCCAACCACCTACAGCATAGAGATTGCCATACAGTGCACAGAGTCCAAATTCACAACGTGGTACCACCATGCTGGCAACTTTGCTCCAAACGTTTTCACGAGGATCGTAACACTCCCCATTTGCAAGAATTTGAGATTCTTGTTCTCCACCCACCACAAATATTCTTCCATTAAGAGTAGCGACACCAGGTAAAATCCGTCCTATACCCATTGGAGAAGCTCTGCACCATTCACGTCGAAACGTATCAAACCTTTCCACTGATTCAAATGTGCACTCTGAAGAACGAGTCCAAGCACTCACCAATTCTCTCTTAGAACCACCTATGACGAAGATGTTCTTCTTTGCACAAAGCCTTGGATGGACATAAAGAGGGACCAAACTCCCCTTCTTTGTAACAAGGTCCTTTCGTACTGAACGCAATGCTACTTTTAGGCTTCCATCACCACAGTCATTAATTGCACGTTCCAACAAACACACAGAGAGCAATGGAAGCCGCACATGTGAAAGTATTTCAAATACATAGCGTCTTCGCTGAGTAACATCATGCATGATCCACCGCATTGCAGCTTGAAAAACCTGTAATTATGATAAGAATGACATTTAGGTCCTTAAGCTATTTATCTTCAATTAAAATATAGTTATTGACATAGAAAACATAGTTTAAGGCTACTCTTTTATCCACCATTTGCTTGTAATTATTTTGCAACAATTGTGTAGTTGTGCTCTTGATGGAACTAACCACATAGGAACAATATTTTAGTGATTGTCTGAAATCTGTATGAAACACAAAATAAATAGAACTTTGAAAATGTGATGCAGGCATCATTAAACATATGTTAGCAGCATATTAATTCAAGAACTTGTAGCAATTATTAGGATAAGTGAAGCTTTTAGTATCTAGTCTCTAAATTTGTTTTTATTTTAGATTCTGTTGCTTCACTGTTAACAGATATATATTTTAATTATGTAATTGAATTTGTCAAAGCTGTATTGCAGTCTACTGACAATAAAGTTCAAAGTTCAACAGCTTCAGTTTTTTCATTGAAGAGATACTATATCAGTCTAGGGTTTATGTATGATCAATTGTTGTCACTTTGTTGTAATATCATAACCAGCATATTCATACAACACAAAAACGCTAAACTATAACAAAATCAGACATTTAATAATGAAAGCAGATTAGTTACTGTTCCATTATACAGTGTTCATTTTTATTTGTGCCTTCACTGTCCAATTTATGACGTCACTCTTTGAAGCGAGTCTACAGATACCTAGAAATGCACCACTGCTCTGTGCCATCTAGCGATACCACAGTTGTGGTATCTCTATCAGCCTCGACAGTTGAATCAGTGGCTGGTATCAGGTGCAATTTTGAGTGTATTTTTCACCTGGCCCCTAGCAGCTGTTTGCAGAATTTCCATGACTATATCATGAGAATATCCTTTGAACCTGTCTGCATGATGTGGAAATAGGTTTTCAATGCTTTGAGTACAATGCAGCGTATTGAGAGGGCAACATGAAGCTGACAATATACCACTGAGTCTACTGTGTCTACATGTTGAAATGTTATTTTTGATCTGGATTACTCATTAAAGGGGGATATAAGTATGATATGAACTGCTGCATTGATGATTTTCTGGACAAGTGTAAGGAATTCTGAGAGATAGCTCGCAGAATTTTAAGATAAGTGTTAAACAGTAACATAATCATGATTATTTTATGGTACTTTATTATGGCATGATATACATAAATGACACAGAGGTATCTTGTATCTTTGAGATGCCTAACCATTCCTCACTTTCAAAACGTGTCTTAGTGTGGAAGAACAAATTCTTAATTAAAAACAAGCCCTTCTAAATAATGCTTAAGTTTGTAATATTTTTTCATGAATGGTTCTAATCCATTGTTATCTGCGTAACGTATATTCATTGAAATCTCTCCAGTTTTTACCACTGAATGTTTTTATAACTTTGCCAATGACCAAGCCACTGCCTTAATATGTGCACACATATCCTTACGTTCTCAATTTCACTTGTCACTAAATCTTCCAATAAACCACCAAAACAAAGCAGCATTGCACGCCCTATGAGAAGCTTTGCAACGGCCAAACATAGGCCTCCATAGCTGAAATAAGCACCCCTGCAACATTTGATCTGGGCGCTTTCTATGTAGTCATTCAATTTGTTACAACTAAAGCTCACCAGACAATGGTGACACCATAAGGGACCATTGAAGGAACAAATAAAAATGAACACTGTGTATACTTCATTGAGACTTCTCATAGTCATTCTATCTTTGAATTATAATGCAGCAAAAAGTATGGAAAATTCATTTTTTCTTTTGAATATCTTTATAAAGCAAATTATTAGCAATTTTCATTCATCTTTGAATGTAGTGATCTCTTAAAGAGAATAATATCTATACTCCTTCCAACCAGTACAATGCTTGCCCAAAGGCTATCTACTATCCTGAGATGATGCTGTGGTATATGTGTACTGCAACATGCAGCTTTGAATGTCTATATGATGTACAAAATTCCAAATTTTTATTTATTGTCAAAGTTTTAATGCATTAAATATAAGAAAAGAGATTCTCCAAACTTTTTGCAATTGTAAGGTTATTACATTTACAACCACTAAGCTTCATTTATGTATTACGCTGCAGACTTTCAGTTTTATAAAACCTAACATTCATTTTTAACACTTATATTTTAGGTACCACGCTACCTGAAATTCTGTGTCCACTCGCAAATGTTCACTTGAAAGAAATTTAGTAAGCAAGTCTTTTGGAAGCTCAAAGAATTCTTCTTCGTTGCAGATTTGAGGGAAATGAAGCTGAATGAACTCCACTGCCATATTGGCAAGTTCTTCACAGTTATGCCCTTCTGCAAACCTGATACACAAACATATACAATTAGATCCAGCACTTTGATACATTTCATCATATTGTAATTCCTTCGAATAATAATCACTTATAAGTTAAATGTTAGGGCTAAGAAAAACAGTTAAATGCTGTAAAACATACCTATAAATGCCTATGGCATTAGTTGCATGTAGCTCCTGCTTTAGGAATTCAGTACAGCCAACAACCACTTCCTTGAGCTCTAACATATCCGCTGCCACCATTAGGTCCTGAACATTCTCCTGTGAGATGTTTACCTCACCTAAAATTAGAATTTGTTTCATATGTATTTAACTTACTATAACAATAAAGTGGTTAGGACATGTTGAACAAATGTTGGATGAATAAACACCAAAGAAAATGCTGAGAGCACAGATTGAGGAAAAGAGGATGCCCAAGAAGTAGATGGTTAGATGAAGTAAAAAAAGATATTAGATTTATGGAGATAAGAAATTGGAGACAGGAAGCATTGTATTATGGAAGGTGGAACACTCTTGCTAAAGGGGCCAAAGGTCACTCCAACCTCTAGCATCAGGGAGGAAGTATTCAACTTAATATAGCTGTTGCACAATATAATGGTGGATGGCTTAATACATCAAATCATAGGTTTGCCATGTCTTACAGTGTTGTATAGTTAAACATGCTGTGAAATCACACTGTAAAGCCCATGATATATCATTTGAACCTATAAAATTTATTTACACAATAGGTAGGAGAATAGTAATAGTCAGCTATCAGTCACCATTAAATTTTGCATCTACCATACCTAACCTCCCTTCATGGAGCTGGTTAATCCATTGTCTGATGGTCATTTAAGGTGGGGGACCTATACAAATAACCAATTTTGGGACAAAAAAATCACATTTTTACTTTTTCTACAACATATAATAAGTAGAGGAAGTAGTGTGTTCCACCCAAAAATTCTAAGTTGAGATTTCACCAGAAATATATGTTTTGAGGCCCCCTGAATCCAAAAAGAACATTTTTAGAAAAAGGTGTGCATGTGTGTGTCTGTGTATGGACAGCATAACTCAAAAACGAACAGTTGGCTAAAAAGAAAAGTTGATATTTAAGTTTAATATCTTTTAAGGATGTGATACGAAGATTCTGAAGAACATTTCTCCACCCTTAACTACCCTTTATATGGAAAATGTTTTGAAAATCTTGATTTTCTCGAAAATAACTCTAATGATTCTGATTAAAGTGCCATATTTTAAGATATTTTTATGACAAATGAAATGGATATTTTGAATTTTCTGGCTATAACCCATGTAGTCCTGTTTCCTTTGGATGACTTTTGCATAACTGGTAAACCGTAAGAGATAGACCAAATCTTACTGTACAAAACTGTAGATCTTGCTGAAACACACAATTTATATCCAAATAAACTTTTTTGTAGAGTGAACCATTTCATTTGTGTGAGTTTTGGAATACTTAAACTTTCATCAAATGGAAGATAGTTATTCATTTTTTTATATCTCAGCCGTGCAAAAAGAATGAAATCTCAAAGCTTTAAAAGATTTGACTCTTGCTCAAAGCCTACTGTATTCCTATATTCCCCTTGTACTTACAAGGAAATAAGCAATAAGATAATTTCTGCAAATGTTTATCTCAACTAACACGAAGATGATATAGGAATAAGGTTGTAAGAATGGTAAGTATAAGAGTAGAGAAAGTCATGTGAGTGCAACACATCACATTTTTTATTTTTGACTGATGTATTGAGAATAATTTCATGAAGTTTCGTTATCATTGCCATCAAAACATTTAAAGATGGTCGTGCAGAGGGGATTTCGATTTGGCACGCCCCTTTTGAATATTCTTAACCCTTTCATGCCTGAATTATTTTGCTACTTATGCCGTTCTTCCTCTAATTCGAAACCGGTTTAGATTAGGTGGTCTGGGACACCTTCAGCCTGCTGGCTTGAATAGCCATGATCGTTGAGGCAACACGTAGTGCACTGGCCATACACTCAAAGCCTGAGGTCGTGAGTTCGAATCTCGGCAACTGCAGTCAAACGTGCCTGTGGTAAAGGATGGGGAGGGCCCACGTAAAATAATCGGTGTGATGGCACACGTGGATGATGACGGGGTATCATTTGACTGCGGTTGCATGGATTTTGCTGCTTTTCTTATAAAAACACTACAATATAAATTGTAAAAAAAATAATTTTTTACAATCCAAAACGTCTCAAATATGTAATTTTAATTGGTGACAGACAGTATAACAAGATAATACCAGAAGAAAAAGTTAAAACTAGTACAAATAGGAAAAAAAGCCTATGTATCTTATAATACACGCCAGGCATGAAAGGGTTAAAGAAAGCATCTATGTTTATGCTTAGAAGGTGAAGCATCAGTAATGCATACATGAATACGGTATTAGTGTTACAAAAAAGTCTACATTGTGTCTATAAACTAGCAACCACTGATTCATGTAGAAATGTACTGAGAGATAATAACATTCTTACCGTAGTTAGACTATATATAAGGTAATTGTAATTGCAACTGAGAAGGAAAATATGGCTCACGTAATAGTAAACTTCATGATTATCATACCAGGGGTAGAGATAATTACCACAGAATTCATGTAAAATTTCAATCAAATTGTAAGAATCTATTAATTAAAGGACAGATATACAACAAACTGCCAGAGACTGTTAAACTACACAAAGAAAACGCATTTAAAAATGAACTGAAAACATATTTAATTCAGAAATGTATTTTTAGCTGAGATGAATTATAACACTTGAGTGATAAATTGTAAAATAAGTTAAACTATATGTTGTAAACAGGAACTTCTGATACTGTGAATGAATGAATTTATTGAATACTAGAGCATATACATCTTGGGCTGCCCATAAACTTGAGCTCCCTGTCTCTTTTGCAATTGGACACCCCTCTGAGGTTCTCTACGTTTGACGTATGCTATTTATTATTCCGCTACAATTTATTAGCCTTTCTCAAACCTGTCTTTTGTCTTTTAATTCACTTCAAATTCTCTTATAGTTTCCTTTTCCTAAGCTCATTGCTATTTTAAACAACCCATTCCAATCTAATATTTAATTTCCCCCTCTTTTTCTTATGTTTCATGTAACAACTTTGTCACCACTAATTTTACACAAATTTATTTGCTCTTTACTCAGACCATGTTCAGGTCATCTCCTTAGTACAGTGGTAGTGCTGCTGCTTACCAAGGGGGGGACCCAGGTTCAATTCCCAGTACCAGTGTGGGGATTTTCTCCTGCTGAGAGGCATGGTCCAAGGTGAACTCAGCCTAACTAGGTCCTTGAGGGGCCATTTGAGAAGCTACTTGATTGAAAAGCAGCAAGAATACTGCATAACCAGCTGGGAAGAACCAGGACACTGACCATGTCCCACCTCCAGCACTGCACCCCATGATGCCTGTGGTGGGCAGACGTGAGGGACGCAGCGGCCAGGCATTAATCCTTGGCTCGGATGGGCTGTTGTGCCATGGGGTTACGTTTATAGACCATGTTCTTTACAATTCTTTAATTCATTTATTTAGTCATGTGCTGCTACTTTATTACTTAAATACTGGATGTTTAACTCGCCTGCATGATAAAATATGATACAACATAAGCATTATTGTGTTACCATAACAACACTGCACAGTGGTACCATGTGTACAGTTAGGCCTTCTTGGGTTAATATGATATTTGCAATTTTGTTCATGTTGTTCTATAATTTCTCCTATAAGGCTAATCTGCAGGTCTTCTTGTATTTCTTAATTGGTTAATCTATCCCTTGCTCCCTTAACAATCTAAAAAATCTTGTTTGTGCCACCTGAATGACTTTTATCTTTTGTTTTAAAGCCCAACTTTCATTCACAAAAAGTATAAGTGGGACAGCCATGATTTTATACAATTTAGGCTGTATCCCCTTTTTTATGTTTTTTAAATTTATTCTTATTGTTCCAAACTGGTATTGGTACTTATGTATCATTTCAAAAAAATAAATCCCTAGCACACCAGCGCTTCACAAACCAAGACTTACCACCCAGGTGCTGCGTCCCCCACCTCTGCTCACTACAGGCATCATGAGTAGGGTGGGACATAGTCAGCGCCCTGAACCCTGCCAGCCAGTTATATCAGTTATATGGCCTTCACAACCTGGGGTCACTACTTCTTTATCAAGTAGCTCCTCAATTGGGCCCTCAGGAGCATAACAAGCCTGAGTGCACCATGTGCCAGACTTCCTGCTGGGGGAAAAATCCCCATGCTGATATCGGAAATCAAACCCAGGCCCTCCTCCATACCAGAGGCAGGTGCACTACCACTGCACTATGGAGGCGTTCTTATGTATCCTTTATTTAAACATTTATTGTGATATTCATAACTTATATCACATACACATTCTTAATGAGTTCCATTACTCTAGTATTACTTACTGGCATTTTCTGTTCGTGCAGTAAAATACTAAAAGTGAAACATTCCACAATGAATGAATATCAATGTTACATATTTTTAACACATACAGAAGTCTCTAGATACATGAAAATTAAATTATATTTTCAACAAAAGGACAAATATTGACTCCACTAGTCATTTAAGCAAAACACAAGAAGGACAAGCATCTTAAATTCAGTACTGTCCTGCAAAAATCAGGTCATCCAGAATCCCTAAGCTAGTAGAAAGTTCTGACAAACTTGTCCCCTAGTAGCTACTGTGAAATGTGAAAATGTGAAAACTGTATCATATGCTGATGACACATCTATAATTTGTTGGGGAAAAGATCAAGACAACTTAACTAATAATATACACTCAGGTACAGATGTAATACTTAAATTTTTTGTTAATAACAACCTAATTAATAATTTAAACAAGACAAGCATAATATATTTTAAAATTCGTAATTGCATGTACAACAATATGAAAATTAAAATTGGAAATGAAGAAATAGATACAACAGATGATCACTTATTTCTAGGATTGCATATTGACAAAAACTTATCATGGACAAAACATGTAAATTATATATGCAAGAAAATGAGTAAGGGTATCTATTAAATTACGTGGCACACTATTTGGATAAACCTAATTTAAGATTGATTTATTATGGAATAATTCATTCTTATTTGAATTATGGTATTGAATTATGGAGTACAACGTCTAAAGAGAATTTAAAACGATTATTGGTATTACAGAAGAGGTGTGTAAGGATTGTTTGTTCACTAAAATCAAGGGACTCATGTAGAGAAATTTTTAAAAAAGAAAGAATTCTTACAGTGGTTGCATTATATATTTTTAGTTATTTTACTTAGTTAGGAGAACTACAAATATAAGGAGTAACAGCAGTATACATAAATATGACACAAGAACTAAAGAGAATATGTATAGGGAAGTGAAGAGTAAGAAATTCATTGATAAAAATCCATTTGTAATTGGGAAAACTTTATACAATAAGCTGCCAACCACAATTAAACAATTAACTGGTTCCAAGTTTAATAAATGCTTAAAAAATTACTTAATTGAGAGGGCTTTTTATGACATAGATGAATATCTACAATTGTGATTTTGAAGATTTTTTACCATTAAGACAGTTACTTTAGCATTTTATGTAACCTGATATATCCAACAACATGTATATGAGGAGTATCGTTTCAAAATGTGAAAAGTCCGCAAATAACAACTTTACAGGGAAGCCGAAAATGTAATAACTCCTAAAGTGAACAATACTTTTAAAATATAATTATGTCGTTGTGATCTAAAAAATGAGCGTATAACATGGCGATGAGTGTCAAAAATCACAGCCTTAATGCAAAGCTGTAATGGCGGGTTAAAATATGAAAAATGCTGGACTTACCTTGTTTTGCACTGAATAGATGGACATAAAGCTTTTTGAACCGTTCTTCCATATAAACAATGTTAATTTCAGTAAATTGCTTTATTGCAGATTTTTAACTCTTACATGCCATTCTAATTTACAACACATGTTTTCTGTTCTTAATGTGTTGTCTAGGACACTGTAACTCTTTCGACTGTTTGAAACAATACAATTTTGAAAACCAATTCAATGTAATAATTATGCATATTAGAAGCAGACATGCAGAAAATCCTGAGTAATGATCATGTGTTCTGAATAGTAATGTGTTATAACACCACTATATTTGAGCAAACGTAAAGGAAAAATCTATTCCATTCTATGAATGCTCTTAGAAATTCTAACACTTATGATTGGTAGTTATCAGGGTGAAACAAAACTAGTTTAATGATAAACTTTGAGACAGTTCTCAAATGGAATTAAAACCTTGTTCTTCTTCCAAACAATCACAGTCTTCATTCTCACTTGCCTCCTCCATTTCTTGTGCATCATCTTCGTGCTGAATTAACTTTGCATAAAATTTTAGCTCATTATTACTGTACCATTCTTCACCAAAATGTTGTTTTAAAAGCTTGTACAAATCATTCTTTTTTTCTAATTTGATGGGCTGTTCCAAAGGCAGAACTGGGGGCTCTACTAGTTGTTCGACAGCTATTCCTCGTTTAAGCATGGAGACGAAGTTCTTGGATTCGTCATTCAGTCTATACGACATTTCCATTTTCAGAGAAACGTAAAATTTATTCCCCTTAAGCTTCTTTTTTAACATGACCCTTTTCATTTCCCTTATACCATCTGGCTTTTTTAAGTAATTGCAAAGCGTCTTAAAGTCATGCACATACCAATCCTTGCCCAGTTGGCGAACAGTACCAACCTTAGAATACGTTTCAACATACTTCTCTGGAGTTAATATCTCAGACTGTTTTCTAAGATCCTTTTCCAAAACTCCAAACATGCGGTCCGCAGGTAAGAAAGAATGGCCTCTCACAGGAAATATCATGCATATTTCCTTAAGATAATCTGGAGACTTTTTCAAAAGCCACCAATAGAGTGTGTGGACCACGTGGGCATTTCTATTTTGGCCAGCACAGCCATCAGAGAAAAGCCTTAATTTGGATACACCATCCTCAAATTGCTGTTTGCTTAGAAAATTTGTTAACGCAGAAGCAACTTCAATAGCTCCACGGCCTGCTTGATTTTCAGTCCAGCAATAAAATGCTGGTGATTTATTCTCTATATCAGTTATGCACAGAGCGTAGAATGATAGTTGGCGAGCATAATAGGCTTCACCTATAGCAAGCTTAGGCAATGGTTGCACCTGCTGTAAATCGAAGCATAAGGACATGTTAGATGAGTCCTTTTCTCTCATCATTTTGTGGAATGCCTATGCTTTCAATTTATGTGCAGTGAGTTCAGCTTGTAACTCGTTCTTTCTATGGGAATTTTCCATGACTTGCAGTTCATGTTTTGTCCTACTGCAATAACTGCAAACATCTACAGCTGGTTCACCAAAACCCAAGTTAAACTTATTAGAAAAAATAGTGTGGAAGAACCACTTCTTTACTCTTAGTGATTCAGCCACACTAGCATTGTACATTTGGAATAACTTGTTCACACTTAACTCTGAAGGAAGGTAGAGCCGCTTGCTTTTTTGTCTTGAGTAATGACTCTCTCTAGCTTTTAGCTTGGATAAAAAACTAATTACCGATTCCTTCTTTTGGGCATATTGTTTGGCTTTTCGGTCACCTCCCCTTCTTTCCATTATTGGTTTACCTGCTATTACAGAAGCTGCTATGTTGTTTACTCTTGTTGTGCCAATGCTAAAAAGAGCTTGAAAGAACTTAGAACAAAGCGGAATAGTTTCATTGTTTACTCTAACAAGATATTTTATAACGACTGCGTTAATCTATTCTGATTTTCTTGATCTGCGCCTTTTGGGAGATGACACAGACATCATTGTTGCCAGAAGCCTGTCTTGTTGTGATTTGTTTGTGTAGTTATACACTAATTTTCTTGCTCTGATGAGATGATAGGCAGGAATGGTACAGCATTTAAATCTACCCTCTGTGTGTGCACATGGAGACTCGAACTCCAGCATGTTAGGATCTTTGTCAGAATACCTGAAACACACCAATGAATGATGTGGTAAGAACTATACTAACCACAACGTGGTTCTGAACACATTCCTGTATAACTAGTTTCGCTAAATAATACCGATAATTATTCTTCTTATAAAGCTTAAATAGTATTTACCTTTCTTCTTGTTCCCTTTTCCTTTTTGTCATACTCTTTTGCCTCCTTCTGGAACCTGCAGAACGCTCACCTACAACTACGCTTTCTTCCATGCTCATAGATAAACTACATGAACTGCTTACGAAACTCACAATAATAGCAAGACTCTGTAGACAGTGCAATCTGATCAAACAATGAGTAGAATGAGAAACAGATGTTTTTCTGATGCCGTGACAAAACAGGCGGAAATTCCTACGCGCGAGTCCGACAATGTGCGTAAGAAAGTGGACTCTTCACGCTTTGATCCGGTCAAGCCACTGGACATAACGCATTTTGCACCGAACCCACATTTTTGTTCTCGATTTTAAGGGGTTTAAAACGTGCTTTGAAGCAAACAGGAACGTAAGTCCGATGCAGGGCATGCTAAAGTGTTGAAATTCGCTTCAAACTAATTTTCGATCACGAGTGGACTTTTCGCGTTTTGAAACGATACTCCTCATATGTTCTAAAAGGATGATGAATAAAGACATAACTGTTCTGACTCCATTAGTGTTATCATTCCGAGCTAAGCTAGTTAGTAGACAATAAATAATCTCAAATAATGAAGTTTGTCCAGTATTTTTCTTAAAAACCTAATCAGTCTATACGGCTCTCTAATTAATTCAGATTGTTACACAACTCTTTAGTATGTTGTATTATTTGATTCTTCAGTTTCAGCAATCATATGCAGCAGCTATGGCACAAGGTTATTGGGAAGTCAGCACCAGGCAGTCAGAACACTAAATAGATGAGCTATGCACTCACCCAGCATAAATATTGGAAGTGGTATCACCAAATGATGGGTGCAAATGACCTAGCTATTGGCCCTTTAACTCCACTCACTTACCAAATAATCAGAATCTTCTAGAAGGTTTGCTATCTCAAACATTCTAGAACTGTGTGGAAACTTCCAATGGCTATATAAGTGAGCCTTTCACAAATTAAGTCCATCTCGCAAAGTCAGTGAGTACACTTGTGAGTGAGTTAGTGAGTGCACTTCTATTGTGACAACAAATGCTGCTCTCCAAGCAACTTTATCATGGCTGTGGTAATGTGCAGTAAGTGCTGTTACTGCAAGGAATTCAAGACTTCTTGTGTTTGACTCCACAGTGAGTGAACCATCTGGAGGAGGCTGCATCATGTATTACACATTTTACTACACTGCTATGACACAAGAACCCAGCTCTGTTCTGTGGTGGCAGCATGTCTGCCTTGACATTCAAGAGGTTCCAAGTTTGAATCTCTGTTACAGTGAGTTATCCGGATTTTTCTGAGATTTTTTCTTATCCTGAGAAGATGAATGTCTAGTAACTTTAAGCTCTATGGACCTCGGGCTCATTTGAGCATCATTTCACCCATTACATTCATTCATAGTCTGATATGACATTACGCTAGAGGAACGGTAATATACAACAACAACAAAAATATGACACAAGAAAAGTGAAATGATAGGGGAATTTGAACCAGTTCACACTTACGAAGTGATACTGTCAATTAAGTGAAGCCTCAACAAAGCTGAACAAGGTTATTAAGTGACAGCGAAGGTTAGTGAAGTGACAATTTAGTCACAATATTTATTTCTACCATTTATCAATAATTATCATCTGATTAACCAACCTGTGTAAATGAAGTCAATAAGACTGCTGAGAATGTGTGGTGCTATGTCATGAAGTTCAATAGTATCTTTCTGTTCCTCCAGAAGTCCAGTGGTGAACATAGCTTGAAAATATGGACTGCTAGCAGAGAGCACTGCACGATGAGCCTGTAAACATGTTTCAATGTGATGCTGTTAAAATGATTACGGGTACACTAAAATGAAACTCATGGACATTTAGCAAAACTAGTTATTATAAACTCTAAAGCAGAAAGCAGACCTCAAATTAGGGGTATGAAGTCTAGTAAAATCAGGATAGTTATGGGAAGCAGGTGGGATACTTACTGTCAAGGGGACCTGAAAGTTTAATGAACTGAAGAAACTAAATATTCGTAGAAACTAAGTACAAAATCAAAGCAATAGTAATGCTTATATCACACTAGCTAGTTCACCTAGCATTGCAGTATCCCCTTATTCAATAACAATTTACTTAGTTTCATTTACCCCCTTAATGTTCTTTATTAAATTATTGTACAGTTATCTAGAATACTTTTACGAAACGCTCTACCCTCTATCTTTCATATTTAATTTTGTAAGTTTCCTCTGATAAGAATGGCAAGACAAAAACTCTTTTAATACGCACAAAATGGATGTTACATTTCTTCAGTAAATGTTATATTTTTAATTCCTTCACTCCAAAACTATTCCAAATGCTAATATATAGCATTTAAGTATCTCAAGTGTTGAAGGAATTACTGGAATAGCAAGTAGTCTTAAATAAATCATTCTAGATAAAATTTGAAACTTTTATATCCTCTCAATGACCTGTGGTTATACAAGGGATATACATGGCTCTTCATTTAAAACCTAATGGGCGCATGGCATTTCGCCTGTGTGCACAGCAGACTTGCTCCTCCATAAACTCTGTGCATAAAACATGCATAACACTCTTACCTTATAGAAGATGCTGGAAATGTTGTCCACCCCGGCTAAACAAGCATTATATCGGGAGAACACATTCTGATTCATACAATTAAGTTGAACTGTAATGTTTCCAATTTCATTTCGGGGAGGCATATTATCAATCAACTTATCAATAAAAATCTGATGTGTTGCACTCACATGACTTTCTCTACTTTTGTACTAACCATTCTTACAAACTCTCATTCCTATATCTTCTTCGTGTTAGTTGAAATAAACATTTGTACAAATTATCTTATTGGTTATTTCCTTGTAGGTGCGAAGGGGAATATTAGAATACAGTAGACTTTGTGCGATAGTCAAATGTTTGAGATTCTGTTGTCTTTGCACACTTAATATATAAAAAAATGAACGATGATCCATTTCACGAAAGTTCTAAGTTTTCTGAAACTCACACACATAACAAGGAATATCTCCGAAATGGTTCACCCTACAAGAAAATTTATTGAGACATAAATTGTGTATTTTAGCAAGATCTACATTTTTTGTATAGTATAATTTAGTCTATCTCTAATGGTTTACCAGTTATGCAAAAGTCATCCAGAGTAAATACGACTACAGGGGCTATAGTCAGAAAATTCAAGATATACATTTCATTTGTCATAAAAATATCTCAAACATATGACATTTTAATCAAAATCGTTAGAGCCATTTTTAAGAAAATCAAAATTTTCAAAAAATTGTCCATGTAAAGGGCAGTTTAGGGTGGGGCTATTTTCTTCAAAATCTTCGTGTCGTATCGTTGAAAGACACTAAACTTAAATACCAACTTTGGTTTTTAACCGACTTTTCGTTTTTGAGCTATGCTGTCCACGAACTGACAGACTGACACACAGACACACGCACAGACCTTTTTCTAAAAATGCTTTTTTGGATTCAGGGGATCTCAAAACATATATTTCTGGTGAAATCTCGACATCAAATTTTTGGGTGGAATACAATACTTCCCCTACTTACCAGTAGAGAAAGTAAAAAGTGGAGGGAGATATTGCGCATTGAGGATTAATTTGTTTGCAACTGAGCAATATTTTTTCTAACTTGAAACAACTCTAGTGTCTGTTTCATAACATGGCCTTGAACAATTTCTACAGCAAAAAGTCTGATACGTATAACATGAATCTAACTTGCCATGCCCAGTAATGAGAATGAGAAAGAAAAAGCTAAAACTTGGCCAAGTCTTTTTTCCCCAACAGTTGTGTTTGATTGTGAACACTCCCATTTGAATACATGTATTTCAACTTTCTGTTCTAATTATCATTACAGTTACAGGTGTGTGAACAAGCCTTTACTCTCCAATGGATTCCCCTCTCAGCTTTTTTTAGTTGGACATCTCTACCATCAATTTTTCCATCAGAAAAACCACAGAGACCAGTACAAGAATAGACAATATCATTATCAACACAGACTAAATTCGGTATCAGTTTCCTAGGTATAAGCGAGCTTTCACCATGGGCATCACAAACGGGGAGGACGCGGCTAATGCACTCAATGTGCATTCAGTTACTGACTATTAGACTATTATTTAAAATCTGATGTAAAGAACAATTTTTATTTAGCACAAATTAATACAGTTATCCACAACAAACACTATAACTTTTGACAACAAGATAATGAATCATTTCTGTTTGATTGCAAACTTCCAACATGCACCCCCCTCCTCCCCCCCCAGAAAAGGGTCTGCCGATGCCCATGGCTTTCACTTAATGATGCACAATTGTCATTATATCCAGGTGCAATGTAAGAAACAAAAATTATAATTGAAAGCAAGAAATACTAGTACAGAAAACATGAAAACATTTACTCGGATACTCAAACAAGAATCTTGGGACCCCACCTATTCTTCAAATGATGTTGATACTCAATACAATAGGTAATTTCTTACTTCATTTCAAGTGTCACTGTGATTCACATTTCCTGACAATAAAGAATCCTAATCATTCACATAACAAAGGCTGGGTAACATTTGGTATTAAAACATCTTTTAAGAAAAAGAGGGAAGTTATTTGTGAAACAAAACTAGTAATGATGCAAATATCACAGAGTACTGTAAGATTTAGCAACATGCACCTTTATAATCAGCATATGGTTAGCAGGTTAGAAAATAAAATTAAAAGGTATATTTAAAGGAGAAGCTGGGTGTAACAAGAACAAAACATTAAATATGAATAATAAAAGTATATTCCTGAACTGGTGATGAATTTTTACTGTTTTGTTACAATACTATACAATTTATTAAAACATTCCATACTATAATAACTAATATGTTTAACTCCATATGTTGTGATTTCTACTGCCTTTAGTAGAAGATTTTCTAAAAAAACAGTGTGAAGATGGCACTTTGTTTTCTTTGTTTCTCATTACATTATGTAATGTTTATTAACCATGCCATACAAATCTTTCCATGCATCATTAAATGTGCAATAGTATTCATTTTTTGCTCTAGACCTGATAAACTAGCCATTATATTAACAATGTACTTCCACTTAAAAACCTTAAAGTGCTATTTACAGATTTTCATTTATTCTGAGACCTGCAACTGCATCTTGATGCAACAATTAGTTTCCCCTCTCCCTTATGACTTTACCTAGTATCTACAGTACACTGCTTCTGCTCCTACATACTACCAACTATCACATCTAAAAGGAAGGAAATATTTTATGTAAATAAAACTTTAGTATACAAACGTCATATATTGACCATTTTTTGGTCCAAATTGTCCAGATTCCATGAGACTTCCTCACTTGCCTGAGTTCCTCACTCCCAAGGCTGGTTTCACTTGCAGAACTTCTTCACTGCAGGGTTTGCTCATGATTGACTGCACTTGCAGGACTTCCTCATGCAACATTCACTCATAACTGACTTCAGTTGCCTGACATCCTCACCATTAGGCTCTCTCATGATTGACTTCATTTCAGGACTTTCCCATGTAACGTTCACTCATGACTGACTTCACTTGCAGGACTCCCTCATCACAAAGCTCATGACTGATTATACTTGTAGGACTTCCTAATTGCAAGACTTGCTCACAACTAACTTCACTTGCAGGACTTCCTCATGCAAGGTTCACTCATGACTGACTTCACTTGCAGGACTTCATCATACTAGGCTTGCTCATGACTGACTTCACTTGCAGGACTTCATCATACAACTACCTATCATCATACTACCTTCTCACCACAAGACTCCCTCACAACAAACTTCACTTGCAGGACTCACAACTAACTTCACTTGCAGCATTTCCTTTCTGCAAGGCTTGCTCACAACTAACTTCACTGCAAGGTTTATTAACAACTAACTTCACTTGCGGCACTTCCTCACCACAAGGCTTGCTCACAACTAACTTCACTTGCAGCACTTCCTCACCACGAGATTCAGTCACAACTAACTTAACTTGCAGGACTTCCTCACCGCAAGGTTTGCTCACAACTAACTTCACTTGCAGGACTTCCTCACCACAAGATTCACTCACAACTAACTTAACTTGCAGGACTTCCTCACCACAAGATTCACTCACAACTAACTTAACTTGCAGGACTTCCTCACCACAAGATTCACTCACAACTAACTTCACTTGCAGGACTTCCTCACCACAAGATTCACTCACAACTAACTTCACTTGCAGGACTTCCTCACCACGAGATTCAGTCACAACTAACTTAACTTGCAGGACTTCCTCACCGCAAGATTCACTCACAACTAACTTAACTTGCAGGACTTCCTCACCACAAGATTCACTCACAACTAACTTCACTTGCAGGACTTCCTCACCACAAGATTCACTCACAACTAACTTCACTTGCAGGACTTCCTCACCACAAGATTCACTCACAACTAACTTCACTTGCAGGACTTCCTCACCACAAGATTCACTCACAACTAACTTCACTTGCAGGACTTCCTCACCACAAGATTCACTCACAACTAACTTCACTTGCAGGACTTCCTCACCACAAGGCTTGCTCACAACTAACTTCACTTGCAGCACTTCCTCACCACAAGGCTTGCTCACAACTAACTTCACTTGCAGCACTTCCTCACCACAAGGCTTGCTCACAACTAGCTTCACTTGCAGCACTTCCTCACCACAAGGCTTGCTCACAACTAACTTCACTTGCAGCACTTCCTCACCACAAGGCTTGCTCACAACTAACTTCACTTGCAGGACTTCCTCACCACAAGGCTTGCTCACAAATAACTTCACTTGCAGCACTTCCTCACCACAAGGCTTGCTCACAACTAACTTCACTTGCAGCACTTCCTCACCACAAGGCTTGCTCACAACTAACTTCACTTGCAGCACTTCCTCACCACAAGGCTTGCTCACAACTAACTTCACTTGCAGCACTTCCTCACCACAAGGTTTATTCACAACTAACTTCACTTGCGGCACTTCCTCACCACAAGGCTTGCTCACAACTAACTTCACTTGCAGGACTTCCTCACCACAAGGCTTGCTCACAACTAACTTCACTTGCGGCACTTCCTTACCACAAGACTTGCTCACTACTAACTTCACTTGCAGCACTTCCTCACCACAAGGCTTGCTCACAACTAACTTCACTTGCGGCACTTCCTTACCACAAGACTTGATCACTACTAACTTCACCTGCGGCACTTCCTCACCACAAGGCTTGCTCACAACTAACTTCACTTGCAGGACTTCCTCACCACAAGGCTTGCTCACAACTAACTTCACTTGCAGCACTTCCTCACCACAAGGCTTGCTCACAACTAACTTCACTTGCAGCACTTCCTAACCACAAGGCTTGCTCACAACTAACTTCACTGCAAGGTTTATTCATAACTATACTTGCAGGACTTCCTCTCTACAAGGCTTGCTCACAACTAACTTCACTGCAGGGTTTATTCATAACTATACTTGCAGGACTTCCTCTCTACAAGGCTTGCTCACAACTAACTTCACTTGCAGCACTTCCTAACCACAAGGCTTGCTCACAACTAACTTCACTGCAAGGTTTATTCATAACTATACTTGCAGGACTTCCTCTCTACAAGGCTTGCTCACAACTAACTTCACTGCAAGGTTTATTCATAACTATACTTGCAGGACTTCCTCTCTACAAGGCTTGCTCACAACTAACTTCACTTGCAGCACTTCCTCACCACAAGGCTTGCTCACAACTAACTTCACTGCAAGGTTTATTCACAACTATACTTGCAGCACTTCCTCACCACAAGGCTTGCTCACAACTAACTTCACTGCAAGGTTTATTCACAACTATACTTGCAGGACTTCCTCACCACAAGACTTGCTCACAACTAACTTCACTTGCAGGACTTCCTCACCACAAGGCTTGCTCACTACTAACTTCACTTGCGGCACTTCCTCACCACAAGGCTTGCTCACTACTAACTTCACTTGCAGGACTTCCTCACCACAAGGCTTGCTCACAACTAACTTCACTTGCAGGACTTCCTCACCACAAGGCTTGCTCACAACTAACTTCACTTGCAGGACTTCCTCACCACAAGGCTTGCTCACAACTAATTTCACTTGCAGGACTTCCTCACCACAAGGCTTGCTCACAACTAACTTCACTTGCAGCACTTCCTCACCACAAGGCTTGCTCACAACTAACTTCACTTGCAGCACTTCCTCACCACAAGGCTTGCTCACAACAACTTCACTTGCAGCACTTCCTCACCACAAGACTCCCTCACAACTAACTTCACTGCAAGGTTTATTCACAACTTCACTTGCAGCACTTCCTCACCACAAGACTTGCTCACAACTAACTTCACTTGCAGCACTTCCTCACCACAAGGCTTGCTCACAACTAACTTCACTTGCAGCACTTCCTCACCACAAGGCTTGCTCACAACTAACTTCACTTGCAGCACTTCCTCACCACAAGACTCTGTTGTTGTTGTTGTAGTGTTTAACGCCCGCTTTTACTACTACGGCACCGCAGGCGGTGACACTGATGATACATGAAGATGGAGCACCGGTGGAATGAGATGGCGGGGGAAACCGGAGTACCCGGAGAAAACCCGCCCTGACGCCGCTTCGTCCACCACGAATACCACATGCGGGTCCCTGGGATCGAACCCGGGCCGCCTAGGTGGTAGGCGAGCGCGCTAACCGCTCGGCCACGGCGCCGCCCCACCACAAGACTCCCTCACAACTAACTTCACTGCAAGGTTTATTCACAACTTCACTTGCAGCACTTCCTCACCACAAGACTTGCTCACAACTAACTTCACTTGCAGCACTTCCTCACCACAAGGCTTGCTCACAACTAACTTCACTTGCAGCACTTCCTCACCACAAGGCTTGCTCACAACAACTTCACTGCAAGGTTTATTCACAACTAACTTCACTTGCGGCACTTCCTCACCAGAAGGCTTGCTCACAACTAACTTCACTTGCAGCACTTCCTCACCACAAGGCTTGCTCACAACAACTTCACTGCAAGGTTTATTCACAACTAACTTCACTTGCGGCACTTCCTCACCACAAGGCTTGCTCACAACTAACTTCACTTGCAGCACTTCCTCACCACAAGGCTTGCTCACAACTAACTTCACTTGCAGCACTTCCTCACCACAAGGCTTTCTCACAACTAACTTCACTGCAAGGTTTATTCACAACTATACTTGCAGGACTTCCTCTCTACAAGGCTTGCTCACAACTAAATTCACTTACATGACTTCCTCACTGCAAAGCTCCCTCAAGACTTGCTTCACTTACAGGACTTCATCAAGACTGGCTTCACTTGCAAGACTCACTCAAGACTCTCTTCGCCAGATTGCAAGGCTCCCAGACTCCCTCACTCTTGCCCAACTTCCTTGCTTACAAGACTTGCTTAACTGAAGACTGATCTGCTTCGCAAGAGCACTGGCTTATATTGTCATGGGAACTTTCCAGAACCATCGTGACATCCAAACATTCAGAAAGTTCAAGTTCTTTCATGATAGCACTTATAATGTTTGCACTGGGCGAGTGTGCAACTAATCTTGTTTACACGGGAAAGTGCATGGCTTATCTAGCTTATGAATCCAACCATTTGGCATAGGGTCCCAATAACCTTGGGCATAGCCACTGCACTACAGTATCATAAGAAAGGTGTAGAGATCTGACATAATTCTGGGAGATATTTCTGTTCTGGGAGCTAGGATATTCCATTTTATTCGGGAGACTCCTGGCCAATCCTGGGAGATTTGGCAATCCTAGTTCCCCCAAAAAATAAGGAAATACAAGAATAATAATAAATGTTAAATAAAAACTGTTCCTTGTGTTCTAAAACATATGTTTCTGTTTTTCCCTGGATAAATCAATTACATGTCCAAGTTTTATCTTGTTAAATACAGGATATGGGGATACAAGTGTGCTAGTTTTGCAAGATATGACAAATAAAAGAGTTCAATAAAAATTCATCTATTGTAAAAGATCAAGGAGATAACTAAATGTTACTACACAGTCTGACAACAGAGTAGGAGTGAACAGACAAATGTTTTGTTTAGTAATTGGCTTCTGCTATCATGCAGGCATTCACGCCTACAATGAATGGAAGTCCAAAGCAGGCGAGGGTTGGTTTTGCCACATGTTTATGTCTTTGATATCAGTTACTGCAGGTAATGAGGGGGGGGGGGGGTAGTTTTCTTTCAAGCTTTCTGAGCAGGTAGCTCTTAACGGTCAGCATTCCTGACATTCTGCCCCACATACATGCCAAAGTTGCATGCTAGCCAATTCATGAATTTATTCTAATATACACCCTACAATCCAATTATTTAATATCATTTTGTGGCTAAATGAATCATTTTGACAACAAATGGAAAGTCCACAAATAACTCATCTTTTGAAGCTCTAATATTCAATCAATTTCATTTTTTATTTATGGGATCCCTGCATTATAGAGGAAAATGGTAATGGAGCTTATGTTTCAGCTTAACGTCCAAAAGTTGTTGTTAAAGTCTGCACACTCGCATGCCTAACACTTACTTGTGAATATTATTTCCTCGTATTGCAGATGAATGTACAAAGATGATTTCAAAGTAAAAGGAGTTTCAAATACCCATAGTTTTTTCTCAAGTCAGAACCATTATGTTGTTGTTGGCTAATGCTGGATTTCTGACAGTGAAGTCATTAGTCCTCTTGCTCTCCAATATTTTTTACCATTATTTAAGCACTAACTAAATAACATTTTAACTAATACATAAATGTAAATTTTATAAAATCCAGTTTCATTGTAAAAATGAAAAATTTAGGATTCCGATGGCTTATGTCATAAAATGCATGACTTTAAAAACAAGAGATGTGCATTACAATTAATAAAGTACATTACTCATGACCAAAATAATGATATCACTTCACTAGTTATTAAATCTTATTAAAAACACAAGCAATTTTGGGAATTTTTCCTGTATTATAATAAATTAGTTACTTGTATAACCCTATGTACTCAAATTTCTACACTAAAAGATAAATGGTGACGTAAGGAAAACATATATCAATTTTCTGAATTTTATGTTAGCTGTTGGGATGAAGCTTTTGAGTCTTGGTCAAGTCTTAAAACTGAATAAGAGAATAGCATAATAGTTCTTTTATAGTTGATATTACCACTTTCAGAGCCTACATCATTGGGTTCAGCTTCACAAATCTTACAGCTACACTTTGTTGTTCCACAATTGCAGTTACAACTGCTTCAGTGTTTTACTTCTAAAACACGTCTCTTGGCTACACTCTATAGCTAAGGGGTGTTATTCCCTTGGCTGCACTTTGCTGCTTAAAGCCTTTAATCCCTCAGCTACATTTTGCAGCTTAGTGCCCGCAATCCTAGATATGTTTATAAAGAAAGCATTGTAAAAGTGGTTGGTAGGTGAGACACAGGCTCCAGAAGTTGTCAGATCAACTCTAAATGCAACTCCTAAGGTTTTCTAGTATTATTCTATTCTAGTTCTATCAGTTTTAAGATGGTACTCAAACACAGAAGCCTACCCAGTAATGGCATTACCTAACAATAAAATGTGCAGCAGTGCTCCCAGCTCAGGAAAAGCTATTATACTTGTGTCAAATTTTGTTGCATGTCTCTCTTTGCAGATGACCATATCACATAGGCTATGACACCTAGGTTTGTATGCGTATATGAACAGGATAACAGCATCCTGTGTTATTGAAATTTCACCCAAGTTAGGTTATGATGCCTAGGTTAGTGTCTGTATATGAATGGGATGACTGTATCCAGTGTTATCAAAATGTAGCCTATGTAGGTTACGATGCCTAGCTTAGTGTGTGTATGAGTAGAATGACAAGAGCCCTGTGTTAACAGAGAGGCAACTTCAAGTCTTGCAATCAATAACCAGGTATTTATGACATTATATCTCAACTCTCTCTACTTTTACAAATTGAAGCAGGTATAATAGCTCAACCCTAACTTATGTGACAGTGTAACAACGATGGGAATGAAATGTGAAAGTTACATTTTACTTCTAGTGTTACCTAGTGAATGTTATGTACTTTCCAGTGTTTCAAAAATGCCAAGCAATACTCACTTTGAGTCTGAAATGAAAACAAGTAAGTATGTTGGTCAAAGGTGACAAGAGTTGTACCTTGTGATAGGCATGATATTTACTTTTTTGAATCATAGTGTTCTCTCAATTAGTAGTTACAAGCTCTTGCATAGGAAGGATAAGGTACTCACTATTCACCAATAAATATTCTGAACACTTTACATGATAATTTATGCAAATTTCTCATTCACAAATACTTTTGCAAGAAGTCTGAGATTACAATATAAGAAGTTTCCAAAAGTTGTAGTTTAATTTTCTTGCATGCTGTGGCAAAGTTAAGATACTTATGAGGTCAATATACAGTTTGTCCAGAACGTGGTGACACTTGACATGCGGTAGATAGAAGTGACTGGAGTGGTGGGGAACAACTGAGTGATGTCAGAACTCAGGCAGTCGCATACACAAGCGGTGTATCTTTACAATTATAAACAATTATTGTGAAGTTACCACAGTGAAAGCGAACGATACACTAATCCCCACTTCTCCTATTATGCAAGTAGGCACGCCTCTTCTACTGCGCATCTATGCTTCAGGAGTGGGGGAACATCACAAAGAATTGGACAAGCTGTACATATCTGGGTAACTCTAAGCAGTTTACAAAAACTATGACTTGATATATAACCCGGAAGTTTGAGCACTTGTAAACTTTAAGCAATATATTCACTATTCATTTGTAATATACATTTACCCATAACGTTATAAGATACATTCACAAAGAATTTTAATATTTCAATGGTAAAAACAAAATGTAAACAAAAAATAATCAAAAGCTGTGAGTATTTTATTGCATTATTAATGACAGACAGCACTAGTGACTCACAAATCCAGCACATATCAAGAGTCACTGCTGCTGAACACCTTGATGGCACCCAACTTCTGACTCTCTAAATACTCCCCTTATATCTAACTAATTTCCATTTATATCAGCAGAACCATGAATTAATAGAGCTACAGCATTGTGTTTCCAAAGATAGACTTTTATTCTTATCTCAAATCCTGGTAGCTAGGTAACTGTCACACACTATTTTTCTAAATTTGATTCTGACTTGGGAAAACTAAAAAACAGTGACTTCACTAAAAATCTTTAAATTAATAAATAACTGACTGCTAAATAGAAGTACTCAATGGCACATTAATTAAAATATCCTTTTACACTAAATAAGTGACTAGCATACATTTAAAACTTAACACTTACTTTCATTACTCTCCCACCAGCTACAATTTCCACATCACAAAACCTTGTGTTCTGCCGCAGAAAATTCAGATTCAGCAAAACTTTTGATGCATAATGTCGTGAGGAATACTTTTTATCAGTTGTTGATGTGCCTGGCATTTCATTTCCATTGATATTAGGAGCACCCATATGGAACTGCTGATCAGGACCTGGGGCCCGACCCCTTGAATCACCACTCTTCAAAGGAGGCATGTCTAGGCTAGCCATCAAATCATGGAGGAAACGACGACTCCAGTCTGGAACATTTAAATGAATTTAAAATAAGCATATTTAATTATTTGCAAGGTTATGCATGGGCTATTTTGAAAGGGAACAAATTCACTTTGTACAATTAAACATCAGCATTTACATCTTCTAGACATGGAATTACTCACCCCTGAATGCTGAGAAACGGTCAAGTGCAATTTTGCTTTAAAATAGTGGTTTCAACATTCCTGAATACATTCTAATAAGCAAACTTAAGGCCACATAAATTACATTTGCGATGTCCTTACTAAATGACAGATTCAAAACAGCTGACAAATGTCAGTGACGACCCACTGTTAATTCTGGCTGTTCTCTCACTGACAATGCTATACAATTTCCCGAAACGAAAACAATGGTTTCCAATTGTGCTTTGACAATGTAATAAAGTATCTGTATTTATATTTAGTACTACTAAATAATCTCTACCACAACATCCACACCAACCCATGCCATTAGAAACCCTTCGTACTCCACTTTCTTGTGCGCATGCGCAACACTAACCAAAACACTGACAGCTTTCAGAAGTCCTTATTATACTCACTTGTTAATAGCTCCAGTATGGTATTTATCTGACCACTGCGTGTAACACACATATATTAAAACCATATCTGAAAACGGAGATTTTCTTTACATTAACCATTTACATGACATATGTAAACGAGCTTTCATGGTTGCCAGATTTCAGCAGCACAGTTGTTCACTCATTTCTCTTTCTCTCTCTCTCTCTTTCTCATCTTGGCCCTGGCCCTACCGCAATGATGGTCACCAATAGTACAAGAACAAATTTAATAAAAAAACACTCAAACGTTATTAATCAATTGCTTACAAAAACACACACAGTCCAGGAACATTAAACTGAAGCACAAGGAAAGCAAATCAGAACAAAATAGAGAAATACAGAACATACAATTAAGAGAGAATACGTGCATCAGGAAGCACCCTCCCACACATAGGCTCATATAAGCATAAGTGCTGACGTACGAACATGGGAAAAACGAAGAAGAAACGTTAAAACTTAAACCGCCTGGAACACCCGCTTACTGTTCAGTGACAGTAATTAACACCGAAAATCCAACTTTATAGAATGTAGATCGGCAATAAGGTGACGACCCGGAACAGTAGCGGAACAGATACACTGATATGTAACAATGTCCACACGCATCCGCGAAAACTACCGAGAAATGAGTGTGTGGGGTCATTTGGATCCATAATCAAACAATAAAACCTGAAACACACTCACAGCGTTAAAATGAGAATTAAAAGAGAAGGTTAAAATACTAAACAATTAAAATAGTAAAACATAAAGCATAAAAGGTTTAAAAGAATAAGCTCAAAATTCTAAAAACCACCGAAAACTAAAATGAAAAACAAAGCTGACTTTAAAAAAATAAATAAATACGTTAAATTACCATAAAATATATCGTAGGAAACTAAAAACTGCCTGTGAATATTACATATCAGACCCGTTTTTCAAAGCCAATATCGGCGACGAACCGCTGAGTCTTGACTATAGACTCCGGGTCGTCGTCCAGAATAGAGACTAGACTATCGAGGAAAGGTAAAGAAACGCACCAAAAATCGATTTAAGGGTTATGTTCCTGGAAAACAAGAACGAAACACATGTTCCACATGAATGTAGTGTTCCCACTCATGGATTTAAACAAATTATTTTGTAGTTTAATGACGCTGTCAATTGCCAAGATCATATTAGCGTCACCGGTGTGCCGGAATTTTGTCCCACAGGAGTTATTTTACATGTCAGTAAATCTACTGACATGGAGCTCTCGTTTTTAAGCACACTTAAAAACCACCAGTCTGTGCCGGATTTGAACCCGCGACCTTGGAATAAGTAGGCCAGCGTCTAACTAACTGAGCCACCCAGATCGACCCCACTCCTTGAACCATTAAACTGAAGGAAATAGACTACCAGTATGTAACAACTTCTGGTAGTATAGCAACCGTCAAAATGTCGTATAAAGCGCAAGCGAATTTAGCTAAAAGATTAGCAGTGGCATTGCCTTAGAATCCAGAATGACTCGGAATCCAAACAAGGAGCACTCTCCGAGCATTTAATCAAAGTAAAGTGGCTTAAGAGTATGTACATACCAAATGACACGTGTCAAAAGCGTAGATTGACTGACCGACCATAAGATAATCAAAGAAACAGTATAAACAATCGTAGTGAGAGAGTGAGTGAGTAGGGTTTAAGGGCCCGTCGACAGCTAGGTCCCAAATAATCGTGAATGTATGCTGAAGAAATTCCAGCACCTTATATATATATATATATATATATATATATATATATATATATATATATAGAGAGAGAGAGAGAGAGAGAGAGAGAGAGAGAGAGAGAGAGAGAGAGCTCCAGCAAAAACCTGGAAGTCGAAAAGGAGAGAAAAAACAATTTGAGCAACTATTGCAGTCACAGATAAATTTCCCAGCATTAAGCTCATCAAAAGCATGATAATGGGAGGGTTATTGTTATTAAATATAGCAGCCTCTATTTTCGAAGTTTTGAATCAACAAATGACAAGTCGTGATAACGCCTGCACACCTCAGCTCATACAATAAGCTTCCATTGTAGTAATAAATTTCAACTTCCTGAATGCAGCTATTTTAACCGTTAGTCAACAGCTTACTATGGAAGAGAAATGTGCGGTCTTCGTCAATTTGTCTTACAAAAAGAAGTGTAGTTCCGAAATACAATGTCGAAGCAAAAGCTTTGTTTGCTTTCTTTTCTAATAAAACACGGCGTACGGCAGAATATATAGATGAGTGTGAGTCTATTGAAAGAAATGCTGATGAATTGCCAGTCGTCATCCCGAGCAGTGTCAGACACAAGATCAGGCACCAGCAAAAATGGGAGTGTAGGTACAATTGATTGTACTTTAACCACGATCGAGGTAGAGCTTTTGCAAATTCTGTAAAGTGATACCAAAGCTCTACCAATTAAAAAAAAACGGCGAGCACTCCTTTCCCTTACCTTTCACTAAATTTAGAAAACATTGGAAAACTATAAAAGCACGCCAATTCAGAAAAACATGCCAAAGCCGTTGCGCTTGAAAATTGTAAACTGCAGATAATAAATGCGCGGATAATGAAACAAAATCAAACTGAAAACGCGTTGAATAGCCAAGCAGTGTCTTCTTTAATTCGAAGTGTGTACAGTATTTCCTTAATAAGAAACAAATTCCTTAAACAAAATATGAACCTCTTATTCGCAAGATAGTACAAAAAAAAAGCGACATCAATTTTGAAAAATGGGTTAAATTTCAGCCAAACGTCCACATAATTTAGCAAATATACGGCTTCCAAATTATTAAATTGCATTGGTGAGGTTCTAGACGATCAGAAAAAACAATTTTTTTTTCATGATAAATACTTTTGCTTCTTGGCAGACGAATTTACAAATGTTATTAACCAAAACGAACTGCTTTTGCTAGTTCACCGTCTCCGTCTTTTGAATTGAAGGAAGTGTTTTTATGTACGGTTGAATTGAAGAATAGAGTAGACGAAAAACTTGTTTGCCAAAGGAAGATGCGCGAGACTTCGGAACTACTCGGATGAAGTCAGCTTCCCTCGCTCTCAAACACTTACTTGAAGGCTTGCTTGATGTGTACTCACTGTTGTGCCAGACCGCACGCTTGGAAAACAGGATATCGAAAGCATTATAACGCGGCTTCAAGGAAATTTCCACTTGAATAAATATAATTTCACCTATGAAATCAGAAAATACGACGCAAAACAACAAATTTTCCCTGCGCCTTATTTTCTGTGACCTGCACTATTCGAGGGTTGTGTAATACTGAGCCTCAATGGGGCATAATGTCGCCCTGCAACAAACGTAAAAGCATAGGATGGTTTTTCACTTCAGCGCATCAGGTAAAATGGCAAGCTTGTTCGGCGACACTTTTACTACAGCTGAATGTATATTTACAGCAATTGATAGTGAACTAAGAAGCTAAAACATTTTAACGACAAATTAGCAGCATGCTCTTTGGATCGTGCTGCTAATTTTACTGGTTCTGTCACCGGGTTCCAGCTCGTTATCAATTTATCAGAGAAAAAGGGCACAAGTTATCATACATTTCTGCAAAGCATATGTTTTGTCGATTGCTGCCACCAACAGCTGTAGGAATAAACACTGTATAATAAAACGCACATTACATATTGTTAAGGACATTTGGAAACCATTTCATGCTTCCCCTAAACGAGAAAATGCATTGCATGAAATTCAGTATGATTTAGAACAATCTTGTTTTAAAACTACCCGAAGCTGTTGACATCTGTTGGTTGAGTACCTATTGAGGAGTTCACACTATATTCCCATGCCATGAGACTATTATGACAGTGGGGTACACATGCATAAGCACGGTACGGATTAACAAGTTTGGCTGGAGAAATATTGTTAGAAGCGATGAATTACACTTTGATCGAAGGTTTAGTAATATTGGGTTTGGGTGATCTATTAAAAGCCGTCTCTAACTTAGATTAAGTTTTGCAAAAACAATAATTCAACATTTTGCAACTCCCTGTGCTTGTTTCAGGAACAATCAAGACGCATCAACTGCCTTTTTGATTGCGATGACCGTAGTGTGGAAAATGAAACACAAAATAAAATTAAAAAACTACAAGTGGACGCAACAGAAGTAAAAAATTTGCTTTTCACAGAATACATAAACAGACTATGAAAAACGTAAGGACTTTTGTGAAAAGTATGATTAATGAAATTCAGCGAAGGACCAGGCTCTAAAACGTTAGAATTAAGTGCATATTTTGAAGGTTTTAAAACATTGAACGAATTTATTGATGATTGTGGAAATCTGCTGGTTATTAGGACTTAACAATGTTGGCGATGTTATTGTAGTCTTGGGTTCCTTAAGGCTGTCCGCAATAAATCAGAAGTTCGTCCTCTGATGTCACTTCTTTTATCTTAATACACAGCGGAAATATCGCATGTTTATTCAAAGGAGCGGCTGTTATCTGCACCACCCTGCATTATAGCAAACAGTAGCTCACATATGGCCAGGTTTTTCCAACCCACTGTGTGAAATTTTGAACAGAATATAAGGGTGGAGTGGTTGGGCGATATGTAGTCACTCCCGTGAAGGCCGCGCCATGGCTTAATGGTTAGACCATTCGCCTCTCACCAAAGCGCCCCGGGTTTGATCCCAGGCGAGCGCATGTGAGATTTGCGGTGGCGCAGGGCCGGGTTCCTCCTCCGGGTCGCCCAGTTACCTCCGCCATCTCATTCTACCGGTGCTCCATCTTAATTCCATGTAACATCACTGTCACTAAATGTGGCACGTATGTAGTAAAAGTGGGTGTTAAACACCAACAAAAACAACTAAAAGGTTCCTGCGAAGCTTAGATTGGGAAATCGGCAACTCAAGGAATTTTATTGTTGAATTACTGGCCTCTCTTTAGAGCTTTTTCCCTTTTGGACCTTTTTTATTTCTTCTTTGTTGTTACCTTTATGTACCCACATTTGTCAGGCTTGATTCGTTTTGCTACAAAAGCCAAAATAAAGGTTTAGTTTTTTTACATTACCCACCTCCTGCGTTGGTCTATCATCTTTCGATCCTCTGTGACCCATCTATGGATCACCAATTTAAGAAGGCTGTGCTTTGCGTGACAGGTGAGGCCTGTGAGTTAGGCGTTTCAGTTGTGTGACGTCATTTGGGTGTTGCAAATTATATTTGTTACCTTATTGGATGATTAAATTGTGGTTCAAAGCTGCATGTGGCAAATAACTTTTCATTAAAACACCGACACAGGCGACACATATATTGTCACCGTAAAGAAAACAGGAAGACAATGACGTGCTTAACAGTTTCACCGAAAAGAAAACGCGACTGTACTAAGAATAAATTCAAAGTAAGTAATCATGCATACAAATCTGCCTGTATTCCACTAGTTTTGCGTGGCTCAGTTTACGCGGTTTTAAATGTTTATACATTTGTAGGAGTTTTTTGAAATTATGTGTTTGGAATTTAACTTGTAATGTACTGTTGCAGGTTATGGGTAACCACGAACGATTTCTTTCTCGCATAAAGAAGACTCTTTATTATGGTAAATTGCCGTTGACGGAACGATTTAGTCTTCCTGTTTCAGGTATAACATAACATTTGGTTATCTATTATGATATTAAATGTAAACAAGAAAGATAAACAGGTGTTTTCCTTTCAGAACTGGCTGCGGAATGGTTCTCTAAGGTCAAAAGTGGAAAGAGTTTGGAACGACTAGATTTGGAAGAGGCTGCTGCATTTTCTAGAAACGCCTGTGTTTCACCTTGTTCCCTTGTGCTGGCACTTCTATATTTGGAGAGACTGAAGACATGTAATCCTGAATATTTGCAGCGTGTTGCACCTTCTGAGCTATTCCTGGTGTCTATGGTAAGCACATTTGAAAGTGTATGGAATAGTGTTTTTTTTTTTGTTCTCCTTTAACCATGCAGGTTGTATGAAGCGGCAAATGAACATTATGAATGTTCAAATAACTAAGAATCTACAGAACTTAGAATTGCTTGAAGCAGTATAAGCAAAATTTCTGATTATAGTGTGAACATTCTTTAGCATGCTAACCTAATTACTCACTCTGAGGCACTGTGCACTGATATTATGCTCTGAACGTCTCATACCAACATGACACTAACATTAAACTGGCACCAAGTCACGAAGTGTACCCAAGAGATATGGACTCTATACTGTAAAGCACAGCCAAGGAAAATTCTTTTATAAGAGGAGGAGCAGAGCATTTCAGCTAACTGACAACAGGAACAGAAAAAGCCAAAACATCAGTGTAGCTAAACCCGCTAGGTGGTAGGCGAATGGTCTAATTGCTTGGCCATAGCCTTGCCTTAGTATATCACTGCTCTGTTAAACAGATAAGTGATCAGAGCACTTTGATAACCAAGGTCACTGCCAGGTAGTAATTGCATGATAATGAATAACATCTTAATCAGCATTTTCCTTGATATCTACTCTGTTCTAGAGGATATGAGACAGAGTTCCAAATATATGTGAATCACTACATAGTGTTTTTCCACTGCACACACAGAAACACGTCACCAGCAGCTAATATACACAAAGTCACAAACATCACTTATTTTTCTGTGCTCTGCTCACAATCAGTATTGAGTTGACGTGATATCGTGCGGCTATATTATTACCAGTGTGCTTTATTATTTAGTCCTGTACTTAGTCACACAGTGTATTATAGCTTGGCATTTGTCTTCTACTGCACTTTTTTATGATTCGTATATGTTAACTAAGCTCGCCAGGTGCAAGTGTGATTTGCAGAATGATTTCCAGGTGTAAAAGTTCCAGGCCGTACAACAGTCCATAAACTTTACAATAAATTTCAGGCCGCAGGAAGTGTTCAGGCTTGGAGATATAAAAGACGGCATACAGTTCTTGTCAAAGAAACATTAGATGACATCAGTCATTGTTTGGAGAATTCCACCCAAAAATCGCTTACACATCTTTCACAATACGCAGACATTTCTTATGGCTCTTTGCAAAGAACTACTAAATTGCATATAAAATAACTGTGGCACATGCTCTTCAACCAAGTGATCCTGTAGTTAGACGCACATTTTGTGAGTGGACTCTGATTAGTGTATACAATGGTGAAATTGACCCACATTTAATATTTTTCACGGATGAGGCTTGGTTCCACCTTCATGGATATGTGTGTATGCAAAATAATCATTATTGGAGCTCTGAGAAACCTAATATTGTTCATGAAATACCCCTTCATGACGAAAAAAATTGGAGAAACAGTTATAGGCCCAATTTTTTTCGAGTTAACAGATGACGCCCATACATACGTGAATACAATTTTGCCCCCCTTTTTTTAGAGAATTAATCGACAGGGCGTATAACTTCATAAGGGTGTAATCATGTGTATTAATTGGTAACTAAAGATATGTTCAAAACAGGTTATGCTAGGTGAAGCAGCTTTATTAAAATTGTGATATCTACATGTTGGTCCCAAAGTGGGCGTACCCCCCCTCCCCTTACATTGTTTGCCGGTGGAGGGAAGTTTCTTTTATGTAGTACATGTTAGCAACATTGCTTGCCAAGTTCCACTATTTGTTTTCTGTTTGTTAAGCTTGGTGGCCGTTAAATTGGAGTTATTATCAACTATATGTGACCAAAGTCATAGCATGGAACAAATATTGGTTTTTGCAGTTTGGCTTCACGAAAGACATCATACAGGTGACACCATTGAAAGTGTTAAAGTGAAATTTACAGACAGCTTTTATATTAATCCATGAAGAAAAGCAACACTGTTAGGATGGAAAAAATGTGCATTTTTTACAGGCAGTGTGAAAGACCTTCCCTGAGGTGGTCAACTGATAAAACAGAGGGAAACATGCAGTGAAGTGGAAGCATCAGTGCAGCAATCTCCTTTAAAATCAACATGTTAAAGGTGCTCATACCAATGTTTATGACTCTTAAGACTTTATGGTAACTGTGTATAACAAACACTCAACTATATCTAACATAATGTTGAAAATAAAGCGGCGGGTGTGCCCATTTCCGGACCACCCTGTACATTGTAATACTTTTACTTACTGAACGACCTACCTTCTGTAGAAATGGACAGATTTATTTCTTTACTTGAAGCATTACAAATGGCATACATTAATTATTCTGATCTTTCAGGAGTTGCTTAAGATTGGGATTATACACCTAATGCCCTAGTTGCTTCTGTGTTCTTAATTTTATTGTGTACATTTTCACCATAATTCCAGACTTTAAATTTACCTCTGTGAATTGCCTTCATCATCGTTTGTGATATTTTCTCTTTCATTAATGATTTTCCTCCCCTCATTTCTCTTACCTTCTCATATTTCTCATCCCTAGAACAACACTTCTTTATCTGATTACCCTCCCCTTATGTAGGATTTACAAGGATCAGATGCCTGTCGGGGAGTAGACAACCTATGGACCGGACAGAGTGAGGACCTGCAAGCAGGTGGACAGCAAAGCACCAGGTATGATAGTAAGGAAGAGGATGATGTGAAATGAAGGTGAAATGGGTGATTTGAAAGGTGATGATGGAACAGTTGGTGGAATGAGTGGTGGGGGAAACTGGAGAACCTGGAGAAAACCCACCCAGACACTGCTTCGTCCACCACGAATACCACATGCGGGTCCCTGAGTTCAAACCTGGGCCGCCTAGGTGGTAGGTAAACGATCTAACCGCTCGGCCATAGCACTGCCTAGAACATCACTGCTGCCACAACCAAAAAGTTGGTTATTTGGAGTATATCCATTTCCTAGTTCATAGAACAACTCTGCTGAAAATGAAAACCCCTACCCAAGATATTTCAATTTTATGATTCTGAATATTGTTTAAGATCATGATTCAAAAGCTTTCAAATGTACTTTGTGACAAACCCATGAGGCATATCAGAAACAATGTGAAACTGCGTAGTTGTTTACACAAGCTTATTGCTCATACATGGCAAGACAGTGTATGTACACTGTTCAGAGGCAATCGTATCTTCGGGACAGCAACGTGTCATACAGCGGCAGGTGCGAGAGATTATCCATTTGTGTTATTGACTGTATCCCAAACTCCACTTTTTCACTGTTCCAATAAACAGGTAACAAGCAATCAGAGCACTGTAACAACCAAAGTCAATACACCTGGACGCTTTGCCAAGTTTCAAACATGTCTGTTTTGGGTTGTGATGGTGTGCTGAAGGTTTTAACATATCTCGGAGACTATAAGCTTCACTTAATAGCTGCTGAAAGTTCTTGAAATCCAATGCAGACTACGTAGTTCATTTGCACTGATGATACATTAGAATTAATGTGAAACTACGTATCCTGCGTTGGTTTTCAAGAACTTTCAGCAGATATTAAGTCTCTAAGACTTGTTAAAACCTTTAGAATTGTATAGCTTCAGTATTTTCATAACTTGATGGTATTGTTATAGGGATGCTATTTGTTTAACTGTTTCTAAAATTCTTTCCTATTATTTCTAAAAGGTTAAGGACAACATCTCTGTCTGAAACTTGTCTCACTTTTCTATTCAACATCCCATTGATCATATGCATGACTTGGGCAATATCAAGAGTATATATGCAATACTACACTATGTTACTAAAACAAAATCTATTTACTAAAAATTTGTGATCTTGAAGTACCTAAATACACAGCAGGTTCTTAAAGATGTTTATTTATTCTTTGGATATTTACAATTTTATTACAACTAGGTATTAATGTCATCTTTACACTCATACTATTTTAGATATATGCAATTTTATTTACATATCTAAATAAAATAATTAATATTTAAGGTCTATAAACTTGTACATGTTACACATAGCTTTGTAATCTCTTGTTTAAAATGTTGCAGAAATTACCAGTGAATATTGTAATAATAAACATTCATGTTTACATATTCTTTTATTCAAAAAATTACCACTTATACAAAATTTTTTCTATATTTCTGCTCTCCATGCTTTGGTTTCTTGACATTCTATTATATACTGCAGATTCTTGTCCACATTGCCACATAATGGGCATAAATCTTTCAACTTTAAACCACTCCAACAGCATTCATAGTTACAAGCTTGTTCCAGATAAGATAAAAATTGAACTGTCATTTGGTTAATTGTTATTTATTGGTTATGGACTCTCCTCACACTAATACCATGCTGACTGAAGTAAATTTCTCTGGATACCAAAGTGAGGACGAATTGGTATTCATGCTTAAGTGAGTGACCAATGACTTGAGTGCCCTCTAGTAATGATAAGAGCTGCTCTGTGGATCCACAGATAAATTTTAGCTTGCTACAGTTATTGTGGTAAATTGCACTCTGTTTCAGATGATAGCAAGCAAATTCTTACATGATGATGGAGAACCAGATGAAGTTTTCAATGATGAATGGGCAGCATCAGCTGGACTTGCTGTAGATGATGTGAATCGTTTTGAAAGAGACTTCCTACAAGCAATAGTGAGTATTATAATGAGCAATAAGCCCAGAAAAAAATATGCTCTGGCTACTGAGTGAAGATGTGCTTTGCTTGTTCTGGTTATTATGCTTATTTTATGTGGTACATGGCGAGTATTTTATAATTTGTGCAGCAAGAAACAAGTGAAACGTATTGTAGGTAATTTTTATATTGTATAAGGTTTTAATATTATCAGTAGATAATAATAATAATAATAATAATAATAATAATAATAATAATAATAATAATAATAATAATAATAATAATAATAATAATAATAATAATAATATGAAGATGAAGGATGACGATGATGATGATGATAATAATAATAATAATATAATAATAATAATAATAATAGTAATAATAATAATTCCATCTGGTCATATGCCACCTCTTGTTTACCCGATTTATTTCTACTCCACTTTGGAATTTTATTTTATAAGCTGCTGTTTTGTGAGAAATGAAAGCACATAGCACATGTTTTCTTCTTCCTTATCTGATTGCCTTACCCTTATGTAGGACTTACAAGCCAGTGCCAGTGCCTAGAGTCAGACACCTGTCAGGGAGCACAGGAACCTATGAACTGGAGAAAGTCAAGACCTGGAAGTGGGTGGTCAGCCAAGCACCAGGTATGAGAGTGAGGAAGAGTGATATGAAATGCAGGCAAAATGAGTGACTTGAAAGGTGATGATGGAACAGTTGGTGAAATGAGTGGCTTGGGAAACAAGAGAACCCAGAAAAAACCTGTCTAGATGCCGCTTCATCCACTAAGAATGCAGGTTCCTGGGATCGAACCCCAGTTGCCTAGGTGATAGGTGAATGGATGTGTTGTTTTATTGGAGTAAAGTAGTTTATTTACTGAACATACCAGATGTAATTCTGATGCCTTAACCAAACTTAGCTAGCTTCCAAATATTATATTCTTGCCAGTAAAATGGCTGGATATGTTTTCTCCCTCCAATTAAGGGAAAGGTAATCAGAAGAAGGAAACGCTCAACATGAGTCACTATGTGTATTATTTACAAGATTTAAACACTGTGCCTAGTTCAAAAGTATTGGAAAGCACGAATGCTAATGGCTTCATTGCCAGATGCAAGGCACTAGAAAACAACAACAACAAACACTGTGCATACTTTCTTGAAATTGTTGCCTTTCAACTTTCATTTTGTAACCTATTTTCTTGTACTTTCAATAATATATCAGTGTGTGTATGTTTATTATTTACAACACTGAGTGGATACTGAATAAAAGTATGCACTCATGAAAAGGTATCCAAGACACCTTAAATAAGCCTTTTCTCAGTTATATTTTGTTGCATAATTTCCTCATGAACTAATGAACCACCTTTAATGCAACTTGTAAAATAATGTTGAGTTGTATTGTTCTCAAATTCCTAATAACTTAATAAGCCTTTTCTCCCCCTCTTGTGTTTTAGGAATGGGAGGTGTTTATAAGTGAAAAAGCATTTTGGAAAAGACTGCTAGAAATAGAAAAAGAACTTGCTCTCAGAGAAGGAAAACGAAGAGGCTGGTTTTCATATACTGAACTGGAAAATTTGCTGGATACAGTAGATCTGTCAGCTTTGGTACAGATTCTTGCAACTGTAAGTAACGGAACATGAAATATTGGCACAAATTTTCAGATGTTAGTTACCAGAATTGTCCAGCATTAGAAAGCACCAATGGCGCTTGGCAATGCTGGATTCATAGTGAATTAGGTGCTACCTTTTGCACACATTCGTGTAACTATAATGGTTTTCAATTAGGAAGACTGATGAACACAAAAAGATATGTTGGCAAATAGCAGAATGGCCCAACCTTCAACTCTGCCCATCTTATTAATTTTCTTGCAAATTCATAATTAACTTGTTTACAAAATTGGTTACATATACATAATCAGCCTTCAGAAAATACACTTGCCCTTTTGCTTGTGGGTTTTGTCCATAAAAGCACAAAACTGAAAGGAATAACATACATAAAAGTGAAAAATACTTATAGTAGAAGAATTAGAATGCCTGTTATTAACTATGCAACAGAAATTAAATTAAATCCTTAAAACTGTATTCCTTAGCAGGGACAGGGTTTTATCAAAGAAGGAAAATGGTTGGTTGGTTGATAACATGTGACCCTGGTTAGTGTATGTAGGGAGTGGGGTTTAAGGGCCAGTCGGCAAGGTCATTTGTTGAGAATCATCTTGTAAATCAGCTTGAACTTGTTTGCACCAATAATAGGCAAACATGTATGTAACACTCCATACTGAATAAAGATGTGATACAGCTTTTTTACTATGTGGTGTGCTGTGAAAACTCTTATCTCTTCTTAGGTAGTGGCATGGACTTAACTTTTTCAATTAAATGTACAAGTTTCTGCTACTGCATGCTTTTTTTAACATCACTTCTACTTTATTATAATACTTCTGCACCTTTTTAAAGGTTTTTAATTAGTTGGTATGCCCAAAACCATACAGTTTACTATTTTTCGATAAGTTATCGAAAATGACTTCTGCCTTCCACGGATCCAATGACCAAGTGCTGTTTGAAAAATTGTTGTATGTAACTATAGTAGTATCGTTGGGCTTTTGTCCTCCTTAATAATACATTTTCTTATTTTGTCAGAATTATTTTGATGACGTCCTCTGCCATGTATATATGATTTGAAAGTCATGCCACAAATAACATTTACATTTCAAGCCTACCTCCGAACATGGTGCGATGCAAAACAATTATCAATTACATAAACATGATCGAAATATCAAAGCAAGGTTAACAATAATGATTTCCACAAATTGATAACATTAAATAATAAACATTCATCTAATAAAATCAAGCTGTTGTTACGGGTTTTAGGAATGGGTCTTTACCTAGCAGCGGGAATATAGCAGCAGGAATAATGTTTTTACTGAAAGATGGAAAGTTTGATTGATATCTGACGCTACTCTTATCTACAGGGTCGATGGTTACAGAATGGAATGCACAAATCAACGTTCCTTTATCACAACATATTTATTCGTTGATTTACACTTTTATCACTATGTTAATTAGTTAACAACTTTCAAAATTCGATAGAATCTACACTGGTTAAAAGTTTGGGTGTAAGTTACACGTTCACACGCTATCAGAAAATATACATCCTTTCACCTTGAGCTCACAGACGCTAATAAAAAAAAAGAGTCCCAGGCGTCTCTATGACGCAACACCGCCATTCTTATGTATTCATCCGCGCAACAGTTCTCATTGGTTGAACTCAAAGTGACGAGAAAACGTTGTCTATCTTGAATATTGAAAAAAATAAGTCCCTGATACACCCAAATTAAAAGAATTAGAAATTTACACACTCTTACAAAAATATTTACATGAACAATTTTCTATTGATCAATATTCTGTCTCATATGCCCCTTGTTTTGTTTTTCAAGTTGTCACCTTATTTACAATCTTGAAACACAATACAATACTTCTCCCTACTCCTATGATTCAATCACTTTGTACAATATTTTTTTTTTTTTTTTTTTTTTTCAGTCTTCTTCACTGTTTGTCTTTGTCCTTCGTTTTGACATGATACAGCATGTCTTTATAAATTTCACATATTCGATTACTACACAATGCATTCAGTTATTATACAATACATATCCAGTTATTGTACAACACATTTAGTTATTACACAATATGTCCAATTATTATACAATATATATTCAGTCATTGTACCAGTTATCATATCACATATGTTGTTATTATACAATACACCTTCAGTCATTATACAATACATATTCAGTTATTGTACAATATATCCTGCTATCATACCACATATGTTCTGTTATTATGCAATACATATTCAGTTATTACACAATACACATTCAGTTTTTGCATAACGCATTTAGTTATTACTCAACATATTCAGTTATTACACAATATATCCAGTTATCATACAATACATATTCAGTTCTTATACAACACATACTCAGTTATTGTACATTTGACATTGACACAAATATGATTTAAGCGTATCATGGTTTATTATGTGGTTTTTGACTTGTATTCATTGCTATGAGGAGAGAAAAACAGGATACAAATTTTGAGCTAATGATTATGATCATGTTTATGGCAATACTTTATTCAGTTCTTTGCCTTCTTTGTCTTATAAGCTTATGTATAGGCAGGTTATTGAGTCGGTTCTTAAACTCTGATGTTACTAATGGTACTAATTTTCTTGATTGGGTTATTATTCATTGTTGTTTGGTTCAACATTTCTTCGAGCTTAGCATTGGCTATATTCATCTTAATTCATGGGCATTGTTTTTCTGGTTATGGTTTTCCTCATTTCACTAATTGTCATTTCTTTGTCTCTTATTTCTATAAGAGAAAACTTCTATACTTACAATTATTCTGTAATTGTATTATTTTTCTTCTCAATTTACCCTCGACATCTTTGTGTCGAAATATTATATCTTTTTCATCATAATTGATTCATTTTTATTTTTGTCCCTGACATCCTTATGTCAAAAACATATTATCTTCCGTCGCTATGATTCATTTATTTAATGACAATCAGTGTCCTCATCTGTCTTTGTTGACAATGCTCTTTGTGGTCGATATAGCCAATGACTATGTTGATTTTCTTCCTTGTTGTAATCCTAATCTGAACATAATTTTGTATAAGTAACCCATTAAAAATTGTTATCTTCCTTCATCTCTACTACTCCTGCCTTACACATTCGTTGGCAAAGACTATTTGGTCCTTTCTTTGTATGGCTTTAATTTGTTTTTATGGTATTTTCCTACCAACTTGCCATTTGTATTCTGTAGCTCATACGTGTGGTCACCCAGCTGTTTTGTTATGACCAGTGGTTCCATCTTTCTCTTCGTGTAGCCATCATGGTGTCGATGTCAATTGTAAGTTGCTGAGATTTTGTTGTTTGTCATCCACTCGGTTGGGACGAACTTAGTTGTTGTAATTTCCCTGAGTGTTGGTGGTGGTTGTCTCTGTATTCTGTGTAGTATCTGCCCTATTTGGCACATCATCTACTTCCTGCTGTCTTATGTTGTCAGTGTACCATTGGTCTCTGCCCCTTTGGCGTGAACCTCTGTCGTATGACGGTCTGTGGTTGTTCGAGTGTTCCCTACTGAATCGTATGTGATTCACTTGATGGGTATGGTCTCCTGGTCTTCCACGATCATATGTATATGTTCTGTATCTCGATTCACCATTCGGTATTGTGTCGTGGTACCGCTGTCTTGTGTTCTCCATCCTCTCGCCATGATTATGTGGTTGTGGGAAATGGTGTGCCCCTCTCCCCCTTTCATGGGTACTCCTAGTATTTCTATGTTCTCCCTCACTCTGGTTGTTCGTAGCCGTGTTCCGGTTTAGGATGGGTGAGTTTGGGTGACCGTTCCTATGTCTATGCTCATTAGGCCGACCATTTTGTGTTTCGAAGGCTGTCAGCAGTTCTATCATATCTGCAAAATCTACTGGCCTCGCAACAATTAACCCTGTTCTCACTGTGTCTGGGAAATGTCTTGTTATGCTGGTAATTAGTTCTGCCTCCGACAAGTTGGGGTCTAATAGCTTTCCTTTGTTGGCTACTTTCATAAAATAATCGACTAACGACAACCCTTTGGTTGGATCGTATCTACCTGTCGCTAGCTCTACCCTAGTTTGGTTTTGTTTAGCTGGGCCCCAATACCTTGATAGGAATAAATTTCTGAATGAGCTATACGACTCATGACCAGCTAGGGTTAACCTGAGCCATTCTAATGCCTTGTTTTTTAAGCTTTTCTTAACTATCATCATCCTAAGCTCGTTTGGTATCCTTTTCACTTTAAAATATTCTTCCATCTCTTTAACAAAGAGTTTTGGGTCGTCTCCCTTCTCCTCGTCAAATGTAGGTGGTGTGATTTCATGTAATATGTTGTTGGTGTAACATGTGTTATGTGTCGTGTCATTGTTTGGTTGTGAACCTCTTTCTCTGTATGGTGAATCAACATTTTGTACATTACTCAAGTAACTCTCATCTTGTACATTACTTACATCTAAATCATCTTGTCTTTGTAATGCCTTCACAACATCATTTACATTAGCCAAACTTTCTTTCCCTTTTTTCATTTCTTCACAAATTGATTTTAAATCATTCTTTATTTCTAAGTGACTTTGTTTCATATCATTTATAGCATCCTGTTGTGAAAGCATCACATCATTCATTGTCTTAATTTTAGGAATTACAATTTGTTCTACAGTTTCATTAATAATGTCTTTCTTTACTACCTCAATCTCTTTCCTTAATTCCTCAGTTATTTCTGCTTTTACATTTGTTATCTTACAGTCTACACTTGTATTACATTCTGTTATTTCATCCCTACATCTAGCAATTTCTCCTTCTAACACAATTTTATTCTCTCTCATCTCTGATTCTATCTTTCCCATCCTATCTCCTACCATTTCTATCCTAGCTTCTAAGGCTTCCTTTGTTTCATTTAAGTTTTTATGTACTAATTTTAAATTAGTTTCCATTACTTTCATATTTTCTTTACACTCCTGTCTTCCTAATTCTATTTTCTGTTCTAGGTTCTGTCTACCTAATTCCATTTTCTGTTCTAAGTTCTGTCTACCTAATTCCATTTTCTGTTCTAAGTTCTGTCTCAGTTCCTCCAGTTTCTGACCTATACTTTGACCTAAACTTTGTTCTATGTCATGTTTTAATTCTGCATTATTTTGTTCCATTTTCTGACCTAAACTTTGTTCTATGTCATGTTTTAATTCTGCATTATTTTGTTCCATTTTCTGACCTAAACTTTGTTCTAGTCTTTCAAACATCATCATCATTAACCTTTGGTCTTTGCTTATTTCCGCCTGTTCCTCACTTCCTAATTCTGTTTGATAACTAGGCCTATCTGCCCCTTCCCCCACTCCTGTTTCTATCTCTTTTCGCGACATTTTAATTTCTTTATCCAATTCACTTAAGGTTGAAAGTCCCACTACCTTGCCACTTCTGAGTAGCATATACAATGGAAATAAAATGTATGTAAAAACAAAAATTTTTGATCCTACTTTCTTTTCCATTGGTTCTTCATCCAGTTATTTACGTCTCCTGGGTAGTTGGCTTCGCTAGATGATCTCCGGTGTTTTTCCCACGTTGATTATTCATGCATCGATGTTCCGATGGGTCGTTAATATCAAACGATGTTTAATGGCGTCTTTTTCCTGCACGATGAGATGGCGTCCTTTTGATGTTTTATCGTACTCGTAATTTTGCATTCCATTCTAAATTCGCGCTCCACGTTGGGTAAGCCATTTTGTTATGGATTTTAGAAATGGGTCTTTACCTAGCAGCAGGAATAATGTTTTTACTGAAAGATGGAAAGTTTGATTGATATCTGACGCTACTCTTATCTACAGGGTCGATGGTTACAGAATGGAATGCACAAATCAACGTTCCTTTATCACAACATATTTATTCGTTGATTTACACTTTTATCACTATGTTAATTAGTTAACAACTTTCAAAATTCGATAGAATCTACACTGGTTAAAAGTTTGGGTGTAAGTTACACGTTCACACGCTATCAGAAAATATACAGCCTTTCACCTTGAGCTCACAGACGCTAATAAAAAAAAAGAGTCCCAGGCGTCTCTATGACGCAACACCGCCATTCTTATGTATTCATCCGCGCAACAGTTCTCATTGGTTGAACTCAAAGTGACGAGAAAACGTCTATCTTGAATATTGAAAAAAATAAGTCCCTGATACACCCAAATTAAAAGAATTAGAAATTTACACACTCTTACAAAAATATTTACATGAACAATTTTCTATTGAGCAATATTCTGTCTCACTGTCATGAACGATTGTTTGGCCTAAAGATTTCTTCAAATATGTAATATCTGCTTTAGGTGAGAATTAGAGGTATACTGGATAAGGGTCAGATGCTTTAGATATAAAAAGTGCAGAGAGAAGGTACTGGGTAGCGGGAAGATAAGGAAGTACCTTTTGTATGAGCTGTGATCACTGTACAGCAGTTCTTTACTAAAATGACGTATAGATTTAGCAATGAGCTCTTGATGTGTGCATGGGGTGGTGACAATAAGGTAAGGCTTTAAACTAATTATTCATGTCTCAGTAAAATGTTAAATGTATTTCAAATAATTATTTATTTACAATGAATGTAAAAGGAACTCGCCATTAACTGATACAACTTGAATAATATCACTGAAGAAATTTGGAAACAAAAAAAAAATGGAAAAAAAAAAGACACCAATATGAAGCAGTTAATTCATCTTTAGAGATACTAAAAAGGAAGTTAATGCATAGCTTTGACCATGCAAAGAATGGGCAGAAAAGGAAATTTGGAGGATGAAGAAGAATAAATACATTAAAACCTTGAAAAATTGTTTTGACTGGATTTGTGACACTTAACTTCACTTAAACTAGGAACATGTTTCTGAAACTATTGTCCGTGGCTCCAGATGGCGAATACGACATCTATTTAGCAGAATCCAAAGCAGTGGCCTCAAAATGTTCCATGTAATAGTTAGCAATAACTGGACTCACCGGACTGCCCATAGCCACTCCACCATTCTGTTCATAGAATTCCTGGTTCCACTGGAAGCACATGTTTTGTAATACGTGGCGGAATAAGTTTGTAATGTCCTCAGGGAATAATTCTTGTAGAAGATTAACAGTCTCCTGGATAGATACTATTGTGAACAGAGAAGTAATATCAAAACTTATAAGGTCATTGGGCTGCACTGTCAAGGATTTCAGCTATTATGGTCACACCACTGAGGATGTTCGACACAGCTTCGAACAGAACGTCTGGAAGGAGATTTTCCACTAGACCTTGGCCCACAAGCCCAGATAATAATTTTCTGTTTTATGACACCGGCTGTGAAGGCTTACTCAATTTTTAAACTATTCATAGGCCATGATTGTCTAGCAAAGCATAGGATTGGGATTTATTCTTCACCACTTTGCCCTGTATGTGATCTTCGAGAGGAAATGGATCAAGATCATGTGGCATCATTGGCATCAGTACTGGAGAGTAAGAGGTTTAATGGTTTCATTGTCAGAAATCCAGTATTAGCTGACAACATTGTTCTTTCGATATATTTTTAGTGAAAGTTTTAAGTGTGCTACCCTGTTTAATATTAAGTAAATTCTGTTACACTAACAGATGTCACTGCATGGAAGGTTATTAAATTGTGTGATCAAGTTCAAACTTGTTTCCCTAACAACAAAAGAAGTTGTGTTGAAATAAGCCCCACATCTCATGCTCACTTACTTAGAACACTGTATTTCACTGAAATTGTCTCCAGTTTATGATATAAAGCTTAGTAGTGTTATAAATATTAAATAGAGAAGCACTATTAATTGTGAAGTCCATTTTAATTTAACATTATGAATGAGTTGATGTAGACACTTAAAACTTCATTTACCTCAAGTTCTAAGTGTCTTCATCAACTCATTCATGTTTTAAAATAAAATTAAAAGTCAGTATTGTTGTTTAAAAAAAGATGCCATTTTTATTTTCTTGCAGGTTTCAGCAGTTTGCTTGACCAGTTATACTGCAAGTGTGCTAACTCTAATAGGATCTGCATTCATTGTCAGCCAAATCCCAGGAACTTCAATTAGCTCTACATTTACAACATCCCATTCATTCCATCCGCAGGAACCAATCCTTGTCACTAACAGTGTACATTTTGCATCTGAAAATGACGTTTTAGAAACCGACTTTGCTTCAACTTCCTGTGCCAATGATTGTTCCCATGCTTGTAATGATTATTCCAGCAAATTAGGTGCATTCACCACAGATAAGAATTTGGAAAATAGCAGTGTTTCTGTGATGTGTAAGCAGGAAATCCATTCTGACTGGAAGGAACTTCTTTCAAGCATTTCTACTAGTTACATTGGTTGGTATCTGTGGCAGGCAGACCCAAGGCAGTTGACTCACTTAATAGAAGTTAGTAATACTAGTTGGCCAGATGAAGCAAATGGTTGGCTTTACAGAAAAAGCCTTCAGTATGTATCCTTCCCTTTGGAAACTACAAGCAACTACTAATAAATTGTCTATGTGTAACTGTGGAAAACAATATGTAAGTATATATATGTATAAAAAATATGACTGGTTATAGTAGCCCAGCGAATTGGTAAGAGAACAAAACGTTCTTCTATGGTGCTCAAAAATATTTTCAATAATTCTAACAATCAATCTTTTTACTGCATATAGAGCATAATATATATTTTTTTGTACTATGTATTAATGTACATTGTAATTATAGAGCTCTGAAATATGTAAATTTTACCCCCAAAATAAAACTCCACTGTGCTTTTTGTTGTGTTTTTTATTTAGAGAGTACCCTTCAGGCATTCCTTCAGCTGGGCAGGTAAGTATTCAAAATGAATTGCTTGTTAGGTGTAGATCACAGGTGCGCAATTCATGCTGCTTCAGTCCTCCAAATATTGTGACATAATGAGGCCTCCCCTAATTGTTCAGTGGCAAACTATGCAAGTCTGTGTACTAAACCGTGAAAAAAATTATTTTTTGTATGAGGTGCATTTTATTTACTTCTCTGTAATGAGGATCGCAACAAGGCCTTCTCTAAGTAACAGGCCTGGATATGCGATTCGTGACGTCACAGCATGAGGCTGACGTTCCAAGCAATTCATACGGAATAAACACATGTTTTACAGAATTTCTGCGCTGGAAGAAGCGTGCATTCATTTATATTTTCACATTTCGTATTAAAAGTTAATGTCTATTAGTATGTTAGTGGAAAACATGCTTTGCATAGTTGTTAATGGCAGAGCATGCTTCTTACGTTCGCAATGCGAATTTATCTCCAGTTTCTTTCTTTCTTTTTCCTGTAGATAATACCAAACTGCCTTGTTTAATAATGCACTAGTTTTTCAAGAGGATGTTGGTTATTACTTTTATGATTTTCCTCGCCAAAATAGCAGACCGTTAACTTGCAATCACTAGCATTACAGTCAGCACCGATATTATTAATGTCACATGTCTTAGCACCTAAATGTAGAATTAAGTTTCTCTGGTTTCCTACTTTAAGAAATTCTTGTTCATATGTCTCAACAAATTTACTACTTTTTTGTGATCACCAAGCATTTTCACCTTCTCTAATGAATATTTTAAATGCAACAGTTTCTATCAGGACTGAGGGGTTGAGAAAGTTGTCTGAGGTAATCAGGATGGGGTAAAGAAAGAACATTGGAATCACGTAACTGTCTGTAAGCTGCTGGGTGAGAAAAATAAATTGAGTACGTCCATAACAGAGTATCGGGCGTATATTTAATTGGCTTTTGACTGACCAATTTTACCTGCTCTTTTAGGAATTTAGTTTTTAGATGTTCTATGGAATCTTCATTCATGTCCTCCCAACATTCCTTTAAAATGTTGGCGGCCTGAAGTAGTTTATGTTCTGTTTGTTCACTTGCTATTGTGAACCAAAAGAGCATCAAATTTAGAGCATTTATCCAATATCATTTGTTTACCGAGTATCCATTTAAACTTACTATTGGGTATTACAATTTTTCCCTATAGAACCTAAATACTAAAATTGGAATTAATTTTTAATGCTGCTACAATTTTAGGAATTTCTTCAGTATCAATTTTCACAAAATTGTTTTCACATCGTTTTCTTTTATGATGACGGTGAATCCTTCTAATTTTATGTCACTAATTCTATTTTTAAAGCTCTGAAGATCAACATTTTTTTTACCTTCGAGTCATTTTCGAAATGCTATGGATTTTCAGTAAATTTAGGAGTTGTTCTGGGTGCTACAAAACGCTTTCATCATTTCGTGTAGCAGTAAATTCCTTCACTATGTGCTGTTCAGAAAAATGTTTAATACATACCACACCTGGTTCATAATTATCCCTTGAATAGCACATACCCACTGGTCTCTCCTGTGTGGATACTTTGGAAACGAAAACACTGTAACATACTTTTCTACACCTGTTTTATAGTTTGAGGTATAACCCGGCACACATTTCCTAGGAATTTTGTATTGAAAACTACACCACTTTGTAATTTAACTTTTCGCTCACTTAATTTTTACTGACACGTTATAAGGCACAAGCAACTTCTTAGCGTTCTAACCACGTACTGATGTGTTGCATTCCCGTAATAAACAAATAGGTGATAAACATAAGCCTCTCGTGATGACGTCATTAACGTAATCTCTTTCCGTATACAGGCCTGTTAGATAAAGATGGCCTTGATCGCAAGCATCTCGATCTTGCTAGCACCTCAGTGTCCGGTGTTAAGGGACATAACCAAAGTAAGAACCTGAGTGCTTGTCAGTTAATTTAGACCATATGTTACTTTTTATTAAACTCATTTTGGAAAAAAATTTGTTCACACAAGCATGTGGTGCCGAAAGTTGTCATTATTTCGGGGCACTTTTACTAGATGACTGCCTGCGTAGCACAGTTGACTTTGGCGTGGAGGACCCGAGTTCAATTGCCAGTACCAGCATGAGTCTCCTTATACTGAATTATGTGTACACCGTTGGCCCATATTGCATGTTCTGCGACCGCTGACTTGTCTGTATGTCCCAGCTGCTGGCTGGAAGAAACTCTAAAATTGAACAAAACCTGTCATCTGATACTCGAACATAAAAAAACAAGCACTAATGCAGAGTAATCACATAAACCATTCAGCAATCAGAGCGAGAAGCCCCACCCATCTAACACACATCTCCTGCTCAAGCTCAGCCAATTCCCTGTGAGCAGCTCACATATAAATATGGCATCTCCAGTCATAAACGATTCTGTTGTAACTGAACCTTCACCGAGAAGACTCGGACTATGCCACAGATGTCCACCACAGGTGTGGATGAAACGTCTGGACCTCAAAACTCCAGCAGACCACAGCTTTTAAGCCCGGAAGAAATCTCTAGCCTTAACAATTCTGATTTACCGTATTATTCATGAAGTTGTTCACCATACTGCAAATGCTGGGGTTTGGTGCACAGTAAATGCGCATTGAATTATTGGTCCCATATTTTACGATACAGTTGATTTATGTAAATTTTATTTTAAATATTTTTTTTTTTTCGCAACTAACAAGAAATGAACAATTGTGTAGCTGGTTTTAGCAGGATTTGACTACAGCACATACTGCTGCAAATTCTATGCATGAATTGTGAAGTGTGTATGATGACAATAATTAGTCACTGTTATGACTACCTCATTCCCCTGACTTATCTCCATGTGATTCTGCACACTTTATAAGAATTGAAAGACAGTATCATGAGAGAAATACAGGTATTCAGTCTATATGAACTTTAGTGAGTAAACACATCAAGGACTTCAAATTAACAGAAGAGGACACCCTTGTCTCCTTTGACGTAAAGTCACTATTTCCCAGTATACCAATAGAAAAACTCCCATCACTTATCAAAAATTGGCTCAAATCACTTGGACTGTCATCGTCAGAAATTGCAGAATACATAGAACTCACCAAATTATGCACAGAACAAAATTTCTTCCAGTTCCAAACAAAGTATTTCCGTCAAACTTCAGGTTTAGCAATGGGCAACCCTCTCTTGCCATTCTTAGCAGATATTTACATGAGTTCATTGGAAATAAGGATCACAAAAGGTTTCCTGTGGATGTTCAAACTCTGGCAGCGATATGTGAATGACATATTTGCAGTAGTTCCAAAAAGACACATCAGTGATGCATTAAAACTTCTGAACATACAGGACAAAGGTATAAATTTCACAGTGGAAGTAGAAAAAGATAATAAATTACCATTTTTAGATCTAACATTAATCAAAAACAAGGATAGAATAAATTTCGGTATTCACAGAAAACCAATGCAGACAGACAACTACATAAAAGCTAATAGTTACAATCCAAGAAGCCACAAACAAGCAATTTTCAATAGTTTAACACATAGATTGGTGAACATCCCTCTTTCAGCAGAAGAATATAAAACAGAATATTACAAAATAATTGAAATAGCACAAAAAAAAGGCTTCCCCAAAGAATTAGTAGATAAAAAGGTAAAACGAGCAGAAAAGAAAAAATTATTAAAAGAAATTACAACTCTCACAGCAGCAAAAACAAAAATGATTTTAAAAAGGTATTCAAGGAATACAACATTCAGCTAGCAGCAGTAAACCATTACTCCATAAAAAACCTACTACTTTCAAACATCAAAGATGCTATTCCACCTAACAAAAAATCTGGCATATACCAAATTGAATGCAGTGATTGTAATGAAATATACATAGGAAAAACCAAAAGAAATTTAGAAATTAGATCCAAGGAACACGTTAGAAACATTAACAGTAAACAATTAGAAAAATTAGCGGTTGCATTTCACTTTTGGATAAAAAATCATGACATAAAGCTAGAACCGAAACTTCTCAAACATAACCGGAAAACAAGAACTGACCACATGGGAACAAATCTTTATTTTAAAAAATAGAAACCGAGTATTTAATTTCGATATTCCTCAGAGAGACATTTTCAGTAAGTTCATTGAACCGCCACCAGAAGAAGCATCACCATCTGAACCATGAAACACCATGGAAACCCAGTTATTGTCCGGTTGATAATGGAGGAAAGTTAACGCGTCCCGGAAAAATATGTTGTAAGTGTTGTTAATTAACTCACCTTTTAAATTAAACCAGAATTGTTTTCGGAGATACAGGAAAGTGTTTGCATTGAAGCTCATTTTCAATATCTGTTGTAATGCAGATAAATCTAATATAAGTTAGTACAGTAATTAGTGTTCTGTACCCACGACTTGCCAGTTGTTTATGTAACTTTGGCGGAGAGTGTGCCGTCCTTGTTCAGTCAGGCTGATCTACAAATGCTCTGTACAGCTAGCTCCAAAGGTTTTCTGAGCTACATGCTCCTAACTGTGGGGGGAAGCCAGAATGGTCTATCTATGAGGGTTGTCCGTAAAATAAGGTTCCCAAGAATCTGCAGTTGTGAGGAATGCTGTTACAGGATATCCAGCAACACTGGCATGTAGCCTGGTTCTCCCTCATCCACTCCTCCGGCCTGTGAGCTGTCTGTGATACTCAGTGTTGGCTTCGCAGCTGTTAGAAATGGTACTTCCACTCGCTTCTCCCGCCAGGTGTGAATTACGCTTTGTGGTGCATTTTTTTGTGTGCAAAAAGACTGCAGTGGTGGATATTCATTCCCAAGTGTGTGAAGCATATGGAGAGCAGTGTATGAACGTAAAACACATGTGCAAATGGTACAGAGAATTCAAAGACGGATGTACAACATCCAGGACGACCAGCATTCTGGACGGCCGTCGGTTTCAGACGAAAAGATTGTGAAAGTGGAAGAACCAATGCTGAAAGATCGAAGGGTGATGGTTTGGGAGACCTCTGAGTTGATCCCTGATGTCAGCAAGACCTACATTCACAAAATTTTGACCGATCATTTAGGGTACACCAAGGTGGGTGGAGGCATGCTCACGAAGAGAGTGCATTTCCATTAGGACAATGCTCGCGTGACAACCAATCTCATCAACAAATTTGGATGAGCAACTGTCACACACCCTCCTTACAGCCTAGACCTAGTCCCAAGTGACTATCGTCTGTTCCCTGACTTGAAGAAACACCTGAGTGGAACGCACTTCAGAACCGATGAACTGAAAGGAACTGTTTTAAGCTATCTTCGCTGCACGGTGGGAGAATTCCACAATGCAGGCATACAAAAGATGGTACACCACACATAAAATGCATTGATCAGAACGGCAATTATGTCGAAAAATAGGAAAAAGTCTAAGCTTTCCAAAAATATATTATTCAATGTCAATAAATATGTTTTTCATTGTGAAAAAAAATTGGGAACCTTATTTTACAGACAACCCTCGTTAGTTATGCCAGGTGGTCTCAAAGGTCGACTTACCACCTCAAGAGTGAGGTGCGTAATGCGTTTAGAAGTCCAAAGAGAATATCATTCTAACATTTCTCTTACACTGGGTTGTAAGAAAGTAATCTCTGTAAAAAGAATAACAACGTTATAAATGCAGAACAAACTCTCAGCGAGGATGGAAACTAAATATTCAGGATTAAAGGCATTATGTCATTCTATAATGAAATTAAATTTAAAACATTTAAATAATTTTAATATACGTTTTTTATTTAACCTATTCATGGAGACATACAGATACATGCTGTAAAATTTGTAAAGTGTTTTTATTCAGTGAACATGAAATGGTGCATTTGACCTGAAATTTCACATCAAAGTTTAAAACACTGAATTGCTGTTTGTTGGAAACAGCAGGAAAACAGAACTTCAAAGGAAAATGAAAGTTTAGAGCAATGCAAGTAATAGAACTACTGCACATCGCAAAAGAGCATGTTTAAAAAAACTATGAGGCATCAATCTCCTCTATAGGTTACGACGCAGCTTCTCCTGCTCAGCTTTCTTGCCTATCACCCTTTAAAGCTGAATCAGTTTATCTATTATTAATGAGGAAAACATCATATGCATTATCTTTGTTTAAGGAATTGTTTAAACATACTTCTTAAAAATCGTTAATGCTACCACATAAAAGCAATGTTAATTGTTTAAATACCTGCAACAAAAGAATGTGCTGATTTTTAGTTTGGATGGAATAAAATTGATTATTTAGCTTCTTGATCGTGCATCAGAGGAGCACACACAAAAGTAAATAACTGGTGAAGCCATTGCTGGGCTGGCTAGACCAGGTGCAAGAAGATAAGAACATTTTTTGTCTCTTTCCCCTACACTCGTTAGTCCATTGGAAAACATTTGGAGCCAGCCATACAATGGGACATAGATATTTTATATTTTGCAAGGCTTTGTATCTAGTAAATATTCAAAATATAGTGTACTGTTAGATGAATAAAATTGCTTGAGCATACACTAAATTTGGGTTTGTTTTTATCTGCTTTCTTTTTTCTTTTACTTTTGCTGTTCTCTCTTTCTTTTCTCTCTCACACACACGCACGCACACACTCTTTTTCCAAAAAAATGCTTTTTTTTTATTCAGTGGACCTCAAAGATTATAGTTTTCAATAAAATCTGTATATGTTTGTGTGGAATTGTATACTTCCCCTACCTTCTACAGTTATGTAGTAGATAAAGTAATAAAGAAAAAACATTGAGACTAAAGCAGTTGAAGTAAGAAACTTGAGATGGATTTGATAGTTTTCATTATCCATAGTTCTAGAGTCTAGATCTAGACAGTACGTTTGCTAATTTTATTGAAAAATGTGCGATTCATTACCATACAATCTTTTGCACAGCCATGGAAAAATGACTGAATGCATTAGGAGAGCAGAACATTTCTAAATCCCACGTTGCGTTTCAGCATGGTTGATATTTTCAACATGCAGCCTGGGTTTATTGATAGTCTGTTCCATATATTATCGTCATCGGACATAGCAATAGGCAGTTTGCTACACTGTCCATTTCTTTTATCAGGAACAAATACAAATGTGCATGGTGATTTAACACAGAGCCTATTTGTGTCGCCTGACAGATAATAACATATAGAATAGACTATTCATAAACTCAGGCTGCCTGTTGGAAATATAGACTTATGTAAACTGTGCTCTAACAAGATGTGGGACTTACTAGCGCAAACATTCTGCTCTCCTAACACAATCAATTTTTCCATTACCGTATATTCTAATTCATTGTAGTTGCTCTTAAACATCTCCCAATATGCTATCACTCAATTTGAAAACAAGATTTGCACTGAAGCATAGGGTGCCATAGTTGCAATTCCCAAACTCAGTTAGCTCCTAATTTACAGAAAACTATTATGGAAACAAATTTTTCAAGCAAATTTGAGGTTTCAAACCACAAGTAATAAATGCCACACAAGACTCATTTTAAGAAGTCCACGCTTGGTTTTACAAGGGGTTAATCATCTTTCTCTTAACGTAAGGATGAATTAACCAACATTTAAATAATTTGAGTTGACAGCTGCAGAGACCTATTTTTAATTAGCACATGGTTCAAGAACACATTGTTCTTCAAACATTTCATCATTAACAGCCTCATTCATAGGTTAATATACCATTTACTGAGAAAGAGTATACAGCATTCTTTATTTAAAACCTAACGGTGCATGGCATTTTGTTTATGTGCGATTGGGTGTGCCACAGCTGGCTTTGCTCCTACATAAACTCTGTGTGTAAAGCACGTATAACGCTCTTACCTTACAGAAGATGCTGGAAATGTCGTTCACTCCCGGCTAAACAAACATTATATCACATTTTGATTTATACAATTAAGTTGGGCCATTGTAATATTTTCAATTTCAATTCTAATATTTTTTTTGTTCTTCCAATGTATGAAGATCTGTCTTGTAAACTTTTGTCTTTCAGGTTACCACACAAGTAAAAAAATCACACACTGTTTTACTGCTCGCAAAAGTTAAAGGCATGTGAACACTGGCCAATGCTCAAGCGAAGCACTGTTGCCAAAAGTAGTGCGGGAACCGGCAGAGGTTCTGCATCATAAGATGCGTGTACCACATTCGGCAGCACTGGTAGGAGGGGCAAGCTTAGGATTCGCTGGAGTCTGTAGTACGGCCCGCCTCCATATGCCTTTAACTTTTGCGAAGATTATAGATTGGGGGAGCGAGAGGACCATACACCAGCACTAATCATTCTATCTTCAAACACTTCCCTAATTTTATTCATGGACTCTGCTGTATGGGCAGTAGCAGAATCTTGTTGAAACCACCCATATGATTTCTCTTCTGCCAATTCATGATAAAATGGGGTCAAAATGTTATTTCAGTACCTCTCTGCATTTACAGTGTGCTCATGGAATATTGGACTGATAATGCGTCTAGTGCTAATGGCACACAAAACTCCAACTCTCCGATCACAGTGAGGGATTTCTTGAATGTGATGTGGATTTTCAGAGGCCCAGTACCGACTAGCCGTATGCACAATGGCAGCTGGTAATGGGGGAATCCAGGAAGGTCACAGAAGATGCAAAACACTGTGTGCTCCATTAGGTTTTAAATGAAGAACCCTGTACTTGGGAATATCGATACTGCAACAAAGGAATTGGTCAAAAGCTGGTTGACAGAAAAATAAATTCAAGAGAAAACTGAACATCAATGGAACTACAAACTAAAAAAGAAAAATACTTGAAAGTTCACTTACTGCCCATGAGTCCACACATTAAGCAGAATTTTCAAGAAATTTTGCATAATATTGGTTCCACAAAACAAGTACAACATAAGCTGCTTAATTCCATTCCTTGCAAACAGAAGTCAGATATTAACGGCATAAACTACCTTGATTGTGAACAAATTTCTGTAGGGCGACCAAAAGGAATATAAATATCAGAACAAAAGAGCACTTCAGGAACACCAAGTTCAGGTAAACCTGTAGTTTCAAACCATATTTAAAACCACTATGTTGGCAGGAATACCAAATTACTTAAATATGCGAAAAATCCCCTTGAACTGTCAGCTTGGGAGAAAATCATATCAAGAACTGAGAACCAATAAAATTCTAGTGGTCCATTTTGGGCAAACTATTCATCTCCAATACCACATCCCTCAGCACCATCTTCAGCTACAATCAGCTGGGAAGGAAAACAAGTGTACTCACTATTAAGTCTGATTTAAAAGCAGATTTGTCAACTGGTAGTGTTACTAAGATTGGCTTATATGATTTAAAATAAGTAATAAAATCTGTTTCATATTTAAAAAGAATTGGGATAGCAATCAAGCAGCATACTGTATTTGAGGAGCAACTAATCAAAACGCAACATGTTATAAAACAAAATGTTCAGGAAATTTAAAAAAAATAGGTAACATCTGAACCATTAGGGATACAAATTTCAATCCAATATCATTTTGTAGAGTTAACAGTTGTGATTAATATGTAATTAACAATAAAAAGGATCACAAAAAACTATAGATGCTATGACCACATTTTAGTTGGACATTTTGCATTTTGAAACAATTTTAGGGACATATTGCACTTTGATCTGACTACAAACATATATAAAATACTCAGCATGATGTCTCCAACAGTTTTATGCTGCAACTGTAGATCAATCTGTACAATTAAGGAGTTATAAAAAATGCATATTGTTTACTCCTTTTACATGAGAAGCAAATTTATGACACAATCATCAACACACGCAACAACAAATTGTCAGCATTCAGTTTTAAATCCCATAAATAGATTTATAATAGGTTTTTGATTAAAAAATTCTGCAGTTTATTGTAATATTCTTATGAGTCCTGCTAAACAGCTAATTATGAACCTTTTCAGATTCTAACAAGCTGCACATTCACATTTGCACATTCTTACAGACAATTGCAGAGTTGAGTTTAATTCATTTGCTCCATAGTGATTGAATCACTGAGGCATTCTTTGAAAAAAGAGAAGCCATCCATATCGCTCCAATTTTCCATGAACCTTGCTGTTAACAGCTTCCTTGCATCTTCCTTCTCTTCTTTCATATGAGTGACCATAGGCCTTGGTGCATTTCTGTTGAACCTTTTTTTCCCCTTTTAGTCATTGATATAAATTTCTTTAAAGGATCGTCACAGCAGTAAGTGGTTTCTGTCTTCATTTTAATGTTAACATTTTCTCTTGTACCAGTTTTTCTTGAGTGAATTCTCTTTATGTCGTTAATGCCATCAAGCACTTTCAAATTCTTTAAAAACCTTACCCATCCAGTCCACTCCCATCTCTCTGTATAGTTTTGCATATTTGTTTGGACTCAGAATTTCTGAAAGTTGGTGCTTTATTTCCAACTCGCCCAAAAACCCCATCTGCTTACAGAAATGAATGCCCACGAGCTGGATAAGCAATGACCATGATATGTGTGATGGTGAATGCTTCAGTAACTGGAAAGACAAAACATGTATAACACCTTAGTTTTTATTTTGTCTACCGCAACCATCTGCAAAGAACCTTATTCCAGTGGTGGATCTATCAAGTTGGATTTACTAAGAAAATCGGTAACAGCTGAATTTATTCCTCAGCCCCTCTCCCAGCATCTTTTTCTAGTCCATACATAAAACTTAGATTCCTTAGCATTTATGTCTGTCTCACACAAATTGTACAATGAAATCTAGCAAGAATAATAAGCTTCTCCTATTGCTAGTTTTGCTAGAAGTTGTACTTGTTGCACACTGAAAACCAAATTTTTCCTCCCAACTTATCGTTTTGGTTTTCATTCTTTTTCTTGAACCTCTTCCTTGTAGGTTTTTGCCAACAAATATGCCACTATCCATTTTTACTTTCTCTACTTTGCTAATGGCTTCATTGCCAGATGCAAGGCACTAGAAAACAACTTTCTCTACTGGGAAGTAGAAGTATTGTATTTCACCCAAAAATTTTATGTTGAGATTTCACTGGAAATATATATTTTGAGACCCCCTGAATAAAATAAAAAAAAAAAAAAAAATTAGAAAAAAGCCCGTGTGTTTGTGTCTGTCTGTGGGCAGCATAACTCTAAAACGAAAACTCAGTTAAAAACCAAAGTTGGTATTTAAGTTATGTCTTTCAAGGATGCGACACAAAGATTTTGAAGAAAATAGCCCCACCCTAAACTACCCTTTACATGGAAAATTTTGATTTTCTTGAAAATGGCTCTAACGATTATGATTAAAATGTCATGTTTAACATATTTGTATGACAAATGAAATGTATACTTTGAATTTTCTGGCTATAACCTATGTAGTCCTGTTTACTTTGGATGACTTTTGAATAACTTGTAAACTATAAGAGATAGACAAAATCTTATTGTACATAAAATGTCAATTTTTCTAAAACACACAATTTATGTCTAAATAAATTTTTACTTTCTCTACTGTAAGTACAAGGAAGTATTGTATTCCACCTAAAAATTCGATGTCGAGATTTCACCGGAAATATGTTTTGAGACCCTTTGAATCCAAAAGAAGCATTTTTTGAAAAGGTCTGTGTTTGTGTGTTCGTCTGTGTCTGTCAGTCTGTGGATAGCATAACTCAAAAACGAAGTCGGTTAAAAACCAAAGTTGGTATTTAAGTTTAATGTCTTTCTAGGATGTGACACGAAGATTTTGAAGAAAATAGTCCCACCCTAAACTACCCTTTACATGGAAAATTTTTCAAACATTTTGATTTTCTTGAAAATGGCTAACAATTATGATTAAAATGTCATGTTTAAGATATTTGTATGACAAATGAAATGTATATTTTGAATTTTTTGGCTATAGCCTATGTAGTCCTGTTTACTCTAGATGACTTTTGAATAACTCGTAAACCATAAGAGATAGATAAAATCTTACTATACAAAAAATGTGAATCTTGCTAAAACACACAATTTATGTAAGATTTAAAGCTTTCACAGCGCGCGTTATTAATAAAGGCTTCACGGGTGATCAGCCGTGTGAGATTTAAAACATTGAGCTTTCGGCCTTTGTAGACTCCATGGCCTTCATCAGAATGAAAAATAACCTTTAGCTTCCCGCTCCCCATATATATACAATGTTAGGTGGGAGGGGGTTGCGTTGCCCTGGCCAATGAGCGGGTTTACTGACATGTAAAAGAACTCCTGCTGGACAAAATTCTGGCACACCAGCGATGCTGATGTGATCCTGGCAATTGACAGTGTCGTTAAACAACAAAATAATTTAATTCCAATGAGCGGGTGACAATTTGTGATTGGGCCTTCAACTAAACCCTGCCTGGACAATAGCCATCAAACACATCCATTTTTTTTTTTTTTTTTGTGGTGGGGAAAAAGGCTACTTACGCCCTAACCGCATGCATGCATGCATGCAAGTGTAAGACTCCTACCCTGGCATCAAACCCGGGCAGCCTACTCACAAAAAAGCCCCACCGGAAGTCTTGAGGTCAAGACCTCTATGCTGCAGTACCGCATTAAGCACCTGCACATTCAGTGGTGAAGGATGGAAGCTGCCTGCCAGTGGCGGTAACAGCGAGTATTACTGATGTGCCGGAGGGCAAACATGACTTAAGCCCTGAGTGCCCCCTGGTAGTAATTAATGGTGATGTGTTTGATAGTTGATGGTGATATTTTGTGTTTCAGTCATTTGGCATCGTTAGGTGTTACATGTAGTGTAGATGGATGTGAGGGATGACTGAAATGAGCATGTTTAGTTTTAATCTCCACCCGAAGGATTCATTTCTTGTCCTTAGAGTATGTTTTTTTTTTTTAAAATCTTTTATTTTGGTATTTTTATCTTTTTTTTTTTTAAGGCCTATGATCTATACTAGAAATATTTAAGTTACGCTTATATAACTAGGTGCAGTTATGGTGACATGATTTACAACTTGTAGTTCTAACTTCTACTGTATCTGTTAATCTTACTCACTATGGTGATATCAAGCTTTAATCGTGTACCTGTTCTTGCCTGGTCATATAAGTGCACACATGGCGGGCTGTCTGCCTGAAGTGCAGGAGCGAGCCTGTGCCACTGCCGGGGAGGCCCTCGTCTCCCGGGGTCCGCCTTGGCTAGGTAGCACAAGGACTTGTGAGGGCTTAACAGTATGTATGTGTATTTTATTGTTATGTGTTTATTGTGTGCTTCCCTTCATCCCCTAACCAGCAATTTCATTGTACTAAATTATTCAGGTATTCCTGTATGTTGAGTTCAGGTTCGCCTATATTTATAGTGCGATCGAACAATGATAGAGGGCGGAGGTGTTTGTCGCGAGCCATATCATACTCCCCGAGCATTCTTATTTGCTCGTTGTGGTTCTTGTTATTTTTGGTGCACACGTTGCATGCCAGGTGTTTAATAAACTGCTTGATTGTGAGCATTTTTAGCTCTTCGTGTAGCTGGTACAAAGGAGCCTCTGGCTGTAGTTTTGCAATAATTCGCAGTATTCTATTTTGCATCGTTTGGAGGCACTTTATGTGCATTTTTGCCGCATATCCCCATACCGGGGCGGCGTAAGTTAAGATGGGTCAGATTAGCATTTTATAGAGCGTAAGTCCCATGCGTAGCTTAAGGCTGCTGTTCCGATTAATCAGCGGGTACAGTCTGTTGAGTTAGCCATTGGTCTTTGCTCTGGCCGCATTAATATGCTCACTCCATGTGAGATATACACATCCACTTTTTTTTTTTTTTTTTTTTAGGTGGAGGGGAAAAATCTTGTTACGAGACCCCATGGTACTGTGGGAGTCGCCATTGAAGATGGCCATACCCACTAAAAAACCCCATCCACCGGATTAGGAAGGTGAAAGCCTGCTGCGGTACCGCCTGTAGCACCCGCGCATTCAGTGGTGAAGATTGAGCTGGTTCGCATAGCGTAACCAGATGGAGAAGGTTAGGAGCTTGGAGACGAGCTTGACCGAAGCCCAGCTTGCCCCCTAGCAGAGTCATGGATGGTTTGGTAGGAGTCATTTGTGATTGCTGTCAGGAATCAGGGTGCTATGTATCTTGGCGTGAATACGCCGCGTCTGTTCGTGCGTCCACAACAGCAACTACAGTGATTCTGGACTAAGTTCTGACCCTCAAGAAAACATTGTGGCCGGTGACAAACATAGCCCGAAAGAGCAGGCCCAATCACAAATCGTCACCCGCTCATTGGCCAGGGCAACGCAACTCCCTCCCACCTAACATTGTGTATATATATATGGGGAGTGGGAAGCTAACAGTCATTTTTCATTCTGATGAAGGCCATGGAGTCTACAATGGCCGAAAGCTCAATGTTTTTAAACCTCACACGGCTGATCACTCATGAAGCCTTTATTAATCACACAATTTATGGCTAAATATTTTTTTTTTTTTTTTTTTGCTGAGTGGACCATTTTGGAGATATTCCATGTTATTTGTGTCAGTTTCGGGAAAACTTGAAACTTTCATGAAATGGAACACCGTTGTTAATTTTTTTTATTTGTTAAGCTTGCATAGAGAACGGGATCTCAAAGCTTTAAAACATTTGACTATCGCTCAAAGCCTACTGTATTTTAATATTCCCTTTGCACTTACAAAGAAATAAACAATAAGATAATTTGCACAAATGTTTATTTCACCTAAAATAAAGAAGATATAGTAATAAGAGTTTCTAGGAATGGTTAGTACAAGAGTAGAGAAAGTCATGTGAGTGCAACACATCAGACTTTTATACTTAAAACAGACTATTGAACTAAATGTCAAAGCCTACGACAATGAGCTATAAATTTTCAATAGCAAAATGCAAACCAACAATGTTACTAGACCAGTAGATTTAAATGAAGAAACGCTGAGAACATCTGATAGTGGACTTTTTTGGGTTTTGTTTCACTTTCAGTGATGGACAGTTTACATTTTGATTATCTTTTGAACAAGATAAAATACTCAGTCATGAACAGCGTGCTAATGTTTATCTGATTTGACATAAAACTCAGTTTTTCTTCTTCTTCTTTTTTTTTTTTTAAGTGGACTTTTTGCGTTTTGATTAGTTGCTCCTCACTTTTAAATGGAGATATACTATGGCTGTCACAAAATTCAATGGCAGGTGGCTTGATACAAAATCCAATCATAGGCTCGCCATGCCTTTCAGTGTTGTATAGTCAAACACACTATGAAATCACATAAAGCCAGTAATGCAAATATCATTTGAACCCACAAAATTTATTTGCACAATAGGAAATATCTTTCAGCCGCCATTAAAGTTTGCCTCTACCATTGGTGATACGCTTTCATTCAGAACACTGAATTACATTTTAGAGCATTGGTTTAATAGCAGAAAGATTACACATTCTTTATTACATTTTAACACACATCTGTGCTACACATAATACACACCATTGCAAGAAGTGAACAAGTACCATTAGCATGTTCTCATCACATGTTTCAGTTTCTGAAACTGTGAGAAATGAAAAAATAAAAGAGGCTCATACAGAGAAGGAAGTGTTAAACAACTTTTTGGTAACTCTGGATAGCAAAGTTAGCCATCTGCTAACTGTACAAGATCTAAAGTAGTGAATTGATGCACAGTAGGTAACATATCAAGAAAAGTTTCCTTTTTAAAATGATGCACATTACGATCATTTTAATAATAAATACACTGAACCTCTTCAAAAGGTTTATAAATCTTTGGTTACAATATACTTTTATTTACTTTTACTCTGTGAAAAAAAAGTGTAAACAAACTAATGAGCAAGGCTTTTGGCACTCCTCTGCAATGTACCTATGCACTGTTTTTTTTTCTTTCTTCAACTGTCAATAAGAGTTTGTACTAGTAGCCGCCAGGAACAATGGTGGTGACAGATAATGCACATGTAGGGGAAAGAGGGGAAGTGCTGCATTGCAACTGTTTCCCATCTTTCTCAGGAAATATTTGTACACATTATATCCCATTTACCTGACTTGACTATGAATAACACATTTGCTTGCATCTGCCATCTTCAGAACTGATAATGAACTTACTATCACACAACAGAGTGGACTTATTGCTCAGAATTACTTAATTTCACTGTAAAACTACAAATACTACCACACACGCACTCGTAAACAGACTACATTTGGTTGGCTAGAAAACACATGACTATGACGTCATTGGATATTTGTCTATTGTGCAACCACCTTCGTTCCTGACAGCAACTCTAATAATGACATACTTTAGATGAAAATCTCATGGCTGTCAATACTTTGTCCATGTTAACTAACAAGGGTAACATCAGGCCCTTCATTCTGAAAAGTTAGCTGCCGGTTTCAACTGCAAAGTTTTTATAGCAAAGATGAATTCTGCAGCAATAACGTTAACTAATATATCAATTAACTGTAATATCATAGTATGTCTATAGAGTTATTCTACTAATAAACTTGAATGGGGAATTCACAACAATTGAAGAGGTATCTCATAAGTAAATGTTGATAGGAGTACTAATATGAGAATATACAACTGTAAAAAAATGTATAGAAGTTAAACAAATAATAAATATTTAGTGACTAAAACATCATTTATCTTTGGTAATTGTGAATTAAAGTCCAATTCCAAGCAAGTTTCGCAAATCAATTACTTGCATCATCAGTGGCCTGAAACTTGTTTGGAATTGAAGTTTAATTCACAATTACCAAAGATAAGCAAAGTTTCAGTTACTAAATATTTATTAATATTTGTTGAAAATGGCACAGAACAAGGCTGTATTACTATGGGATGTATTTTCTTCTCTTACCAATATGATCAAGTAAACAGTTGGAGCAGTCCAGTTGCTACTGAACATTGCTTCTAGGGACTATACTTGGTCCTCAGTTCTGTAACCTTACACTCAGAACTGGCTGCTAATTTGCTTTCTTGTCGATGTTTTATGACAAATTGCTTCTGCTTAGAGATATATATTGGCACAAAGGGTTTTATGCTTCTCTAATTAGAAGTACAGCACAATCAGATAGATATCAACTCTTGAGAACAGTGCGATTTCCAAAAAATAATAATAGTCATCAAAAATACTGGAAACAAAACTATTCTAAATATTCTTTTATTGTTACACTGTGAAAAAGTCCTTGGTAAATGGTATTCATAAGAAAAATTATTGCATCTTGTCTTTTGGGGCTTCAAAATGTGCATCCTTTCAAACAGCTGCCAAAATGTCTAAAACTGGTCGCATTTACTTATAAACGCCAAAGCTGTTCTCTAAAAATTCAATTAAGGGTACAAATTTTAGATTAAATTATAAGCAACACCAGCTTATTGTTTTAGCATTAAGATGTCATAAATTCAATTGAACAACTTGGAGTTGCAAATGCACTCAAACTTTGTAGTTACATTTATAAATTTAAGCACCATGTTTGCTTCAATATCTTATAATAATTATCGTTTACATTAAGTTTCAAGCCATCCAGCCTAACTACTTTCTTAATCTTATAATTGAACAAAGAAATTTACCCTGATGCTATAAATTAATTTTAGTTTTGAGCATAATACAATACATTTTTAAAGGTCTAACATCTCTCCGTTATCACTCAGTCTTCACACTTATGCTGGAGTGCAAGAAAACTGCCATACAAGTAACTACTCCCTCCTTTAGCTAATGACTGAGTAAATTAGAGAAGTCTCTAAACTTCAGGCAGTTGCAAGAACAACATTATACGATCAGTTAATTACTCTTGTTTTCAAGAAGAGAAGTTGCAATTCGACAGAGCTAGTGTAATCGGGTACATAGTTATTGTAATCATATGTATGATGCCACTACACGGCGACAGAGCTTATGTAGTCAGCATAATCACTCTTATGATGTCGCTGCAACAAACAACTGCCACATGTTCGGGATTGCAATTTTAATTTTGTTGGTAAAGTCGTTTTGTGTTTTCTGCAAGCCAAAATGTAATAGAAGTAAAATGTGTTCACTTAAAAGGGACAGTGGGTGATTCCGACTTTAATGAGACAACATTATGTTCTTAAAAGACTACTTATTAACTCAGCATAACTTTGCACCTATCTCAGGATTCACTAAAATATGCTGGCATCTCTGATGGTGGAGTGACATAAACAGAATGATTAGTGGGTGAGTTGTGTGAACAAGGAGATAGCGGATAGAGAAAGCTCTTCATTTTCTTGCATTGGGTAGGGCAGCTTATTGAAATTGGAAACATGCATCAGTGCTAAAAATACTGATAAAAGACTGCTTTGTGACAAAACAGGATTTCCAGCACATATGCAATTTTAAATGAAATGTCAGTCTGGGTGCCTCAGCTGGCCCACTGATCCCAAGGTCATGGGTTCAAATCTGGCCCAGACCAATGGTTTTTAGGTGTGCTTAAAAACGGCAGCTCCATGTCAGTAATTTTACTGGCATATAAAAGAACTCTTGCAAGATGAAATTCTAGAACACTGTTGACGCTGGTGTGATCCTGGCAATTGACAGCATCGTTAAACAACAAAATAAAGTTAAAAAAAAACACACACAAACAAAATGCACTCAGATCCAATATAACCCATATCAGATGAAGATTCTACGATGAATAGAATAGAGATATAACACTTCCTGGCATACGACTATAATTCTATATACATATCAATCAACAATAATGCAGGATTCCATGGTTTACATATTATTGGAACTACCCTTTCTAATTACATGTTATTCTCGAATATTATTTATACATTTCACCTCTATATGGCAATAGTGTTTATTTACTTGTATCTAATGATGTCATATTATGAAAAAAATTAAGAGGAAACCATGTAATGAAAGCAATAATGGTGGTCATTCATTAGCTGTTTATAGATTCGAAATTAGACTTATAGTGATAATCAATTAGCATTGTAGATCAGTCTTGCAACTCATTTCAGAAGCAAATGAACACTTTAGCACTAACAAAACCTGTAAGTGCATTCTTGCAACCCAGCATTAGTGTGAGTAATTTACAGTTAAAAGTTACTGCAATGCATAGAATTTAAATGATTTGAAGCACTTGCTCTGTTACTGTACCTGTCCCCATGTTGATATCCAAACTTTTCTTGAGCAAGTCCTTCATATTGCATAATGAATGTATTGTCACCTTCAAATAGAGCATATGTTGGAAGTGTTGTTCAATTGATGTTTCAATGCATAAGATGGTCCTGGCAGAGAAATAAGTGTCGAGAGGTATACAGTGCATGACCACAACTCAGGTGCTGTTAAAGGCATGGCCGCTCAATCTGACAGCACCATATAAGCAGCTTTCATCTCTCTGGTTCTTTTTAAGTCCCTGTACATAATACCCTAAAAAGTAGTAAACGCTAAAAAGGCATTGTGAGAAAAATGAGAAAATGTCTTTTTTAATGGAAATTACTTGAAGCAGGGAGTAGAGAGTTTCAAATGTATTATGACATTCATGTTCATACCTGGAACCAAAGAAATTGGAGCCCAGCAATATATCAGATTTGAAACTTTTTTCTTCTTTCCTCATTGAGGAGTGGTCAGTGTTTTAAAACCTAACTAAACTTATTTTTGCATCTAACGTTGTTCAGTGCAGATAGTCTTTCAGCTTAGTTTACTTTTATGGTATATATATTAAAAAATGCAATTTTAGGTAATCTTAAATGAACTTTAGCTTCAGAACTAAGATTGCTTTAATGAATATAGAGTAATTATCTCCTCATTGGTTAGTCTACACATGCAGGTTTGAAACCATATGGAGCAATAAAATTTACTTTACAATTATCTTTAAAAAAAATACATTAAATACCAAGAATTTATATCAAAAGAATATTGTAGACCAGTCTATAAAGAAATGAATATCCTGTATAAATTATGTTTTTTAAAAGTATAAATATTTCAAACTCACTTTATATTACATCATTCCTACTCTATTAAAAAAACACAGAACTTATTTTAAACAAACACCGAATATGTGAAATTATTATTTTTAGGCTTCCTGGTTTCTTTGACAGAGAACTTAATTTTAACATTTTCAACAAATATCTTCAACCAAATTTTTACAATTTTCTCCAGTTTCCAAGAGTAATTTGCTCTACACTACAGTATAAAGCATAATAATTAAGAACAGAACAATTATTTCCAAATATAGTTTACACAGAATTAGAATGTGTTGTTACTACCACTTTGGAGAAAAACACGACTCATAACAGTCCAAAACTCCTTGCTTCCTATAAGTGAGCGAGTGACATTTAAGGACCCAAGATATAACTTTCTAATAGTTCTAATTTACACAAATGATATGAAATAGTTCAAACATAATAACATTTATTTTACAATTCTATCAAATGGCGGTTATATCAGCTTCATTAGTGTGCCAGAGTTATAGCTCACGGTAGCATTTTCACATGCCAGTAAATCCACCATCATGAGGCTGTTGCATTTAAGCACACTTAAATGGCATAATTCTGAACAGGGATTAAATCTGCAACTTTTGGGTCAGAAACCTGGTACCCAATAGAGTATGTGGCCTGGATTGATTAAACAATGTATATTGCTTTATTTTTACAAAAGTAATAGTGTTCATGCCAGGTTGCATAACTGGCTAGAAGGGCTCGGGGCATTGACCATGTCTAACCCTCCAGTTCATGATGCCTGTAGTGGGCAGAGGTGGGGAACGCAGTGGCCAGGCAGAAAGCCTTGACCCATCAGGGCTATTGCACTAGGGTTAGTTAACAGTGTTCATGAAACATTTTCTGATTCCAAAAAGTAGGAAGGTATATGTTGCATTTTTTAAAAAATGTTGAACAACTAGACAGCTCAGATAATTATTTATAAATGAATATGGCATGCCATTATTTCTACTAAATACTAATAATACTAAGTTTTGTTTCCTACAAAACAGTCTTGAGGTTATAAAATATTTTGACTTTTAACACAGAGGCAGTAAACAGTGTAAGAGCAATGGTTTACTGCAAAATCTGGGTCACTGAAATGATGTATGCATATATATTAGTCAACTTTCAAGGAGAATGGGATGGCAAATGTCTCATCCTGCTAACAAAAATGCTTATCTGTAATAGGAAACTACCAGTTTTACTTTTGTTTCTTCAATTATACCAATATTAAATCTTATTGTACATAGCCTTCGGTTAGATCTTCCTGTATGATTCCTATGCAACAACAAAGCTCTTGTAGAGAAGCAAAAAGACAATTTATAAAGATTCCCTGCTGTTTGTGCCGAGAAATAATTTGTAATGATGTAAATTGACTTAGGGAAACAGAATCTACTCTGGATCAGAACTTCTTGGGTTACCTGCCATGTAATAAAATTGCTTGAGCTTATGGCCATTCTATTTCTATGGTCTTCTTCAGGAAGCGAAGAGTCTTGAGCAACCTTATTATATGATTGATAACCCAAGAAGCTCTGATCAACTATCTTTATCATGAAAAGTTCAAATCTTATAGGAACTATTTTGATAAAGGAACTGTAATTTAACTGCCATGTCCTTACAGAGGAAAAAACCTCTATGATATTGCAGAACAAAGTGCAAATAAATCTCTGAGAAAGCTAGCACTGGAGTCAGAAAGTTTCCAAACCTTAGCTTGGAATGCCACTAAACTTTCAAAATTAAAACTCTTTCAGGAATTGCAACCACATCATGTGAGTTGGGTTAATTTCTGCAATTAAGATATGTTAGTGATTGCTCTAATGATCAACATTTAATTTGTTTTACAGATAAAGCATGAAGAATTAATCAATATTAATGCAAATTTTCGTAAAAGGTGTATGAAATGTATGGCAACACAAGGACATAATTTCCAACATCTACCATGAACATAAGTGGTTACCACTTTCACTAATACCTTTGCAATTTTTTAATACATTTTGTAGATACATGTCACACACCAAATGTAACTTGACTTTGGAATGGCAAAATCAAACTGAAATTCCTAGCTATGGCATTGAATTTTTCAGTGTGATTCTACCTTTCCAATCCTTGTCTTACATATGACTTGTGCGGAAGAACAATTACTTATAACCAATTGATAGATTTAACACACCTTAAATTACCCTGTTTGCTAGTAATTACAAACAAGGAACATATAATTTTTATTTATGTGCATGTTAATTCCTAGATGTTTAAGCTAATACTTTGGCAGATTGTATTGTAATGTTATAAAATTTATACAGATCTCTGGGAGAGTTCAGACCTATTGTGAGGGGTCAACTTCTGTTATACATTGTTAAGGTATGTGCATACAAAGTTTTAGGTTAAAATTTAAATAACTTACAGTTTTACTACTTGGCAAAGCAACGAGGCATATTGACCTTGGTAGTTGAGCGCTGCAATCGCTTCTTATTTTGTTTATTAGAAGAGCGAAATAATAGTAACTTGGCGTTTAGTCAGTGATACAACACAAATAGATGATCTCTCATGCCTGCTGATATACAAGACGTTGTCCTGAAGATATGACTGCATCTGAACAGTGTACATATTCTGTCTCGCCGTGTTTGTGTGATAAGCTCATGTAAACAGCTGGACAGTTTCACATTATTTCCAATACACCTCATGGCTTTGCCAAGTAGTATAGAAAACAGTTTGGGGTTTCTAGCAAGAGAATCATCCTCTAAAAATTGGCTCTATCTCTATGACTTGGAAATTTATTGGTTTGATGACAGTAGATGATTGACTAATTAGTCATTGGTTTCAACACCACACTGTTCCTGGTTAATGTATTTAATTGAAGAAATCTTCTTCCTCCATTGTGTGACATCACAAGAAGTCTGTCATTGGCATTCCAATGTGCATGTGTGATAACATCAACCACCCAGGTACACTGTCATTTTATATGTAACTTCCTACGTCATGCCAAATAAATACAAAGTGTTAGTTATCTCTTACATGGTATTTGTTGTTTTCATTTTCAACTTGTGAGCAACATTCTTTTTGCAGGCTTACATGAACTGATGTTGGTATGACATCCCATGATATTCCCATTTCTATATTTATACAGCTACCTATTTTATTTTAGCTACTAATACTATAAAGTGAGTATTAAAATAATTCTGGATTTTAATGGTGTTAAAGGCATGTAAAAATCTCACTCCCTAAGTAAAGTTGGCATTTTTGTCATGTATTTGTGAACTTCTAATAGCTACTGACAAAATTATTATAGTACACTACTTTTTTTCTTACAGAGAAAAGTACAGTATTCATCTAATATTTATGTTCCTGTTCTTTTTTATACAAATACTAATGTATGCTTTATTAGAAGTGTTGATTTAAGTTTTCCATCCTTTAACTCTGTTAAAATATCATTAATATGTCAAACTCAGCATTTTTCAGCACCAAATAACCTCTTGGAGGATATCCATACAGAAAGTAGATTCTAAAAAGCACCATTTGACATTAACACATTTGTAAGTAAAACCATCTAGGTGTGCTTACTTCCTAATAAAGGAAAAATGATGGAAAGTTGCGAAAAAGATAATGACTGAAAGTGTAGAGAATCAAAGTGAGCTAAAATTTGTCAATAAATATAAGAGAAATAGAGATGAAAAATCCAGTGTAGATCTAGAATACACATCTAAAGAAGCACCTTGATATTTTTAGTTTTGGTACCATGTCAGCTTAGAAAGGCATTCTATTTTTACATCCTTAGAGTGAAGAGTACTACTGTTTGAAGCATGTACTTAAATTAAATTACAGTTCACGTGACTTCTTCTTTCTCTTGGCTATCATCTGATTTGTGCCCAAGGAACAGCAATGGAAACATCCCTAGTAAGCAGCCAATTGTCACACCCATTACTCTTCCCTGTAATTCAAAGAAAATGGTATTTGTTTGACAATTACAATTTAATCAGAAATAAAACCTCTAAAGGTTATAAAGGTTTTACTATAAGCATGTGGTAAATTAAATAACTCTAAACAAATCAGATTAGATTAGATTACATTCAATGAGTTCACAAGTAGCCATAGAAGCCCGTGAATATTGAAATGTCAATGACAATGTACAGTATAGCATAAAATCACATATACAGGCACAAAAAACAAAGCAGGCATAGTTGAGAAACACAATCAAATCTTCCCTGCAGTTATAACATTAACATAATGTATATTTACAAATACAAATTAACTTTGTTTTAAACTTTTACTAGCTTTTCCTGCCACGTGCCATTATTTGGTTATATAATTAGCATTGAATGGCATCTTTTGTCAGTTGTTCAATACATATAGATTTAAGTAGTTATCAAGCAGGCATCAAATGTAATTAACAGTGATTTCTCACTAAAACAGCTAGAAACTACATACTTACAAAAGCTACATAAGCATCAACAGGATAATTTGTCATTCAGATAATCTTGTACAGAATAAAATGATTTTGAGCATAGGTACTCTTTAGCAGCAATTTTAAAAGCATTGAAATTGTCAACTTTTCCCTTAAGATCACTAGGAAGAGCATTAAATTTTTTATGGCTTCATGAGATACACCTTTCTGGAAGCAAGAAAGTTTTGCACTGGGATGATGGATGTTATCCTCTGTCTAGTAGTGTTTATCTCATGAATGTTTCTGTATCTTTTATAACTTAGATAAAATTCAACAAAAATTATTTTAAGTATGGAAACACTTTGGCAACCTTTCTGCTGGCACCTCTCATATACTTTTTCTGCTGAGAAGGCAGTGGAGTCAATGATACTGAGATAAAATTAGAAAAGTTCATGCACAACCATATTTAAAATACAATCAGTTACATTGGTCGAGAAGACTGTATAACAAGTCGGAAGGGATCAGGGCACAGATCAGGTCCCACTTCCAGTACTGCATCCCACTCATAATGCCTGTGGTGAGCAGAGAGGGGGATGCAATGGTCAGGCGGTAGGCCTTGACCCAGATGAGCTGTTGTACCACGGTGTCTTTTTATCAGTTACATAAAACTTAAAACAAGCAAATCAAAAGTTCAATGGTGGAAATAAATTTATAGATTTTTGCAGCAGCCACAAATATTTTTCAGTTCGGTTGAAACTTTTGCAACTTTCCAAAGTATTCTCCATTATTACAAATACACTTCTGCATTTGCTCAAATCAGTTTGAAAGTGCATCTCACCAACCTTGTTTTGCAAGGTCATTTACAGCTTCGATGTAGGCCCTAATGGCATCTTCATGTGATGAGGAATGGTGACCATGGAGGTCTTTTCCTTTCCTTCTTTTGTTTTGGAAAAAAGGAAAAAGTAACATGGTGCTAAAGCAAATCTGGAGAATAAGGACTCTGAAGTTTTGATTGGCCAAGAAATGAGGCGATCTGAGTGCAATGTGTGCTTAAGCATTGACATAATGAAGCAGAAGGAGAGAGCTGTCTTTGATTTTGCTTGGTTTTCCATGCTGCAATGACTGATGCCAGATATACCACTCTGCAGTAACTGTTTTTCTGGGCATCTACAGTGACCTTGTTCTCAAAAACTGATTAAGATATACATTTTATTTGTTGTACAAAGTAATTGTTAACGGCCATTTTTGAGAAGATCAAAACAATTTAAGAATATTTGCATGTAGAGTAAAGTGTAGTTTGGGGTGTGGAGGAGAGGATTTTCTGTATATATATATAACTGCCCGCCCGCAACAAGTGAAAAACATATATATATATATAATATTCACTCTCCACACAAAATCTGTTTCTTACATGTTTTAATTTTGATTTAAGAGTTCTTCAAAACATGTATTTTTAGGAAAACATGATATCAAATGTTTAGGTAGAATACAATATTTCCTCTGCTCAGCCAATATAAGTAAATGGAAGATAAGGTAAAAGGTAACTGTCATATCAACCATAGGACATTGAAATAAAACAAAGCCAGAATTTTGTAACAGCAATGCAGAATGAACCGCAGCAGAGCTACTTGAGTAGTCATACAATTCACTCGGTCTGGTTCCTATTGTTGGCTTGTGTAGGCCATTTAATCTGGTTAGCTGGTACAAGGAGTTTATGTCTGTTGGTACAAGCATTGCTTCCATGCTACTCATATTTAAATGGGTGGTGGCCCTTATTTTGGTATCCTGCATTAAAAGTAGCAGCTAATTTGTTGTATGTAGCCATGAATTGCTTCTGTAACCAACATTTTGAGGTAGTAGATTTTAACAAGAAGGATTTGATACTTGTATCAAATAGAGCTTGAAACAGCTCTGTGACAACCAAATAATGACTAGTTTTTAGAGAACTGGAAAATTACACTAATACAAATAGTAATGTCGTACTGTTTCACCTTTCTAAGAAAATTTTTATCCACTAAAATGTGTCACTTTTCTTCAGAACTGCCACATATCTATTTACTAAATTTTAAGAATTACTATCTTTTATCCAAAGAAAGCAATATTGGTAGAGAAATAAATAGAATTGCTGTAGAAAATGTCAAGTAACAAACCCAAGTTGCCAAGGCTCTATTATACACAAGAAACTATCACTGTTTTCTAACAAGTCTGAGAACCACTTATAATTAATTTTCTTAGTCACAGGCAATGTGCCATGTCACTAACCATATTAGCAGCATGTCGAGATGTAGGCATGTCCAACTGGATGGGTGACAACTTGGGTGGCTTCATGCCGATGCGACTTGTCATACGTTCCACATACCAAGCGGACCCAATGCCCATGACATCTGAGATGGTATTTCCCAAAGCTGCAGCAGCCATTGTAGACAGCACCATCACACTGCCCAGCATGAGTTCAATTTGGTCTCCCTGTTAACATACAAATTTCAGATATGTAAGGTGAACCACAAAACAGCTATAAATTTATGAATAAGCAGGATGATTGCTATATTAAAGTTATACAATATACTTAGAAAAGCTAGTATTTTGAGTTAATATTTTAAGCACATACAGAATGTCAATTATATAATTGATTCATGAATGAGAGAGGTTCTTTTGGAAATTAACTATACTCTGATCACCAATTTTAATGCATTCACTGCACAGCCAAAACAGAAGTTAGAAGTTGCTAAGCAGTAAGGGGTATGAACTGAAATTGCAAATCATGGGGTACAAGATTGCACTTGACGTATATTTTCATAAACTTGGCTTTGTGCAGCATATGCCATTTATATTGATATGAGGGTTACTCAGAATGTAATGCACTGCATTATTTTCTCATCTGAAAACAATGTTATGAATTTGAAACTTTAGGTACACATTATTCGAAGTTTTTGGAATGTACACACACATTTTTCATTTCCTCTGATAGTGTAGCTGCAGAAATGTTCCAGAATGGTGTCTGTAAGTATTGCATGTTACAAGCAGTGTGTTGTCATTAAATTTCTCACTGCAGAGAATGAAACTGTTGGGAATATTCTCAATTATCTGTGTGCAGTCTATGGAGTTGACTGAAGTGTGTTTAGTCACTAGGCAGAGAGGGTGAGGCCATTAGAAGGCAACTGCTTCCACCTGTGAGGTCATGATCAGTGGGTTTTGGCACTGTGAGGGTGTCATGCTCATTGATGCAATGCCAAGGGGCAGCAGTATTAATTCTGAACCATATGTCAATGCATTAACCAAACTCAAGAAATGCTTCTAGGGATTTCAGTGCCACTATAACCAAGGTGATTGATTGATTCAACATGATAACGCTCAGCTTCACATAAGTTTGGAGACTTTCTCTGAACAGGGTTGGACAGTATTACCCCATCCACCCTACAGCCCTGAGGCTGCAATTCCCTGACTTTCACTTGTTTGGACCATTAAGGGAAGAACAAAGAGAGATTTCTGCAGTGAAAAATGGCTTCGTGACCAGAACAAGAAGTGGTACCAATGCACCCTTGATCTCATTGGGGGATGGGCATAGAGCTACAGAACTGGAAAGAGATTACTTGGAAAAATTAGGATTGTAGAAAAAGCATCATTCTTTCTTGTGTGTAACTTTCATTGTGTGGAATAAATAATTGTTGAAGAAAGAAAATGTGGTGTAGGTATTACCTTCCAGGTGACCCTCATACAATATTTTTCTACAAGTTAAATAAGGGATGCACTATATTCATATACATTTTTAATTTTTTACTGGCATCCATAATGTTCCATTGTGTTTGGCAATGAGTCACTTGTGGCTACTACTGTCCTAGCTCCTGTTAAAAGAACAGGACAAAGGGTTGTAAACTCGGTACCTATAGTGCATTCCTCAAGTGTTCAGTGTATGGCCAGATTAGTAGGATCTCTCTGGAAAGAGGTGTAACCACTAAAGAGGTTTGCAGGTGATCAGTGGCTGTGTTTGGGTAAGCTTAACCACTACAGAAAAGCAAGCACAACTGGGTGGAAGGTATGGGTAAACCCCACTCAACAGAGCAGTAGACAAATTCTTGGAAGAGTGTGATGATAGCATTGCTGAGGTGTAATTTTTGATGCTGCCAAATACTATGCTCTTCAAACAGGGGCCATCTGATAATTGCCTTTGCAGATGGTGCTCATTGTCTCATCAATGCTCTGAAAGAACTTCTTTTTGTGGAGTTTGAAACCTGAAACCAATTGTTCAGGAAGGAGTATGACACATTCAGAATAAATGCTTCTAAGGATGCTAAGGATTCTAACGAATCTAGAGAGGCTGCCACCATGTAGCACAGGTGCATATAACTGAAAGGGAACTATATTGGGAGGATGAAACTTTTTATCATGATCCAAGAAACTAAATGCTCTGCAACATCAATGAAAAAGCATCTTCTTGCTTCTGATGCTCAAATAGGAACTCAGAAGTATAGGTCAAGTGACACAATGGAAAGGCAAACTTATTGTTAGCAAAGGACTAGCGGGATGACAGTGGTGTGCTTTGTACATGGTTGTAAAGACATACAACCCGCCCTCTCCACTTGTATACCCCAAATGGTGTTAGATCATGACGCAAATATTCCTCTTCCATATGTCGATTTAACGTCGTCTTTAAGATCTAAAAGATCTCGTCCCAGGATATCTCCTATCCTGTTTGCTGTCCCGGTATCTGACTAGCTCTAGCAAGAGGTCCTAATCTGCAAGGTATGCGTGAGTTGGGGTAGGAATGGAACCAAACGAAGAATTAACCAATATTTGACTTTATTTGCAAATTTCCAGATTTGTGGAGCACTGCCGACGATATCTAAATATAATGTAACTTTCTAACTTTAACTGTAACTTTATAATATTTGAACTTTGTCACCCTTTGGCAACCGCCGAAAAATGTATACGCGCCAGCTTACGTACAAATCACAAATTGCACGTGCGCTCTCTGCTCGATTCAAGACGAATGTGTCTTGCGTTGCATGTGTTTCGCGTGGGCGACACGAAGGAAGCGATTTCCATTGGTCAAGTTTTGAGCAGTTCATGGTAAGATACGAATCAGCCCGCGGATTTTATCTGTGCTTTGCTCGCACAACAATTGTAATCTTTATCATTCATCTAATCTGCCTAGACTTCCATTCTTGAGGCTTTAACATATTCATCTTAATTACAACGGTTCTTCTTAACTATCGATTAGAATCTCCTTTTACTTCCTTCTATTATTACGTATATTCATCTTATAATTGCGGTTTCAATCATATGCAATTAGTTGGCTCCCTCTGTTTTACCAGGTTACAAATTATGAGGGGCAGTCAAGTGAAACCCGAACACCTGCTATAAAGCGACAATGGAATTTGTTTTAATTAAAATAATTGGCATAAATGAGAAACAAGATGGTCAATTCAGTCTTGTAAAAAATGTAGGTTGCCAACGGATCCATTCTTGCACTTCCTCGTCCAAATGAGACCAACCTCCACAAATGTCGTTCTTCAGGTCACCAAAATGTGGAAGTCACAAGGGGAAAGATCTGGGCTGTACAGAGGGTGCTTAAGTGTTTCCCAGCCAAAACTCTGAAGCCTATCCCTCACCAGATTAGTAGTATGGTGACAGACATTATCATGTAAAAGAACGATTCCATCCGACAGAATTTCAGGGTGTTTTTGATTTTATGGTGTGTCGCAGTTTCCGCAACATGTCTGCATAGCACTGCACACTGATTGTGGCTCATGCTCTAGAAAGTTGACAAGCAGGAGGCCCCTGCAATCAAAGAAGAATATAATCATGACTTTACCAGAACTCGTATGGACAACTTTGGATTTCTTTGGCGGGGAGCATCGACGTGTTTTCATTGTTAGTTTTGCCATTTGCTCTTGGGCTCGAAATTGTGGCACCACGTTTTGTCCCCTGTGACGATAACTGACAGAAACGCATACTCGGTACCACTACATATGACTCAGAGATGTAGCCATTTTGCTAGTCTTTTGTCCAATGATGGCTGGCATTGAAGGACTCTAGGATGGTACCCTCGCTGAAATAACATGCACATTACACAGTAGGACATTTTATTAGACTCTTAATACACAGGCTTGCCAATACAAGAAATTGACAGAAACTACATTTCACAGGTTGAATTTCCCTAACATACCGCCCTACCAAAGGGCAGTAGCCTTTTGCAATTTTTTGTTTAATGCAAGATAATTAAAATTGACAGCAATAATGCAAATAAAGTTAAAACAATATTATATATAATGATAATGTTCACAAGTTTATCTTTAGTCACTTCTAAAAAAGAAGTTAGGCATCGGTAGCACACACAACTTCTGGATAGGACCAAGGCCATCTCTGGCTAAACAGGTCTGGAGGATGAAAGATATTACATTAATGACGTCATCATCGGGGGCTCCTGTTTATCACCTGCTTGTTTATTATGGGAATGTAACATATCAGTGCGTGGTTGGGATGTTAAGAAGTTGCTTGTGTCTTACAACGTGTCAGTAAACAATTAAGTGAACGAAAAATCGAATTACAAAGTGGTGTAGTTTTGAATACAAAATGCTTAGGAAGTGTTGTGTGCCGGGTTGTACCTCAAACTATAAAACAAGTGTGGAAAAGTATGTAACAGTGTTTTCCTTCCAAAGGATCCACGCAAGAGAGAGCAGTGGGTGCATGCTATTCAAAGGGATAATTATGAACCAGGTGTTGCTGCTGTGGTATGTATTAAACATTTTTCTGAACAGCACATAGTGAGGGAATTTACTGCCACACGAAAGGATGGAAGTGTTCTTGTAGTACCCAGAACAACTTCTAAACTTACTGAAGACGGATGCCCCTTGGTGTTTCCTAATTTACCATCCTACCTGACTTCCGAACCAGCACCCAAATGTAGGGATCCAGAAGAAAGAAGAGGGGAAATGTGAAAAGAGAATGCAGCAGCATTTCGTAAATGGCTCGAAGATGACAAAATGGTTGATTTTCAGAGCTTTAAAAATAGAGTTAATGACATGAAATTAGAGGGATTCACCGTCATCATAAAAGAAAACTATGTAATTTTTGTGAAAATTGATACTGAAGAAATTCCTAAATTGTAGCAGCATTGAAAATTAATTCCAATTTTATTATTCAGGTTTTACAGGATAAAATTGTAATACCCAACAGTAAGTTTAAATGGATTCTCGGTAAACAAATGATATTGGCTAAATAGTCTAAATTTGATGCTCTTTTAAGTCATGTGAATGGGTTCACAATAGCAAGTGAACAAACAGAGCATAAACTACTTCAGGCTACCAACATTTTAAAGGAATGTAGGGAGGACATGAATGAAGATTCCACAGAATACCTAAAAACTAAATTCCTAGAAGAGCAGGTAAAATTGGTCAGTCAAAAGTCAATTAAATATAAGCCCGATACCCTGTTATGGGCTTGCTCAATTTATTTTTCGAAAAATAAATGCGGCTACCATAACATAAACCATATCACTTAAGTAATAAAACATATTCACTAACATTTTTCTATAGATAACTATATGTGGACTATTCCACTCAGGCGTGACTTGGTTGAGATCAACCAATCATGTGTATAACAGTTTTAAATTTCAACCAATGTCAGACTTCATTCGTGAAAAAATTATCACATTTCATTATCACATCCTCTGCGTTAATGTTATGATCAGGTAAGAGAATCTAGCTGCATTGTCCTACAGATGCACAACTTACTAATTTGACGCAACAGAGACGCTATTCAAATGTCAAAAATGGCTGACTCGCTTCGATGAGGGATCTAACGCCGAAATAGATGAACTAATTTGATGAGGGAAACCTCAGAATACAACAGGAAATATGTTTGGAATCAGTTTGACAAATTTTGTATTGAACGAAATTACAAAATTAACTCCAACTTCCGACATTGCCAATATCTTAAAAAAATTGAGCATCAATATGAGAATCCTGTAGGCCGTGCCAATGGACGCTAAATTATTTTTAAAATTATTTTGTTGTTTAACGACACTGTTAATTGCCGGATCATATCAGCGTCGCTGGTGTGCGGGAATTTTGTCCCGCGGGAGTTCTTTTACATGCCAGTAAATATACTAATATGGAGCTGTCGTTTTTAAGCACACTTAAAAATCATCGGTCTGGGCCGGATTTGAACCCGTGACTTTGGAATCAGTAAGCCAGCGTCTAACCAATTGAGACACCCAGACCGACCAATGAACGGTGATGTATGTATTCATGCTACGTTTCTTTTAAGAGGTTGATAATTACAACACAGCATTTAAATAACATTTCATAGGCTATATCCTCCTTTAATTCGTGAAATAGCCTTAATAAATACACCTCGTGATAGTAAAATTTTCAAGATAAACTGAGTCACTCGCGGCATTACTTATGATAAATGCTGCAGATTGTGGACATCAAGTTCGTTAGGGCAGCACTATTCACAAAACGAACTCATCTATTAATCTGGATGTGTTATTTGCAGAAATCATGGCGCTTAGAGTTACGCTTAACGCTGCGGCAATATGTTCAGAAGTTTTCTAGACCTTCTGCTGTAGAATACAGAATGATTATCCGTCTGTCTGTGTATGTGTGTCTGTATGTGCCTGTCTGTGTTTGTGCGTATGTGTGTGCGTTAGAAAAGTTGAAAGAGATCGAAAACAAAGGTTTCACGAGCAAGGGAAAACGATTTTCAACTTTTCGCAAATCTTTTCCCTGTGGATATTCATGTAATGTAAAATCACAACTAGAAACAATCGTGATGACCAATTTGCCAACTTCCACCTTAGATGATGATGAGGTGGTGGTGGTCGTGATGGTGGTGGTCGTGGTGGTGGTGGTGGTCGTGGTGGTTGTGGTGATGGTGATGGTGATGGTGGTGGTGGTGGTAGTGGTGTTGGTAGTGGTGGTCGTGGTGGCGGTGGTGTTGGTAGTGGTGGTCGCGGTGGCGGTTGTGGCGGTGGTGCTGTTGTTGGTGGTGGTGGTCGTGGTGATGTGATGGTAGTGGTGTTGGTAGTGGTGGTCGTGGTGGCGATGGTGGTGGTAGTGGTGTTGGTAGTGGTGGCGGTGGTGGTGATGGTGGTGGTCGTGGTGATGGTGGTGGCGGTGGTGGTGGTGGCGGTGGTGTTTGTAGTGGTGGTCATGGTGGCGGTTGTGGCGGTGGTGCTGTTGTTGGTGGTGGTGATGGTCGTGGTGATGTGGTGGTAGTGGTGTTGGTAGTGGTGGTCGTGGTGGCGGTGGTGGTGGTAGTGGTGTTGGTAGTGGTGGCGGTGGTGGTGATGGTGGTGGTCGTGGTGATGGTGGTGGCGGTGGTGGTGGTGGCGGTGGTGTTTGTAGTGGTGGTCATGGTGGCGGTTGTGGCGGTGGTGGTGATGGTGGTGGTGGTCGTGGTGATGGTGGTGGTAGTGGTGTTGGTAGTGGTGGTCGTGGTGGCGGTGATGGCGGTGGTGGTGGCGGTGGTGGTAGTGGTGGTGGTAGTGGTGTTGGTAGTGGTGGTCGTGGTGGCGGTGGTGGTGGTCGTGGTGATGGTGGTGTTGGTAGTGGTGGTCGTGGTGGCGGTGGTGGTGGTAGTGGTATTGGTAGTGGTGGTAGTGGTGGTCGTGGTGGCGGTGGTGGTGGTAGTGGTGGTCGTGGTGGCGGTGATGGCGGTGGTGGTGGCGGTGGTGGTAGTGGTGGTCGTGGTGGCGGTGGTGGTGGTAGTGGTGGTCGTGGTGGCGGTGATGGCGGTGGTGGCGGTGGTGGTGGTAGTGGTGGTCGTGGTGGCGGTGATGGCGGTGGTGGCGGTGGTGGTGGTAGTGGTGGTCGTGGTGGCGGTGATGGCGGTGGTGTTGGCAGTGGTGGTAGTGGTGGTCGTGGTGGCGGTGGTGGTGGTAGTGGTGTTGGTAGTGATGGTGGTAGTGGTGTTGGTAGTGGTGATGGTGGTGGTAGTGGTGTTGGTAGTGGTGGTCGTGGTGGCGGTGGTGGTAGTGGTGTTGGTAGTGGTGGTCGTGGTGGTCGTGGTGGCGGTGGTGGTGGTAGTGGTGTTGGTAGTGATGGTGGTAGTGGTGTTGGTAGTGGTGATGGTGGTGGTAGTGGTGTTGGTAGTGGTGGTCGTGGTGGCGGTGGTGGTAGTGGTGTTGGTAGTGGTGGTCGTGGTGGCGGTGGTGGTGATTGTGGTCGTGGTGGTGGTGGTGGCGGCGGTGGTGGCGTTTTTTTTTTAAATTAACGTCCTCCAACCTAATGTCATATCGGACGGTGAATGAATGAAATGAGTGAAATGATGCTCAAATGAGCCCGAGGTCCATTGAGCTTTAAGTTACCCGACATTCGTCTCTCAGGATAAGGGAAAACCTCGGAAAAAACCTTACCCGGATAACTTACCCTAAGCGAGATTCGAGCTCGCGACCTCTTGAAAGTGAGGCAGACACGTAACCATCACGCTACCGAGGCGGGCGTGGTGGTGGTGGCGGTGGCGGTGGCGGTGGTGGTAGTGGTGTTGGTAGTGGTGGTCGTGGTGGTCGTGGTGGCGGTGGTGGTAGTGGTGGTCGTGGTGGTCATGGTGGCGGTTGTGGCGGTGGTGGTGATGGTGGTCGTGGTGATGGTGGTAGTGGTGTTGGTAGTGGTGGTCGTGGTGGCGGTGGTGGTGGTCGTGGTGATGGTGGTGTTGGTAGTGGTGGTCGTGGTGGCGGTGGTGGTAGTGGTGTTGGTAGTGGTGGTAGTGGTGGTCGTGGTGGCGGTGGTGGTGGTCGTGGTGGCGGTGATGGCGGTGGTGGTAGTGGTGTTGGCAGTGGTGGTAGTGGTGGTCGTGGTGGCGGTGGTGGTGGTGGTAGTGGTGTTGGTAGTGATGGTGGTAGTGGTGTTGGTAGTGGTGATGGTGGTGGTGGTAGTGGTGGTCGTGGTGGCGGTGGTGGTAGTGGTGTTGGTAGTGGTGGTCGTGGTGGCGGTGGTGGTGATTGTGGTCGTGGTGGTGGTGGCGGCGGCGGTGGCGTTTTTTTTTTTTTAAATTAACGTCCTCCAACCTAATGTCATATCGGACGGTGAATGAATGAAATGAGTGAAATGATGCTCAAATGAGCCCGAGGTCCATTGAGCTTTAAGTTACCCGACATTCGTCTCTCAGGATAAGGGAAAACCTCGGAAAAAACCTTACCCGGATAACTTACCCTAAGCGAGATTCGAGCTCGCGACCTCTTGAAAGTGAGGCAGACACGTAACCATCACGCTACCGAGGCGGGCGTGGTGGTGGTGGCGGTGGCGGTGGTGGTGGCGGCGGCGGTGGCCGTGGCGGTGTTGGTGGTGCTAGATGACAAACCCATGAGGCGTATCGAAAAGAATGTGAAACTGCCGAGTTGTTTATGCAAGCTTATCGCACATACACGGCGAGTCAGTGTATGTACAATCTGTTCCGATACAATATGTCTTCAGGATAGCAACGTGTCATGCATTGGCAGACACAAAGGATCATTTACGTTGCAGCACTGACTGTACGCCAAGTTACTATGTATTTTGCTGTTATAGTAAATATTGGAAATTAATGCAGCGCTGACAACCAAGGTCAATACGTCTGGTCGCGTTGCCAGGTAGTGGTAAGAGCTTTTGCACACCGAAGATCGAAACCTCTCTCCAACTACCAAATAAATTAAACAAATAAGATAACAATCGCTTGAAAATTTCCTTTACGAACCTTTAAATTTTATCCTCTGAAATAGTAAGAACTCAGAGATACGAGCTAATGGTTACAAAGACTGAATATTTCAACTCTGTTAAAGCTTTAAAAAAAAAAAAAAAAAAAAAAAAAAAAAAAAAAATGGCATTTGCTCACAACGGGAAATGTATTAGCCAGATGTGCATTTAGCTTCAAGCTGGCGTTCTGCCTACTGAACCATAGCGATGACTGATGCTCATGTTCTTTGATCACATAATGTAATAGCTTACAGGTCAGTGGCACATACCGGATTTGCATGTGTCGAGAGGGGAGTTTAAAGGTCAGGGATTCACTTCCGCACCGCGCCTAGTACATTAAACACACATATCGCTCTGGGTTTGTGTTTCACAACTGTGACCGGTTTCGCCCTATATGTTTATTTTTTCTCCTGAAGTGGGTTTCGGAAGAAATGCCTGGCTACCAATTTATTTGGATTGCTCAGTTACGAAGAAAATAGTGTTATATCACGGTTTGTAAAAAGTCCATCTATAACAGCGATATCCAACGTTTGCGAAAGAGAGGCGTTGGGTTTACCTCCTTCCACTTTATGTGGACTGTGCCACTCGCCCAGACGTGATTCTGTTGCACTGGCGATTTGATTATATGTATGCTGTCAGTCTGTGGACAGCATAACTCAAAAACGAAAAGTCGGTTGAAAACCAAAGTTGGTATTTAAGTTTAATGTCTTTCAAGGATGCGCCACTAAGATTTTGAAGAAAATAGCCTCACCCTAAACTACCCCTTACATGGAAAAGTTTTCGAAAATTTTGATTTTCTTGAAAATGGCTCTAAGAATTTTGATTAAAATGACCTGTTTACGATATTCTTATGACAAATGAAATGTGTATCTTGAATTTTCTGGCTATAGCCTATGTAGTCGTGTTTACTCTGGATGACTTTTGAATAACTCGTAAATCGTAGGAGATAGACAAAATCTTACTTTAGAAACATGTAGATCTCGCTAAAATACACAATTTATGTCTAAATACATTTTTTGTAGAGTGGACCATTTCGGAGATATTGACTATTATTTGTGTCAGTTTCGGAAAACTTAAAACTTTCGTGAACTGGAACATCGTTGTTCATTTTTTTATATGTTAAGCGTGCAAAGAGAACGGAATCTCAAAGCTTTAAAAGATTTGACTATCGCACAAAGGCTACTGTATTCTGATATTCCCCTTGCACCTACAAAGAAATAAGCAATAAGATAATTTGTACCTACATATGTTTATCTCAACTAACACGAAGAAGATAAAGGAATAAGAGTTTTTATTTAGTAAGCCTTTTGGCTGCCTCTTACTGTTTGCCATCTAAGCAAAAATTGTCCAGAATGCAGAGGTTTTCTGAGGACATTTCCAGAAAATTTAAGGTATGACTTAGAAACCGGCTTGAAATCGCCTGTTTGTGTCCGTCACTGGATACTGACTGCATGCTTGTGATCTTACACGTCACAGGCAATGGCTAACGCACCCTCCGACTGAAAGTCGGAGGTGGGGAAGCAGCAGCTAAGCGTCTCCAAAGAGACAAGGTTGGACATTGCTGATCTATAACAAATGCCTAAAACTACACAACTTCTAGCTTCTGCACAGCCGTTATTGCGCATGTAGGTATGTTTAAGCAATACATTCAATAACACTAATTAAAACGAAATTCATTATTTTATACTTTACTTTCTATTCTGACATGCTTTGAGTTTATTTTGACTTTACTAACAAGACAAGTTTCGGCTACTGCATCTTGATCATATTCCGTTACTTATGACTAGTAAAATTAAACGAGAGGTGTTTATCTTTTCCCCACCGAATTTCAGTCAATTACCTATAAGTATATGTCACATTATCTCTTTTATCTAGTAAAATAAGCTTTAGCTTCGATTCGGAAAAGTCAGCTACAACCTCAATGCGGAAGCGTTCAGCTATACGAGTCAATTATGAACCTTTTTGGAGGCTTTCATCTAAACCGCTTAATTTTTCATCAGTTTCCAACAACTTGAAATGTGTCAACAGTTCCTGTTCAAATTTTATAAATAAAATTTCAGCTCAATATGGTAAATACGCAATGGTTCAAAGTTGGGTATCCGTTATTACATAGGCTAGAACTAGGAATATGCATTTGAAAGGCACATACTGAAGGACAGATGTTAGTAAGCATTAAATAAATGAGCAATTATATTGTATTAACCGACACACGTAATACTTGTCTTCTTTAGACTAGGGTCGGAATAAAGTTTTTATCTAGGTAATTCCCTCCGACCTAGGTTTGAAATTAGAACCTCGAATGTGTGTCAGACAAGCTACGCCTACGCCATGAAGGTGGACAGCGAATTATCGATTAAGTATCATGTTATGTTTAATAATACATGCTCCATATAATTTAAAATCAACACACACACACACACGCACGCACGCACGCACGCACGCACACACACACACACACACACACACTAAAGGAGGTCACTCAAATGACAGATAAACCAAAAACAAATATACATATTGCATCTATGCTTCCGAAATAATGTACCTACATCTTAATGGATAACAGCAAGGAAATTACAAATTACTACTGGTTTCAAATTCTCCAGCACCAAAACTAAATGTATCACCTTCACAAAAAGACAAGTTCCTGAACAGGACCTTGAACTATATATCAACGAAGAGAAACTCAACGTAGTTACGACCACAAAAATTCTGGGTGTAATTTTCGATCAAAAACTTTCATGGAAGCCCCATGTTAAAGCCTTAAAAGAAGCTTGCACAAATCGACTCAACATTATCAAAACTCTTGCCGCAAGAAATTGGGGTGCTGATTTATTCACACTTCTCAAAACCTACAAGGCTCTTATTAGATCCAAACTAGACTATGGTGCTATTGTTTACAACTCCGCAAACCGTTCAACTCTCAAAACCCTGAACTCCATTCAGTCAACAGCCCTAAGGTTGGCATTAGGGGCATTTGTCACCAGTCCAATCTTAAGCCTTCAAATGGAAGCAAATGAGCCGCCTCTAAATATTCGCAGAAAATTATTAAGTGTAACATATGCCATAAAGATTGCCTCACATCCATGTCATAAAATGCATAACTATGTTTTTCCACTACAAAAAGCTTGTCAGATGCAAACAGAACGACACAGAAGTCCATTTCACATTAGAATTCTCCAATACTTGAAAGAAATAGATTTAACAATTTCTATGATCCAACCCAGCTATATTAATTGCTCCACACCCTACTGGCAGATACAAAGTCCACCAATTGATACCAGTCTTTCATCTCATTTGAAGCTTCAAACTCCTTCTTGTATACTTAAACAAACGTGGAGTTCTTTACTGGATGAACATAACTCTAACACGAAAATTTTCACTGATGGATCAGCATCTAAAGAGGGAAGAGGATGTGCAATTGTGTATCCTGATCAAACAATGCTCTACAGTTTACCTCGCCTGTTTAGCATTTTCTCCTGTGAAGCATTCGCTATTAAGGAAGCGCTTCTGTATATAACCAATTCATCCGTTAAAAGTCACTGTACCATATTCACTGATTCCTTAAGTGTACTACTTGCCATACAAAACTCCGAGCCAAACCATGCACTAATCCATGAAATTCGACTTTTGTGTCACAATATAAATAAGACCGATAAAAAGGTATCCTTTGTATGGACTCCCTCTCACGTTGGCATAACAGGCAATGAAACTGCAGATGAAGCTGCAAAAGAGGCAGCTAAACATCCCGTCAGTGATGCCTCGATCGCTTCTCCACATCAAGACATCATCAACGGTACTAAACATATGTACATGCAAAAATGGATACAGACATGGTCATCAGTTAGCAGTAAACTCCATGAAGCTCGCTCAGGCTGTACAAAACCTTTTCTGCATCTCCAAAGACTGAAAAGAAGAGATCAAGTTAACATCACTCGGCTTAGAATTGGACACTCCAAACTAACACACAGTCATCTCCTCACCAAGGACCAACCTCCAAATTGTGCCAACTGTGATATTCCTCTAACCATCCACCACATCCTTATAGATTGCCCACAATACAGCAGATATAGACAGCAAGCCGGCATTTCCAGTCTTCATCATGCAGTCAATACACCGAATATGATCAGCAAGACTCTACAGTTTATGAAGAACATAAAACTTTCAAATTTACTGTAAATGTCAACATAATGTAATGTGTGTATGTATAATTGTAAGTTAATATCCACAATGTATTACTATGTATGGTCGTGATAAGACCGTGCTGTCAAAACGACCTTAAATAAATATTTACAAAAAAAAAAAAAAAAGAGTTTTATAAGTACGGCGAATAATAATTCTACTAACCAACGAATACGTGTGCACACAGAATGCAGAAAGTATCGCCAGAGTTATCTGCAAATATTGAGTTGAAAATCTTGTTTCTTGCCGCGTATGACTTTTTTTTTTTTTTTTTTTTTTTTTTTTTTTTTTTTTTTAAATCGGCTTTTAGTATTTCGGAATTTAAACTTAACGACCAACGGTTTCGTACACAGAAATAGAACCAACAGGTGTCTTGTATTGAAACACTGAGAACTTGTGAAACAAATGAAGTACTCCGTGTTTTCGACCAGATTTGGATCGCGTTTACCTGTAGACAGATCGATACCCGGTCTCTCCTCCCCTCGGGAGGTAAATCGTCGCTTCCGATCTTAATAGCATTGATGTTACGCTGACATCTTTTTATGCTAATAGGAACTACGTGCTTTATCACTCTATTTGCATATTCGCTCATCAGTAAGCTTTTCCAACTCATAATTTATAATCGTCTGTTTTCATTGGTATTGATTTAAACAGAATTATAAGTACATTTACAACCTCTTTGAATGTAATGGTATCTATAAATGTCAACTACTTAGGAATAATAGGGCTGAAAATAGCTATTCTATTTTTAAATCTTTCAATTTCGTTTTGAAATGGCCAGTTATTTAATCATTATAGGGTCCGGATTTTTAGCCTTCGTTTAAGGTTTTCCATATCCATAAAGTAGTTTCTTTTGAGTTTTCTTTGTGCATCATTACCACTAACAACAATCATTTTCTGCTTTGTAGCGTGTGGGGGGCAACACCTTGCCACTGCAACTCGGCATGGATCTATTGTAGCCTACCACCCTGCGGGAGGGAAAGGTGAGATGAGGGGAGACCACAAGCCCGGAAGAGGGCGGGGACGGAGCAGACCCACGAGACTTGCGGAAGTCTAACACCTGCACACCACTGAAGCTCCTCGCCACCTCCCAAAGAGCGACCCTAGTGTCCTGGGCAGCGGCACGCAGCTACCACAAACGGGACCAGGGGAGAAGATTTACAAAGTGCAAGCAACCGTACCATCCGTGCCATCTATCTTGTCACCGGGCCTGAACGATGGAAAGGGAAATAAAATGAGTAAGGGGAGGAAATGAAACCATGGAAAGAAGGAGGGAAGAAAGGAAGGAAGGAGGGAAGGAAGTGAGCGAGTGAGCGAGGGAGGAAGGTGAGCCAGTGAGCGAGGCAGGAAGGCAGGCAGGAAGGAAAGGAGGGAAAGAGGGAGGAAAGGAGGAAAGGAGGAAGGAAGAAAGGAAGGAAGGAAGGAAGAAAGGAAGGAAGAAGGGAAGGTAGGATGGAAGTAAGGAAGAAAGAAAGGAAGAAAGGAAGGAACGAAGGAAATCCCAAGTCAAGAGTGCGCGGTCACCGGGGATCGAGCGCTGCAGCGGCGCCATATTTCTCGGTTTTAATAACATTTATTTACAACTTTATTTTACAAAATTACACACTATCAAAATCATCATTAAAACACACAACATACATATTTCTTATGTTTGTATTGTGTACCTTCGCCGTCCTGGCAACATATCCATTCTAAATACTCAGGCTACGAAAGCTGTCCACTTGTTTTCTCATCATACGTTACAGCTGCAGTGGATATGATCAGGACGTGCATACCCCCACACAATTTTAAGGCACTTCTGTAATTTGTAATTCTAGACCACAGGTTTCCTAACTCAAACTGATTGTCTATGAACCATCTATTACCAGTAAAATTCGTGCTGTGTTATTCATTTACACCCTGTACGCAATATACATTCAGAAGAAAACTCACACAGAATGGATTAAAATATTGTTGAAAGTTTAGGGAGATTTGGCAACGTCAGGTTAACATTCAATTTTGACTAAACCAATTTGAACTGAAATAAAAATACATTACAGCATTATTTACACAATGTTTGCGCGACAGTTAGTGAAATAATAAACCATTTATATCCATTCGTCAAGAAGCTAGATGGCTCCAAATATTTGACACAAATTATTTTCTTTTCGGTGAAGCGATTCTTTATTGACAATAATTGTATTGGTCATATTTGTTATACTCATGTAGAATTCCTAGCTAACGTATGGGCGAAGCAGTACCTTCCACCCGGTATATGTGCAAGGGAAGCAATAATACTAGCAGCCTTGGGTAAATACGTATTTATCATCTTAAGAACTGAAAAGAGCGATCTAGGCCTCAAAACATATATCTCGACATTGAATTTTTGGGTGGAATACAATAATTCCTCTACTTTACTATACGTAGTAGAGGAAGTAAAAGTGGGTTAAACACCTAACAACCTTTCGGGCTCTAATCATTACAGCAATATCCTGTTTGATAGATGTTTCTTGCTTCGACAAAAAGTGGTTGTTGCAAAGTGAACTTTAACCTCCCTTAATAATGGCTTGGCACCACTTCAAATTACGACGGTAGGCGTGGTTACGCAGCGGCACAAACGGATTCGCTCAATAGTAAGTACTTCTACCTCATACGCATTTCGCCTGCATTACTTTGTCTCTCAGCAGGTCCTTATATCAGGGTTTAAGCTAGAAAACAAACGTGTGGCAGAAATGCACAAAATAACATTTACATTGTGCAAAATATACATTGGTGAAAAATTGTGCTAGTAGAACATTTTATAAGTTATACCATTAATGAGATTTTTAAAAGTGAAATATGTGTGTACTGAACTGAAGCTAACAGTAACTAAATGAAATGTTATTTTTTAAAATTAAGTTTTAAAGGATGAATTTATAGTCATCATTTGAGTGCTGTGTATACTAAAACACTAAGTGATAATAGTAATTTAGCTGGGACCGCATTTTAAATCCGTATGTGGTATTCGTGGTGGACGAAGCGGCATTAGGGCGGGTTTTCTCGGGGTCCTCCGGTTTCCCCCGCCACTCATTCCAACAATTGCTCCATTATCACCTTTCCAATTATCCATTTCGCCTGCATTTCATGTCATCCTCTTCCTCACATTCATACCTCATTTACATGGTTTACAATGGGCCGCTGGTTGGTAGAGACAGCTGCGTAGGATGGAAAGTTCAATGGCTGGCAAGATGGTAAGCCAGAGAGCCTAGTTCCATAGAAAGCCTCCTTGGATTTGGAACACTATGGGCGGCGTCGAGACGGTGTTCCTTTCTTGCGACACTCCATTTTATAGCGTGCTTGCTGCCAAATGGGACATTTGGCGTAGTGGCAGGTGTGGGTATCACCACAGTTGGCACATGTGGGCTGTGCCCCTTCTATTAGGCACTTCGAGCAAGCGTTCCGTCATGACCCTTTTCTACACAAAAGGCACATACAGGAGAAAGGTTGTACTGTGCAGTTCCATGGGTGAACTGTTGACAGTTTGTGCATTGTTGAGGTCTACGGGGTAGTTTGTAGTACTCAACTTTGACAAATGCAGAGAACATCTAAGTTTCCTGGTATATCCCCTCAGTGATGGGCGATTTTTCCAATGCCACTCGGTAGTGGGGCAGGGGGCCTTTGTAACGCCCACGGACCACAAGAAGCTGGGCTACTGTGACCACGGAGTATACCTTATTTTTCAGATGGCCAGAAACCTCTTCCCCGTAATGTACTGTGGCACATCTTTAATGGTCATGTGCAGTCGCTTTTCTTCGAACAAGGGAGTGGCAATAAACTCCATTTTTTGTGTCTCCAGAAAGCGAACGTGTCTATGGGCTTCTGGGGAGATTTTCTGAATGGACACTTTGGCGCGTGTTTCGCACTGTAAAGAGAGGTTCTTTTGCCTCCCAGAAGTATTTGATGACCTTCCTAGCGTCATCAGGAATACGAAGGAAGATGTGCGGAGACACCTTAGACGTACGCCTAGGTTGATCAGCTTCCGCGGTGTCCATCTGTGTAACTGTATCAGTTGCCGCAGTGCAGCGGCGCTTTTCACCATTAGAGGGACCAGGTTCTGCTTGAGGCTCCTGTCGGACTTCAACCAAGTTTTGGAAACGGTTTTCCACTTGCAGCTGGTGTTCGGCTGTATGATCTTCCACACTCCTTTGGCGAGCTGAGAGACTTTGTTTTAGCTTGCTGCCAGTTATTTTGCATGGCAAGTTGATTTTGATTTTTCAGCATCTCGAGTATAGCGTCAGTTCTAGCTCTGAGACAGAGCCTATTTTTAAACTCTTCGGAGACGATAGTGTTATTGCTTCCATCGGAACTTGAAGCCAGTAGCTGTGGAATTCTGTCCTCCACGTGTTGCACGTATTGGAGACGCGCCACGCCTTCCAGCTGTAATACCCAATGCTCGAGTTGCATTGGGTATACAGGTTGATGAGTAGGGGTTTATCAAGGAAAAGCGTCATGTCGCCACCATTAGTAGTAGTACAAGGCTACACTGCGTGGATCAGTCATCGTAAAGTTTGACGAGCGTTGGTGTGCTCGAATAAAAGAGGGCCGAACCCATGGGCCCATTTAACCAATCAAAGACAGTTGGCTGCGGCCTTTTTGATCAAATTCAACGGTATGAGAAAATTCACCTATCATATATTTGTGGAAGAAATATCGATCAAGAGGCTGCAATTCGAAGGTTGTGTTCGCTGGTATGATGTTTAGCGTCACGTTTTCAGGTTCTTGATGTTGTTCTTCCAAGAGTCGCTGAATGTGTTCTATATCGCTATGAATACCATACGAGTCCAGAAGTAAGATGTTTCGTGCTTGAATATGGAAAGAATGCTTCTTTCAAAAATAGACTGAACAACAGTTTTGTCATTTTCCCCAAGGAATTCCATTTTACAATTAGAGTGTCTGCTTTGAACACCTTTTCTTCCACTTTCTTACTAATGTCAGATTGCTCTTGAAGAATTAATAAATTTTGCATTAGTTTGCTTGATTGAGACACAATATCCTCATACTACAGTCCTTGGTATATCAACTGTTCCTCTCCGAGATTCCAGCGTGCACATTCCAGCGGCGGGGTCAGTTGAAAGATGTGAGGATTATCAGCAGCGAGCGGGGTTTTAGTAAGTAAACATAGGAACAAGAGTAACAGCACGGAGTATAGAGCCGGCAGGTAGCGTGAGGGCTGTGCTGCCTTCCACTCTGCGAGGTTGCCTGCGCTTCCACTTCCCATTCTAAGTGCACAATTAACTTGATGTATTTCGCACTAAAACCACGCTCCCTGGTTATCAGAATACAACTGAATATTGTCACCACGCCGCCGCATCTAATTGCCGACAACAGCAGTGTCACCTATCGCATTATTGTCGGCACTACCACAAAGGAGCCGAAGGAAAGAGACAGAGAATGGCCGCATTGTTGGGGCGCTTGCCGAAAGAGAGAAAAGGATAGAGGCTTCTGGAATCTTCTGCTTTGTATTTCACCGCAATAACTGAACTTTCCAGAATAGTGCCTGGGAGATATAAATAGCGGTAAAGTGTGAGAAGAAGGACAGACAGAAGACTGTGAAACGTTGAGTAATCGTGCCGACGGGAAGAAGAGACGTATGCGAAGCGTTGAGGAGTCGTCGGAGAAGGGACAGTTGTTGTGTTACTAGTTCGGAGCCGTGCTGTTGGTGAATGGGAAAAGACTTTCTTACTGTTGCAACGAGTGTACAAAGTTACTGTTTACGGAAATAAAAGTGTTTCTTTATCTAGACTACATCTGTCTTCTTTACTTCACACCCACCAAAAAGTCACACTGGTGTCAGAAGTGGGATCCGTCGAATTGCTTCTAGTTTCGTTACATCGTCGTTAGAAGTTGCAACGTTAGAACCAAGATGGAGGGAGATTCGGAAACCAGGATGATGGCAATGATGAAAGAATTATTCGCCGAAATGAAGACGGCAAACGACAACCTCGCTGCCAAAATGAAGACGGCAAACGACAACTTCGCTGCAAAAATGAAAACGTCAAACGACAACCTCGTTGCCGAGCTGAAAGAGATGAAGACGGAGCTATCGGCGAAAATTGATGGCGAACTGACTGGCGTGACGGAAAACGTGGAAGAACTCGGCGAAAAGATGGAAGACCTCTGCCAGCATGTGGACGTCGTGGAGGACGACGGGGAACGTCTTGGCGCCCTGGTAGTAAGAGTTGACGAGAGCGTCAAAGTACTGGATGTCAGGGGCAGACGGAATAGCGCGGAGCCGGGGAGGGAGCACCTAGTGGCCGAGGCGACAGTTGCGCCCGTTTCAGATGATATGAGGGAAGACGTGGAACAACTCGGCGAACTGATTGGCGTGACGGCAGACGTGGAACAACTCGGCGAACTGATTGGCGTGACGGAAGACGTGGAACAACTCGGCGAACTGACTGGCGTGACGGAAGACGTGGAAGAACTCGGCGAAAAGGTGGAAGACCTCTGCCAGCATGTGGGCGTCGTGGAGGACGACGGGGAACGTCTTGGCGCCTGGTAGTAAGAGTTGACGAGAGCGTCAAAGTACTGGATGCCAGGGGCAGACGGAATAGCGCGGACCCGGGGAGGGAGCACCTAGTGGCCGAGGCGACAGTTGCGCCCGTTTCAGATAACGAAAGTGTACGTCTCGGGGAAGACAAAGGGGCAGTTCAGGGACGTCGTCGAGGATCCTCTGGAGGAGTGTGTCGGGTACGTAACCAACCAGGATATGACGTGGAGGACGATCAGCAGGGAAGCGCACAAGCAAACGAGCAACACGCGAGAACCGACTTGGCGTGGGACGTGGGGGGACCGTCGGAGCCATCCAGTCACCTGACGCACAGTGCCGTGAACGTAAGAATGGTGGACATCATCTTGGACGGCAGGATACAGGAGAGGCCGTGCCGAGCACGAGTGAACACGAGTGCAGCGGTGGACGCGACTCGCGCGGATGTGGCGCGGTTTGTTGCCGGACCCATCGGAAGCAAGGTGGCTGCGAAGGTGCGCCAGAGAGGTCGGCGGACATGGTACCCAGTGAGCCGTTTCCAAGTGCGCAGGATGGCCCGTCAACACACCAGGAAGAAGGGCAACTGGACGAGGCACCGTCAAGACCGGCGGTACTGTTGCAGAATTTCGAAGTAGGATGGCATACATCGTCCTACCCGGACCAAGGGACACTATCCAACAGCGATACCTAGGATCGTGCCTCCTGGAGAAGAGGTTAGATGGGTTAGTCCACCGGGGCACAAGGGAGATGCCGCAGTGATAGTGCTGGTCGGGACGACCATCTCTGAGGAGGGAGCAGTGTCACCGCGCCGCCGCATCTAATTGCCGACAACAGCAGTGTCACCTATCGCATTATTGTCGGCACTACCGCAAAGGAGCCGAAGGAAAGAGACAGAGAATGGCCGCATTGTTGGGGCGCTTGCCGAAAGAGAGAAAAGGATAGAGGCTTCTGGAATCTTCTGCTTTGTATTTCACCGCAATAACTGAACTTTCCAGAATAGTGCCTGGGAGATATAAACAGCGGTAAAGTGTGAGAAGAAGGACAGACAGAAGACTGTGAAACGTTGAGTAATCGTGCCGACGGGAAGAAGAGACGTATGCGAAGCGTTGAGGAGTCGTGCCGACGGAGAAGGGACAGTTGTTGTGTTACTAGTTCGGAGCCGTGCTGTTGGTGAATGGGAAAAGACTTTCTTACTGTTGCAACGAGTGTACAAAGTTACTGTTTACGGAAATAAAAGTGTTTCTTTATCTAGACTACATCTGTCTTCTTTACTTCACACCCACCAAAAAGTCACAATATTGTTTAAAACATTTGGAAGGACACTGTAATAAATGTGAAATAACAGCTATTATCAAATGTGGTTGGTGTACAGAAAAGTTACATTTCACGCACTTTTTAATGACTATCATTATTGCAGTACATTTGTTCAAGACTAATAATGTACCTTAGCTTAGTTAAGGTCAGAAATTGTTATTCTTACTATCGTTATTATAGATAATTAATATCATTATTAACATTCAGGAAGAAAAATGTTTCACACCTCCCTTCTTTGAATTCATTTCTGTCACAAACCAATTGCGTTCGAGTGGCCAAAATTTGCAGAAGTACTTATTTTTAAATAGTGAACACCATCAAATAGAACGATTATGGTTTTTTTTTCTGCCCCTTCAGAACGTTTGCTTCTTAGATGCGCATTAGGAGAGACCTACCCACCTTTATAATAGGAGAGGTGGGGATTAGTATACCACTTGCTCTGACTGTGATAACTACTCCCAGAGCAAGGCAAGCTTACACAATAATTGTTTACAATACGTACTCTGCTTGTGCATGTGACTGCCTGAGTTCTGACATCACTCGTTGTCCCCCCCCCCCCCCCCACTACAGTAACTTTTCCTAATTTCTCCTCTCTTGCGTATATGGAGTGTCAGGACGATCTGGACAAACTGTACCTGAGTGTGACTCCAAACAGTTCATTTTTTTTGCATTCTCGCACAAACTATACCCCAAAAATGAAATTTCTCCATTATTCCTACATTTTGCACCACTTATATAATACTTTTCACTTTCCCACTAATTGTTGATTGGTATGCCTATTTTGTTCATTTTGTATCTCCATTTTTAGTTTCCCTGGGACTAGGACTTCATTCCTAGTTCTTCCTTAAAACAAATTTATCCATCAGTTCTTTAAAAGCACACACATAGACAGTGTACATTTGAAAATAATGAGTGAACCTCGCAGACCAGATCAGAAGTGAGGGCCATTAGCTGGGAGGGAAAGTGGCTTAACGTTTGTTTCTGCGGCAGATTGTTGTCGCATTTTTGCGAATGCTGTTTTAAACCTGGAGCAGCAAAAAGCCACGAAAGCGACTCCAACTTAAACCTTGCTTTATATAATCGCTCTCTCTCTCTCTCTCTCTCCCTCGCACACACACAATACACTTTCACATACGAACTGGTGAATTTGCTGTACTTACGGCAATGATCATTACGAAGTTGTCTAGGAATCCGAATCCCACGAAGGGCAGAGCATTATGGACACCGACTGCAACAATTCACAAACTTTATAAGCACACTTACTTACTGCACTCTGCTCAAACACATTATGAATTAAATTGAACCCTAAAAAGTATACAGAAAACCAGGAAATGGTCTAACGTACATATTTAAGACACGGAGAAGTTTGCCATTTTCATATCATGATACACTTTAAGAGGAAGACAAAGGTACACTTTTGGCAATATTTAGAAAAGGTATAAACGATACAGAATTTGAAAGAAGTGGGCAACTGGAAAAGGCTTCCATTGCTCTGATGATCCGCTTGAGGAGGTTTATACGTAGTTGGAGTGACCTTATACGTAGCTGAGAATCTGGTCCCAAGGCTATGTTGCCGAAACGTTTTGTCCAGCTCAGCCGTACAGAACTTCAGTACATTTTACACTGTACTTACTGCGTTTATACACACTTGCTACACTGATCTACTGGCAAATATGTAAGTTGATAACACAACAATTTTAGAAAAAGCAAGGCAGGGAGGGCAAAGACAGAAAGGTTTTTGCAGAAACGCGAGGCCAGAATACTCTCAATCAGTTCATTTTAACTGCAGGACCCACCAAGTAGAACAGACACATATAGCTTGTTGAATGTTTGCGATTATAGCCTCTTACAAAGAAGTGGCATATGGTTTGTACCTTTTCTAGTGTTGCGAGAAGTATAATGCATGTAAGATGCAGGAAGGAAAGGATGGAATAGGAGTGCTCTAAGGACATGAGGGAACCCGGACGAGCAGTGAACCGACGTGAGGGTCCCTAATGTGTGCTGGAGATTCTTCATCTCGACACCATCGTTCGGCAAGCAGCCACCAGTCTCCCGAGTTTCGGTAGCGGTCTGCTCCAGCAGGCCTGGTAGCTACTAGGCTACCCATCTGTCGAGAATAGCACTTCAGCGCGCAAATCCCCCACCCAGCAGCGCTAACTCGTCCATCGCCAACACTTCCGACCCTGAAAGACTGGATTGAAAGAAAGGTGAAATGAAATGGAGAGGTGGGAAATTCGGGGAATGTAATTATCCTTTCCAGTATTCGCCTAAGACCCGGGAAACCTCTCGAAAAAACATGGGTCAGGAAGTCGGACTGGGGAATCGAACCCACGACCTCCGGAATGCGAGCTTCACACGTTACCGCGGAGCACTGCCATCTCGCTCGCCATAGTGATAAAATAAATAGCACTATCAATGTCGGAATGCAAAATAAAAAGGGGTTATGAGGGGTCGGGGGTGTAAAAATGTGTCATTCATCTATCCACGTTAAGCTGGTTGGAATGTATTTTTTTTTGGCTAGAAATAATTTCTTTCTTTACCTGATTACCCTCCCCGTATGAAGGACTTACACCCCCTAGGACTTACAAGCCAGTGCCTAGGGTCACACGCCTGTCGGGGAGCACAGGAACCTATGGATCGGACTGACTGAAGACTTGGAAGCAGGTGGTGAGTCAAGCACCAGGTATCTGAGTGAGGAAGAGGATAATATGAAATGCTGGCGAAATCGATGATTGGAAAGGTGATAATGGAGCAATTGGTGGAATGAGTGGCGGGGGAAACCGGAGGACCCCGAGAAAACCCGCCCTAATGCCGCTTCGTCCACCACAAATACCACATGCGGGTCCCTAGTATCGAACCCGAGCCGTCTAGGTGGTAGGCGAACGCTCTAACCGCTCGGCCATAACGCCGCCTAGAAATGATTTCAATTTTTATAATAAATACTTTGTTACAAGTAGCTGTAGAAACTGCTCAAACATTTACTGAAATATGAAGGAATAAACTGAAACATTGTAGTCATAGAGGTAAATTACAAAAGAAAGGCAATCGAAGATTGAAAGATCTTACACAGACGGCACACTTAAGTTTTGGAAAATGTAATCCTTCAGTATGGAATATTTCTGAAACGGTTCGACCACTAAGGGTTCATTTGACCCAAACTGTGCATTTTAATTATTTCTAAATTTTTATGCCGTAATGTTTTTCGGCATGTTTTATGGTGTTCTAATTATACAAAAATATACACACAGACAAACTCACGGATCTGAAAGACTCTTAGGGTGAAATTTTGTTACCGAACTTTTTGGGATAGAATAGAATACTTCTTTTGGCTGGATAGTTTCGCAATCTACATATGTAACGTCGTTTTGTAATGCATTTGTTACTACATACCTATTTGGGGCATTTAATGTTCCTATCTTGGTAGAAAAGACCACATAACCGGCCGGGAGGGACTGGGGCGCTGACCACGTCTCACCTCCAGTACTGGACCCCACTCGATTGTGGTGGGCAGAGGTGGGGGACGCAGCGGTCAGCCAGTAAGCCTTGGCCCAGATGGGCTCTTGTGCCACGGGGTTGTGTTTTAATGTATCCATCACATTCCATCGGATCATCACGAGGGGAAAAATGTTCGTTACGGTAGAAAGTCTGATGTGCTACATTCATATGACTTTCTCTACCCATTCCACGCACTACTCTTACAAAAGCTGTCTACTACATGTCAATGGAAATAAACGTTTGCATAAATTATCTTATTGCATGTTTCCTAGTAAGTATAAGACGAATAAGGGAATACAGTGAGCTTAAACGATAATCAAAATCTTTTAAGAGCTGGTCGCTATGTGATAGTTTTGAAATTCTATTTACACGGCTAACAGACAAAAAAGGAAGAATAACTTTGTATTTAAGAAATGCATAAACATATGAAATTCAAACAATACAAATGAATACTTGAAAATGGGTATCTCCATAAAGAACGTATTTGACATAAATTGTGTCTTAAGCGATATCTAAATTTTTTGTTTAGTGAACTTTTGTCTATCTCTTTCGTTTACCTGTAATGTAAGTCATTCAGAACGAAGAGGATTTCAAGCTTCCCTCAGTAAGCTTGAGATATAAATTTTGTCATGAAAATAGCTTAAACACATGGTGTTTTAATCAAAATCGTTTTAGCAATTTTTAAATAAAATAAAAAATTTTGAACATTTTTCCATGTAAAGGGCAGTTTGAGGGGGCGATTTTATTGAAAATCTTTGAGAGACATCCTTAAAAGATCGTCTAATTAAATATTAAGTTTGCTGTTTAGCCTAATTTTCGTTTTGGATTTACTTACATCACACTTATTTGGACCTTAAAAGTGCAACAGGATATTTTTTGTTTTAGTATCTGTATTTAAATTTTTTTTAATTCCGTAAAACTATATTATTATTAATTCTATCACCATATTAAGACCACTGTTAAACCTAAACTTCAACGTTTGTCTAGTGACTTAATAATATTGTTATTTGTCTTTCTATTTACTTTGTCAATTTGGCAAATTTATTTCAATAAAATATAAATATAAGAATTATATTTATCACGACTTCATTGTCACTGAATACATTCTGTCTATAACATATTCAGTGCACAATGCGTTCAGCCCAGCTCTGTGGCAAGGGGGTAGCGTTCTGTTTAACATTCAATAAATCCCGAGTAACTATAAAAATCAGAGACACCTCCGCCTCCATCTGTTCCATCTGTTACTTTGTGTTTCGCAACTCAAACTTGGAACATGACCGTTCCTTATAGGTATAAGATACGACAAATTTCCTTTAATATTTCATTTCACCAATGTACACAGTGATAGTGAATAAAAAAAATCGGATGTGTTGCACTCACATGACTTTCTCTGCTTTTGTACTAACCATTCATACAAATTCTTATTCCTATATCTTCTTCGTGTTAGTTAAAATAAACATGTGTACAATTTATCTTATTGCTTATTTCCTTGTAGGTGCAAGGGGAATATTGGAATACAGTAGGCTTTGTGCGATAGTCAAATCTTTTAAAGCTTTGAGATTCCGTTCTCTTTGCACACGTAACATATAACAAAATGAATAACGATGACCCATTTCACGAAAGTTCTAAGTTTTCCGAAACTCATACACATAACAAGGAATATCTCCGAAATGGTTCACCCTACAAGAAAATTTATTGAGACATAAATTGTGTATTTTAGCGAGATCTCCATTTTTTGTATAGTATGATTTGGTCTATCTCTAACGGTTTACCAGTTATACAAAAGTCGTCCAGAGTAAATACGACTACAGGGGCTATAGCCAGAAAATTCAAGATATACATTTCATTTGTCATCAAAATATCTCAAACATATGACATTTTAATAAAAATCGTTAGAGCCATTTTCAAGAAAATCAAAATTTTCGAAAAATTTTCCATGTAAAGGGTAGTTTAGGGTGGGGCTATTTTCTTCAAAATCTTCGTGTCACATCCTTGAAAGACATTAAACTTAAATACCAACTTTGGTTTTTAACCGACTTTTCGTTTTTGAGTTATGCTGTCCACAGACTGACAGACTGACACACACACGGACCTTTTTCTAAAAATGCTTTTTTTGGATTCAGTGGGCCTCAAAACATGTATTTCCGGTGAAATCTTGACATCGAATTTTTGGGTGGAATACAATACTTCCTCTACTTACCAGTAGAGAAAGTAATGAGTGAAGTGTGAACTATTTTGAAATAGGCAGTCCTGATAACAGAGTAGTATATAAAATATACATAAAAATATTTTCGCGCGGTGGTAAGCCAGCCACATAATACAACAAATTTAAAGAAGCATGTTACATTCATACGCCAAGTGAACTTTAGAACAATCCGTTGGAATTTAAACATTTCATAGGTGCATAACCGTAAGGAATAAAGCCCTTTATTTATGCTCGCGCGTTTATTTTTGGAAGCTTCTGGTGAAAGGAAGACGGAGCTCTGCCGCAGCAAGCACCGACATTATTGGAATATTATGCCGGATGAATAGACTCGGAGAACGTTAATTGGAATCCGAGGTTCTATCGAATGCCCGCAAAATTCCACGATAATTATAATATCACCACACCTTTTCGTTTGGGGATATTTAAAAACTAATGGGTATCCAGTAAATGAAGTACGCACACAATTCGGTTTCTGTGGATTTCTGTAGGAAAACTTAAGAAAAGGTTAAATTAAGATCTTAAGTTTCAGGGTTTAATAGTGGCAATAACCAGTGATAATATATTTCAGATATCTTTCCCTTATCAAGCAATCGCGGCTTTTAATTTTTCGTGGCCACCAAGTACCGAACGGTAACTTTTCCATGCAGCTTTCTTTACGAGTTTAAAACTATCATACTGTGGAATATGTTTTGTTATACTCCTCAAAGAGGCCAGCCAACAGTCCATTTAATCAATATGTAGCTCTTCCTGATATATTTATGATGATTTGAGCTAAGGAACTATATAAAACAAACCTTTTCGTTAACCAGGGATTCTACACGATGAGTGTAACAAATATGTCCAATACAATTATAGTCAATAAAGAACCGTTTTGACGAAAAAAACAATTTGTATCAAATATTTGAAGCCATCCAGCTTCTTGACGAACGGATATAAATGGTTTATGAATTCACTAAACGTCGCGCAAACATTGTAAACAATGCTGTAATGCATTTTTACCTTAATTAGAATAATTTATTCACAATTTAATGTTGAAATGTGCAAAGTTTAATTTTTAAGAGAGATTCGGCGACGTTGCGTTAACATTAAACTAAGACTAAATTTATTCGAATTGAAATAAACGTACATTACAGCATTGTTCACGCAATTTTTGCGTTACAGTTAGTGAATTAATAAACCATTTAACTATTTATATCCATTCTTCAAGAAGATCTAGAACATTGTATTGGTAGAATTAATTACAATTGAAACACTTTAATGGAACTCCAATAGATTATCCTAGTATAAATTATATTATAAAATCCGAAACGGCTTGAACTACCATCAGAATTAGGCCCAGTTTTTAATATTTTTATTATACAGCTCAGTTCTAAGCTGCAATTACATGCGGCCATTATAAATACCTGTCCTTCCAGACAAAGCAAGACTCGCACAGTAATTTCACTTATGCTTTTACTATCAGTCTTCCAGTAATGTTTAAAGCAATGCTTTAAGAAACTCATCTGCCGCCCACAGGGCACAAGGATCAATAGCTGGAATATTAAATACCCAACCTGCCTCTCTCTGATGGTCTAAGGATCCTTAGGAAGTAGTGAATCCTGGCGATAGTGTCAGTGATTTCGCATTTTTTTAAACGTCAATTTCATTTCACTTTCGGAATAAAGCGCATTGTATAGCATTAGGGAGGTAAGGTAAAAGACCAGTAGTTTTTATTAGAAACTTAACACAATATGCTCAGAAGCCAATTTCTCCAAAATGTTCTGCATCAACGTCAGGTTTTAATAAACGCGTCGCTGCATGAGGGTTGAGGTGGTTAGAATACACTCCTATCAACTTGTGATTCTTCGCGATAAAGTGAACAAATTGTGATTCTGTTTTGTTTTATGAAAGTCCGTATGCTTCTACATTAAAGTATTATTATTTATACATAAATACGTAAATTTTCTCATTTGTATAGCCGCTTTTAACATCTTTGGCCATTGAGTATTTTGACTTTAGAAAACTTATTGACGCATCTTGAATGTTGGTTTTTATTCATATTTAAACCCACACACATTCACCCTACATTCATACAAACATACTACTGAACGGTGGGTAGGAAAAATTTTAATTAAGAAAGAGCAATTACCGCGATCTGGGGTTGAGAAACCTGAACGCTGACCAATCGACCACGGAGGCAAGCTATTTATTCGCATGTAAGAATGCGCAACACGTAGGCGATAAATACTACATTGCCCATTGCTCTAGGGCAATATGTTCCAGCCGAGCTGCTCGTCAGTGAGCAGCGACGTACTCATCGCCTTGCGTTTACTCATGCCTGTAACATGCATCACATATCTGCTCTGGGGTAAGTTGTCACGGCGTACTGGATACTGGCGAACATCTGCGACGGGGAATGAGTGGTGTTGCTTGGCTGTGGAGTTGGGAATGTAGGATATATTCATAGGCCCAGTTTAAGAAACAGAAAAAAGGAAAGAGAAACTAAGAAAAAGTACAAACATGAAAAAAGTATGAAAACGAGTATGAAATAATTAGAATGAAATGAAAGAATGAATAGTAATATTTGTAACGGTTTATGTCAAACGAACCTACAGTGATATTATTTTTAAAATGTTACACGTTTCTGTATGCCAAATTTCAGTCTCGCTACGAATTCTTGCTGTGCTTCGCCTTCCACTTTCATACCGAGCTGAACGCAGTGTCGTATAATGACGCTGTAAGTTCCATTTCCAAGTTGAATGAGCACTTTTTGTCACACAAGACACTGCGGGAGTATGTTCTTCCCACGAACTAGTCAACGGACCCCCACCGGCTTGACACAGTGACAATATGTTCTGGAGTTATGGGAAGGAACGCAACTTCATGACTGGCAGGAAGCGCATGGACTTGTGCTATGCCATAGCACCTATGATCTTTGCCCAGTGACGCATTGGCTATAGCCCTCCGCTGCCACTCCTGTAGCCGTGCTCCGCGCAATGCTGCTACGTACTCCCGTTTACTCATCCTCAAACTCGTGGATTTGGAACAGCCTGGTCTAGGGTGTATATAATGTATTTCTTCAAATAAAGTATTCTTATACTGTTGTTTCCTCAACGACAAACTTAAAATGTGAGAAACTTCAGTGCACTGCATAGAAGTGCTCTTGGCACTTGAATTCTATCCTTGCAGCGCGTAAACGTATTGCAGAAGGCCGGAAGAACTTTCTAACATGCAATTTGCATTGTGTGACACTGCAGTCTTATGCTATAAAATATAATTAACAACTCCAAATTAATGATACAACGAAGTTGAGAGATTACATTTTGTTCCTCTGATTAACCGGCTGAAGAACAAGCAACAGCTACTAGGAATCACTGATATATAAACAAGTAAGGGGATCTAAATGCCGTATTTCGTCATTGTTGAATTTCTCCATTTGATGAAGCATTAACTAAAAAGCTTTTGGACAATGAGCTGAATTTTTCGAGTCCTGTTCTTTAACACTTTTGCTGTTAACTAACCCTGCGGCACAACAGCAGTTTCGGACCAAGACCTATCGCTCCGTCCCCCACCGCTGCCCACCACAGGTGTTAGTACTGAGAGGGTGGCACATGGACAGCGCCCCGGTCCCTCCCGGCCGGTATGTGCGGTCTTCGCAACCAGGGGCCCCTACTTTTCAATCAAGTAGCTCCTCAATTGGCCCTTCAGAGATCTGATGAAGCTGAGTGCACCCCGGTGAGGTATCCTAGCGGTAAAAGATCCTCAAGTCAACATCGGGAATCGAACTCAGTCCCCCGCTTGGTATGGTAAGTAGTAGAGCTACCACCGCGCTGAGAAGACGACTTTTGCTGTTTATTTTATATATAGAGCCTAAATTTTTACTGAAAAATACTGCACTTTAAGTTTTAAATTATAACTAAAGCTTATAAATACTTAAAATTAAGGAGAATTACAAAGTTTTCTAACCTTGGTAAAGTGCATTTTATTTTGCATTTGTATGTTGGTTTCCTAAATTATAAAAGATAAAGTACCTATAATTAAATTGAATGACCTAAGTGTTCAACATAGTTCACGAGAGGCGTGACAACCATTAACATGCATGTTTTGTTTTATAACATAAAAGTATATACAGTTATAAAAATTTTAATCATCCCTGTGACATTAAAAAGGGTTTAAATTGTATAATGATGATTAAATAAACTTACCTCTCCAAAGTTCTTTCGTGGAAGGAGGTGGAACTGTTTCCGCTGAAAAAGATACCAAAATCTATTAGGCATCTTTCGTTCAAACAGGAAAGCGAACGCCTCTATAAGAATTTTCAGTATAATCCGTTGGAAATATAGCATCTAAAAGTCTGTATACAGATAACGTAGAGGACTAATCGAAGAGTGGCATTTATCTATTGTATTTGTGAAACAAATGTACCTAACATTCAGAATCTCTCTGGTTTTTGCGGCAACTAATGTAATTAAAGTTAAAAGGTCTTCACAGAAGCAAAAGAATTCGGAGAACTACGAATGACAAAAGGCGAGACAGACATGTAGGTTTCAACCTGTCTTTCACAGAAGCTCCCTTGAGCCAACGTTTTTGCACCCGAGAGACTATCTTCACATTCACTCTACAAATTTGATCTCGCACCGGAGCATGCTTTGGTCACCTGGTTTCAACCTATATGGATACTGGGAGGTTTTATTTTCGTGCTTTTCATTCTCATTATTTCGTCCTCTAGATATTTAGAAAGTAACATTCATAACAAAATGTATACATTTTAAGAAATGTGCGAAACACTGCATGTCGCATCCTTTATTGGCTAGAGTAAAGATCGTTGCTATCCCGCTTTCATCCAGTATCGATTCATATCTAACTTTTCCAGTAACATACATCACAATATCTTTCTCACGTGGAATAAATCGCGTGATAGCAGCTGGCTCTGTTTTACTGCTGTGAACCTTAGTTGCGACGTCAGTCTAATTATAAGATGGGCTATATTTGCATGCTTAGTTGAACACACAGTAAGTAAAAAATGAAGTTAATGCTACTTTCAACGAATAGAAAAAAACACTAATCTTGAAAGTCTTAACTACCAATCAAAAGGCTGAAGAAATACAGGAAGACATCCATTTATACTTACAAGGGTCTATGGCATATCACATAACCAAGCAGTCGTTATCAGCGGATGCATATGTGCTTTATAGCGACACCTATTCCTGTCGTGGCCCAAATGACCCAGTTGTCGACGGGCCCTTAAACTCCACACTCCACTCCACTCCTATTCCTGGCCCCTTCCAAACTTAGGTATGCAGGAAGAAACCATGCTCATAGACACACAAGCTTCTACAAATAAGAACCCCTCCTTTACTGCACAGATAAAATCGCAATAAGCGGCTAGGTGCTGTGTAGATAAACATATCGTACAGGAGAACCTGTACGATCTGTTCTCGAATGCTGGAAAGCTGACGTATCTTTCATGGAAATCATTGGCCTATGAAAGCGTTAAATTGGACAGCAATACAAATATAATTTATTTTGTGACAAAAGGTTTATATTATCTGGACTAATCTTAAATGATGGGGGAAAAAAAAACAATGCAATGATACTGAATAATTTTCCCATTGTACAGTTTTGATGTACGCATTATCATTTTATATGTTTAATTAACATCGAAGATCATACCGATGCCTTTTAACCTTTTGGAACATTTCTCAACAGCAATGGTCTTCACTCGCTTAGCGGTGGTTTTGAACTTTGGGTTTCTATTATTTTAAATTACATTAATTACTTTAATTCACACATTTACATTCCCATTCATATTTCCAGGCTCTAGCGTGGATGGGGAATAAACCTAGTTAAAGAGAGATTCCCTCCAGGCGGGAATCGAACCCGGGACCTCTTGCATAGCAGGCATGTGCTCTAACGACTGAGCTACTGGGCCAGCCGCATTATCATTTAGTGCTTAAGCACTGTAATATTTTTAAAAATATAATATGAAAGCTTGAAAATACAAACTAACAGGAATCGTGCTTCACTGATAAAGAAAATATTCAGTGAAAATAGTTTACAGTAATAAAATACGTACATCATGCGATATAATATTTATGTCGTAGTACTTTTTCAAGGTTAGAGGCTACAGAAAGAGCTGTCGTATTTCCGCCATTCTCTCAGTAAAAGTCTTCATCAAAGTTGTAGCATGGAAAGAAACGGAGGCTAGAGCCCCTTTCAGCCAGTCATTTTAATATATGTCCGTATTACTTGATGGCGCATCTTTAGGTGTAAATCTTGGCATAAAACTGAGTCTCGCTTTTGACTACAACGCTACATTTCTGAAGATTGATACACCTGAGTAGGTGTATGTCAGACAGATGAACTGCGTATATCTAGTTGCTGTTTGTAGTTGATAGATGGCCTCATTCCGTGGGACTGACGAATTGAGCCAATATGTTATTTTTATCGTTCAATCATTAAGGCACCCATATACCCTCTGAACTGGACCAACTTCGCAATAACACATTGACACGCGACGAAACATTACTCCTCAAAATATGTTTCCAACGAGACGACAGAATTTGGTAATGTTGCACTGTGCTATGGCGAAAACGTACACTGTCAACTATACCCTGAAGGACAATTCAATGAAGAATAAGCTAAGAACGTAATTAAAAGCGCATTAACAACAAAATGGTTTAGCCCGGTTCGCGCCAACCGCCACTTGCAACTACTCTTATTTCCTCCGTAAATACCTGCGTCTTCATTCGTGGCGAAGATTATACACTTAACCCTCGTTTAACCGAATTTCAAGAGACCGAAAAATGGTCATTTCGGTTGAAGTTTGAATTGACGAGATTCTATAAAAATGTGTATGTAGTCACTTATTATCTGAAACAGCAAAATACGCCTGTTGAGTTCGCCTTTTTTCCTGTTGGGTGCCAACAAATGAGGGCGTCCTATTTTCACGACCTTCTTCTTCCTCTTCTTCCTCTTCTTCCTCCTTCTCCTCCTCCTTCTCTTCCTCTTCCCCCTCCCCCTCCTCTTCTTCCTTCATGGGTTAGATATTAGGCTGTTCCGGTCTCATATTTGTTGAAGCTATCTTTTATGAGGACGTCCTATTGATCTTCTTACCCTAGGTTTATACTTGAAGGTTTGTTTTGGTATTCTTTCTTCTGGTATGCAATAAAGATGTTCAACCCATATTTTGTTTCTATATACTTCTATTTCTTCTAATAATCTAATTCTTCTCTAATTACTTCATTTATGATATGATCCTCTCTCCTACATCCCTTAACTGATCGTAAATACGTCATTTCCGCCGCTTGTATCTTACTCTTATCTTTTTTCCTTTCAGTCCATGCCTCATTTCCATAGTTTACCATTGCCACTGCCATAACTTTATAACTTTTATTTGCATTTCTTTCTTTAACTTATTCTTGAAGGTTCGTTTAATAGTTCCACAGACTGTATTTTATTTATTATATCCTGATCCAATTCACAGGTTATATCGAGCCAAGGTATTGAAAATGTGATACTGATTCATGACCTCCCAGAAAAAATAAAAATAACTACTGTATATGATGCACTTGTTCTGAACGATGCGTTGGAACCATTCAAACAGCGAATCTTCGTCTTCATGTTTGGCTGACCTTATACGCTTGCCATTGCCGCTAAATGAAGAGCTTGACTTCTGTGTTGAACTTATAATCGATGAGAGAGTAGACTTCGGGATCCGAAATTTCGTTTTAATCTTCTCTCCATTGTCAACCATAGTAGAAGTTGCTGCTTTTGCTTCAACAGGAGAGCATTATGAGCACGTTTCTGTTTCGGCAGCATGTGGCGAATGACGGAGCGAGAAAGTGCATAAGCAACTAGAGAGCTCCTTAGATTTATTGCGAGTCTGCGGTCTCCTGACCAACGCCTCTATTTCCTGGCCTTGCTCTTACGCATGACCGGGCCATTGTTGAGAAATTATAGTACAGTACACAATAAGTATTGAGACAAAATGTGTGAAATACGGAACAGAAGAGCACGGCACGCCATACTTACAAATTCGGTTCAAACGAAGAATAAGGTATGGATTATATAATAAAGGAATCAAGTTTAGTTCGTAGTACGAATTAGCCGAAATTCTGTTTCAGTGACACATTTATCGATGTAATTCGTGAGGGACCGAACAGCTATAGTGTATTTGCTGTAAGGTGAACCATGGAAAGTAGAAAGAGATGGCAATATATTCTACACGCCAGTTAACTGCTTAATCTCAAAACTTTAATATCAGTATATTTTCCATACTTCACGGCCAAAAGTGCATCACTATTACAACTGATACTGAGAGACTCGGCAATGAAGGATGACTGGTAGGGGTTTTCAGCACTCGAACCGTCATTAAGGCACCCACCTCCTAGGTGGGTATGGTAGCAGAAAAATTGTAATGTTTCAAGTTAAAACCCACATATAATAGTACGGGTTAACAGAGTTTTCGGCTTATCTGATTTCGAATTAACGAGGGTCTACTGTAGGAAAGTAGACTGCGCAAACCGGTTTTCACGTATAAAGCCACAAAGCTGACAGATTTAAAGTCAGTGGGCAAGTCTCCCAGTTTCTAGCACTGCTTCCGTTTGACTGAAGACTTTTTGATTGCAACCTTCCGGAAACCATTGGCAAATGAAAACAACATGAATGCGATATTGCAAGGAAATTTGTCACTGCCTTTGTGATGTGTGTACTAGCATACATATGATCATTAACAGTATCCTGAAAGTAAGCAGATTTAAACTGCTATTGCTTTACGAGGGTAAAGGTTATAAAAAGAAAACGGATTAAAAGCAGTTCTTAGAAATGCGTTTATGCCCGTTTTATCACATAAAATAACAGCAACCCAACATAATAATTATTGGTGAAATGTGGCTATCACGAATTGATTTGGTAAATCAATGTTTGCATGCGTATGAACAATTATGGTCCATTTTAAAATTAGACTGACATCAACTAAGAACACCGCGTTACTCACCATGTTTCGCCATTCCTCCTTTTATCATATCCATTATTGGCTGGAGTGGAGTTCGTTGCTACACCGCTTCCATCCAGTAGGAATGGATATCTAATGTTAGCCAATCAGAGATATCAGAGTATCTGCGCCACGCGGAGTAAATCACGTGCTAGGAGTTGGTTCCACTTACTACTGTGAACTTCTTAGCTGCAATGTCAGTTTAATTTTAAAATGGACGATACATATTTTTGATTTATCTTTTGGTCTTAGGACCTTCAAATGTGCACGATTTCGACTCAATTTTAATTTCATGTTTAATAATACTTCTCTTCTTATGCTGTAAGATAGTTAATCATGCCATCCAGAACAAATCTGACAAACTTAAAAAATGAATACCAATAAAAGTCTTGAGTTATACTAGTAATACCAATTTTCTTTTCGCACATTATCTTTGTTTAGCTTCAAAGTGTTCTTCTAAATGTTTTATTGATATCAGTTTACCAAATACCGGTTACACAGTTTAAAGAAAGGAGAGATATCTCATTAAATAGAACAAATTTCACAATTATATGGAGGCGTTCACTTATAAGAGCATAATAATTTAGATATAAATACAAATACATGCAAAGTGGAAATAACAAAGATTATTAAAAGCAATGGATTCAGAACTTGACAACCCATGCACTAAGTTTATCATGCAAATGTGCAGCATACAATTGTTGAAGCATACCCAGATCAATATTGTGTAGAAGTACAATTGGCACAGACCTGAATATGCTATGCAGTGTGTGAAATGGAGTTAATTCCGCCAAGTTAGAAAAGGATTCTATAAATGAAGTTCTGCTGGTGGAAAGAAAAGCACTAGGAGAATGTGTTTTCTTTTTAGTTCTAAAAGGGGGGTTTCTAAAACCGGACCTCATAAAGATGAAAGCTCTCTGATAAAGTTTCTGCAGAAATTTCTAGGAAATGGACCAATATTTTCTTTTACACCTGTTTCAGTAAATGTGCTGCAGAACACTTTTCGTCCATTGAATACCTTTTAATACATCATTTCAAGTTGTGATAAAACATATAACAGCGCTATCTATTCCTTATACAAAGAAAACAAAGGAAGATTAGTTTCAGTAAAATCCTCTTTTTTTAACTACACAGTGAGGTCAGAATATTTCATATACTTCCTGTTTTGTAGCGATTTTCAAGTCATTCTAAAGTACTCGTAATTTAAACAATCGATTTCTTTATCATTGTAGTATTAACCATCATATTCTTATTTTCATTATACTATGCGTAATCGACTGTAATTTTTCAAAGGCAATTTCAGTTTTTAATACTGGCAGGTGTGTATGGTACGCATGTATCGATATTCTGCTTAAAACTTAAGCAATGGCCAGTACATTAAGTAAGTGAACATGAACTAAGATTTGCATAAATCACTTAACGGTACCATGTGCTTTTCGTAACTGGCGTTCCCCTGGCGTTGCTAGCCAGGCAAGAGGGGATCCGGATTTAATCTTCAGTACTAGCATGGGATTTTTCTCTTCCCTCCTTGCTGGGAGGTCACTCAGCCCAGAAGTCTAGCAAAATGCACCTAAGCATACAGGAACGACGTCACCGCTTTAAACCTGATAAAGAGGCCTCTGAGCAAAATTAAGCGGTCTTTCACGCGAAATATAGAACGATATGCCGAGATCCATAGTAGTTAAAGAGCGTTCATAAATAAAAACTCAATTTCACATGCCACCATACCGCAATGCAATACTGCTCTTTTGCCTTAAACTCTTGTACGGAAGGAGGCAAAGGAAGCGATGCTGCGATAGACCTTGGTCTGCATTGGTCTGTCGCGCTGAGGAATTTAGTTCAAGCTTAACAACGCTAGCAACGCCAAAGTCGTATCAATCGCCAATGTGCCAAAACAGCAGTAGTTTTACACGCCAGTAAATACGCTGACACGAGGTTATCTAATTTAAGCACAATTAAATGCCTTCCTCCTGAACCGATACGAACCTGCAAGCTTGGGCAGAAAATCAGCATCGCTCCGGCCGTAACAGAGCTGGGGCTACAGCTTAGGTCGGGATATAATCGAAGTAAAAACGTAGCTCTCTCTTAAACTACAGCGCTTTAAATTACATTCTTGCGAAAGGGCTGCAGCGATTTATTTTTGTTTTGTTTCTCCATCCATTATGTTTCTCCAGCTTCTTAGTTTACGCAGCAAGCGGCAATTACGGTAGGATGAACCTCCGTCAAAATCTGATCCTGCTGATGTAATATTTTTTTCTAACCTTAATGTGCGCCCATCCTTTGCCAGAAAGTTTCTCTATTTCGTTATTTTAATAACAGATGGTAGAGAAGTTGCCAGCTGCTCATCTAGACTCCATCACTGTACGTTCATCACAGCAAATCGTTTTGCTGGAGTCGAAATACGACCATCCACCCAACAGCGTAACGTACTCACCAGACAGCTAAGGCAAACAGTGCAATTAACGGGGGACAGACATGATTTAATGATGGCTTACTGAGCTTGGCAGTCGTATTTATGGCTAAAATCAAGCGATGGATTAACCAGATTGAATCCCGTGCTGGCGAGAATAGATGCTCGTCGCTTAGACTAGAATGGCGTACTTAATTATTTTCATTCATTTCTGTGGTGTACGCTTTGGAATTACTTCAAATCACCTTTGGATTATACACGGCAATTCGTATGATCTCAGGAGCTTCAAAAGGTGCTGCAAGTATCCTGGCGAAAAGTGTTTCTTGGTAGGGAACTGGTATCACATACACGAGCCTTTTGACATGCCCCACAAAAACAAAACAAGAGGCGTCATCAGAGGATGGGGATGGTATTGCAATTGGACCTTCCCTTCCGATACAACGGCTGGGATATGTGTCATTTAGTACATCACCTACTTGAAGAGAAACCGTCTAATTGCATCCACAGCTGAACGTGCGCGATAATTAATACATCCTCCAGCAGTTCTCGAAGCAAACTTGTTGCAGGGAACCCTGTACTTCACCCCATTTTAAAGTGATGGGAGGAAGCATGGTCCAACCACGTCACCGATAAGTGACCCATAAATTTACTGAAAACGTATATTGATGGTGGAGTTCGAACACAGGGGTTGCACCGCACCCAGACATGGCTGTTACAACAATTGAATAACTGTCTCTGGTGAATTGTAACTTATCAGAACTGGCTCAGGCTTACAACGAACTACAATTCATTCACAACATTGAATTTGTCGTGAGAAATCATCTACACTCAAACCCTGAATTCTCTGTGGGTACTAGGGCATATCATGCAAGTCACACCACAGACTACTTCGGAAAGTTTACATGGTATGAGCCATGGCTGTTGTACAGTGCCTCCTATTCCCATTTCGTAGCGACTGTTCGAGTCCCACGTGGTCGACCCACACGATGCACTGGATCTAAGGAACCTGTTTCGCCCAATCGGCAGTGAATGTTTTGAAAAGTTCAAGGCTGTGATAGGTTTGGACATTGTAAAGTATTTGAGCTTCGTGTGTATTAACAGCGGCTCTACCATACATTAAATCAGGACCGGGGAGCTCGTGGAATAGCTTGAGCGACCTCAATTTTTTGTTTATCTGCTAAACATACAGTTATCAGTACACGGCCGTGAGCGTACTGTGCTTGGCGAGTACCAGTTCCCCCCGTCTACATTACATGCATGCCTTTCAGTTCTGAAAATGTGTGTGCGGTGATCCATTTCACAAATATCACAAATACCTACAGCAGTTGTGTATAAACGCCGCAGTTAACATTAACGATGCAGCGTTACAGTGTATACGCTGGTTCTATAAAGAAACTTTAATTAATAAATATACTGATTCATACAATGCAAACGAGTCATTTTGCCTCAGAGCGCACAACTGACCAAAACGCCTTCTGCATTGCAATATGGAAGAGAGGGAATTGCAATTGCCAAATCTGTTCTTTAAACGGGTTTGTTGCCACCGCATCTATATAATCTACTTGTAACCAACACTCCACTATGCTGGAAAGGTTTTGGCGTTTTGTAATATTTAAGTTACGCCACATATTCTCATTTCACTTATTTGAGAAGGAACAACTTAAAGTGCACGAGTTTTGCGTACATTATATGTAAAAGCCGTACAATAGCAAATTTGAGTTCAAACATCATTGGGGAAAATTCTTACGCAGTGGCGAGAATTGAAATCTGCTGCACCTTTTTAATGAAACTGGATTTATGGGAGTAAGTGTTAACAGTGGAGAGAAATCCTGTAAGGGGATTAAAACAAATGGATAACTAATTGGAAATTTCTTTTTCTGATAGTGTACTCAGCCTGTGGGCTTTGGTAGTCATGCAAGCGGCTACGCTTGGTCCCTACATGAACGGGCAACCCCACAAGTGATACACCGCGCACTGAGAAGGCTGGAATTCCCAAACCATGGACAAAGCTTGTGCAAACTTTTTCACTTCTATATCGCACAGATAAAGTTGCATTAAGCGGATAGGTGCTCTGACGATGAACAACCCGCCCAGGTAAATCTGGATGACCTGCTCTGAATTGCCGGGATGCTCATAATATCGATCTTAAGTAATTTGTATCTCAAGTACTTTCTTCCTGTCCTCTAATGCAGGCATAGGAACTGGTACTCGCTGAGCACAGTCCGCTCACAGCCTTGCATTGATAACTAGGGAGCGAACCTTCATACAGAAAACAAAAGGTTGCGGAGTATGCACTATAGGAAGTGGGAGGGGTCAGTCAGTTACATGGTCACAACACAAAAGTCAAGTACAGTCGATGCAAGAACGCTGTAGATAACTGTTACATAGCTTACATTCAGTGTTGTCACCATTTGCAGTAAAATATCCACTCCCAAATTCTTGTACAACTTCAGCAATACGTTAATATTTCGATGTTCGTGCTGGAGGCATTGTAGTTTGTGAATACATTCGAGAGACGCTATGCACTGTAGGCAGTGAGTCCAGTTGTGTTTTGTGCTGTCACTGTACTCGCGCAATGATGTCACACTCCGCCCATGTGGCAGGTAACTTGCGATTGCCTCGTTTCGCAACAGCTGTATAAAGGTTCGAACCCTACCGATCACTTTTTTATCTGCTAAACATGCAGTTAAGGTCGGTCACGCTAATTCGCGAGTTCCCCAACCCTACTCTAATCGCTTCTTTTCACATCTAGTCAGCAAATATTTTGAGATTATTTCGCTCTTCATTCGATTCCTGCAATAAATTTCGAAAATTTCTTCGAATCTTACTAAAGGTTAAATTTATTTACAGAGCGTGCACATTCTTCTAATATATGCATTATAAAAAACAGCCTATTCACAGATACTTTAGTCACTTTCTTTGCTCTCTATAGGCTCTATTGCCATATATAAACGTGATTTTCTGTAAGTTAAACACATTCTCCAGAGTCCACATTCCAAGAAAGAAAAGAGAAGAAAGATGGTGAACAGTGCAGTAAAAGAGTATAGGAAAGTGAAAGAGCAACAGAAGTGAAGAAGTTAAGCTAAAAGGAGTAGCTATTAACATTATTTTTACTTGAAATGTCTTACTTGCTTTTATGAGACAGAGACCCGCAGCGTGCCGAGGGAAAACAATGGTACGAGTCATTAGTGAAGAACGATATGGCAATATGTAAATAATGTTAACAGAGCAGTCTCCACTAGCACACAATAGCAATATTCCAAATGTATAGCTGCCAAGTCCCTATTCTTTTGTTTCTGCTCTCTCTTTAGCATCATGAAAGGTGTACGCTGCGGAGCCGTGATTTTGCTTTTGTTTGGAAACTTTATTTGTTACAATACCCTGACATGCTTCACCGTTGCTTTGTTTAGTTCAGACAAGCACAGAAGTTTCTGACTTTAATTAAAAGCATATCGGAGTTATAATGCTTTATAACCATTGCATAAATACGCAAGCGAGTTACCTTTATACATGCTCCTGTTTAAATCACTCATTCCTTTTTGCCCCCCCCCCCCCCCCCCCGGTTAATTCCCTCTCTTCTTTCTAACTATGCCAGTCATATTTTACCTCTTTTTGCTGTTTTTTCCATCCTGCTAGTGTATCCATTCTTTCACTTTTAAATTTCTCTAATTCCCTTTGAACCTTCGCTTCACTCAGATATCAATTGTCACTTTTCCCTCCCTAACTGTCTTCTTTACTTCTGTTTCTCTCTTCCACTTTCTTTCCGTCTCGGTGGGCTTTCATACATACATTATTGATAAAATGGTGTTGACATGAAACAACGAAAAGTAAAGTTCGTTGCAAGTAATATCCAGAATCTCAATATTTCGGATGGCAGATATGCTACTGTTCTGTATATTATAAGTACTATTAGTGTAGTATAAGTTACTCATTTGTGCCCCACTACATTTGAACGATAACACATTTATGTCACGAGTGGAGGCAGTCTTCCCTCCCGTTTGCCTCGACCAGCACAGCAATCTGTGCGTTTCATACTAGTTGCTTTGATTCCTTTACATGGACTCAGTTGTACTAGTTATGCTGTCTCACCCACAACATTTATTTTTAATGTATATAGCCATGTAACTAGTCTTATATAGCTAAGCAATATTTAGCTTGGCAGATCCTGAATTCTTTAATAATTTTTGGGCTACGCTACTGTTTAACACACAACAATTTTGTTGCCCTGAATTGGTTCTTATTAACTAAAATCTTTGAGCTACAAGGCTAAGAAGCACGAGCAAGGTGAGGTAAGCTAGCTAATAAAATCGACATAGTCTACAGAGGACAAAACTTGGTTACTCTGAAGGATTCCCTGAGTACCTAAACTTAAAACAGACAGGTATTTGCTCTGCATTCAGACATTACATGATGCTAAAGTGAGGCAATGTACCCAGCATGCGGCCCCTCTATCTAAATAGCGCCAAGCTGTACTGTAGTTAGCTACAGAGAAAGAACAGTTAGTAAAGAAGTGGACAACGCCCTGGTTAGTACAAAACCAGACCAACAGATTCCACATTAAAAATCAGCAACTTATGTTATTTTCTATCACATCTGCATATGGAATTAGCTGGTCTGGCATCTTAAAACACAATTTCCCAGAAAATACAGATGCAGGGCTGAAAAATAAAGAGAAATAATTCAGCCAAAGCAGACTCCACTTTCTATGTGCTACTCCGTTGTGTGAACCTCGAGACAAAAGGTGTTTTGCACTACACAAGTTATGCTTACGTTTTTGGCAACTCCTACTGTACAACAGGACAGGTGTGTAAATGCATGTACATTATGAAACTTTCTAAAAGAATGATACTTGGACTTGTTCATAATTATGCAATTCGTTCCCATCACCAGATTGCTGCGGTGCAAATAAACGGCATAGCCTTCCCGTTCTATTTCTGTGGCTTGGATCGTTTATGTGTGCTCCTTCAATATACGTGCCTCGTATACACATACGAAATCCTTTATCCTCGTGGGTGAATTAAAGCCAGCTCATAGCAGGAAACTATTGTAGCGCTGGCGGAAGATTAATACAGTTCCTTTAAATGGTGCTTTCTCCTTGAAGGTGCGCGATCGTTATCTGCATCACGAGCGCAAGAAAGAAAGGGGGAAAATGCATTCTTTACATTAAATCAAGCACGAGTGGTTTCGTCTAAGACTATAAAATGGTGAAATTTGACCAAAATTATGAAAATTTGGGTTTTTCATTATGCTACACAGCTGTTTACTTAATATCGGTCATTTTAAAGTTCCATTCTATTCACCTCATGCCATTTAGGTAAAACAAAATGTTAAACTTCATTTACATTTTTTCACCTTCTCCAGCATTTTTCACTATTTAAAATGCTCTGCTTACAACAGTTTTTAATTTACATGCATGAAATTTAAGGAACACTCACGATGATGATTTAAAATCTCCAACTAAACATGCTCCATAATTCAAATTCAAATTGAAAAATGTAATCATATTTACACAAAACTATTATATTTTATTAAAATTGTAAATTGTAACACTAATTAAAATGAATCAATGTTTTTATATTGGTTTCTTAAATTAGGAGTGATCGATAAATAATTTGGTATAAGAGATAATTTTCATTAGTTTTACATTCTTTTAGCTGTTCGTGTTCATGTTTAAAATCGTGTTTTTTTATATTTATTAGCAGGCTGTGTCTTTATGAGACTCCTAAAATAGGACAACTATCCAACTACTGGAGTTTCTCTCAAAGAAAGCAATTATAAATAAAAATATTAATATCACAAAACGTTTTTGATATAACTCATTAACATTTGTGTATCTGATTTGTTTTACGTTACATTTGTTTAAATTAATCCAAAGAAAATTGTGAGCTTTTAGTTTATCACAGTGCATTGCCAAGTTACACGGCTGGTTATCTGCTTTGTAGTTTCTCCGAGAAGCAACTTTCCGATACTTCCTGATTACGTCACACACACTTTAGAGCTCAAGATGTCGGTCTGAGTGACTCAGTCGCTGGCCTACTGATCCCAAGGTCGCGGTTCAACCAGACTGATGGTTTTTAAGTGTTCTTAAAAACGACAGCTCCATGTCAGTAGATTTACTGGCATGTATAAGAACTCCTGCGGGACGAAATTCCGGCAACCGGCGACGCTGATGTGATCCTGGCAATTGACAGCGTCGTTAAACAACAAAATAAAAAATAGCTCAAGATAGTGCATTTGTGTTTCTTTTACATAGGAAATGGAATGACCAAGCAATTCCTTTAAGGTTAGAATTTAATGGTCTTTTAAAATGCTTATTTTTTATTTCTTTTTTAATCCTTACGAATTTTTGATTTACCTTTCTTAGAGTTATCTGGAACAACTCACGACATTTAAACTACCCTGACGCCCATAACAAGACCGGCGCTAGCTTAAATTAAATAATAATGCCGAAGCATAACAGCCCTTTTCGGGCCAAGGCCTAGGCCCGACCACTATGTCCCCCAACACCGCCCACCACAGACGTCATGAGGAGGGTGCAGTACTGGAGGTGGACGTGGTCAGCATCCTGGTTCCTTCCGGCCGGTTACGCGGTCTCCGCAGCCTATTTCTCAATCAAATAACTTCTCAGTTGGCTCCTCAGGGACCTACTGAGGCTGAGTGCACCCCGGACTAGGTATCCTAGCTCGAGAAAATCCCCACGCCGGTACTGGGAATCGAACCCGGGTTTCCCGCTTGGCAAGCAGCAGCGCTACCAGCGCGCTAAGGAGACGCCCTTGCTTAAATTCCGAATAGGAAATCCCAGAAAATGCCGATCAGTCCGAGCTGTTCACTGCAAATGATGCAACTGAATGGATGTATACCTGTAGCTGCGACGGATACACTGAACATCTGAAAATTTTGTGACGGATCTCGAAGGCTTAAGTTCAACAAAGGTTGTTATGACGCATTAAACTGATACAATTGGGCTTATTCATACACGTGGGCAAGCAGTGTGTGTGTCGTGACAACGATTCGGCGCAACCTATGGTTCTTTTAATCTTATGGCATTATTATTTATGTGTAATATGTCCCAAGACAATTCTTTATTTTTGTATAAAGGTTATATCGATTGTAGTTACTTTTAACGGTTACAAGTATCATTTGCGTATCAAAACTCCAGTTTGTAGTTACAAGTTATCAACACCACCAATTGTTATTATATATCTTTGCTACAAGGAAGTAACTACTCGTACATCTCTGTGACAGCTGGGATTCTAGCATAATCGTATAGTTGTGTAGTAAAGCGTGCTTAACTATTGTACTTTAACAATAACAATATAATTTCGGAAAATTCAATACCAGACTACATTCGGTTTCCTAAGAACATGCACCATTTAAAAACCGATAGGGTAAATGCTTTTATAAAATATTAAATTATTACTGAACTTTTAATTTAGTAAAATACAATGCTTCTAGTAGACAAACCGTTACAAAAGATGCAGTATGATCAGGTAACTTGTTGCTAGCATTAGGAAAACAACTAGTTGACCTTTCTTTCGCCAGATAACATAACAGAGCTACACTTTCTTGAGAAGCACCATGATGTTACTTAAGAGTTTAGTTAATGAGTTCCAACGGTAACACAAAGGCCAAAAACAAGAACTAATACGATATTTCGTTGGACATTCCTGTACTCTATCATAAACTTCCTGGGATGAAAATTGATCCCATTTTTCGAGAACCAAATAGAGGAAGAAAACTCCTAAGATGGCATAAACCTATGGGATCCACATGTTGTAGAGCCATCGTAGAACATAACTTGTGCAGTGGTTACATCCCAATGAAACTGATGACAGAAACATCGCAGTGTTAGTGAAGAGCAGCGTTAGAAGATAGAGGTCGCTTCTGCATACCGTACTTGCGCGCCAGCCAGTCCTCGGGTACTGGGCAGTAAGAGCCTGTGGGGTCCACATCACCAAGAGATGGCAACTTGCTGGGTCGTCCAAACCTTGAACGCCAGCGCTGTCCCGCCAGTTGACCTGCTCCACATAGTAACACATGTTAGCAAACATACGCTTTCCTGAAACAAACTTAATTAGTGTACCTGCAAAATAACATCTTTGTAAGCTTATACTAATACACTTATGCCTGTAGGACTACATTTATAAGAGCAACATAACTTTTCAGATTCACAATACATGCTCAGAGTTGCGCTGCAGGGTGCTGAATCTGTGAAGTATTCCATCTCTCACCTTTCCCTACTAAATATATTTATAACTTTGTATCAATGGCAGTTAACAAGTACACTGAAGGTTTGCAGGAAGAACGTTCCCTGTCTCTCCAAGAGTTAAACGCGACTACTACACACTAGCACTGCAGATAACCACTGGAATTAGCACTCCGGATTGACAAAACCGATTTCACCAGTTTGCTGAGTGAAGCAGTAAGTTTTACATATTGAGTGCCTTGTATCGCATCCTTGCCAAAATTAGAGCTATCCGTAGTAGTTGAAAGTGCTGGGTGTCGGTGGTTCAAACCTCACCTCCTGCATGTTTATTTTTTTAAATGGAAAATTAACCAGCATCTTTAGTTCTCCAGAACTTTTTATCAGGAATGGAGAATCAAGATAAAAAAATTATTTTGTTGTTTAACGACACTGTCAATTGCCAGGATCACATCAGCGTCGCCGGTGTGCCGGAATTTTGTCCCGCAGGAGTTCTTTTACATGCCAGTAAATCTACTGACATGGAGCTGTCGTTTTTAAGCACACTTAAAAACCATCGGCCTGGGCCGGGTTTGAACCCGCGACCTTGGGATCCGTAGGCCAGCGTCTAACCAACTGAGCCACCCAGACCGACGAATCAAGATAAAGGCACACATCCAGAAATTGAGTTAATGGACATATGGCAACATTGTGTAATGCTTGGGAATAAACAAAATGACAAAGCTGCTAGGTCCAAAGATTGCTTTGTGCTGAAGGAATCTACAACTGAATTGCATTGCGTTTAATACATCATTAATAACTTTATTCACTAGCATCAAGTTCTTCTAACTGAGCATTTTTGTGACCAGTGATACCCCATTTTCATTCGTATGGTATGTAATACACTAGATTCACTTTCCTTCGATGCTTTGAGTCTTATTCTATCATAGTGAGACATTTGTGTCGTACTACTGCATAATTAATTTTTTTTAAATAATTATTTTTGCTTCTTGTTCCTGAAACCTTTTAGCTTTAGTAAATGTCGATATCTTCTAACATAAACAAGATATAATGCTTTCTCACGTCCATTATAAGCTAACTAAACAGTAACAGTGCATGACGGAAGTAAATTCTTTAACAGGATAATAATCTTCGACATCTATAGAGAGATACCTTCGAATGCGGATATTTAAAGGAAAATATTGGGTATTAAATTCTGGAAGAATGATTGATATTTAAAGTAGACGTGTTCCCTATTTTATCTACAACAATTGTAATCAAAATCTTCTAAAGCTTTCATTTCTAAAATTTCAATCGTATTGCAGCAATATGATAATACTGTATAATAGTATATTTGGCACAGGTTGCATAAATAATGATATTCCCGTTAAGACAGAAAGGAAGGGAAAGGAGGGTGGGGAAAGATGCGCTGGAGGGGATCTAATCCAAATTCAGGGTATCACCCTGGATCCGCGGTGACGCATTTTAACGTATTCAGCTACTACTGAGTGTAAAAATTCTGTGCGGATGATTAAGCTTACGTTGGTAAGCAAAGGGTTCAACTCTGGCATCGTTGTTACTTTTGGTTCACTATTTAATCAAAACCCAAGAGTAATATACCTTTTACAGGTGTAATAGCGTTGAATTTGTAATATTTGCGTATTAATTTAGGATTGCTGAAAAAATTGTCGTTCAAAGCTGCGAGGCGAGCCAATGGCTGCCATGCCCCCTGAACAGCAAGGGAAGCATATATAACAAGTTTCATTCTCAGACCACCTAGTTAGGAACGCCTGAGATTTAGGTGACCCTTCACGCAGAACTCACTGGGGTTGGGTATTTACTTTTGAGAAAAACAGTGCAGTACACAGCTGGGGAAATGGCCGACATGAGCTCCAGCACACTTTGATGTACATGTACGGAGTCACATATCCAAATCGATGGACTAATAGAGGTGGACCAGTTCCATGGCCAGCACGGTCGCCAGATCTGACACCTCTCGACTATTTTCTGTGGAGTTGTATGAAGAATATGGTCCACAGAGTGACCGAAAATCACGTATTGGGTCATATGCATGAGGCTCAGCACCGCCGATATAGGTCCTGCAATGACGTAGGAAGTACACAGTTCGAAGCCTGTAATGTAGACAGCTCGATGTGCTACTCGTGTTGGGTTTATTGACCCATTTCACACTTCGATGCGCTACAGCCTCCAAACCATGCACTTCCGGATAAGGGTTCCTTCTTGAAAACCCATCAGTTTGTCTTTCCGCGCAACATAAAAGCCTGTCGGTGTTTTTGGGACAGGTATATAATAATCACCACCTGATAGTATGACATAGTAGACCAGCCATGGGGACAGCAGTGCAATCGAGTATTTACCCTCTCCACTTACTGACGCAATTTGAAGGACTGACCGGTTCTCTGAGGTAGACAGATAGCGAGAGGCATGGTATGGTAGCTAACCGCTGAGGCAGTGGAAGGAGTTAAAACTATAATGTAGGGGAAGTGACACAATTTGTCGGTTCTCCCCATCTTTGATATAGACGAACAGTTTAGTGGAAATTATAGAAACTACAGGTCTTTAAAATGTCAATACGTTGGAGCACTTTTCAAAATGTATTCAAGCTTGTAGATGTGGGTAATGGCGAGCTGTTGGAATGACACGTAGTTACGTGTAGTTAAAATGTTTCATCACTGCCTAAGATATGAAAGCATTTTATGCTACCAATGCTTGTGACAAGTTTAATCCACTTACACATGTTTGCCTACTAAGATTAATTGGTAACTTACAATTAGGAATAATATGCGAAAATGGGACGAGATAAATAGTAAGGTGTCAGCGCCTGAAATTCAATGCACATTTTCACACAGTAGCCAAAAAATAACAATCAACCGCACGCAAAAGCAGTAAAGCAAAGGTGTAACATGGTTATATCTAAGAGTTACACTTCCTGACAGAAAGCACTAGTATCAGTTTAAAATTAACTGGCTTTACGACCCCTGATTAAGCTCCTCTCTAACTCCGGTCTGTGCTTGTCATGAGCCCGTTTGTAAATATTAATTAAAACTAAATTACACTTCTTGAAAAGTTTAATTGGTATACTTTTTGTTTGAGCGTTCTTCTGCCAGCATCCTTGCTGTCCGAGTTATGTCCCTTTCCACCTCCGGGAGTATCCCTAGTTGTTAAAGCAGAGCTCTGTGAATTCTCGCTGCAATTATGTCACATTATTCAATAGTTAATTATTTAAGAGATATTGCCATTATTATTGAAATTTTCAACACAATTGTAGGGTCGCTGAAGGTCTATTCCATTATAAAGGTATTCATACTAAATCTCATATTTAAAACACAAAAATTCAGTGTTATGCCTGTTGATTGAGTATTCTGAGGATTGCCGCTGAGGAGTTTTACTTAAACATATTATGATGCAGTTTTTGAATATCTCGAAGTATTCGTCTTTAATTACAAGTAAATTATCATATTTATCATAGGAGTAGGTATAATGGATGGGGCAGCTAAAGGGTAAAGGTAAACGGTATACACCAGGCATGGGCCACTGTCACTCCACTGACACACATTCTTGCCTCACTCCGCCTGCCAACCCTCCCCTAACTTGCTGTTCAGGTTCCGACACGCCTCATTCAGTGGCGAGTGTGGCTGTTTTATGAAGAGTGGTAGAGAGAATTTGTTGTAAGTTCCAGAAACAAGGAGTTTGCTGTTTAATATGCGGATTTCAATCTGCAAATATAAAGCATTAATCAAACTTTGAGATCTTGCAGGTATTTATTTACAATTTCAAAAGGTACTTTCTGAATACTCGTGTTTGTAAACATATAAACGGAACAATGATTCCACTTTTTAGTGGTCTAGTTTCTTATTGGTTTATTTAATATTAACTATTGTATTTCATGTGTCAAAGTTTGAACATAATATTAAGTTTAAAACCAAATAATTTATTATGTTAATAAAATGGTTTTGAAATATTTTAAGGCCAAATAGCAATGGAACTAATGATTTATTTACTGTGAAAGATAACAGTTTAGTGTGTTAATAATAATAATTAATAATAATAATAATTAATAATAATAATAATTAATAATAATAATAATTAATAATAATAATAATAATAATAATAATAATAATAATAATAATAATAATAATAATAATAATAATAATAATAATAATAATAATAATAATAATAATAATAATAATAATAATAATAATAATAATAAAGGCAGCGTAAGGTTATTACATGCATAAGATAAAGGAAGGTTATAAACTTTAAGATGATATAATTTGCCTAACCAAGTAGGTGGCTCTAATAATTATTGTATGCAAAATATGTTTAATATAAACAAAATAGTTAAGTGTAGAAATTATTACTACCGCGCAAGTGGAACGAACCCACCACTGCAAGTGTTGTACCCAAACAACCTGGACAAGAGAATGTGGGGTGGATAAGGCAACTTAAATGAAGATGATAGGGAAATGAAATGAAGTGAATTAAGCATTCGCCTAAGTGACATGGGGAAACCAAGGAAAACCCAAGTCAGAGGGCGCGCTCGGGTCAGACGCCTGTCGGGGAGCAGAGAGACCTCTGGACGGACACAGTGAAGACCTGGAAACAAGTGGTCAATCAAGCACCAGGAATAAGAGTGAGGAAGAAGATGATATGAAATGCAGGCGAAATCGATGATTGGAGAGGTGATAATGGAGCAATTGGTGGAATAAGTGGCAGGGGAAACAAGAGAAAACCCGCCCTGATGCCGCTTCGTCCATCACGAATACCACATACGGGTCCCTGGGATCAAACCCGGGCCGCCTAGGCGGTAGGCCAGCACTCTAACTGCTCGGCCACGCCAATTTTGAATTCCATTGACATAATTATACAATATACAATTGCTTCCACATTGACAATCTTTGAGGTGTAGTACTAGCCATCATGCTGGATTGTACACTCAGAGGTTTCCGGTTCGATTCCGAGTTTACGAGAGGAATTGCCCATAACTAGAACGACTTGCTACCCTCCATATCACAAGAATGAGTTTCAACGTTAAATGAAAAATAAATAAATTTAGCAACACGTCCAATTATTTCAAAGGTCAACGCCAGAGATATGATGGCAGTATTCAAATAAAACAAAAATGCTTAGTGATGTAAAACCGGTCACATAAACAACCCATTTGAAAATAACAGTAATAACTTGTCTTACTGGGAACAACCATCATACACAAGAATATTTATTGCTGACTTTCTTCCAACATATAGCGTATCGTTTCTTGCAAAAAAAAAATTAAACACACACACACACACACACACACACACACACACACACACACACACACACACACACACACACACACACACACACACACACACACACTACTTGGGGAGGAAGACGTTTACAGGAATTAACACTATGTCCTGATTTTGTACATACACGTAAATTAAACTCCCACTTTGTAAATAAATGATTCCAAGATTGTTCTTGGATTCTAGATGATGAACTAATTTGTCATAGTTTTTAAAATTTGCTTTCAGGCTAATTTCATATGAAATAACCCAGTAGTTACAAAAACCACTGTAAAACATCTTTCTTTCAAAACGCTTATTATTCAAATGTAATTATGGGCAGCAATAGAGTCGTGGCAAAGTTTAAATCACTAAAATATATTTCTATCTGGAATACACAGCCTAATACACCAAGCAACATTGGCATATGTTATTACGATAATACATCTTTTATTGGCAAAAGCAGCGAATGGCATACTTAATACCATTTCTTTCTGTAGATTTCCTTTTTGTCTTTCTTTCATTCAGGATGTCGTGAACAATTGCTTTTTAAACGTCGTTTCCAGATTTATCGATATCTTAGTGCATTAAGTTATATAGCAGGTTACCCTAAACTTTAACTTTCCTTAAAATTATCTAACATCGCCTTGCCGAGTCTAACCACTTAAATCTGTAGCCATAAATCTTACGCATATTCCAATTATTTTTGCATCTCATTGGAAAAGTTTATTAGCCTTTGGTTTTTATTTTGAATTAAGGCAGCGTGTTAAAGACAGGCAAACATCTGTGAAACTAACGCCGTTTAATGCACTGTCTACCTCTGGTGTTTGTAGAATCTAATTTATTCTAAATACCACGAATGCCCAAAAAGCGGAAGGCATTGGATATGATTTTGTTTGTTCTATCAGCGTCAAATACTGAATATTCATGAACGCATAAACAGTCCTTTTCAACTGTTTCTGTTTCTCTTTACAAACAACATATTGTTTTGAATACTATGAATATTAATGTTATAATGAAGGCAGACAAATTTTACACTTCTCGTTTCTTTTACTTTTCTCCACAAATGCAGGGAAATCCTTTCTGATTTAAACGATTGCAAGCCACAGGATTAGTTTGCAGCTGTTTGGTACTGAAACAATGTGCTGCTTTACTCATATCCTTACTTTAATAAATAAAATGACATTATTCTTGTCTTACCAAAGCCATGAAGCTCTAACAGCTCTGCCACAGTCATTAGTAGGCATCGAATTTATATGTATTTGTAGAGTATCTAAGATATGCATGCAGCAATACTGTCAAAATATTTAAAATATGCCCTACAATTTCGAAAATATGCACTAAGCATGCATTAAAATTCTTAACTTTATTGTTATTTAGAATACCGTGTTTCATTTGCAGATATAATTTGATGCATATAGGGGAATACCGTGTTTCATTTGCAGATATAATTTGATACATATGGGAAGTCAAATTTACCGATAAAACGCTGGTTTGGCATCTAATGGTCCAATGTTGCACGTCACGTTTAGTTAAACAACTGTGGAAGGTGAAAATGCTGGGGTAGAAATATCTCACAGAGCCCGTGGAGAAGTTAATCGTGGTCTAGAATAATTTTCTTCCGCGTCATTACTGAGCTTGTGGCAGCAACGATACATATTTCGTTCTACTGTCCTCAGAGGTCAAAATTAGAGGCACAGAGTTCGTAGTGGAAGCCAGCCGAAAATTGTCGCTAGAGTTCGTGGAGTTAATTTGGAGCCTTCTCCTTCTACATCATTGTGTGTTTGTCACAGCCGACGGGCTCATATCACCCAGTGTTCATAAGGGAACCAACATGTCGCAGCTGCGTGTAATGCAAGTCAATAGCCTAACTCATTTGAATCTTATTCCTTCAATTGAATCACTGGATAGAATAAGTCAGGATGTCACAAGTTGAAACATCGGTTTATGACAGAATAATTGACTTAGTTCCGTATAGTATAGTCACAAATATATGGGCACTCAGTTCCATTTATGCCGTCCAAGCAGCTTCGGGAGAGATTCTACTGAAGGAATATGTATAGGTGTGTGTATCTGTTTATTTTTCGCCCGTGCAGTGGCGTTGTGTTTAGTTACAACTGTTTACTTGGAAACTGGTACACTTAATATGAATAAATAAAGAAATGACTCTGTAAAAGCTCGATGTTCTAGCTCAAACCCTGTGATAATAGATTAAGTACTTTTTATTAGAAAGAAAAGTATTTTTTAAAACTGCCTTCACTTTTTTTCAGAGAAGTATGAAAATGTAAATAGACTGAAAATAAATTAAAGTATTTAATAGAAGTTGATGTTATTGCTTGCAGAGAAGTACATTTTTTATGAAGTTATTGATGTTAAAATTCCTTTTCTTTTCAGTATAAATTATTTTTTGTGAGTCAATGAATACAGCAACCATCAGATGTACACTTGACTCTTTAGATAACAGGTTTAAGATTATGTATGCATATGTACATACAAATCAGAGCACTACTGAAATGTTAGGAATAAATTTCATACAAAATCCAAAACTGAGGGGGGGGGGGGGAATCACCATTCTGGTGCATCCCAATGTGGTTAAAATGTGCATGTGTGACAAACATATCGCTGGACTTCTAGAAATGGCGGATCGGGAAAAATGCATGCAAGTGACGTTTTTGTGAACAATGCAATTTGCGTTAACAGTGCGCAAATTCTTTTTTAAAAATGAGCCCCCAACAGTTGATAAAGTGCTACAGCAAGTTAATGCTGATTCAACTTCAAATTATATCTGGTAATTGCCTTTGGCTGGGTGCACAAGAGCTCAGTATATTTATGAAAATCTAAACGACTGAAAGATTTATAGTGGCTATTGCCAACTGTTGAAACTTTAGAAACAGGACGTTCCAAGGTCTCACATTATATACATAATTATTGTAACTGTTGAAGTAAAATCAAAATTTCCGTCACTAATTGTATTGTGGCGAGAACGTTTTCTTGTATGAATTTTGTCGGAATCTTTTAATATGCTTGTTACGTGTCTCTTGTGCCTCCTCAGACAGTTGACAAATGGATATCATTGCTGAATTTATGGTCTGAAATCCATGAATTAGCACTTTGTGGACATTAGCAGAGAGGTAAAACCAAGGTGCAATTTCAAGCGCATATACTCATAAGTCAATTTATCTCCCTTCCAGAAGAAATCACTGAAACACTTGTTTCGTGCATGAATTTGATGTGGTTAGGCTTACTGTATTTGTTGACTATGGTCGCGGATTTTGCCAGTACATAGTTTTTGTATTGTCATAACAAAAGCGGAACAAAGGAGACCAAAACATTTCTGCATCAGATTTTCATCAGTATATGTATCTCTGCTTACATTCTTGATGACCTGTACCTACTATCATCACATCCTCATTTACTCAATAACTTTAGGTTACCCCGTTCAAAAATTAGTTCTATTCTTTATTCTGAACCTTAATACTGAATGTTGATATTTAGATCAGTTCAAAATTGTCCTTATTTTTGTAGGATTTATACCATAGTGAACTGAAGATGCTGGAAAATGACTACGCTTGTTGTCTGATCGCGAAAAAGCTCTTCACTATGGTAGTTGGAAGTATCTATTTTATAAATTATAAAGTCGTAAACAGACTTGTTACTTTGACTACTAACCACGAATACCTTGTACCATGCTCGACGTGTAAATCACTGACCACCTTCAATGTAAAGTCAGAATGCAAGATTAGGCAAAATGCACTCTGCATTCCAAAGTTCAACTTTTTCGTTCAATGCATAGAACAACGTGAACGGTCGTGAAGGAAAAATGTTACATCTATTAGAACATAAAAAATAATTACGTAATCTCTGATATTTGTGGCACGTTTAAATCAGCATATCTATTATGAAGCTCTATAAAATGTTAAATGCTTATAATCAAGTTGAAAGTCACCATTCATTCTTGCACCTGTATCACTGTTTAAACATTACCACATCCTATAAACAAGGAAATGACACATTGTGTAATTTCGGCTGAGTAATGGACTTCTTAACTAACCTGTACAAACCCATTCTTCAGAGGTGTCAAAAAAAGAGTCAAGAAAGGATTTATTGACGATTTTTTATGCTTTAATATCTCTCCTTTCACACCCAAGCTTCAAATTCCTAGTTTTTAACATTTCATTTTTGCACTTTTGTCCCTTTTGACTGCCATCTGGCCCACTGTGCAGTGGCGTAAAAGCTCTGCATTTGGCATGGTCGAGCATAAAAATCAGAGCGTTGCTTCGGAGCCCATTATATATATTTCACAAACAAAAATTGTGACATCTGCCTGACATTGCAGGTGACCATAAAGATCCAGAATACAAAGATATATGACAAAGTCAATTTTAAGAAGAAAAAAAATGATTAAAATTAATATTCAAAATATCTAAAGAAACATTAAATGATTATAACAAGAAGACAGTTAACACATTGAATACAAGTGATTATTTAAAATATATAAAGAGTCTTTTAGGACATGTAAACATATATTTACAATTTCGAACCATTGCACACCCAGTGCTTTGAGGCAGGTACTTGTGAATTTAAAACATGTTCCGCGGGCACCAAAGAGTAGTCCTTTTACCTCCCATGCATTTTCAGGTACATTATATCTCTCACTAAGGTGAGGAATGCATGGTTGGTAGATGGCTTCCTTTTCCTCGTTCACCTGTGTCGCCTGCTGTAAATGTTGCTCCATTCTTACTGTTGGATCAAGAATGAGACCCTTTCCTGCATCCCTCTTGATGGCTACGATATCTGCTCTTCGATGGCTACCATCCTCAGACAGGCAATGGACCTCTTCATAGACCTCCCAATTGGCTCTACGAAGGGCTGTAGAAATTGATGAACGCACACGGTGGTGACGAGTGTTGCGAAGTAATTCTCCCTTTGGGCAATATCCTAGTACATGCCCAAGGGTTTCCACTTCTTTACAATTTGAGTGCCGACATAGTGTTGTTCGCTGATTTCTTTCAGGCACAGATCTTACTGCTGACGTGTTACATGACATTTTGATGGCATTAGTCCATTCAGAACATGACAGGATTTTTCTGTTGCTCATCCACGAATTGGCTCTGGGATTCTCTTTATATGTCTCAATCCCCTTTCGTTGTGAGGCAGCTGACACCATGCATCAAACGATTTAAGTTGTAATTGTTTTCGAAGCCATCGTCCTGATTTTGACATGATTTCATCGTTAATGTCAATGTTCAAATTGGAAAGGGCTTCTTTCTTCTCTTTCTGAGTATCTCGACACAAGCGTAGATGATCATCTTGTATTTGTGAAAGCTTCTGAGCTATATTGAAATGTTGTATATAAGCCTCCCAACCAGCTCTAATTAGTCCTATTCCTCGAAGATTACGTGGAGCGTATATCATATCATTGGGGCAATCGTGTGGTAGCCCAACCATTTCTTTGACGGATGTTCTTATTAATTTATCAATATCTTCTAAAAAGGAGGATGGAATCTTATTAAGTGGTGTACTTTGAAGGGAATAAACTAATCCAGGCCAAATATATTGATTAATGATATTTAATTTTTGATCTGCTTTGAGCAAGTTGGAATAAGAAAGTGAATTCAAATCTTTTTCCAAACGTTTGATTATCTTATTCTTATCCAACTGGATTTCATTCATGAAATTTACACCCAAATATTTTATGTTTTCATTTTCTTTGATTGGCTCTAAAACATTTGAGCCAAATTTTATTTTAGAAGTTTCACTAAGTTTACCATGTTTGATATTTATGACATTGCATTTTAATGGATTGATATGCAAACCAATTGCAGCCAAGTTGCTGGTAGTTAAGTCTAAAAGTGACTGAGCAGATGTTTCGTCCTTTGCTACTAAAACAATATCATCAGCAAAAGCCATGGCCGATACATTTTTTACTTCAGAGCTAAGTTGAAATCCATACAATTTTGCAATCTCATGGTCCGTTATATCTTTAATTGTGTCATCAATCGCTAAATTAAACAATGTAGGAGAGATGGGTGAACCCTGGGCAACTCCTTTTTGTAGAAAAATAGGCGATGTTTTGTTTATGCCACATTCTACTGCAATGCTATTACCCTGAATGAGATTCATAACTAATGCTCTCAAGTTGTTTGGCATATTGGTGCGCATCAGGCATCTCTTGATATGTTCATGACCTATGCTATCATAGGCCTTGGAGATGTCAAGGAAAACAATGCAGCAGTCCTTCTTGTTAGCTTTACAGTTTGTCAGACATCCATTGATGATTGATGTATTTATATGACAGCCAGGGAGCGCAACAAAACCACGTTGATAAGCGCAAAAATCGATAAATGATCTCAGTTTTCTGTCAATTACTTTTTCAATAACACGTCTGATTACAGAAAAAATTGACATTGGGCGCCAATTAGTTAGTTCATCAGGGTTTCCTTTTTTGAATATTAGAACTGTTCTTGCAGCCTTAAATACTTCAGGACATTTTCCAAATTTCAGCATCGCATTAGCTAGAAGACACAACAGTTTAGTGGTTTTAAATTCTTTTAAAACTTTTACAATGATTCGATCAGGACCCGGAGACGTATCCACTTTAATCTGGCTAAGAGCAGCATTAATTTCTGCTTCCTTTATTTCTATATCATTCTCTGTACATACTGCTGCTATATCTGGTAAGGGAGTTAGTTCATTCTCCTGTTCAAAAATATTTTGAAATTGTTGGTAAATAGAAGATGTTGGAATGTTACACTGGATACCATTTTGATTTTTCATGATATTCCTGACCACCTTGCGTCGTTGATTATAGTACAGGTACTGAGAGACTTCATATTGATACTTATTTTTGTTGTATTCTCTTTTGCGATTAGATAGTCTTGCAGGATTTTTGGTATTTGAATATGAATTGCTCTGAGGTATTTGTTTACTTTTTCGTGCATTATAGTATCGGACGGCAGGATGTTTAGAGCCAGAAAGGAAGGATAATGCTGTGACTAAATAGCTGACCACTTCTTGGCATAGCGACTCAAATGATGCTATGTCAGATTTTAGTATTATGGTTTTTAATTTTTCCTCAAACTTTGTAATGTCACCTAGTTTTTTTATTTATTTGTTCATCCTTATGCAATGTATGAGTTTTTTTGATCTTATCATTTTGAGTGTCCAGCTCATTATTCTCCTCTTGCGTGTAAGAATTTTCTGTTTGCTGCTTATATTTGGAAGCTATCTTTGTTCGATAAGCATCAGGATGTGCTTTACTTATATGAATAGCAACAGATTCAAAGGATTTTTCACAGATATGACAGCATTTTTCTAGTTTGTTGCTATTGCTCATTTCGAGGTTAATACTTGAATCACATGCCACTGAATTGCCAGAGTTATTTTTTGGCATAAAATCATCTATTTTACTACGTAAGACGTTCAAAGCAGAATTTTGTTACTATAAACTGCTAATATAAGTAATTAATAAGTATTCCAATAGTAGAAATACCTGGTAACTATGTAAGTAAATAAACCATAGGCCTCCAGTTAGATCCACTATTAAGATCATAAAATTGTGTGATCATGAAGTCTTGTTCCACTAATAATTTAACACTCACAAATGAATCCTCCTATGTTTCAAGTACTTAATGCACTTGCTCTGGTATATGGAAGAATAGCTTTCATCACAACACATAATAAATGCCCAGCAAACAAAAGTACACAATACCAGGTTAGCAAATTTCTTCTTTGAATAGTAAATAAATAAAGGCAGAGTATAAAAACTATCAATGTCACACAACCAAAGCAGGGAAACTCGGAGCTTTAAACAAGATTTTGTATTAAAACTGATATATAAAAGTCTTAAATCTCAATATTATTCCATAGTTTCTCACATAGAAGATGATACTAATCCACGGCCTCCTCTATTTCCAACATATTACATTATTACTTGAGTGAACTGCAATAGTGCAAACATTATGTAAATTTTGAGTATTGCTATTTTGGAAATCCATAACCCGAGGTGCTCCAAAATAGCTTATATTATATCCTACTTCTAACATACTTCAATGGTTCAGCCCGTTTCAGCTTTTCTGAAAATAAAATGACATGTGTAATTTCTAACGTAATGGATTAAAAAGTTTAGTTGCATGCCACTTCGTCCATAAAACGATTGTAAAGGACCATATATAATTTAAGTTCCTCCAACCCGTAAGACTAACCCCCAAGCCAATTTAGAGTGATGTTTTCGAGCTGAGTCAACTCGACTTATTTTATTACTACAATTATTCTGAATAATTGTTCTACCCATGACATGCACTATTAGTTCTTGTGAGATGAAAATAAGTGATCTGTTATTGCAGGTTTAATGCGTGATTTTAGGGTCTGAACAGCCAAACACTTGCTTAAACAGCAATGCCAGAAGGCATTAATCACTGTTATTCCAGTAGACACTCCCTACAACAGAGTAAACCACAATAAGCGATGCCTGATGGAAGTGACAGAATAATTATGAGCGCAAGAGATGGGGCAACTGACGGTGCATATCTCACTCGCATACTAGTAACACCAGATGATTCACAGAGATTTCTCTTTAGTTCCAGCAATTCAAGACATATAGTGATTCGGCGTCTTATTTTAACACATGCTTGCAGAATGCTATCGCCAAGTGCTGGCAAAGAAGAATTTCAACTACATTTTACTTTCTTTACCACCCTAACAGTAGGTAGAGAAGGTATTGCATTCCACCCAAAACTTCGATACAGGGATTTCACCGGAAATACACGTTTTGAAGTCCCCTGATTCAAAAATATTTTTAGAAAACATGCTCCATGTGTGTAAACAGCATAATTCAAAAGCGAAAAGTTAGTTAAATACTGATATTGAAATTCGTCTTCCAAGGATGCGACATTAAGATGTTCAAGCAAATTCCCCCATCCCAAACTACCCTTTATATGGAAAATCTTATTTTCTCAAAAATAACTCTAACAATGGTTACAGGTGTTTACATCCAAATGAAATGCATATATTGAATTTTCGAAGTTCTCTTCATTCTGGATGACTTTTGCATAATTGGTAAACCGTAAGATATAGACAAAATCTTAGTGTACACAAAATGTAGATATTGCTAAAGCACAGAATTTATGTCAAATAACATGTCTTATAGGATTAACCGTTTTCGAGATATTGTTTGTTATTGGTTTGAATTTTCAAATACTTCTTTTCTCAAATAAGAGGTCGTTATTCATTTTTTTCTTTTTAAATCCTGGCCACGCAAACAATGGAATTTCAAAGTCATCACTCAGGATGAGCTGTTAAGATTTTCCTATCGCTTAAAACTACTATATTCTCTTATTACCCTTGTACCTACAACAAAATGTGCAATATGATAATTTCTGCAAATGTTTATCTCAATTAACATGAAGTAGATAGGGTAATACATGTTTTTAAGAATAGTTCGTACAGGAGTAGAGAAAGTCATGCGAGTGCAACACAACACACCACCTGGTAAAGCCATGAAGCGTATCAGAAAGAATGTGAAACTACCCAGATGTTTACGCAAGGTTATCGCACAAACATGGTTAGACGGTGTCCGTACACTGTTCAGACGCAATCATATCTTCAGGACAGCAGCGTCTCATGAGATCATCTATTTGTGTTTTATCACTGACTATACGACAAATTACTATTATTTTGCTCTGCTAATAAACAAGATAAGAAGCGATCGTAGCGCTCGACAGCCAAACACTTTGCCAAGTATTAGATAAAGGTATATCGATACAAATTTTAATTCCAGTGTAAATATAGGGAGAATTTGTAGGAGGATTAAACGTTTTAACTTTTAGATATAATATTGCATTATGTTTATTGTAAAGTTTTACACGTTTTTGAGATTCTAAGGACAAACTAAAAGCTTTTCTTATAACTCAGAATCGTTGAACCCAATTCATGCTGCTTATTTCAAGTAACAGTTGCTACCTTTTCCATAATAGGCATTCAGAATTTGGAGATAAATCTAAAGAACATTAAAACGTGACTTTTCTAGGAGGCCAAGTGTATCGACCCTCCCATACTAACTTTCCTTGTCCTTATTGCAGTGCCTCACCTCTAGCTACGTATTGTAGTTCATTGGTCACTAGTTATGCCTCACCCCTTGCAAGAACCTGTAAGACGATAAGAAACAGAGATAGTCCCAAACAGTTCATTTTACTAAATTCGTCTTGTGTGCATTACATAGCAGGTGCTGTCCAAACACTTGCAAGAGCATAAGCACGCTCCAAATCCGCGTTTCATAACGGCTGAGAGCCTTCGATGTCTCTTTCCGATTTGTGAATGACTAACAATTAAACTGAAGATGCGTGAGGGCTATTATATAACAGCCAACTTGTTTACACTGTAATATTCTTTTTAAAACGCCCATACATATATTATATTCTTTGTTCTATAGGTGACGTTGACATTGCTCTCGAAGACAGCATATTTCCCACATTTACTTTAGGACAATACTGTGAATGGGCCAACATCACCAAATGGGCTTTGCTGTTATCTTATCTGTAAGGAACAGCAAATTATGCAAAGCCGGGGTGACAAGGCTGACATTAAGAACATCTGGGTACGTAAAGGGAAAAGATATTCCCTCGGGCTTTAAGATGGCATCCCTAAGGCTTGACTTACTTAGTAGCTATTACTTGGCTACCCGCAGGGAACTCCTGTGTTCCTAATAAGGCTGCCATGTTTCCGGCTTAGAAATAAAGGGCACCTCTCTCTGATCACGTCTCGTCGCATTCAAACCTGTCTCTTTCTTGTGGCCGCTGTACATACGTTATTGCTGAGTACCATTTAATGGGAATCTCCTGTTGAAATATCCAACTAGGCGAATTTAAATGTTTTTATATTTTGTATTAAAACACTATGTAATATTCTTTCTTTCTTTCATTACCCTCCCCTTACACCCCCTAGGACTTTATTTTATCTGCCTCTTACCTATGAAAGGTAGAGTCCAATCAAAAATTTGATACCAAGAAATCGCAGAAACATAGGTGAGTCACTCGCAGAGATCCTAGCAAGCCCAATTGCCACGTGCAAAAATTACCTCTGTACAAATAATCTAATACCCAAATGTTGAATGCACGCTACATCGCTGAAACCACGCCAAGAGGCAGCATGACATGATACATCCGGAAATTATGACGTATAATTAATTAAATAATCGTAAATATTATATGTACGTATTTTCCTTTCATTTCTCCATGTATGTTTTTCGGTTGCTAAAAGGATGGGGCTTAGAAAGTAAAACGTTATGTTGAATGTCCTGTGCTATAAATAACTGTTTAGAACCGTAGATCTTACGGCTTCATCGGAAACATAAGCTTTCATCTACACTATGTTTAGACAATGCACGCAAAGGAACCTATCTGTAAGTGGCTACCTTCTCCTAGCAATAACGGCAATCACAGTTGGATAAATGTCAAGTTTACTTTTCCAAGTTTCTTCAACCAGTAAAACATGTCAGGTACTTTTTGACTGACTAAGAAAAGTTAAATACATGTTAATGCATTAAGAATTTAATAGTGTAGTGCTATAGTACTTTTATTTTCACCAGTCCACTCAAAGCCATTTTTAACTGCTTGCAACCGTTCCCCCATTCCACTTGGTTCCCTCTTGTGGTAATAGTAGTATTGTTGTGGCAGTAAGAGTCTTGTCTCAAGTTAGAGTAAAGGAGAGACAGCAGAATAAACTGTAGAAAGAGACAGATACAGTCATGGAAAAAAGTATTCATACATCATTGCTTATGTAGAATAACTTCATTTATTAGAACTAAAGATCAAAACCAGAGTTGATGTTTGGTAAGCTAACAGTATGGGGTTTCCTCCTGATTTAAAAGTATAAAAGGATCAAATAAATTAGTCTTTTGCAAAAAGTAAATTAACATTTTGTACCCGATGACTTCACGCAATGGAAAAAGTGTTCATACATTCAAAGAAAATGGCAATTTATATGTTACAATTAATCTCTCGTAGATGTCAATTACTTCTTGGTCTTAACATAATCTTACATATGTATTGATGTTCTAGGCATATGATAGACTGAAAAAAAGAACGGTTCAGTTCAAGCCCATTAAGAACTCCAGAATTAATTTGCAATGGCATGATAAAAATGAATAAACCTAGGAAAACAAAGAAGGCCTTTGAAGCAAGACTTGAAGAGGGAAGATGTCGAGGCAGACCAAGGATGGATGTGTGAAGTTATGAGGGAAATAGGTTTGGAATCACAAGCAGTAAGAAGGTTGGCACAGGATCGATAACAGTTCAGAAAATGGATAGAAGGCCCGACACCAAAACACAGAAGGGAAAGGTGAAGAAGAAGAAGAAGAAGAAGAAGAAGAAGAAGAAGAAGAAGAAGAAGAAGAAGAGGAAGAAGAAGAATTTATTTGCTGTAACATATTGCATTTAAATGAGCAATTAATAGTATCCGTACAGATCATTGTTATAGTTTGTCCTCGTTTTGAATTTTGTAAAAATCCCTAGATTTTATCAATGCTTGAAATGTATCCCTAAGATTAGCAAAAATACATAAATATCGCTAAAACTCGAATCTCGAATACGGTGAAGTATTCTATAGAGCTTATTAAACTTACACACTTGCATAAAAAAGTAAAGTCAGTTACAACTAAGTGTACACTTTTGCTGCGTAACTTTAACCTATGAGTGACCGATTTTGATTACCAACTCTGGCCTCCGTTACATTTAAGACGACCTTTATATTCCTACCAATTCCCTGCGCCGAAGCCTTCAGCTTTCCACAATTACTTTGCTGCGAATGCATCTGCCATTTAAAACAGATGTTTATATTGCCTGCTTTAAATGTCAACTTTGGTTACTTGTTATATTCTCCTGTTCCTAAAAACCAACGTGCTCACTTTTAAATGCCAGTATTAGATCTCAGTAACTTTATGTTTGTTAATGTTATGTAGTATTTTTAATAACTTCTGTAGTCCTCGGTTTTCCTACGTATCATTATGGCTACGTAGTAAGGTTGCAAATCACTTCATTTTAAGAACCGAGTTTATTTGTTTTCCTTTAGGTACCTGGGTTAGTCAGTGAAACAAAAACAAAGACAATACGCCGAGAAAAGACTCTCCACTACTGGAGTCCTAAACAAACAGCTGAAGGCGAACTGTTTCCAAGTGAAAGGGCACCCGGACATTTCACCTGTGAATGGATGAGTAAACTAACATCCCACGTTTTCCGCTCCAGGTATTTTTAACCATTTTAATCAATCCATTAGCACTTCAGCTGAGCTATTCACCGAACCCATTACTGTGCTCTGTTCAAGCTTAGCACAAATGTCAACAATTGTTGCATTTTCCAAACTATGGGACATAAAATAAAGGTTGATGTACAAAAGGAGGCAAGAGACTCGCATTTTTATCACATCATCCCTAGACTGAAATATTGAAGCGAACGATTAACTTCCGCATCACTGAACTGGCCACTGCAATGACGATTAATAGCGAGTCCCCACTGTAGTTTATAAACTGTCAATAAACAAGGCTAATAAACAATATTGATAAACAAGCTTGAAGAATGCCAATTACCTTGGTTTACAACGGATAGTCTACGCTGGAAGATCTTAAAAATGGATCCTAGGAAGAATACAAAGCTTATTGCTGCTTCACAGGTTTAAATGTTAATATTTTGGAACATTAATAATAAATAATGATGATAATGATAATGATGATAATATTATGATAATAATAATAAAAAAGGGTTTATGTAAGATACTGAGCCCGGAATTTACCTTTTACCCTTTCCGTAAATTCTAAACACCAGTTAACTTTTGAGGCATATTCTTTGTAAAATTCTTATCTTAATGTTTTGAAAGATTATTATCCTATTAAATCAGATAATTCTGATATACTTACTTTAACTAGAGATAAAACTTTAGCGACTATTTCATATTTAGATGTAAGATAAATTATTTCCAAACAATAAATAATTGAAAAACTTGCAAATACGGCGATAAATACTGAGAAACACAAAAAGTCAATCAAGATTTTAATTCACAAATATCAACGAGCTATTTTTGATCAACATAGCTAAAATGTATCACCTCTAGTCTTGTTGGTAAGTACATGGACACTGTTGATTAATGTCAACCAAAACATGCCAGTGTGGACGCAGCAAGAGCCAACAAAACCTCATACATAATAGTTTTGTAATTTTGAACGTTTGTTATAATGTGTTACATAATCTACTATGGATGCATTGTTAGCAGGTTATATACAAACATATGTCAGCGATTGATTATGCCCCAATACTCCAAGGAGTTACGCCATATGCTGTCTTATTTGTGTAATTTAATTTTCGCTCATGCTGCCTCACTCAAATTTTGTGAAATTTACAATTTTTTTAACTCCTCAACTCCTCGAGGCTTAGACAACTGCTTAGAGTCACAAAATAAAGTTTCACTTATAAAAGCGCTTTGCTAACTACTTTCAAACTTCTGGTAACCCTCAGAGTGAGGGCAAAGGGAAAGACTGGCTGTGTGCAGTTTCACTATCACAATCGAAAGGTACTAAGAATTATGACCGCCAGGTGCAATTCATAATAGATGACCACGTACAGTAGGGTACACATAAGTGATTATGTTTGCACTAAGTTTAGTTTTTTTAATTCTTCATTTATTTATGGACGCTCTTCAATAACGTCCCCTTCTACATCGGGCGTGAAAGACCACTTAATTTTGCTCAGAGGCCTCTCTAAAGGTTCTCCTACGTGCCGGAAATCTACGACACGGGACCACCGGCTTTACTTCCCTTCCGAAGGATTTTGCCTCCGAAAAAATCCATCGCCCACCCCGGGTTTGAGCACACGACCTTGGGAACCAGAGGCTAGCGTGTTACCCTAGACCACGGACGAAGACATGGTTGCACTAAAACTAAACTCATGGGTATGCCTTACTGAAGGGCAAGTTTGTACATATTACAATATATCATGCAGTGTAACACACCCCTTTTATGACTATGACGTGAAGCATCTTTTCACCCTTCTGACATCTGATGGATGAAAACGACATGCAGCATTTTCCTTTCTGCTTCTGTAAAACATTTGACGACCTTGATATATAATAAATTCAGTTACAGACAGGGTAAGGACACTGTTTATGTGCCCCCATTGCCAAGTACGTATTCTGGTAGAACCTGGAGAGCGTAACTCCCTCGCCTTGGGACCAACTCAAGAGAAGCTACAAAACATATGGTTTAAACTCAACGACTCTTTGAACGTGAGTCCTGTTGCAAACCACACATTGAATATTTGAAATGTTATGAACAAGACCGGTGAAGTTTGTATCCTTTGTTTCCCCTTCATTGCACCAATAATTATTTTATGCGTAATGTTTTGGAAATACAGCACTTTGAAATTGGATTTGGGCTAACGCTGGAAGTGGATTCTAAAATGTATAACTATAATATTCATTGCTTATTCGGATATTAAAAAGTTTGGTGTGTAATACTTCACTTCATCCTCCCATTGTCGTTTACAAGCAACCTACAAACTAATCATAAAAGCGCCATTTTGTATATGTACAGGATGGAAGGGAAGTCATTACATTCCTTCTAATATGTGCTTCATAGAAGCGTTACAAACAAAACAGTCTAATGGCATTTTGTTCTTTGATGAGCCGATTTCGAAAAAAAAAATGCTTTGTTCCAAATTGGATGCGCAATTCCACAATAATGAACGAAGATAACAGTTTGTTACTTGTAAGACGCTTAGAGTAACTTGTTTCTGATATAGCTTCGGTGGTAATTATGGGACATCACATAGGGTTTCGAAATAATTAATCACTTAAAAGTCCTGAAGGAACACTCCAAACGGATTTTTCAGACGCGAGATATGACGACAACGTTGCGTTGAGATTGGTCAGGGAATTGACCTGGTTTCCGTATGTAAACAGGTCGAGCACTTTACCTTTAGCCTTTTGTTTTGGCAGGTAACGGTTGTGATTGGCCTACACTCTTACAGTAAACATAGAAGGACACGTTCACGAGACGCGTGTTTGTTTCTGTACTGAACCAATGAAAGTGACATACACACAGTCTGTAGTGTCGGCAGCTTGCTTTCTACAAAACGATCTCCGTAGGAAATGGTCCGAGACAAAAACGTAAGATACAAAATGTGCTCCAAATACCAAGATCTACCACCGGATTTAATTAATGTAATGACTTCCCTCCTACCCAGTATGAATCCTGTGGATTTTTTCTTCTGGGGAGACGTGAAAAGCAGGATCTAAAAAACAGCAACTACTGCCCCCGAATCTTTGAGATTCGCGGAGATTGGCTACGGAAGAAGTACGCAACAATGAGGGTGTTTTTGTTAGAGTGCGACGAAATTGGTTAAAAAGGTGTGAGCCTTGCAGGTGCGCAAATGGTGGACATTTCGAACAATACCTGTGAAGAGGGTGAACCATTTGGTTCATTAATTATTCTTTTGCTGTCACCTTAAAAATGTCATTTGGTACACTTTGTAAGAACCTACAAATGTATCTTTGTGTTTATAAGTCAGAGAGATGGTTTGGTTTATTAAATTACAGCAGTATCAGCTACGAAACGATTTAAGTTTGATGTTGAAGGAAATGATAAATAAGATCCTTAGAATGAGTTTAGGTTACAGTATGCGTTACTGGAGAATTCATATGTACTTATTTATTACGACGTAGCAGACACGACATGGTATGTCTTCATGTTTATACTCACAAACCGCGCGGCTCCGGAAGTATAGTAAGGACGCGTGTTTGTTTATGTATTGACCTAGTGAAAGTAAAACCTGCAGTGTTGCCAGCTTGTTTTCGATAAAACTAACATATCTCCGTGGAAAATGGTCGGAGACAAATACGTAAGATACGAAATGTGTTCCAAATACCGAGATCTATCACTTACTTAAATTAATGTAATGACTTCCCTTCCACCTTGTATATCCTCCTAATCATATCAATATTCGCCAAAATACCTTCATTATGGAAATATGAGAGAGATACATATTACCAGGCTGCGATAACGAACTATTCAATAAGGTAGTTAGATATACGAATATTACGTTTAAAATGTTGCAAATTGTTTGCACAAGTTACGATTAAGCAATTGGCGACTTAAGTGGTATTTAACCTTTTTTCTCCGCGTACCCCCAAAGACTATTTTCCATTTCAGGCTGCATTCCTAAGGACATGAAACAGTAAAAAATAACGATAAAAAGCACTAGCCCAATCTAAGTAAAATTAAAGAAATCCAATAAAAAAAATCAAATCTAGCACAAATTCGATTTGAACTTTTTTTTCAAAGCTTGATTTACTTACTGTATCTTTATCTACAACTACATATAATCCATTTTGGCCTAGAATTATCCTTCATTCAAATTATATATAACCATATTTAAAATAGATTAAAAATGTATAACTTATAAAATTCTACGAAAAGGAGGATTGTGCTATAAATGTATAAAATAAATTTGGATCTACGTTACAGATAGTAAATACACAAAAATTGTATGAATTTATATACGTTTCTGACTTGTTAATAGTATCAATGCTAATTCTGGATTCAAGAGATTTCTTGTTTTGTTTTGATTACTCTCAATACAGAGAAACCCGCTCACATAAATAATAAGAAGGGCATGGAAAAAGATGTACAGTGGCAGTGTCCCCAAGTTCAGTGAACTCTTTGCATGCATAACACCAGAAATGACAAATTGACATGTTTTCGTTTTTTATTTTCAATAAATTGTCAGCAGACATTTCCAAAAGACTTTCCTTTAGTTTTATGAGAAGATCAGTAGAGTTGATGATTGTGAAGCAAAATGGATTTGCAATCCATTCTTGTGTATTTCTCAATTTCTGGAAAGTATTTTAAAAGCTGGAACCTGAGATTTTGTAGGTGGAATTTCCAAAAGTAAGTCAGCGGTACTAAGGAACAGAGTACGCAAAAGGGTTCTTGGCACAAATCGCTCTGGCTGAAATATTTTTCCTTATTTGTTATCATTTAGAGACATGTACTGACTGCAAACATTTATCCCTCGTTCTGATTTCCCAGACAGATACATAATACTCAATAAAATGAGAGGACTTAATAGATATTTCAATAAAATTGAATATAATATATTCCAATATCTCATAATATTAATTAAGATTCGTTAGAACCGTTATTGACATAATTTAAAACGAAAGGTGTCACAATTTAAGTTTAAAGAACGTTCTATAGTGAAGCGAATTCTTTGAAAGTTTTTGCTGTCGTACAACCCCTAAAGATGCTTCATTTAAATAAGAAATGTGGCATGTGATTTGTCCGTCCGTCCGTCTCTCCATCTTTCCCCCCTTTTCTATGATTAGTGATATCACTTGATACGTGGGATTTCAAAATGGGTATGTTTAGAGAAATCACATGTCGAATTACTAAATCGAATGTAAAGCTTCAACCTACGTAAGTGATAGAACAGATAAAACGGTATGTATCCGAATGCTCTCTTCACTATCCTTTATAAAAAAAATCGCCGTGGCGGAAGCAGCAGAAGCACTAGTGGGAAATGGACAAACTTCACAACGAATGGGAATTAACGTGGTTCACTGAGGCGTATCCGTAAATTGGAGTAGGACTGTAACATATTCAGGAGACGCAATGTAATCAGGCTGGTAACACCTCCGCAAACCTCAACGCCTGAGAGGTTGGCAGGGAGCAAACCTAGTCAGAGAATTTGTTCATATGTACAGTCGAGTGCATGGAATGGTGCCATGTTGATGAGCAAATATGATACCACCTCAGCAATGCTTCTTACCTGGTTGTAGCACTCTACGAGTACTTAATGTTTGTCTAAAAAACGAGATGGCACCGCGGTAATGTTTTGAGGCTCGTATTTGGGAGGTTATGGTTTCGATTCCCTTGGCCGTGTCGCCCGGCGAATGCTGGGAAGTATAATTACATCCCCCGAATTTCCTGTCCTTTCATTTCGTTTCATTAATCACTTCATCCTTCATCCCGTTCGTTCTTTCAGGGTCGCAAGTGTCAGCGAAGGCGTTAGGTGCAGCTTGGCAGTGATGATATGCGCACAGGAACTCTTTCCGTCCCTTGTTATGTGTGGGATCCGCGTGGAAAAGGTGACATTTAGGAACGTTGGACCCCGTGCCGAGGTCCCCCTGAGTTGGCCAGGGAAGACCTAAAGACTTCGAGATGTCAAACTTGGGAAACCTAGGAATCTCTGTCAATGTCTGTGCCGTTAATCCGAATCTAACAGCCCGTTCTCCTCTCACATCATTCTGCCTCCCGGGGGTTCCCACATAGGTAGAAAGACCGCCAAAGAAAACCTTTCTGCACTTCCAGTCTGTCTATCTTTGTACGAAACCATGACCATTTCATTGGCTCCTTTAGGCCACGGCACAAGGGTGATTTTCCTAAAGCAACCAAAGAAATGGTTATGGCTTCGTACAACAATAAATAACGTGACATAGATGCGAGCACAGAGAGATTTTCTTTGGCGGTCGTTGTACAATAAGCCTGGCTCCAGTGTCAAACCCGTCCTTATCTCCCCTATTCACCCCTTTTCCCTAACTCTGAAGCCTGAAACTGACCTGTACTCATAGGATAATGTTTAACTCCCCGACTTTTGACATCAAACCAATATGATACGCACTAATTCAGGGGTTGGTGTGGACCTTCGTTGTGAGACGTGCCTTCCAACCACTCAGGTTAAATATTTCTGCACTCGCCGGTGCGCGCGCGCAGGCGTGTGTGTCGGACGTGAATTCAAACCAATAAGATATTCACTCAGGAAGGGTTGGTGTGGAACACAGATAAGATGATTCTGCCAAAATTAAATAAAAACACTATTGTAAAACAGAAGCATTGGCACATCTCTATGCCCTTCACTATGCCTACAAATGATTGTAAAATTAAATTCAAGGTAAAGAGGCAATGTCTTAAAATATACCTATAGGTTTTACACTCTTTTAGCCCAAAATTAAATTTCTACGAAACGCATAGACTTTTTTGTGGTGTTTAACGCCTGCTTTTACTACTACGGCAACGCAGGCGGTGACACTGTCGATACATGGAATGAAGATGGAGTACCTGTGGAATGAGATGGTGGGGGAAACCGGAGAACCTGGAGGAAACCCGCTCCAGCGCCGCTTCGTCCACCACAAATCCTACATGCGGTTGCCTGGAAACGAAGCCGGGCCGCTTTGGTGAGAAGCGAATGGTCTAGCCACTCGGCTACGGCGCGTCCCACGCATAGACTACTGCATACAGTCCTGTTAGGGGTACAAGTGGAGATATTTGTACTGGTAATTGAGGACAGGACATTGAACAATACTACATCAATATTTGCTTAATTTGCGGAATTATAGTTTTACTTACGAGCGGTATGTTAGCATCTTCAAGCAGGTGTGCCACAGTAAATATGACGCAAGTGAGGGGAACGAATGCTATATCGGAAATGAGTTCGAATATTTTCTGCAAGGTCAATGGCCTCGCATTATCTAGACCAGTGGGTCGCATATTGTGGGGTGAAGCAAAATGGATAGTCTATCTCACAGGCGTTTATTCGAGGCACAATTAAGACCATGCAAACAAAACAAAAAGAACCGGCAGTAAGCTATGCGATTAGTTTGTGGGAAAATTGTTAGTCGAAGATAATAAACACTAATGCACCAAAATGGATATATATTAGAATATCTGCACTTAGGTATATTCCTAACATTCTGTATAACTTTCTTGGGAGGACTGCACAAACATCGCTAAGCACTGGTACATTATACCGTTATACAATGGGTTTTCTTCAAAGAGTGCGGTAAAAAATATTCTTATAACACATTGAGGCCTAAAGGTCGCAAACGCATTCAATTTATGCAAATACATCGCGTGCAAGCTCGTATAATAAGAACTTCAGAGATATTTACGATTATAGATGCCGATGCTGATGCTGCTGCTGATGATGATGATGAATTGATGATAATAGTAAAGAACCTAAGCTTCAGCAAACAGGGATAATGAATTTACGTCACATCACGACCTGGGCAAAATTCGTCACCATGACTTAAGTGTAAAGAAGAACTGTCGTACCTGGACATCGCGAACGTAACAAAGTCATAATTTAATATTACCAAAATCCCTATATTACGGCTTTGGCTCACAACATATAACTGAACGTTCATTTCAAAGCGGCAAGGCGTCCTTGCTTCGAGTCAATTTTCTGAAGCGAGTATTACTCTAAGCGCAAGAATGTAGTACATATGAGACGAAAGAGTTGCCTAGCAAGCAAGGCGTTTTACAGAATAACGTGCCTCATAATGTCACATGAAAAAAAAACTCCAAAGACGTAAAACAAACTGTGATCAAACATGTTAATCCCTTTTTCTGTATAACCTTATCAACGTCTGTTCATTCCGCGCATATATTTTATTAAACTCGCAGAAGGGAACCACAGCACTACTGATATGTTCATGTTGCCTTAGAGTAGTGACACCTATTTCGCCCTACAGCTATCATGAACCTTCGGTATCCTCTGAACAAAACACAATACGAAGGAGGTTTTAATGCTGTAACGACCCCGTCTGTTGCTGCGTGTGCTTTCACGCTCAGTGTGAACGTCTTGCTTGCTAGGCAAGTTCTCCGTCATAGTCATACATCTCTACTAAGCAGATTGAACTCTAAGCTCACAGGCTATGAAGTGGTACCAACGGCATGTCGTGGAGCATTTTGAAATTAACTCCCAGTATAATGCAAGTAAGCACTTCAGTGAATCGGTTAGGCTGAATAAAGTATTTTGAAATGTCATTATAGAGCACTAAATGAAATATATAGATCAAACAGCTTTCTTCTTCAGAGTAAATTTTCTGTGCATCCTGGAAATATGCTTCGCCCAACAGAGAGGAGGGGGGGGGGGGGGGCGAGCCTAAGGGTTTGAACCTACCTCAAATGTGAATAACATGTATCTGACTTTTGTTTCGAAATCTGACAAAAAGTGTCCTTGCTTTATCCACGAAAAATTATCAGCTGGAATAGCTGCAGTTCTTTTAGAATATCGCGCAGAAACGCTGAGCTGTAAAGATAGCAATTTTCAACTCCACAATGTTTCAGCTCTGGGTGGTAACGCGGAAAACCTTTAAAACATGAATAAGAGTATTGGAAACGGATTCTCTTTCGGATAAGTATCTGTTTTATGTTCTTTTGACGCTCTACGTTTTTCTTGCTGATTAAAGTGCGGTGTGACTAGCCTTGTTCGCCGTTACCCTGTCCTAGGCAAGGAATGAGAGAAGGAATCGTTGACCGTCCTTATGGTAGTGCTCGATATCTCGCATAGCATTTAGACAGCTAGAAAACGCTAAGAATATGTGCCTAGAAATGAAATATAGCTTTTTCATAGCAGACAACCGACTTAAGACTGCAAATGTATTATGTCTATAACCTATAACCGTAAAAATATGTCCCATGTATGCTGCAATTTCCACAATAGCTAAAGTAATTTAGAGTTAACATTTTAACTGCTAATTTGTACTTTCTCTACTGCTTATCTGTAAGTAGAGGAAACAATTGTATTCCATCCAAAACTTCTATACAGATTTCACCGGAAACACATGTTTTGATACTCCTGAAGTTAAAAAAGTGCGAGCGCATGCATGTGTGTCTGTGAACACCATAATTAACAAAACGAAAAGTCGGTTAAACACAAACTTCGTACTTAAGTCTAGTGCCTGCCATGGATGCGATACTAAGATTTAAGAAAATTCTCCGAGCCCAAACTGCCCTTTACATGGAACATTTTTCGAAATGTTGATGTTCTCGAAAGCTGCTCTAAATATTTTTTTTATTAAAATGACGTGTTTAAGATATTTTTATGAGAAATGAAATGTACATTTTGAGTTTTCTGGGAATAGCCTGTGAATTTCCTTATTCTGAAAATATATTTGGTAAACCCTGAAGCAGTTTCTTGTCTAGGTCCATTAATATTATAACAACAGGCAAAACAGAGTCATCAAGGAGCTGACTGACCCTGTCGTAGACGAGTAATTAGACCATTGCTTCTCACCAAAGCGACCCGAGTTCGATCCTAGGCAACCACATGTGGGATTTGTGGTGGACGAAGCGGCGCTGGGGTGGGTTTCCTCCGGGTTCTCCGATTTCCCCCGCCATCTCATTCCACCGGAGCTCCATCTTCATTGCATATATCGACAGTGTCAACGCCTGCAGTGCTGTATGTAGTAAAAGCGTTAAACACTATAAAAATGGAGCTGACTTCACTTGTTCAATCAACAACTAGCACGAACTTCTTGACTGACGTTAAAGCTTTATTTAGCATTTCTCCCTTGAATCAATTTCTGCAGTATCTAATAGTATAAAGTTAAGAAGTGACAAAGAATTGTTTAATTAACAGATAATTTAGACTTTTAGAATAGTTTAACAACTGCAATAAATACAGTGAAGATCTATCAGATTATAATATGTAGAGAAGTGTTTGCAGTGTAAGATAAATGGTAAGTGCTGCAACAAAGTTTTGAAGATTAACTAATGGACATATAAATACTTACATTTATAAAATATTCTAGTGGAAATGTAATAGTTACGCAAGTGAAGAGACGGAACAATTTGAAAGGAATGTTGAGTTTGGGAATCGTATTCAGGAGCATAAGTATTATCTACGTTAGATTTAATTAAAAGAATAAGATTAGACATTAACCAATAAATAAAGTGATATTTAAAAGCAGATTCTTGTGTTTCCTCTACACCCATACGCCCTTGAGATAAGATCCGAGCAGTGTCGCCTCAACGTGTGGTTATCCAGACTACAACCGCTTCAACCCTAAAAAATGGACACAAACCTACTGCATAAAATATTGTACATTTCGTTACTTCTGTCCTTGAAGTACACAATTTACATCAAATAGCTTGTTTTTTAGTGGGACGATAGGTTTTTCATTTTCCAGAATTCCTTGATATTGGTTTAAATTTTTGAATACTTATACTTTTCTCAAACGGAAAATTATCACTGTTTTCTCATGATCATGCTAAGAGTATGGAATTTCAAAACCATTACATAACAACACACTCTTTAAACAGCTGTCACTATACTTTCTATATCCTACAACAAAATCTGTAAATGTGAATTTCGTACATCTACATTAAGAAGAAGTAGCTAGAATAATAAGTTTTTATAGTTGAAGTATATAGTATAGTGTATAGTATATAGTGTAGTAGTTTGTAGAAGAGGAAGTAAAAAAAGTCATATGAATGCAACACATCGAATTTTTTGTTTCGCACATATGCTCAGGTATCTTCACCTGTGAGCTGTTAGGGATTATGGTTATCGCGTTGTGAAATGAATTAATATTTCAGCAGCTAAAAGTTGCAATCATTGTGGGTCATGAATTCGCATAAATCGATAAAGAAAACGACGCTCCCAACTTTTCAAAGTAACAATTTTTACTTGCTACTTTTAGGTATCAGTGAAAAATTCGTAGCACAGTGAAGATGTGACATAACTGTATTTAGCTTGCTTGTCTGGTTTTTTGTTTTATTGGATTCCATTTGCTGGGATCCAGTACTATTTGTCATTAGATTGAAACGCTTCTCGACAGGCAATAACGCTCTGGCATTCGCTTGATGAGTTGGAAGCCAATAGTGTTATTGCAGCTTGTGAGTCAATTTAAAGTGGAATAAATTCATCGCAGTAGCAGCTGACAGTTGTGGGATTTTGCCCAATACAAACGTCGCTACATCTTCATTAGTAATAGGAAGTTGGATGGATTTAAAGGATATTACAACCCATAACTGTATCATAATTGTAGTTACAAAATATTACAGCTATTCCGAAAGATTCTGAGCAAGAAATTTGCATTTTTCGCTACGATTTCAATTAGTCACTTCTGTCCCCAAATATAACGGTTTCCGGTGCAAAATATTGGTTTGCTCGGGTCGAAACTGGTTAACGATCTAAAGACATTGAATTCAACTATCTTTCTTTTTTGTGCCATAGTGTTACAAGATATATATGTATAAGAGTTAGGAAAACGGACCAAATGAGTATTTACTTTATAATTAAACAATACGCAATAATACTTCCAGAGGCGCTTATCTTTTTATAACACAGCACTGTGGCATCGGCCGTGGACTGTCATCAGAACGCAACAATGACATCTGTTTCTGGTGATGTGATGAGAAGAGTATGGAATTTCAAAGCAGCATATAGGGATCTCCTTTTTAAAGATTTGACTATCACTTCAGCTTCCGTATGTATCTACAATGAAATGTGTAATAAAATCATTTATGCAAAAGTTTACCTCGGAAAACATAATTCTAGATTCGGTGGATTCTTTTCGTGGACGAACCTTTTCACATGTTCATTTGGATGTGTAGCTGGAGCCAAACTGTCAAATTTGATCAGCATTTGCTAACCAAATAGTTGTTCAAACAATAGATTTTTTTAACCACTGTATCTTCCCAAAAATGCAATATTTTGTCATTTTGATAATAGAACATAACAGCAATAACACTATTGTTCAAATAGCACCTGTATAGTTTTACATGGAACAAAAATTAAAATTCTGATGTGTTGCAGTCACATGACTTTCTCTACTCTTGTACTAACCATTCTTACAAACTCTTATTACCATATCTTCTTCGTGTTGCTTGAAATAAATATTTGCAGAAATTATCTTGTTACTTATTTTCTTGTAGGTGCCAGGTGGATATGGGAATGCAATAGGCTTTGAGTGATAGTCAAATCTTTTAAAGCTTTGAGATTCCGTTCTCTTTGCACAGCTAAGACATACAATAAAAAAAGAATCATGATCTTCCATTCGACGAAAGTTTGTTTTCCCAAACTCACACAAATAACAAGGAGTATCTCCGAAATGGTTCACTCTACAAAAAAAAATTATCTGGACATAAATTGCATGTTTTAGGAAGATCTACAGTTTTTGTACAGTAAGATTTGGTTTCTTCCGGTTTACCAGTTATGCAAAAGTCATCCAGAGTAAAGAGGACTAAATGGGTATAGGCAGCAAATTCAAAATATACATTTCATTTGTCATAAAAATATCTTAAACATATGGCATTTTAATCAAAATCGTTAGAGCTATTTTCGAAAAATCTTCCATGTAAAGGGTAGTTTAGGATGAGGGAATTTCCTTCAAATCTTCGTGTCGCATCCTTAAAAGACATTAAACTTAAATACCAACTTTGGTTTTTAACAGATTTTTCGTTTTTGAGTTATGCCACCCACAGACTGTTAGACAGACAGACAGATAGACAGACAGGACACACACACACACACGCGCGCGCGGACCTTTTTCTGAAAGCGCTTTTTTTTTCTTTTCTTTTATTCTGGGAGGCTCAAAACATGTATTTCCGGTGAAATCTCGACATCGAATTTTTGGTCCTCTACTTACTAAACGTAGTAGAGAAAGCAAAAATCAGTGCATGACAACGTTTACAGTTTTCATAAAGGAAATTTAACAAGAGTCGTGATTTAATCAAGACCTGTTATTTGTTTCACCTTTACATATGTAAGTTTGTAATATTCAGGACCGATCGAGTGAAATGGAGCGCTTTCACGTTTTCTGCCCCCTTTTGTGGAATGTGTAGTTTAGTAGGAGCAGTAAACCGCGTTGTATTTGCAGTCAAGTTTTGTTTTCGGTCCCCAAGATTACACTTATATGAGCCATGTTTATGTTGTTTCTAGGATTTTATAAACCTATATACAAATCTGGACTACAGCTACATCAGTAATCCATACTGATTCTGCTGTGAGAAACAACATCTGCTACTACAATAGTGCTCAGTTACCCTTGGCAGTAACACTGCTCCCTCGGAACATGCTTATATATATGTGGATACATTTCAAAGTGCTGTACCTACATTCACAGTCCACATTTGGTTCGTGGTGGTAGTTGTTCTTGCATATCATGTGGTGGAATCCGTGGACTGCAAACCTGGTGATGACATGCCTCATTTCGATATTTCCCTTCGTCCATGCGCGGTCCATCATGGCTCCTGTGCGGTCTTCTTTCTCCCCATAGATGGACATTCCCTTGTATAAAGCCTTCTCTTTCACCTTTAAACTTTCACACACCTGCTTTCGCCCATGCTATGTCCTCTCCTCATTTTCCTTATCTGTATACGTTTCTCTTTTCCATGCACATTTCATCTTAACCTAAATACCAGTGAGGTCTTGCTAGTTAAATTACTAAACAATTTTTGTATCTTTATATCTTCGAAACTCTTCTTATCCCTTTCCAAAATTCTTTAACATTTGTATCTCTTCTCTCTATACATATCCTAATCCATCTCTTTCTAAAATGCTCATAGGTATTCTTAACGTGTCGATAACAGCATAACATAGGTATCAGATTACAAAAAAAAAAAATATATATATATTACATCATTTTACTTTTTTTAGTTATTTTCTATTTTAGGGAATGTTTTAAAAGTTTATGCCATTGTTTTGTCACTTGGTGCACCGTGGCCGAGCGGTTAGACCGTTCGCCTACCACCCAGGCGGCCCGGGTTCGATCCCAGAGACCCACAGGTGGTACTCGTGGTGTACGACGCGGCGCCTTAGCGGGTTTTCCCCGCGTTCTCCGGTTTCTCCCGCCACTCATTCCACCAATTGCTCCATCATCACCATTCCATTCATCAATTTCGCCTGCATTTGATATCCTCTTCCTCACTGTCATACCTGGTGCATGGCTGACCAACCGCTTCCAGATCTTCTCTGCCCGGTCCATAGGTTCCTCTGCTCCCCGAAAGGCGTCTAACCTTATGCAGTGGCTCGTAAGTCCTAGGGGGTGCAAGTCCTACGCAAGGGAAGGGTAATCAGGTAAAGAAAGAAAGAAAGAAAGAAAGAAAGAAAGAAAGAAAGAAAGAAAGAGAAAGAAAGAAAGAAAGAAAGAAAGAAAGAAAGAAAGAAAGAGAAAGAAAGAAAGAAAGAAAGAAAGAAAGAGAAAGAAAGAAAGAAAGAAAGAAAGAGAAAGAAAGAGAAAGAAAGAGAAAGAAAGAAAGAAAGAAAGAAAGAAAGAAAGAGAAAGAAAGAAAGAAAGAAAGAAAGAAAGAAAGAAAGAAAGAAAGAAAGAAAGAAAGAAAGAAAGAAAGAAAGAAAGAACGACGAACGAACGAACGAACGAAAGAAAGCAAGCAAGAAAGAAAGAAAGAAAGAAAGAAAGTTTTGTCATTTTCTGATGTTTGCGTCTTTATTTAATAATTTTCTTTCATTTATACTGAGTATAACGATTTTTATATTAATACATTTTATTTAAGGCATTTAAGGATACCTTTCAAACATATGTCCAACTGAGAAATAAGATTAACTTTATAATTCCTTTACTCGCATTTCTTGTTTCTTTTTTATGCGGAAGGGCAATTCTATACCTTGTTCCACTCTTAGATGACAGTATGGAGTTAAATGGGATATATCTGTCTCTATCTAGCGCATACAAGTTGCCATTAACCTCGTCCTTTTCTACCTTCGCGCTGTTGCCATGTTCCTAATAGCATGTTATAAATATTCAGTTGTTATAAATTTCAGGTTTGAACACATTATCCTACGCAGAATTTTTTTCTCTATTAGTTTATATCCTTTTTAGAGTCATTATACATTTCTATAGGGCCATATTTCTTCAAAAAACATTTTTTTCAATAGAAGTCCGATATGTGCTGTTTCTATACTCATCACACACTAACTAACAAACTAACTGCTAGAATACGTCTATATTTTGTTCTTAGGTAGAGTAAACTATAGTGCTACTACCTGCCCACTTTGAATGCTCTGTGTTTACTCAGTTAAGTGTTACAATTTTTTTAAATTAAATGTTTTCGGAAATTTTTATACCTGTGCACTGCAAAAGTTACGCAGTGTGAAATTTTTTTGTTATTGAGTTTACATCAGGGAACCAGCGAGAACAAATGTTGACGAGGGTTGGAGAAAGTTTTTAAAATAAACCAAAAGGCTGTAACTTCTTTCTTTCATCGAGTAGGGCAAACAAAAGGTACCTATTCATCTATTCAGCGTATTCTCGCGCCCGGCCTGACACAGAAGATAGTATAAGGAGCAGCACTAGCATTAGTTCGAAAGAAGTCGGTGTGTAACTGTGTGGAATCTATGAGTTGTTATTGCGTTATTTGTTTAATAGTTTCGTAAATATTTGTAGTTATGGAAGGGGAAGCTAGGAAGAGTCGATATGTTGGTAAATTAAGAAGTAAGGAACGCCAAATAATTATGAAGGTGTTAGATTATTTTTCAAGTAAAATGCGTGTAAGTAAGGCAGTAAAAGAAACAGCTAAGGCTATCGGGTGTTTAGAAGCAGTAGTGTATAGAATTAAAAAGGAAGTAATGAAAGGACCTCTAAGAACGCCATCGAAAAAGAAAGCAAAAAGGGCGGAAAAAAAAAAAAGAAGTATATAGTGAATAGTGCAATGTGGAGTGCGGCGAATTGTTAATTCTTTACTGTTTGCAAATATTCCACCCACACTGAATATAATTTTGTCACGGTTCAACAGTGATGAGACCCCACCAAATTTCTCAAGGGCCACTCTTAGTCGGTTCTTAAATGATTTGGTGTCCGAATATTAAAGAAGGGGTAACAAGTGCATATTAATAGAAAGAGACGATATTGATATCATCAGATGGCGACATAAATATCTAAAAGACGTAAAAAGGTTTAGGGACCAGGGGAAATCAATTGTTTATACAGACGAGTCATTTGTAAATTTAGGTCATACAGTAACAAAGGCATGGAGGGATACCAAAGTTAAAAGTGTCCGTCAAGCAGCAATTGAAGGACTAAGTACAGGACTCGGCCACCTCGGGTTCGCCCGCGGAGAAAGATTCGCAAATAGTACATGTTGCAACACTGCTCTCCATTTAACGTGTACTGTCATCTAAGGGTGGAACGCGCTTTAGTTAATGGCTAATTTGCAAAGACTTGGTTTCGGGTGGAGGAATGGCTATTGCCAGCGAAAAGATACATATCCCAAGCTAAGCACGAGACAGGCCACATTTTCTTTTTCCACGTTAATGAGTGTGTACAATAGGTTGCTAATGTTGCGTCCAGGCCGTAAAGTCCTCTTTATTCTCACTTTATTTTGGTATAATTAATTGAGATAACCATTTGCAGAAGTTGTCTTACTGCATATTCATGCGGATATAAGCGAAATGAGGGAATACAGTAGGCTTAAGCGATGGTCAAATCCTGTAAGAGCTGGTTGTTTTGTGATGGCTTTGAAATTCCGTTCTCTTTGCAGTTCACATGGCCAAGAGATAAAACAATCTGATGTCTGCATTCACATGACTTTCTGTACAAAATCTTGTACAAACTATTCTTTAAGATGCTTCTTCTCCTATTTACTTCATGTTAATCCAGATAAGCATTTGTAGAAATGGTTTTACTACACATTTCGTTATACTTACAATAGAAATAGCGAATACACTGCACTTAAGCGATAGTCAAACTTTCTAAAGGCCAGTAGCTACTGATGGCTTTCAGTATATTCTCTTTGAATGACCAGGACATCGAGTATTTGAACATTCAAACAATACCAACAACATCAAGGAATTCACGGAATCGTGCTTTTTGACGAAAAAATAATAATATAAATTGTGCGCTTTAAAGAGATCTACACTTTTTGTGCAGTAAGATTTTGTCTATCTCTTACGGTTTGCCTGTTATGCAAAAGTCATCCAGAAGGAGGACTTCAAGGCTCTTTCCAGAAAATACCAGATATGTATTTCATTTGTCATGAAATTATCTTAAACATATAGTGTATTATTCAAAATCGTTAGAGCCATTTTTGAGAAAATAAACATTTTTGCAAATTCTTTCTTGTAAAGAGTAATTTGAGACAAGGACATTTTCTTGAAAACCTTCGTGTCGCATCCAAGGAAGATGCTGAACTTAAGATACTAAATTTGGTATTTAACCGACTCTTCGTTTTTGAGTTATGCTATTCACAGACACACGGACGGACGGACACACACACACACACACACACACACACACACACACACACACACACACACACACACACACACACACACACACACACACACAAGCGCGCGCGCATAAGGATCATTTTCGGAAAGTGCGTTTTATAGGGAGCCTCAAAGCATGTATATCCGATGAAATCTCGATATCGAATTTTTGGGTGAAATGCAATATTTCTCCTACTTACCATAGGTAGTAGAGAATGTAGAAATGTATCTCTGGAACTAATTTTAAAATACGCGTGGAAATTTATGTAAATATTAAACATTAAACCTGGATAGTCCTGTTCAACTTTTCAAATTGTGGATTTTAGAAATTTCATATCCTTAAATTTGGTTTTGAACTGCAGAAAAAAGGAATCAACATTAATTAAGATAGTGCGTGATTTCAATTGTTCCCTTGAACTAAAATATTTTCATTTTAAACAATAACTGCGTGTGTATAATAAAGATCCCAAACTATGCACCGTGTGAATATTTCTAATCAAAGCAATTGTACATTGGGATATTATTATTATTATTATTATTATTATTATTATTATTATTATTATTATTATTATTATTATTATTATTATTTATTATTATTATTATTATTATTATTATTATTATTATTATTATTATTATTATTATTATTATTATTATTATTATTATTATTATTATTATTATTATTATTATTATTATTATTAGAGTTAGGATGTTTATGACCTAAAAATGGAAAATATGAGTGCAAATATGCCTTTAAAAATGACTAAATATGACCAAAAAATCCTAAAATATGACCTAAAAAGAACGTATTTTCTTAAAATGAAATTCGGATTCAAAACTTTTAATGACACTAAAGTATTACATTTGATACATGAATTCAATCAGTCAATCACATTTTAAGGATATTAAAGGTGATTTACAGTTTTATCTGCAATGTACTTCTAAATTTAACGAATTTGACTCTGTATGCTTGTTTCATCAGCTCCAAACAATATTTTGTAGACCATGCACTTCCCTATAACATGTGAACATTTGCGTTAATTATAAAATTACGATACCTATTAATTAGAACTTAAATATTAAATTAATTATGATTTATTTATGCCAACAAGCTTACTGCTGGTGTTTTAAACACACAAGCCGTGTGTGGTCAATGTTTAAGAGGTTGAATCAGAAACTGAAAAATTCAATGCCATAGTCGGGATTTGAACCACGGATCTTCCGCTTATCGAGCGGCTGCTCTAACCATTAAGTTACCATGGCCAACCTGCCAGTACGACATTAAGCGGGAAAAAGTACGAATCAACTGGGGAATTTAATTTCGTACTGGCAAGTTGGCCATGGTAGCTTAATGGTTAGAGCAACCGCTCGATAAGCGGAAGATCCGTGATTCAAATCCCGGCTATGGCATTGAATTTTTCAGGTTCTGATTCAACCTCTTAATTAATTATGCTTCTAAATATTACGTACCAATTTTCAGTTTCCATTTTTGTCTGCATTGCAATATATAACCACGTGCATTTTCAGATTCTCGAATAGGAATCTTCTGTTGTCACTTAAGATTGTCTTGAACCCTGAGAAGCTCCTTTCGACGTCACAGGATGTCACAGGTGCATATTTAAAAAAGGCCAAGTCATTGCAATTTAACTTTGGTTCATCTTCTTCCAGACAGCATCACCGCCACTTAGAATATCTTTAATTTTGCACAGTGTTACGTATCCCACATTTCCATTCAAAACGTTATAAAGTTTGTTCTTTACAGCAACCCCAACACTTCCTTTTGCTTGTGCTAGCTCACTTTCTACCTTCTTACTAGCTCCAAACTTTCATGCAGTTCCAAACCACCTGACTCTAGACGAGAAATTGCTCTTGTGATGGCTCCATAATTTGATTCGATGTAGGCCAAATTTCCCTTCAAGCTGCTTGAGAATAATTCTTGCACAATTTTAAAGGAAGATGCCTCACGATTGTCAAATTCATTGATAATATCCCCAATAGCTTCATAATTTTCGCAGTAATATTCAGCTGCACTAAGCCACGTACCCCATCGTGTCAGTATTGGCTGGGGAGGAAGTGGAAGTGAAGCTCTGTGTTGTTGAAATTTTGTCAGTCTCTTTGGAGATTTTAGAAATTTTTTTTTTTTTTTTTTTTTTTTACATTTGATACCAATGTATCCACATCATGAGAATGCACTCTTACTTCCTCTGCAACTCTGTGCAAACCATGAGCAAGGCATGTTAAATGCACCATTTTTGGATAGAGCTGTCCTTTACCAGCTTTCACCATGTTTGGCGCAGCATCAGTGACAGACAGTAAAATTTGTTCCCGTTTTACTTCACCATCCCACAGCAGCTTCATAGCATTGTCAAAAAGTACAGCGATTGTAGAATGGTTTGCTGCTTCAAGTGCTTCAAAATCGAGCAAAAATATGTCACCAGGACGATCAGGAAATAGTGTGCCAACAATAACGTTTGCAACATATCTTCCGCAAGCGTCTGTAGTTCCACCCATTGAAACCCAAATCTTATTGTTGCCTACAATGTTTCTGATTTTTTGCACCGTACTTTCATAACACGCAAGTACATATTTTTTTCTCAGTGTAGATTCGTTTGGAACTGTGTGACTTGTGTATTTTTCCATAAATTTTATAAACTGTCTGTTGTTAACCTTATTTAGAGGATGTTGGCAGACACCATCATCTCACACAGGTCCTTCGAGAAATTCGACACTTTTCTTGATGTCGAAGGGGTTGTCGCATCGTACAAAAGCCTCTGTCTCGCTTCTTGAACTGATTGTCTGTTTATCCTGTTCACATGTTTGTGTTACAATGCTGCTGAACATCAAATCGTTTTGCAGACATCACTTTTACTTCACACGCTTTGCAGTAAAGAATCTTCCCGTCAGTGCTGAAATGTTTTTCTTCAAACTCTGTAACAAAACTTTTTAGTTTTACACTTTCGGAACATTTAATTTTCGGTATGTTAATGCTTCCATATACTTGAAATGTGAACTGAAATGAAAAGCAACAAGGAGGGACGGGAAAGGGTTAGCCGGCATTGTGATTTTAGTACCTGCGTACTACCTGCACTGTTATTGTCCCTTCACTTCACATTCCAGTTAGATTCAAACCAAAATGTTAGCGACTCTTTCCCCTAAAAATGTTAACTTGACCATTCAGGGCATTCATTGCATAATCGTATTTATTTCGAATTCATAAGCGAAATATGACGAAATATGACAGAATGATCAACATATGACCAAAACCATAAAAATGACCGAATTCATAAGCGTAATATGACGAAATGTGGCAGATATCAAAATATGGCCAAAAGCATAAAAATGATAAAAACATGACTTAATACGCAAAATAAAAACTGTCTAATTAGGATTAAAAATGTCAAATTTGTGCTTAATTTGTATTTACGGTGAGAATGGGTGTAAGGACAAAAATATGACGTCATAAACATCCGAATTGTTGTTGTTGTTGTTATTATCATCATCATTATTTTTAATATTTAATCTATCACCAGTAAGCTTACGGTGGAGAAAGGATTCCGTACACCGTGCTGCGCCTGGCATATACGTCTGTCTATCTAGCCTGCTCTTCAAAAGCTCTAGTTGACCCAGATCACGCTGAAACGCTGTATACCAACAGTACATATCACGAAGTAGAAGATAATGTAGCAGGATTTTAGATTTTCTCCTGGGGTTGAAACAGGAGGAATTACAGAAGCTCATTTATTTTGCAAAGGGAGCTTATAGTATACACGGTGTGCCGTGAATTCGGAACGTGTTTGTACCTAGTTTTTACTGATTTTCGAACAAAGACAGGTCAGATTTTGATTTACGAAGACAATCTATAAAACTTTCCTGTTTACAAGAAATGAGTTGAGGACTGAAAGTATATGACACTCATATAAGCCATAAAGCAATTTTGTCATTCAAATGAAAACAATGTTGTTTCGATGTGAACACCCACTATTTTGCTACACTAAAACGAAATTTTCTTGTGCATCTAAAATTAAAACATTCTTAAACTTATTTAAAAAGCTGTGGTTAACATATGGCAATTTTAGGTTGCTTATTTTGAGATTTGGGATTCAATAGATTATATGACGGTCTGAATATAAACCAGTTTGTGCAGCCAGACGGAAGGTGGAAAGTTTTGGAGCATTCAAATTAGGAAATAACTTTGAAGTTACTCGTTTGTTTTCAGTTATTAGTAGGCAACTAAGCATGCCTGTAGCTATATTTCAATTGATACAACATGCCTTACGTCGGTCTTCATCGTCAAGTAATAGCTTATTTACGTGCTGCTGTACTGGAAGTTGAGCGTCAGATAGATGAAGGGTCGAAACACAGTAAAAAGCAGTTTTATGGAAATGCAGTTTTATTGGATTTTGATGTCCAGTAGTAAACTTTCTTTTGCTGTGCCAAAGAGCTGCTCCAGTTAAATTGACGATTTTACAGCCTTTACTGTGGATTGTATATTTTCACCAACCTGTGAAGGCACTATCTTACGGACACAGCATCAAAATTGTCAAAGATAAAAACATGGATGACACAGTTAGCAAATTAATGGGCTACAACCAATTCGAGACGCGAAACACCAAAATGCATGTTGTACGAGTACATCCACATCTCTTTGAAGAGCGAATTAAAGTGAACTGCGGTAACAGGGCTTAAAACCACTGCTAAAGGACACAATACATAGGTAAAGTTTCCAGGTGATAGTCCAGTGCCTGTTGTATAACGCTAAATTATAAGTAAAACTTACTACGCTTCAGAATAGTTGTAAGGCGTCACGGCCATGCTTTGAAGTGGCAGCACATATGCCAATGTCAAATGCAACCTTAATTCCGACCTTTCTTCTCCTCCATCATCCATCATCACCCATTCATCGTCCATCATCATCAATCAATCATCATCATGCATTCATCATCCATCTATCATCATCATCCATCATCATCCGTCATCATCCATCGTTATCATCATTCATCATCATCCATTCATCACCCTAATAATCCATCATCATCCATTCATCATCCATCATCATCATCCATCGTCATCATCATCCATCATCATCCATTCATCATCCATCAATCATCATCATCCGTCATCATCCATCGTTATCATCATCCATTCATCATCATATAGAAAATTGTATGAATTGTTCGTAATTGTTCGCTGAAACGGGAGTAGTGAAAGAAATGTGATTGTGTTTAGTAAAATAAAAATGAGTAGAAAAACCGTGTGAATGTTATACGTTGCACTTATATTTCAACTGCATGAAAAAATGTATGTTTGTAGACGAGGGAGTAGTATGTTAGGTAAAAGAAAAAGGAGTAGAGAAAACCATGTGAACGTAATACGTTGGGTGGTAAAATGGATTGCATACAAACTTTCGTCATGAAAACAATTAGATATATCACTTTTCATGGCGATCGGTCAACTTGTTTTGGAATTTATCCACTCTTTAACATACGATATGTATAGGCGTTGGTATGTATGAAGTTGATAAACGATAGGGAATAACATGTGAATTGTTACGTAAAACAATAGTGAGTAGAGAAAATAGTATGAATATAATACGTTGTATTTCTTTTTCAAACATGTCAAATAGTATGAATTATATGTTGAAGGGCGAGTAGTGAAAGAAGACTGATGGTGCCTCGTAAATGAAGAATTAGTCGAGGAAGTCGTGTGAATGTAATACGTTGCATTTATATTTCAATCCTAGAATATTATATGAATTGTATGTTGAAGGGCAAACAGACGATAAATGAATGTGCTACGTAAAAGAAATTCGAGTAGAAAACCATTTGAAAGTAATATATTGTGTAGTAAAATTGTTACCATAAAAAAATTTCCCCATGAAAAAATACATATACGTGCCGAATTTCGCGGTGATCGGTTAAGCGGTTTTCGAGCTTAACATATATATACAAACATCCAAGTTGTATAGATGATATGAATTGTTTGTAGAAGAGTGAGTAGAGAAAGAGATGTGAATGTGTTACCTAAAAGTGGGCATAGTAAACAGTGTGAATGTAATACGCAGCATTTCTATTACAAACATGCACAAAATTGTATGACTTATTTCTAGAAAAGTGTGTAGAGAAACAAATGTGTTTCCCAAAAGCAAATAGAGAAAACAGTATGCATGTAATGCGTAACATTTCTATTTCAAATATTAACGAAATGATATGACTTATTTGTAGAAGATTGAGTAGAGAAAGAGATATGAATGTGTTATCTAAAAGTGATAGGAAAAAACAGTGTAAATGTAATAGCATTTCTGTTTCAAACATACAGAACATGGTATGACTTTTTTTAAAAGCGGGGATAAAGGTGTTTTTGGTGCAAAATCACGTTTTTTATGGAAAATTGTTTATAGAAGAGTGAGCAGAGAAAGAAATGTGAATGTGTTACCTAAAAGTAAGTAGAGATAACACTGTGAATGTAATATGCAGCATCTCTATTTCAAGCATACAGAAACTTGTATGCTTATTTGTAGAAGAGTGAATAGAGAAAGGGATATGAATGTGTTACCTAAAAGTGAGAGGCGAAAACAGTGTGAATGTAATAGCATTTTTATTTCAAACATATAGAACATGGTAGGACTTATTTTAAATGTGCGGATAAAAATGTTTTTTGGCGCAAAACCACGTTTTTATGGAAAATTGGCTATAGAAGAGTGAGTAGAGAAAGAGATGTGAATGTGTTACCTAAAAAAAAAAAAAAAAAAAAAAAAATTAACAATGCTTACCAATTTCTTTGTTCTTAAGCGATACTATTTTAGTGTTCTCGGAAAATTAGAAAGAATTGATATGAAGTAAATAAAAAAATCCTACTATTTGGACTAACCTGGGTGTTGTGGGCGTTTAAAATCGTGGTATCGTTTTGAAATCTTACCTCTGAGTCCATGTTGCTATTTTCGGAGCGGTAGTTGACACGATTATGAAGTCTTTACTACTCTATCATTGTGTTTTGAGATAGGTATACGGCAAACGATTAATTTTCTAACGTTGTGTAGCTTTCTTGCGTTGTAAAGAATTTAATAATCAATGCAGGTTTTATTCAAACTAATAAATATGTTACAAGAAACAGAGTAAGAATAAGAATGTTTATCATGGCAAAAGGAGCGTTGTCTTCCGTTGGTTGCGTAAGTTACACACTTTGGTGCGACTGTTTTACTTCAGAGTACAACAGGACTGATTCTTCAGTTCCAAGCAGAAGCCGGTATTAGAAGAGAAAAGAAGTTACTACTGCAGTCTGCAGATAGTTATTCCTGATTTAATTCTGTTCGTTACTGTTGGCTAAGCAAACAACATGTTATGACAGTGCCTTCGTCCGTCATGTCCGGCAATCTGTGTTAGTTTGAGCATGCAGACAATTGTAACGTTTCGGAAATGAAAGAGCGTAGACATGTATTAGCGTTACTATGTGTTTTGCTATCCTAGATCTGATTCGAGTGGGTCATTTCCAAGTTTTCTGTCTTTAAATTGTGGATCTAAGTTCGTTGCAGGTGAACAGGATGAAATAGTGTGTCTATAGTTATTATTAAGTTACTATTATCGGGTCAAAAATCTCTCGACGCTTCGGTTGTGGCCATGAATAAGGCACTAAAGAATAGCAGTTGATGCGACGTTGCCTCATATGGACACTACAAATTGCAGCCTGTGATATTTGAAAGGCAATATCAACTGTGCACAAATGGATTTCATATTATAGAAAAGCAGCATGAACTCGGTTGTCTCCTTAGCTCGGTGGTAGCGCTGCTGCTTACCCTTACCGGGTTCGATTCCCTGTATTGGCGCGGGGATTTTATTCCGCTGTGAGACCTGGTCTGTGGTGCATTTATACTGAAGTCGGCGTGACCTAACCTCCTTCAAGTGCTTTCCTTGCGCACGTGTGCATGACTCAGCAAATAAACTTTTAGAGCTTACCGGACACTACAGTGTTATCACGCTGTTCAATCACATACTCACAGTCGCTAGTTGTCCTACAGCCCAGGACCTCCTTGGTCACGCACACACATAGCCGCTCGCCGTATGCAAGGTCACCAGAGCTCCTCTTGCCCGTATATTGTTGAATGATCCAATGTCACAATACATAAATTTATTTCATTTAAATATATTAAGCATATTTGCAAGCCGTGTATAAGTTGATTTCAATCGTTTATGCCATTAGAAAAATACACTCTTTCAGTACTTTATTTAGATATATAAGTCCATTGCGGCACAGTTAATATTAACTTTAATGAAATACATGTCATAAGTAAAAAAATAGGAGGGTGTGCGCTCAAAATACTTTACATTTTCATATAACCTCCCATATAAGGACCATCCTAATATATATCGTGCTTATAACAGTGATACATAGTTTGCTGTCATAAAACTAAGTAGCTCACTTTTTAACAGTGTGAACTGGCTATTATGTTTTCACAATTTTATGTACCAAGTTGTATGTGACTTACAACATAAAGCCTGCTTCGAGTCATGTTGCAATTTTCTAAAAGAATTATCAGCAGCTCAAAATTCCTTCGCACGAAAGTCAAGCCTCAGTTGGTTTAGATGCTGGCCTACTGATCCCAGTGTGCTTAAAAACGACAGCTCCATGTCAGTAGATTTACTGACATGTAAAAGAACTCCTGCGGTACGAAATTCCGGTGCACCGGCGACCCTGATATGATCCTGGCAATTGACGGCGTCTTTAAACAACAAAATAACTTTTAATTTTAACGAAAGTCATGCATTGTTTGCAGCAATGCTTTAGTATTAGTAGGTAAACGAGAATATATGATAGAACATCGGGTAAATCGAGGTCTAAGACCTTAACCGTATCCAGGTTGAAGCAATTACGGTTTGACGGACAATAACTGTCAGAATGAGTGGTAAAGGTTGTAAGGCATCTCAGATGTGAGTTAAACTTCCCTGTAATGAGTAAAAATTGTACACCGTGATGGCATTCACCAAAAACGCACATCATTTTGGCGACGCGGAGTGAAATTTGGTAACTACGAATTTGCACTCGCGAAACGTTAGATTCGGACCACACAATAGGGAATGAGATTCAAGATACCCCTGTACATGCTAATATATGTATACATATAAAAAGGATCTAGCGAATCATTGTGTGCCTATGTCAAAAGCCAAATGACATCGATTCCCTCCCCCGTCTCCTAACGTCATCGTGAGCAGTTTTCTTCACAATGCTTATAGTTCACAGCTCGTTTCTTTTAAGGGCACTGGGAGGTTATTTTTATTATCATGCTGCTCAAATGGTTAACCTTACAGCATTAGAGAGCGCGATAAGATTGTAGGTATTCGGTGTCGCAGAAAGCAACGTTGACACGTTTTCTCCAAGTAAGCATACGTGTTATAAGCATGGACATTTATTTCTTAGGGTACTAATGAATAAGAAGAATGAGAGAGAAAACAGCGAAGACATTGCAACACTCTTTTCCTTCACGTGGAGTTAACATCTGTCATCTGTGATTTCTACGCAATCATTGACTGAAGTGACGCGCTCATTGGTGTACTGCAAAACGTCGGCGACTTCCGAGAATAATCAGTGCGTTATCCGAGAGGTTTCTATTAATAAAATGAAGTGAATGTTAACCAATTGAGCAGTACGATAACAACATTAACTTACACCAATATTTAAAATGTAAATACAGCAGTAACTGATCATTAGAATAAATTGAAGTTTTGTGTAATTATAATTTATTTGTGCATTTAACTACTGTATAAAGACCGCACAACCGGCCGGGAGGGCTCGGGGCCCTGACCATGTCCCACTCTCCAGTTCTGCACCCCACTTATGATGCCTGTAGTGGGCAACGGTGGGGAACGCAGCGGCCGGGCGGTAGGCCTTGGCCCGGTAAGCGCTGTTGCGCTGGAATTTAGTTTTGTAACAATTAAATTACATTCACAGGGGCGTAAAGCACACTATGTATCCTGAAAAAGAATATTACCCCCAATATTTCTTGTAGGAGTTTGAACCTACAGGCACCAAGTAGTTTTCTGAGTGACTTAAGGGATAGTTGTATATGCTGCGTTAAGTAAGAATCTTACACTCGTAGTTCGTATTTTGCACACAGGAAATTACTTAATTGTATATAAAGTATATTTTTAAGCGTTTAATTTTTGCTCCATATTACAATCAAACTAAACAAAAGTTAGCCCAAGGTGTTTCAGAAACATTAAAAAATAAGCACTAAAAGTTTGATATCAATGTCTATTATATTTTTTGAGAAATAGGTACCTAAAGTACGAACAAATAATATTTTGGGAAATCGCAATCAAAGATTAAGACTACTTGCATATTACACATACTTTCCGAACATGCCTGCTACATACTCTTACTCACTTAGGTTTTCTTCATTTGTCTTTTCCTTTTCTTAGTTCTATCTGGTTAACAATGGCAATGCTACTTGGTTTCGACATCGGGATTTATGGCCTTGCGCTCTAAGGCACGATAGGAGGGCTAACTTATCGAACCAAGGATCGTAGGATCAAATCCCGGTTGAATGTACATTCTGCGTTCAAGAGAAACTGTGGTAAAGGATGGGAAGGGCCCAACTAAAGCAATGGGTGAGATGGCACGGTCGACGCTGACGGGTTTCGATTGAGTGTTGATATATGCATTTTATCCCTTTTTAAGTAAAAAAAAAAAAAAAAAAAAAGGCACTCAAAATTATTGCGCAAAATATGGGTTCAGATAATGATTAAGGTTACAAGTTCTGATGGCTGAACAGTTTAACTTTAATTGTGTCGTGATACGGTTATTTGATGTGGTAAGAGGTTCACGCCTGACAGTAAGGAAAGCATTATTTATTTATTTTCTTTTTATTCTTATCACCTGCCAGCTGAGCCACACGCACGCACGGGCGCACACACACAAACACATACAGAGTGGAAGGGTAGTCACTACATTAATTTAAACCAGCGGTAGATCTCGGTATTTGGAACACATTTTGGATCTCACGTTTTTGTCTCTGACCATTTCCAACAGATATATTTTAGTTTTGTCAAAAACAAGCTGGCAACACTGCAGATTATGTGGGTGGCACTTTCCCTAGCTTAGTGCATAAACAAACTTCCTAACGGTGCATCTTGAGTCAATAAACACATTCCCTGCCTTGTCCTTCCGTGTTTACTGTGCGAGTGTAGAACAATCACAAGCGTAAGCTCCCAAAACATTACACGAAAGCGAAAGCGCCCGACCTGTTTACATGCACAAACCAGGTCAATTCCCTGACCAACCTCAACGCAATGGTGTTGACATACTTAACGTTTGAGAAAGCTTCTCATAGTATTCCTTCAGGTCTTTTAATTGAATTATTCCGAAATCCTGTGCGATGTCCCATAACTGCCCAAACTATGCCAGAAATAAGTTACTCTACACATCTTACAAGTAACAAGCTATTATCTTTGTACATTCTTGTGGAATTACGCATCCAATTTGGATTAAAAGACTTTTTTTTTTTTTCGAAATCGGTTGATCAAACAACAAAATGCCATTCGACTTCATTTTTGCTTGTAATGCTTCTACGAAGCACATATTAGAAGGAATGTAATGACTTCCCTTGCCCTATATATAATTTTAAAGCTGCAGAATTGTATAATTTTTAAATTAAAAATCAAAATTTGATTTTTCAAAACCAATCACTTCCCGGTGTCCTTAATGAAAGACAAAGACACTATAATGTGTACAGCGAGAACCGATGTCTTTCAGTCCCTTCCAGTCCCTTTAGCTTTGCGTCTTTTGTACCTTCTTCCACTTTTTACGTCTTTCTTCCTCAGCTATAACACACATCAGGGATACAGGATTCGGAAGCGTACTCCAGTATGCATTCACTTATAAGTAGGGCCCGGAAGTTCATGCATTTACATCTTTGTTTTCCTTTGTTATAATTACAACTCCGGTAAATGATGTAAACGAATCATTAGTTTATAAGCGTATTAAACCCAATTTGATGTAAATAAATGCATATTTTGGCTTTTCTGATAAAAACGCCATTTTTCTATCTTTTTAGTGTTTTTGTGGAATAAAACCGTCTTTTTTCCATGCAAGGTTAGAAATGTTGCAACTCCGAACTGAGCCGCTTGTAAACACGTTGTGGAAATCCCGAGCTACCTTCTTAGAAACAGCAACCCTAGCCTTTGAGACGGGAACTTCTATGTATATATATTTGTAATTTTAGATTAAGAATGTACATATATATAAGACTTTTAGGTGTAAGTATAATTTTGTATGGTGTAAAGAAGCTGCCTCTTGGAAGTATGTTGACCTGAGCACATTTCTGAAGGCCAGAGGACAAAAACATCTTTTGTCATCTCGCCCAGGCATGTTTTGCCTAAAGTCCAAGGGCACAGCTGGGGAAAATACACCCCTCCTCCATAACGGGACTAGAGAGAAAGTGCGAGATGAGATATAAATAGGAAAACTTGGAACGGGACGGACGGTCTGTTTGTTGCGATGTCGCTACGAGGGTGAACCGGTATCGCGAATATGATATGTATTTTCGCGCCAAAAACGTAGATGTGTGAAAGGCGGCAGTGATTCGCGTAAGGAGAAGTAAATAGTGATACTAAAACGCAATACCAGAAACTCGCTCAGGTCGGAACTCCGAGGCAATGAAGTGGTGGAAATAAAATTAGCAGACGTCTGTGCTGTGTTTGTCATCTAACCTCGCGCCTTAGAAATATCCCTCTCACGCCTACCTAAATCCGGTACCCAACCCCGTTACAAATGGCGCCCAACGTCACGACCCCGTTACACCTTAAATGAAGCAAAGTATTTCAAGAAACATCCAACTTAAATGCTGTTTCCGGTTGTGTAGGGGAAATACTGACGGTGTGCATGAACATATGCATATGAACAGATATGTAAAATTGGAGACCTTGTAAATGGAAACATTACAATTTACTTACATGAATAGCCTTTTACTGCGAACCAGTTATAACATCGCTTAAGTACGCGCTAGTATCATTCTGGGATGTAGAGAGGAGTTTCTTAAGATATAAACTCATCTTCAGAGATAACAGATATTTTTTTCAAGTTTGAAAACCTCCGCTAAGTGGCTGTTGTGTACTGCAATTCATCGCTTCTTGTGAGCAGTGAGTCTGAAGTGTCTACTTCTCAACAATAAAGTTTAAGTTCAATTTTATATCCCTTTCTTTGTAGTCATACTACAGTCATTAATTTAACTATTTTAAGTGCATATTTATTGACGTATTTTCAAGTTTTTAGAGCATATTTGCATGCACATTTCTTAGCTTTTTAGGGCATGAACTTCCGGGCCCCGCAGATATTGACAGCACATTACCACTGAGCATCGTTCGTGGTTCAGTTCTCAATCTGAGTTATTTTAACCTCATCGTGGAAAGCATCATACAGTGAATGTTATGCCAACACAATGAGATGCATTCGTCTCAGGTGTGTCGCGGAGCGAATTTCTAGAGTGAATAGCTCAAATTTAATTTGCCTACATAATGCAAGGACGACAGGAAGACACAAACAGGGATGGGGATGGAAAGCCGATTTTCTTTGTTCTATCTCTCCCTCTAACTTCTCCAGTTTCTCTTTCTGTCGTTTCAGCTCTAGTAGTCCGCGGGTGAGTGGGTGTAGTTTTTCTCCCAGCAAGAGCCCTCATATCGTCAATTGTTCCGCCACTCTTCTCGTAGATTCCAGCCAAGTACTTGCAACTATAAACCCTCGGAAAACAAAGGACAACAAATAAAAGACAGTCTCAGGCAGTAAACAAAGCGGTCTCATGCATCCTTAAGCCTTGTGTATATTCTTTATTATGTATTTCTTGCTGTCAAAACCCACAACAAGTTCCTAATTGCGAAGCCAGTTTCATCGCTATTATTGTTTTCACTCTGTAAAATATGCGAAGAGTTCTGACATTAACGAGACAGATTATTTGGGTACTTACATATAAAATTGGCTGCTGCACATTGCTCCAATGCTTTGTTGTTCTGTTCTTTTTTCTTTCATTATGTTGCTTTCTAGCAAAGAATGTGTGAAACAGAGTAGACAATACCATTGTCTGTGCAATATTGAACGATTTTCATTTAAAGGAAAGGGTACTATAAATTCACTGTAGCAATTGTCCTGCTTAGAAGGGGAAAAAAAAAACAATTAAAACAATATCTATCAGCTTTAGCAAAGGAATTAAACTTGTATCCCACGTCTGGAAAACACCCAGCAGAAAAGAATTTTTTTCTGAAGAATAAAAGCTTGCGCAAGTGGAAATAGATCTTGAAATGCTGGCATCCGGAAAATGAATATATTTGATGCAAGCAAATTAAAAAATCTGGGGTGGTAACAGCGACCGACAGCAAATCAGAGTTATCATTTACATTTATAACATAAAAAGTAGGTTTACCTAATCAAGGTAAACAAGAAATCATTTCAAATTAAGGAAATATATGCTTAGTTATAAGAATGTGGAAACAGCATCCAACTGCAAATATCACAAATGTGTGCGCGTGCCAAAAGAAATCCTTAATCTGGGAAAGTTTAAACATAATACAATGAAAAATACTTCGAAAAATAAGTAATAACCCGAAAAATGTTACTGGAAATAAACTATTAAAATAACAAATGGACTTATAACAAAGGAGTTAAATGAAGACGATCTAAATAATAAAAATGCACATAGATTACTTAAAACGTATGGATAGAGAGAAAAGAGAGAATGAGTTTCACTTTGTTGGATTTAAAACCAACAAGAAAGAGAAATTAAAGTAGATATTAAAAGAGATAAGAAGATCAATTCTTAAAATCCAAGGACCTAAAAAGCGAAGCAGATGCATCATCACGATCATGACATGCAAGAAAACGAATTTTAGTACACTGGTCTCTTTAATGGCGATGCTATAGTAGCGATATTTTGTAGTTCTGCCACAGTTAGAAACCAAACTGATAAAAACATATGACGTCATTGACTAGCCCACGATATCAAAGCACGCCATAACACACTTCAAATATGCCTGATTATCTGTGGGTTTTCAAGGAGTATGTTAGTCATAGGTAATAAATAAAAGGAACAGCAAACATTACAGAAGTTGTAGCTCCGTTTTAATTCTGTGTGCAGTCGTTCACCCCACTTCTTCATGACACTATAACGATGCGTGGTTTGATCCACACAGCTGGTACGAATTCGGAGTTAACACGGAGGGATACACAATGTTTTGTTCATCCCAAGTTTAGTCCTAAGGTAGATCACATGATGAGCTATGTACATTACACTTTGCTCTTGTTTAAGAATTTGAATGTAATACAAAAAAAAGACAGGAACAATGCCAATGATGATTGTTTGCACTGATACGGTTTCAACTTGATTCTCCTCCTCTAATTGTTTAAACAAAACATAGATTTGTAGCACCATATCATTCATGCATAATTAATCCATTCAAGTATGTTGTTTGTGTTCTCAGAATCCCCAATTTCCTTTCCAGTGATTCACCTTGAGAGAACTGTGCCAAATGATGTAACAAGCAATGAAAAGGCAGTGCTCCCGCTCATTCCGATGACATCACCTTTAAAACGGCTATATGCTGTAGGTAGATATACAATGAACACACGCATGACCTTTTTTGCGTCCTGTACAGTATGTTGCTACAAATGTTTAATGATTATCCACCATTCTATGAACAACCGAACATCAACCTTCCTTACTACAGGATTTGCAGGGAACAAACGGCAGTAATGATTTTCTGAATACAGATTGCACAAATGGAACGGTTGTATGGATCGTCTTTTTTTTTTTTTTTTTTTTTTTTTTTTTTTTTTTTTTTTTTTTTTTTTCTGTTCACCGCTGTGTTGAGATAACTTTGTTTGACTGCCTCGGTCTGGTTGTTAGCATTGTTAGCCTTCAGATTCAGAACTCCCAGGTTGAATTCACGGATAGAGGGTGAGAATTTTTCTTTAGCCAGGATTATTCGTATCCTTCCTTGAGTTTGAAAATATTGAGGTTGTGACAGTTGTGCGGAATGCACAGAGCGTACAGAGATAACATTTGTTGACTTCTGTACGGAGCCCAAAATATTCCCGGAAATGGCCAAGAATGAAAGATTTAGAAAGTTACAGCTGCATGGAGATTAATCAGTAAATTTCGGCCTAATGCATTTCGTAGAAGTTTGACGCGAGAACTATAAGGGTTGCAATGCGTGGTTGCTGGTAATGCTTGAGGGTGGTACTCGCTAAGAAGAGTTCGTTACTACAGTTGACATCCGAGTGTAAAGTTGTAAAGTAACCCCTTCCGGGCCAAGGCCTGTCGCCCGACCGCCGCACCTCCGCCCACCACAGGCGTCACGAGTGGGGTGCAGTACTGGAAGTGGAACGTAATCACGGCCCCGCTCCCTCCTGGCGGTTATGCGGCCGCCACTTTTCAATCAAGTAGCTCCTTAATTGGCTCCTCCGGGACTTAACGAGACTGAGTGCACCCCGTGCCACACCGGTAACGGGGATATAATCCGGGTCCTCCGTGCCAGAGGTAAGCGCGCTACCATTGCGCTACGCAGGTGGTCGAGTGTCAAGTAGTACGAATGGCGTGATTATTTACAACGGATATTTAACCATAGTTTTACAGTAACCTGGGTTTACAGGTATTTAAACTGACATTCCCCATACTTATTATTCTTGTCGTCACCATCATCTTCATCATTATCATCATCATGCCCTAATACATCATAATCTAGAAAATAAATCACTTAGGAATATACTGCCATACATTCCTAAGTGAACTTTCTACATTCTGCAACTATAAATATGATTTGCTTAATATAAACCAGGTGTTGTGCATATTATACCTGCATATTTACATTGCGAAACCGGTTAAAAACATCCGTTAGTGATCATTCCGTATAAGCGTCAGCATTCTACTTCTGACTCATCAGGTAGAGGAAATGGTTCGTAGCACCGTCACTCCGTACAAGTGTTACAACCTGGAACATATTGTCACCGCGCCCGCCGCATCTAATTGCCGACAACCGCAGTGTCACTCATCGCATTATTGTCGGCACTACCGCAAAGGAGCCGAAGGAAAGAGACAGAGAATGGCCGCATTGTTGGGGCGCTTGCCGAAAGAGAGAAAAGGATAGAAGCTTCTGGAATCTTCCTCTTTGTATTCCACCGAATAACTGAACTTTCCAGAATAGTGCCTGGGAGATATAAATAGCGGTAAAGTGCGACAGGAGTCAGTCAGACGTATGTGAAGGTTGAGTAGTCGTGCCGACGGAAAGAAGAGACGTATGCGAAGCGTCGAGGAGTCACACCAGGGAGAAGGAACAGTTCTTTGTGTTACGAGTTCGGAGCCGTGCTGTTGGAGAATCGAAAAAGACTTTCTTGTTGTTGCAACGAGTGTACAAAGTTACTGTTTACGGAAATAAAAGTGTTTCTTTATCTCGACTACATCTGTCTACTTTACTTCACATCCACAACAAAAGTTACAATATTAAAGAATGTGTGTGTGTGTGTGTGTTTGTGTGTGTGTGTGCGTGTTTGTTTGAATTAAAAAACAACCCCAAGATTAATACTAAACGTAAACAAGCGAACACTATTACCATGAGCAAATTTCTCCAAGGGCAAAAGTCGCCGATATTATCTCTGATGTTAAAGAAGCCACATAAAAAGTTTATTTGACAGGGCACATCCTATTCCTATTCCCAATAGGGAGAATTTGTTCGCAAACTATTTTGGTTTGCCTTTGTAAATGTAGAAACCCTCTCATTTACTAATCGATCTCCAAATGTCTTTACTGCGATGCTCCATACTTACGAAAATGAAGGTAAGTATTTTCATAAAGAAATCTCATGAAACGATTAACTGTAACGAAGTAAGGGGGCCTCACAATGGTGACTTCACACATTAAAACTATGAATAGTAATAGCTCAGTATTACTCAGCCTATGAATGTGCAATTTTTAGTTCAAGTACTCGGCGATTATTGTAAATTGTGATCCCTTAACTATATTACAAATATTTTTGTCATAAGCACTTACGTTTGAAAATATACCATAAATCAAGGTTTCCAAACTCTCAGCAATGTAGTAAAAATACTACAGAACGTACTGACGGTAGGTGTACAGCGGGTCGCCACCAAAGAGTTAAGTTGTGACATATTTATTGAATGTTTAAGTGTTGGTAGCATATAACCTCAGTAACTATAATTTCACCTACATGATTCCCTTCTTATTTTTGCTTTCAACCAAGTCAATTTAGAGCTAGCCTACAAGCGTCGGTAGCTAGAGCGCTCTGCTGCAGAAAATGCAGCCAAGTGTCATCAGTAAACAAAGCATGCACAATAATTATTCTGCACTCGTTCTATTTCAACGATCACGTAGCCATTACTGCTTAGCAGACTGTACAATGCTGCCAAGGTAGCTATCATTGTTTAAAATGAGCGCTGACGTTATTAGATTGTTTGCGTTTTTCAAGTTCTTCAAGAGTCATTAATGTGAAACGTTTTATGTGATGTTAGCTTAATAGCAGATATTGGCACAGATGCTCATTTCAAAAACGTAAAATTACCAGTTAGTTAAAGAATTAAGTAAAAAGCCAAGAAGAGTGGACTTCGTTTCTTAAAGAAAAAAAAAATATGGAAAGTACGTCCGCGCGCGCGTGCGTGCGTGCGTGTGTGTGTGTGTGTGTGTGTGTGTGTGTGTGTGTGTGTGTGTGTGTGTGTGTGTGTGTGTGTGTGTGTGTGTGTGTGTGTGTGTAAAATTAATTACGACTGTTATCGAGATTCAACATAAGTGTAGAACTAAACTTTGTCTTAGATTTTGAGATGGAAATCATGCTACAGTATTGGCAAACATTACTGTGCGCATTTTGGGAAATAATCTTAAAGTCGCGAAGTTTTAGAAGACGTAAACTGCCCTTAATTTGGTATGAATGTTTGAATAAATGTTTTCAAACTCTTACATACACACAAAATCTCAGCAACACAGCGCCATGGTTAGCCTAAAATTCTCACACTTCTAAAGCATTTTCATTGTATCCATTCTTCATTTTGTATCGATAAAAGCTTCATTTAAACATATTCCAATTTTTCACTGCAGTAGTTTGTGAATAAATAAATATTAAATATTTTGTTGTTTAACGACGACAGAACATCAGCGTCGCCGGTGTGCCGGAATTTTGTCTCGCAGAAGATCTTATACATCTACTGACATGGAGCTGTCGTTTTTAAGCACACTTAAAAACCACCGGTCTGGGCCAGATTTGAACCCGTGACCTTGGGATTAGTAGGCCAGCTTCTAACCAACTGAACAGATCGACCAGTTCTTGAGTGGCTTCTGGTAAAGATAGATGGACAAAGCAACGGCAAGTGTTTCGCAGAAGAGAATGCACCTCAAATCAAATGGGAACATTCCAACGACCCAAATGACCTCGTTGTCGACGGGCCCTTAAACTTAACACTCCACTTCCTCCACATTTCAAAGATACAACTGGAAGAATACATCAGAACATCTCTGTTACCTTGCGCTACAGCTGCATTGCCCAAAGGTTGAAAAAATACATTTGGGTTTATACATATCCATAAGTCATAGGAATAATTCTTCATAAATTTCTTGTTGAATTCAAAGTTCACAATGGTAATATGTTTAAAGGATTTAAATATTTAATTAAAATAATTTTGTATAGTATAAACTAATGTACTCGTACGTCTTAATCAATACCTAGGTGTAAAATATGTGACTTTGATTGTATCAATGTATATGATTAATGGACTCGATTCAAATCTCGGTTAGCTCATGGCAATATTAACAAGGAAAGCGCACTCGGCTATAGTATTTCTGTTTATTGATGCACATTAGCTAATTTGTATTTTTATGCAGGCAATATAAAGACTATTTATAGTATTGGTCGCTAGTGATTGAGATTTGTCATCTCTAAAACAGAGATGACCTAAAAACAGCTAAACCAGAGGATTTCGGGGTTTTCGCTTGGTGCAAACGTTCCAATATCGGATTCTATGTTGCAGTGATGTTCTAACACAGCTTAGATTTCTTTCTGAGGTTTGCGAGGTGATGTCAAACGGACGCGTCACAAACGATCGCTCCAATAGGTAGCAATATGTACAGTCGGCACAGAAAGCTGTTTAAAACAATGACCGAACATCAAACTTCCTTAGTACAGGATTTGCAGAGAAGACGCTATCGGACGCTTAATGTCCCTCCCAGACGGAAAATGCGGTATAAAGGTTTATTGAGAAGATAAAGGTGCTATGTATGTTTAGAACTATTTTATGGTGGCAGTTCTACAGTTAATGACCGGAAAGAAATCTGGGGGTAATAAAATTGCTCGGGATGAACTATTTATTACTCCTATATTTTTCTCCCACAAAACCAAAAACGCGGTCTCTGATATTGTTGTTATGACGCCGTCTTACCCCTTTGCCCTGATTTCTGTACGTTTTACTCAGAAATTTCTATCTGGTGTCACAAGGGGATTTCGATACAGATCATTACAGGAACATCTAATGGTCTTAAGTAATACCATTTCTTTCATCTTTTTTCTACATGTCTCTGGCGGATTTTCTTTCTTTTCCTTCTTTCTCCCCCCCCCCCCCTCTCTCTCTCTCTCACACACACAAGAAAGTTGTAGGCCTAACGAAATTGAGAAAAAAAGATGCCTGGTCCCAAGCTTAGTTCTCATTGCTGTCCAAATATGCTCAGTTCCCTTGAAGATTTAATTTTTATACGTTGTTTTGAAAAAGTGTTGAATTACATTTTCATCTACAGCAATAGCTTGTCTTCAAGTATAAATAAAATGGTAACTAGTATGAAAATGTTTGGGCAAACAACCTTTTCGTTTCAAGGAAATAGTATTCTAATTTTTTTTTATTTTTGTGGAAGATGTTCTTAAAGAATATATTTTTGTGGAGATATTTTAATTAAATATTTAAGTCAATAAATTCAAAATATATAAAATATCACATTAATATCCTAGCTTTGGTAATGAACGAAAATGAGAGCTTGCTAACATCTTAATTATTACAAAATGATATTTTTGAAACCATAAGATGCTTTCCATTATATATAGTGCAAGACTTACATTCTTTCCTGAGGGATACGAAGCTGCAGTGCAGGAAAACAGAATCATTCACATTATTAGGCGCATGCTTGAATCTCTCTTGGAATACCCGCATACCCGATGGCTAGTAGTGCTGAGGACTGAACCGCGAGTGCTCATATAGGTCATTATAGATTGTGTAGAAAATGAGATAATTAAATCAACAAACGGAGCAAGTCACGGTGCTCATAGGAATTATTTTAATTCAGGAATAAACGTTAGGTAGGTACCCGGTAAAGAACTTAAACTCAACTTACTATGTTAGATCGCTAGCGGCCTGTGGCGATTTCTTGGGGTATTTATGACAAGTTTAGGTTTCCATCTACTGAGACGTTTGCCCTTGGCCCATGCTCAGGCAACATAAGCTTCTAATTAATTTCACTAATTACTTCAATTTTTCATTACTGAGCTATAGGATGGTAGCTTTTCATCGGAACACATTATTCTGCGTTCTTCGAGGCGTTTCACTTCATCTGTTACCCAAAGTAGGAGGCCTTTCTTCATTGATTTTCTCCTCATAAGGCACTTCTTATTTGCAATGGCCATGACAGCAAGGAGACGACGAGTTAAATTTCCTTGCTAACAGACAAGTTCGGGCATCTAACTCGCCATGTTCCAATTGGTGTACACTTCTCTTAAATTCCAGCTTTCGCTGCTATAAATAATTATTGATAACGCCATATATAATTAATTAATTAATTTGGTCTAGGGGGTCGTGAGTATTTTAAGTTTTTGTATGCCGTTTTCATCGATGTCGACTTAAGATCAGAGGAAATTATTTCGCTAAATTTTCAGCTGTCAAATTGGTGTTGTGGTATTTGCGTCTTTCTTTAAATTAAGATAGCCGGTTTCACCAACAACGGCAATTTTTCGTAAAGAGTTACCTAGGTTATAAGCACATGGTGAAGCAGAAATTTGACCAAAACCGGGTTTTCTTATATCTAACCCAGGTAAATAAAATTACCGTTGTTGGTGAAACCGGCCCTAAGTGCTTAAGCTCATTACTCTGGTTATAATTTTCTGGAGTAGCTCTTTGGATTTCACTAAGAGTCGTTTTGTGACGTATCCCAGCATAATTTCAGCGATTCCAGCGTATCCAGCGATCCAAATCTATTTTTTTATTGTTAGTTCTTTTTTAGCATGGAAAATGTACATGAGACTTATGTGATCAAGAAGCACTCGTTTCTTCTTTAAACTAGGCGTGGGATATATCTTTTTCTTAGTCACGATCTCTTACCAACGCTCTGCAGTGACTTACTCCGGAGTAAGCCGAATTTATCAGGACTGTATTAAACTACTGCCTCATACTTTTGCAATCTGATCCTTCTAATATTTCATCAGTAGAAAGGTTAAATTAATGCTCTGTAATATCCAGTGTTTATGGCATCTTCCGCAATTATATTTCCGTAAAATACTTTGATGTAATCAATAAATAAAGCGAGCGTCTTTTTTTGTATCATTGTTAACACCTTTCATATCTTAGAAAATGTCGTCAGCTTTTGACTTCTACAAACCTCTGTTCAACCCTTAGTAAATACATTTTATTTTGGTTGGGATTTATCGCTTTGAAGCTTTGAATCACACATACCTTTATCCATTCATATTTCCAGACTGAAGGCACGACAGGAAATAATCCTAAAATAAATTAATCCCTTTACAGCCGGATATCGAATCCGCCAGCTCTCAAGTTAAAGGTTAGAGCGCTAACACGATCGCAGAAAAACGACTTCCTTGTCACATTTTGCTTTTTTCACGATGGGGGGTGGGCTATGACATCTTCATGTTCATTCATAACATTGTCTTTCAGATTCTTGTGTCTTTTTCGATTCTATTACAAATATTTCTCTCCCCTCCCTCACCAGATCATCGTCATGGCACTTCCAAGCCACGTAAGAATACGCCATATTTGTTGTGCGTGGCCCAATTTCCTGATGTATTACTCAGGAGTCCAAACGTGACCTGGTGCATTAGCGCTCCCAGGACGCTCAAGGATTACGAGCGCTCTGAAAAATTTAAAAGGTTTCCAGGAAATGAGGAACGACCACAAACAAATTGCCATGGACCGAAGCACCAGTTTTCTTTCTTTCTTTCCTACTTTTTTATCCTTTCTTCACAACGATAAAACAATTTACGATTGCAGCACTTATAACGATTACCACGGGACAAGTGAGGACGCGACAGTTTTACAATCTCTAGCACTTATCAGTAAGTAATTTAGCACTGTATTCTACCCAAAACTTCAGACCGAGATTTCAACAGAAATACAAATTTAGGTTACTCTAATGCCGTAAGAAAGCATTTTTACTAAAAGACGTATGTGAGAGAGAAAGAGGGGGGAGGGGAGAGAACAGCTTATCTCAAAAATGAAAAGTTGAATACACCAAGTATGCGATATAAAAATTAAAAATAATAAGCAAATAAATAAACACCTCAATTCGAACTATCCTTTACATGAATTCTTTTCATCATCGTTGATCCTAATGAGTTTGATTACAATACTACATGGGTAAAACACTTCAAGTTTTTATAGTTGATAAAGATAAGATTTAGGCAAACCGTACTATGGATAAAATGTGCACTTCATTATTGAATGAATATCTCAAAATATGCAATGCCAATAACTTTTGATAGCATTATGTTTTCGAAATATTCGTTATTGCAGCTTAAGTTTTCCCGAATAGAATAGTCATGCCTATAAAGAATCTTACGCAATTCTTCATTTTCCTTCGTGGGTAACAATGAGGAACAAATAGCAACTGGTATATTGAACAGTTTTGTTTTGTGTTTTGTTCTATTTACCTATATGCTGCCTTTAACACCTTAGTCCATAGCGGCGGCTTTGCCTTTGTTAATTGCTTATTGGCAATGATATTCACTCGGTATGTTGTTGCGTTTATCTTTGCATTTGTTTTAAGTTGGGTTTTCAATTTAACCCTCAGTTTCATGCATACATTTACACTCTCACTCACACTTTCAAACTCTAGAGAGGGTGGGGAATAATCCTGGCTAAAAACAAATTCCAAACCTCTGGTCGAGAATCGAATTCAGGTTTGGATTTGGAAGCTGCTTACCAACCATCATACCACAGGTTCAGTCAGTTTTATTTTGTTTTCCAGTTCTGCATGAATTCAAGTTCATATTTTGAAATTACTTCTGATCAAAAATAATATATAGCCAAAGTCGTGCGCTACATATTACAGATGTTTTAACATTGTAATGTATATACCTATTTCAAACTTGCAGGTTTAAATAACTTAGAACTTCTTTTACCCCCTTCATTACCCCCTTTAACACATAAGGTTATATCTGCGGCTTTTCCTTTGGAACAATTGTTCATCGGCAATGATGTTCACTCGTTTATTATTGTATAACTTTGGGTTTGTTTACATTGAGTTTTCTTTATAAGCATTAAATTCACACACATACGCGCGCGCACATTTACACTCTCGTCCATACTTCCAGAGCATAGACGGGGAGCACTGACACAATGTGTCATTTCCCCTACATCGTTGTTTAACCCCGCCCATTCTGCTACACACCGATTAGCTATCAGACCGCGCTCCCACTGTTATCCATCTACCCCAGAGAACCGGCCAGTCCCTCAAATTGTGTCAGTGGTGGAAACGTGTCGCATAACAAGGCCAAAAGATACTTCAAAGCCGAATGAGAACATAAGTACTTTTGTGTTCCTGGCAAAAATAAAGCTTTTTGTTTGCTATACCCAAAGGAAATGACGTAAAGTAATCACAGTCACGTAATTACAAAACCAATAAATCAGGTTTCTATTGATTCCGCCACAGTAGGCCTTTAAACTTACCTGGTTTGTAAAGACGTATCCGTAAATAAAGAGAACCAGAAAAGAGAGGTGGCCCACATTTGGTGATGGGATAAGTGGAGAAACTAAATACTGCATTGCATTCCTGTCGCACCTCTTCCCCAAGTCTATTCCAGACTCTTGGGAGAATGGGAAATAATCCTGGCTAAAGAAAAATTCCCTTTCTCAAGCTGGAAATCGAACGCGGACCTCTGGATTTTAAAGTTAACATGCTAACCACCAGAGCAGAGAGGCAGTCGCTTATAACTTATTTCAAGAAAGAGCAGCTATTTTTTACCCTTTGCATTTTGCATGATGAAGTATTTTAATGTATATTTTCTGTTAATAATATTTTAATGTTATTCTGTATGGCAAACCCATTTCAGGTCAGACAAACAAAAAATAATTCTAAAATATTGCATTCGGCTTAATTTCACTACTCACTCCTCTTCAAAAACTCTTCACTAAGCAAACGATTATTTTTCTATATATTTCTTGCTATGGTTAACCTTCAACACACATTGACCCACTTCGCTGTAGGTATAAGAAGAACAAACTAAAGCGATAGTAAAAAACCTGCGATTAAGTTTTATCAGTTACTACGACAATGATAGCCTTATTCGCTCTCAAACTATTTTTCTTAGTACGCATCACTAGCGATGAGAGGATAAAACAGCACTCTGTGATAATGGAAATTGCTTATTCTAGTGCGGCATGCTGTAGTCGACAATGCAGTCGCAGTTTAATGCACCTCAGGTACACACTTAACCTAGTTGCACTCATGCAACATTAACATTCTGTAGCTGTTATCTACATCGTTTCAAAGGCAATCTCGCCCATTTTCCTATACAGTTACCCCGTTGTGACCGCAGGCAATAAACTCTAAAGGCGTCAAATCAATGTTTCTCCCTTAATTATCTAGGCCGTTGCTATTTCTTAACACGGCATTAAATTACTTACAACCAATAGTGAATTTCGTAGACCAACTGCTTTATTGCATGTTCGCGTGCATAGGTTCTAGCAGATAAGGCAAAACCTTTCAACATAGATTCGGTATAGAAGCTTCATAAAACTTACTTGCAATTGCTAACCTTTCTCAGAGAATGCACCAGGAAGGGCATTATTTGGAATTTCTCTAGATTTCAATGTGGAAATGCTTTATGATCGGTGCTTTTCTATACAAATGAACTATAACCATTGGGTTTTCCGGAGGAAGAATTTTATAGAGCTAAAGAAAACAAAAGACAATAATATATTACGATACAAGTGTAAGGAACGAGGAAGAACCAAGGAAATACTAGACGAAATCGATTTATTTTCATTTCCGAGTTTCTGAAAAACATTTAAGACACGTGTATTGCAAACTATTTGTTTGACGATAGTGAATGCTTAAGCGAAAATAAAATCAATCACTATCAGCTGTTCAAAAGCAGTATCAAGGTCGATTGCACTAGTCTCTCCGAACTGGTGACCAATTAATCACGCCTGATAGTGTTAACCAAACCAGCCAACTATGGATAGTTCCTTGTAAGTGCAGGCGAAATAAGGGAATACAGTAGTCTTTAAGCGATAGTAAAATCATATAGGCACAAGTCGCTATGTGATGACTTCATTCTACTCTCTTTGTTTGTCCAGGACATAAAAAGCTCTCCCATTTGCGAAAAGTACAAGTATTAGAAAAATCAAACAAATAATAAGGAACATTTCGGAAACGGCTCACTCCACCCCCCCCCCTCACCCAAATTATTTGACAAAAATTGTGTTTTAATGAGAACCTCAGTTTTGGTGTAATATGATTTTGTCTATCTCTTATGGTTTACCAGTTACGCAAAAGTTATCCAGAATGAAGAAAACTTCTAAGGAAATTCCCAGAAAACTCAAGATATTTATATTAGATATTTTATTTATCGCCTTAAAATCATTAGTGTCATTTTTGAAAACAAATTAATAATAGTGCATGTAAAGGGCAGTCTGGGATGCGAGATTTTGTAGAAGACCTTGGTGTTGCTGTGCACACATACGCACGCGGTCCTTTTTTCTAAAAATGTGTGTGGTTTTTTTTTTTTTCTTTTTTTCTTTTTGCGTTAATCGAGTTCCAAAACCGGTGAAATGTTGGTGTCGAATTTTTGGATGACTTACAATACTTCCTCTACTTACTATGCGTAGTAAAGAAAGTAAAAGTCAATTTCTTCCATATCTTCCTTAGTACGCTGAAATGGTATGTATATATCTTTCTAACTCAGCAATTAAAATATAGAGATAAAATGTGTACAACCAATGGAAGGGGAAGAAAAACTAAGATGTTCACTGTCTTCTAAATTACAACATATTGTGTGTGTGTGTGTGTGTGTGTGTGTGTGTGTGTGTGTGTGTGTGTGTGTGTGTGTGTGTGTGTGTGTGTGTGTCATATGCTTTAATATTATGCTTTATTATAATATGATGGTAAATGCTGAGTGCATTAAATAAATAATTGGAAAAGACCAAAGGATTTAGGATGCATATAAATATAAAATCGTAAGCTTTGCTACAAATGTTCAACTCTTGTTTAACTTATATTTGAAGAACAGCTAATAAAGAATTTGTTTTCTGAAAGATGTCAGCTACGATCACTGTTAACTGCAAGATAGTCAACGAACAATCTTTCACGTCTCAGTGGCGTGTATTTTAATTTGGAAACTTCGCTCGAGGAGCTAGCTCCCTTCTTAGATCTTCTTTAGGTGCACAGCAGTTTGCAACTTAAAACTTGGAAACTTCTTCACTCATCCTCTTCCGGAACACAGCTTATTTTCTGAGCCACATTTTCCGCTTAACCATTGATTCGTAGAGAACAATATTGAAGTTTCTGGTTTCTTCTTTGCCTTTTCAAATATAGCTGTTTTTTAAACTTAATTTTATTTATGTATTTTTTACTGGAAAAAGTAATCGTTCCTAGCATGCGTTCCGTTAAATATTTCTCATTCGCAACAGCTGTTCGTATTCACATGAATGCGGTGTTATTAATCACTACTGTGCAATTCTTTCGTTTCAAATCCAGCCTCCTCCATGCATCCGTATTTTCAGCTTACACCCTTTTACCTAAACATTTGCACATATACTTTCACTGTAGATACAGCTATGGAAAAAATGATTGAGCGCTTTAGGAAAGCAGAATATTTTTAAGTCCCACGTCGTGTGGCAGTGCGGTTTACACAAATGGATATTCCAACATGCACCTGAGTTTATTGATAGTGCCTGTTCCATATGTTATCGCCCATTGGACATTCAAACAGGCTATGTCTTGAATCAACACTGACATTTGTATAATGTATACTCGCAAATATAGCTAGGATTTTAACATTCCATATTCTTTCCAAGGCGGGCCCTAATGACCTACTTGTCGACGAACTCTTAAACCCAGTAACTCACGCGCTCACTCTTTCCAGGACATCGCGCGAAACAAGTGGACGGGCTTAAAAAAACAGTTACATAGTTTGGAACAAAGAAATGAATATAAATGGATATCTGGGAAATGGTTGCGTCAACCACTTCAACTATTTCCCAGATAAGATATTTAAAATAAATTGCTAGTTTTAAAGAGATCTACATTTTAGGGGAGTTTGTTTTTGTCCATGTCTTAATGTTTACCGGTTACACAGCACACATTTTGCCACGTGAATATCTTAGATATATACGAGTACATATTATTTTTAATGAGAAATGTTATGTTTCATGTCAAGGGTAGCTTGGAATGTAGGATTTTCTTTAAAATGCGTGTGTCGTATCTCTGAAAGATGAACTTAAAATGCCAATTTTTATATTTATCCTATCCGACTTTTCGTTTTTGAGTTACGTCGTACATACACACACACAGATACCTTTCCCTAATTTTTTAATATTCATGGAGCCACAGAACATATATTTCTGGTGAAATCTTGATAAAGAACTGTGTGGAATGGAACATTTTCTGTACTTGCTAGGGAATGCAATACTCGAACAATTGCCCTAGTGCAACATTGGGGTCTATTTTGGAACAGCGTGATTGGAACTATGGTTATTTTTTCTGCCTATGATTGTGTCACCAAGATGATCGCAGGCTTAAAGGGAAGCAACGAAATTTAGAAGCAGCTTAGAAATGATATTTGAACGCTACTTCAAATGATTTTGTAACACTTCCTTCTACCTTCAACTTGTATTACTTAATGTTTCTAAATATTTTCAAGATGATCCTACAGCATTAACTTGAGAACATTAACGATATGTGCGTAAATAATTGCAATATAGCTAAAATGTTTGAGGGTTCACTGCTTCATTTCTCCTAAACAGAACTTAACCCTGCTGCACTTCTCTTTAAAGAACACCCTGTTAGGGGATGAAGGAGTCAGCTGTGTCGGAGTACCTGTCACTTGGAAAATGTAAGCTGTTTATTTCCCTTTCGTATACTTGCTCCATCTGTGCCTCGACGGCGCATCCAATATGTTTGTCACCAACCCAGAGCAGATAGGATTTGGCCGTCACTTGCTTCGTACATCAACTGGGATTCCCAGCTTTCATTTCCACGCTAAACTAAAAGTAATCGGTGTCATGGTAAGCTACCTCAATGTTTACATATATACAAATAAAGCCGGAGATGTAAGCTCGATAAAACTGTGTTACAAACCAGCGAAACCATTTTTTCACAGACTATTTCAATCTAAATTGTAAGAAAAAGCAGCTTGGTTGGCACTTAAATCAGTGTGCTCACGTTTCCTTGGAAATGAGAAAGCTGAAAACTATGATCTTGTCAGTGACATGGTAGAATGCTTTCATGCTATAGGTTGCAATATGTCATTAAAACTACACTTTTTGTACTTCTTTCCTCAAAACCTTGGAGCAATAAGCGACAAGCATGGGGTAAGGTTCCACAACGACATTTCTGTTTGAAAAACGCTTCAGTGGACGATGGAATGGAAGTATGCTTGCTGAGTATTGTTGGTCTATTGTCAGGGACACACCAACAGATGCCTACAAGGGGAAATGGTCAAAAAATCATTTTAGTGTATGTGTTTTCTGTACTCAAGCCTCATGTTTCATTTCTCTGTAATCAATTTGTATAAATATCAAAAGTGGGTCTCTTACAAAAATGGTACGTGATGGACCATTTTGGTTCTCAGATATGAGTCAAGCACCTTTGTTTATACAGAATCACGCAGTTTCATCTAAAGGACAGAAAAAATGTTCAAATTTGTTGTGCAGTGTAATCAAACAGCTTGGACCATTCTAACGACGTTCACACTGAAACAATGAAATGCCATGCGTTGATAGGAATGATTTCTATTCCTTTAACTTTTCTACTGCTTACCCTCAGTAATAAGTAAAGCCACAATTATTCTTAGTCACCTTACTGTGTGTATGTGACTGTTTCGTTCAGCGCGGATGGCTTGCCTCTCGGTCTTGGCGAACACACTCACGGCATAACTGACACTCCTACATACGATGAGGTACTAAAAATTATTAAAGTAGAGAAGTTTTGATTCCCACCTAAAAGTTGGACACTAAGATTTCCGCGAAAACATGTTTTGAGGCCACCCGCATAAAAACAGCTTTTTAGAAAGCACTCACACTCAGTATGTGCGTGCTGTGCGTGTGTGAGGGTGTGCAAGAACAGAGTAACTCCATTTGACACCGATTGATGTATAAGATATATATATATATATATAGTTTTATATAGCAGTGATAGGAACTTAAGTAAATAATTGCAATAAATAATTTCGATATGCAGAAATCAATTATTATTATTATTATTATTATTATTATTATTATTATTATTATTATTATTATTATTATTATTATTATTATTATTATTATTATTATTATTATTATTATTATTATAATATTATTATTATATTATTATATTATTATTATTATTATTATTATTATTATTATTATTATTATTATTATTATTACCCTTTTTAAGGATAAAGTTAAGTTCTTAGCATGCATTCAATATCTCTGAGGCTTCTTTTTTCATCTGCCTGTACTACCCACTTGTTCCATAACTTATTGCTCATTCAGTCTTGGCCGGCTTATTCCACTAATTCAATTAATATTAAAGAAATGCACATTCAATATCGATATGGCAGCAATATCAAGTCATATTTTAGTTTTCGTGCTGCTAATGATTAAGGGCCCAAATGGGACTGCCTCCAGGTGATGTTTTAGCAATCCATTGTGTTGTTTACCGCGAGGCACTCTGGCGCACCTTCGAGACTCTCTGAGGTTACCTGCCAGACTTGCAGAGGTCCTAGAGGACGACAAAATAGCAGTTGAAAGAGGTTTTAGGTTTTTAGTGGAGTGCAACGTGAAATTGAGGATTTGAAACATTATATACCTAATTTTTTATACTCTTTTGACATGTTCACAACTTTGTTTTAATTTTGGCTTTTGCCACTCTTTCGTATATTCATATTTTTTCCTTCTTTAGTAGTATAGTTCTTTAGTATAGTTTATATCAGGCTATTGCCATGAATTGCTTTCAAGGGCACTGATGACCACGAAGTTGAGCATCCTTAAACCTACAAACCCCCGCCCCACGAGGCATTTGTGCACAATCTGCCATCATGGAAAAGGTTGTAATGTCAGCAGTAGTTCTCAAAATTAATATGGTCCGTTCACTAGGATTCGTTATAGACCATTCGAAGAATTTCTTCAGAATACTGGCTCTTATTATCCTGACGACTTACTACAGCCATGTAAGATGGTTTAGTCGAGACAATATGCTGAAACGCTCTTTCGGCTTGCGTAAAGAAACAAGAATTATGAAAATGCAACAATTAGAAATTCTAGAAATATCTAATTATGAACGGGTATGTGAAGTAGCGTTCTTGACAGGGTTGACTTCATCTGAATGATCTGGACCTCAGTTTATAAGGGAAGGACAGCTGGTTGTTAATCTATAAGTTAATGTGGAAGCGTTCATTCTCAAACTTACACCGTGGAATTGTCCAAATTCAACACGGGGAGTTGTGTCACTCTGAAAACCTAGTCAGTATTAATGGGCAGAGATAATATTTTAAACACAAAATACAGATAACTAATAGTAGAGCTTCACACATATTAAGAGAGAGAGAGAGAGAGAGATTTGCAGATGTAAAGTTTATGAATGACGATTTTTTCAACAACCCCTTTTCTGTTCAGTCATTACAAGTAAAGTGTGTCCTGTAATTAAAATTAATAAACTTATAAAAAATACACCTCTGTGATCATGTGTCATGTTGGGTATGTCAATGACAGAAAATTTATTTCCGAACCTTCGTGGGTGTGCATGCCGTCTAACAGCAACATTCGGATCAACATGTGTGTGAATAATTATTTTCCAAACTGAACAATATCAAAACAGCCGAACGTGCCAGCATTACTGATGAGAACTTTGCGTCTGTGTTACGCTTATGTTACATGTACTTCAAACATGAAGTCCGACATTGGCAAACTTGTGAAAAATAAAAAATATCAACGAGCTATACATCCACCAAAAAGAACGTATGAATGTGAAGGAAGAACTGCCAATAAATACAAAAATCTGTATTACATTTTCATTTCATGTAATTATAACGCAGTTATAATGTTTAGTAAAACTGCTCGTTGGGCAGAAGTTATACAAGTTTGTTGTCAAATAAACGATAACCAAACCAACAGAGTAATAACACCACGGTTAACTAATTTCATACACAAATGTGTCCAAACAACTTGACGTATACACAGCCCGCCACTACTAGAGAGAACCAGTTCCACCTAGTGGAAGTGTATGAATGTGTGCTGGTACAGGTCGCGCGTTAGTTCTTGGGAATGAAATTTTTAAATGAGAGAAACACTGAAACACTGGCACACAGAAGTAGAAAGGACAATCAAATGCTGTGTACCTTGCTATTATGTTTCTGCGCTCAGAAAGTAAAGTAACTACAAAGCAAATTAGAACAAAATTAACAGTTCCAATGAGATCAGCCATATGTATTACTCTATCGATCTCTAACTGTTTACATTTAATTCGTTTGTATTTCTTCTACTTCCAACATTTCTCCCTCATCTGAATCGCTGTCATTTCCATTATCTCTCGTTAAAACACTGGCAATAACATGAACCCGTACTACACAAAACTTTGCATTGAACTGTACTCATAACACAACATGGAAAGCACAGCTGTTTGTTACGTAATACAAGCTATTTGCTGACCTGTTGATTAAAAATATTAATTACTTCAAAACCAAGAATGTCCATTTGATTTTGCTGTATAACCAGAATTCATTCATTTATACTTTATTCTAAAACATTGATTTAATTAACAAATTATTTAAAATTCCAGGCTAGCTCACTAGAACTTCGCCGAAGGCTTGCACTAAAACGTGACTGCATACTTTGTAGTGCTGCAAACTTTCAGTGGCATAGCTATGTAAATCATCTAAACCACTAGTCACAATCTTAAGGACAATTTATTAAAAATTCAAATATCAATGTTAACATCGATAAGATATCAATTTTTGCAAGCAATGAATGCTTCTTCTTGAAAACTAAACTGTATAAACCATGCAATAAACTTTCAAGGAGTGTGTATGCATTGTAACAGCTTTGCTGTGTGGTTTGTTTAAAACGCATGAGAGACGAGTATTGTGTGGATACTCTTTAACTGAAAATATTAGACCAATACTCTGAGCTGCTGCAGAGGCGAGACTAAATTTAAGCTTCCGTCGAACAAACAATGTGGTAGACTGCATTTTAAACCGAGGTTTCCCTCGGGTTTAATGTTTTCGGCGCAGTGCGAAGAGATCGAGGCCGACTGCTAGCCTTCACCGATTCCCGAGAGAAACCCTTATGTACATTTAGGCTTGCATGGGGATAAGAAATCGATTGCGTATACGCTTTTGTATTCATTGACGTGGCGGTTTCTTTGCTTGATTTTCAAACACAACAGGAAACAATTTAAATTTCGACGGGAAATCGTTTGTTTAAAGCTAGACATCACTTTCTATAGATGGTCAGCTTGATCGGCTTGTTAAGATACAATCTCATTTAATGCGAAATTAAAGTATGCTCTACTACAGGCGTGTCAAACAGCACTCACCAGGTGTGAACATATTCCCCTATTTTCCCTCCCTTCAAATCGGAAAACGAGAAAAACAAAGCGAAAACCGGTTCCACTAGCGCGTGCTACTGCACTTAAGGAGGGGTGGACTCCTCTCTTCACACCCTCGGAGTGATGTTTGACAGGCCTGCTCTACTATGTGATACCTTCGTTTCCGTTTGTATATTAGTAATCTTTGTGTGTTGCACTCTAGACAGGAACCTTTTGTGTATAAGTTACAGGGCGAAGGTTAATGAAGAAAAGAAGTGAAAGAAGCTCTTATTGGCTTTCTCAAAGAAAGGCATATATTTTATCTGCCATATACATCAAGATAATTATATTATAATCATCAGGTTTAATACACAAAATAATGGGTATTTGAGAAAAAACATTTTTAACAAAAATGGACGTACACTCTAATGCAACGCTATCCCACTTCTTATGTGCTCGGGCACATTTAACTCGTGCCTAAGGAACCGTTAGCGCAAGCACTCTTCCTTTGAGAGGAGAGAGGGTAAGCACTGGTTAAGGAAGTAATGAAAAAGCGCACTTCATGGGTGTGCACTGTGAAGATATTCGGAAACAAAGTTTTGTCCTGAACTTTCAACTAATATTGAAAATTGTCGGAATAAAAATTTGCTTATGAAGGGCTAGAAAAACACATCATGGGCGCCATGCCGCCCGCGGGAGCTACGTATATATAATCACAATAAAAATACAATTTTCTAGACGTTCTCTATCATTTCTGAATGCATTCAATCTCCATTAAATATTTGGCACATATAGATTTTAACACAAAGTGGAACACTGCACCATTGTCGCCTCTGTTTATAAAGCTCGCTTTAGACTAAATCGCTATATCCCCTGGTAGATTTAGTCAAAAATTATAACTCCTACGGCATCCAGCAATCAATTTGTTGCGATTCATCTACATCCAACCTATCAAACAGATATAAAAAGCTATTAAGCATTCAAACCGAAAATTGATTACTTTTCAGGGTATTAATAAGCTTTCAAAATGTCTTCATTTACCAGCAGCCAATGTTATAACACAGGAATGTCCAACCTTCTCTCTTTGGAGAATCTTACGCAGTCAGCGAATACCCCACTCCACTACTCAATGAATTTGCTGGGAATGTCCTCAGAAGACCTCTTCATTCTGGATGATTTTTGCATAAATGATAAAAAGTAAGAGACAGACGAAAGCTTACAGAAAATGTGGATCTCCTTAAAACACACAATTTATGCCAAATACTTTTGTTTTCTTTTGAGCGAACCATTTCCGAGATATTCTTTCTTATTTGTTTGCATTTACCAATACTTATACCTTTTTAAAAATAGGAATATGTTATTCGTGTTTTCATTCCTTGGCCGTGCAAAGAAAACGGGATTACAAAGCCATAGATTAGCAACCATCTCTTAAAATATTTCACTGTCGCTTAAAAGGGCCGAAATGACCTAGCTGTCGACGGGCCCTAAAACGCCACTCACTCACTCACTCGCTCACTCACTCACTCGCTCACTATCGCTTAAAGCCTACTACATTCCCATGTTCCCCTTGCATCTACAAGAAAATTGGCAGTAAGTAATTTCTGAGGATGCTCATGTCGATTAAAATGTAGTAGATAGAGAAATAAGCATTTACAAGAATAGTGTGTATAAGAGTGAGTATAGCTCTACATATATTTGTTAACCGTTGTTTCTCTAAATTGAATTATATTAAAAGTCTGTATCGCAATAGATTTGGCTAGGCCAAATATTAATTGACTTGTTAAACATAAGCAGTGCCACAGAAGACACTAATGAACAGACGTTTATTGCATAACAAATGAAAGTGCTTTCGTAAATGAAACGCAATGTATATGTAACCAACCCGCCACTGCAACACAATGTACGGCTGGGGGTTAAAAGAGGCAAGGTCCACGTATAATATAACCCAAACGTCCCTCTTTCGCAAACGTTGGACATCGCTGTTACAACATAACTCTCAATATTGTACTTTCAGAACTCTGGCGTACGTATTTTGCGTACGTTAAGCAAACCGTCTACGTATTGTGCTGAAATCCAAAATCATTTATTGGAAAATATCTTCTGTGACAGGGCTTAACTTACGGTTCACGTAACGTGAATCTATAGAAGCATAACACGCAGCTGTCTTGTTTGAAACAAGCAAGAAAAATGAGAATAAACTGCTGAAAGAAGCAGAAGTAGACGTTGGAGAGAGAAAAAGAAAATGATGTGAAGCGAGAACAGAATTCTCCACTAGACGATGAGGATAACGTATTTGGTTTGTAAATAAGAGTGAAAGACGTGAGATTTCCGATACGCCCTTTTAAGATGGAAAAGGAGTGAAAAGGTACAAGGAGTCTCTGGATATTACGTAAGCATATTTTAAACATTCTACACCCCATTCAGCACCACCCATCCTTTAGCTTTTAAATAAATGAACTTTCCTTTTCAGGATAGTATCTCCTGTACAGTGCAGATCACAAATAGCTTGTAATTAACTCCTAACAACTTGTAATATTTCAATAACACGCCATAATTACAGTCTATACTATAATTATTTCTATAGGAAAATACAATTAAGAAATACGATTTAAAGTCCTATAAAAAAAGCTCTCAAATCCTCAAATTCTGGTAATTTTAAAATTACGGTTATTTTACGCTACACGACAGTTATTTGCATATTTTATGCGATTACTACAAAACAAGCTCAGAAATCGAGAAAGCTGAAAGGAAGTGGATGGGATTATATCACATGAGAAAAAGCGTAGATACCTACAGACGGAAATGGTATTTGCAACGAATCTCGCATTGTCTGTAATAATAATAATAATAATAATAATAATAATAATAATAATAATAATAATAATAATAATAATAATAATAATAATAATAATAATAATAATAATAATAATAATAATAATAATAATAATAATAATAATAATAATAATAATAATAATAATAATAATGATAATGATAATGATAATGATAATGATAATGATAACGATAACGATAACGATAACGACGACAACGACAACGACAACGACAACGACAACCATAACAATAACAATAATAATAATTAATATTAATAACTAATAATAATATTATAACTAATAATATTAATAATAACAACAACATTGTAACTCGGTACAGCAGCAATAAAATGGCTACACATGTGGAAAAAGACCTAAAGTCAATTGGAGTGTGCCGCTGAAAAAATGAAGCGCAGGACAGAATCACATGGAGGGGAATCATTGGGGAGGTCTTGGCCTAAGAAGGCTGTAGCACCAAAGAAGAGGAAGAATGTACATTAATTAACAGCGTTATGAGATACAGTTCGTGAAGTTCCTGCATAAATACCAGCCAATGAATGTTCCCTTGGTAGCGCACAAAAGCGTGATTGTACAAGAAGTCCGCGGTCACTTACGATGTTTGTTATCTGTCTAGTTGTCCCTATTATTATCTGAGAGAAAACAGCCAAGGTGGCAATGTACCAGGTGAAATCTCTGGCAACTTCTCTTTCTACTCAACAGCACATCAAATGCGAGGGTGTGAACTGGATTAGTCCTGATATTCGTTGTTACTTAGACGCACTATAGTAATTCTCAATCGAAACACAAAAGATGATAAACGAGTAATGGCAAAGAAAGAATTGATGCGTTTGCTTTTCATCCGCTCCACATTTATTTTTTCATTGCTGGGAGCGAGGTTAACCGATTTTCCGTGTATTCTTTTCTTCCATCCTTTCTTTGTAGTGTAGCATGCTGAGGGGCAAATCCTTTAGCGGAAATTATAGCTCTTTCAAATGTTGCAAACGTGATCTACTCCAAATTGAAAGTGAGAGTAAAAATCCGGAGTTCGTAAATTACAACTTTCAATATGAGATGGAAGTCTTCGAATTCTCGAGCACACCTATCGCTCTTTTTACTTTCCTCAAGTTTATAGTCAGGTGAATGAGATTTTCGATTTTGCTGAGATTGCTTTACCTGCAGTAAACTCATTATTTTGAATAAACTCATAGAATCTATTTGAATAACCAAGTTTACTTTGACATTTATATCCTCTACATACCAAATGTGAAAACTGACCGGATCACATTATGTCTGTAAGTCAAATTATGTGCATTTGAAGAGCCTGCTTGAAGAGTCGGCGCCGTGACCGACCGTTTAGACCATTTGCCTATCACCACAGACCAGCATGTGGTATTGGTGGTGGACGAAGCGACCCGGGTTTTCTCATAGATTTGTCTGCGCCCCGACAGGCATCTGACCCCAATCACTGGCTTGTGAGTCCTAGGGGGTGTCAGTCTTTTATATGGGAAGGGTAATCAGATAAAGAAGAAGAGCTTTCTTCATTAGACTATCACCAACAGTGTCTGAGCTGTACAAGTAGCCTGCTGAACTGCATCATTGTACACAGCTTTGCGCTGGTATTAATGTAAGATGCCTGAACAAAATCCGGCTACAAAATAAGACGGATTCTGAAAGCGTAATGGCAACATTTGCTGCACAGGCAAATATTTTGATCTGCATTAAAATAACCGGCACATGCCTTCCATGTCATATACTGCCAGGTCTGTGATTCCTCAAGGACGTGAGAGCCTTTTTCTCTAGAGCACCGGAATGGAGCACTATAATTCGCACAGTTTAAACAGCATACAGTCTTATAATTACACTATTTTCATCCATGGGTTAAAATACTTTATGGAAGAGGTCCCGATGCCTTAGTGTCAATATGTGTCATTCCACAGCTACTGATGAAACATTACCGAGCGGGATGTCTCAGGCAGTAACGTTTGTGGCCCGCAATCGGGAGGTCGCGGGTTCGATCACCATGGCCGACCTTTCTGAGTCATGGGTTTTTTAGGAGGTTTCCTGGGTGGCTAGGTGAACGTTGGGAGGGATTTCCACATCCTCCGAACTTCCTGCCCCTCATTTCGTTGCATTAATCCTTTCATTTCACTCTTCATCCCGTTAGGCTTCTTTCAGGGTTCAGAGCGTAGACGAGCGTCGCGGCAGCAGCATGGTAGGGGGAACAAATGTGCTCTGGAAATCTCGTTCTCCAGATTGGAAGGCTAGTCACTGGTTTCCGGGCCCTCCCATGGGAAGGTCCAAGGCCCACGGGGAGGGGGGGGGGGTCCTAAGCCAGCCTCCACTGGGGTGCTTCTAAGTGGGAAAATGTAAGGATCCTGGCACCTGCTGTGTCGTGGCAACGTTCCGGCCGCCCTTAGGATCCATTCGCTTCATCCATCCTCCTGGGGGTGCTAAGTCCACCTCTGCCAGTTTCATTGAGTCAATGAAACGTAGGCAAATATGTACTTAAGAGGCAATATAAGCAATACATTAAACGACAGTTTCAAAAGTTTATATTATTATTATTATTATTATTATTATTATTATTATTATTATTATTATTATTATTATTATTATTATTATTATTATTATTATTATTATTATTATTATTATTATTACTGTTATATCAGGTCACACATTTTAGAAGGGGACTAATTACAAATCTCTTACTAAGAGGAACGAATTCGCACGTTTATCTCCCCATTCCTGTTAAACATTGCCATTAGCACGTGGAGGAGATTGCTCTTTTCATTCCAAGTCCGTTTCTTTGTTGATATCCTATGCTGCCATTTAAGCTCAGGGGATTACTTCTCTGAAAGCAAGGTGCAAACATCCAATGATGCTTCATATATAATTCTGATTGTAAACGACTCTGTGCATGTTTCAGGTGAGCAGATATGTTGGCATGCGCGATTTCTGTGGCAAATCGATACGATTGCTATTATTGTTGTTGTTTGACTTATCGACTAGCCGTAACATGCGAACAATAGAGCATCATCCATCAACGGAGTGCACAATTCATCACATAGTCTATACTAGCCAGACAGCTCTCCTGTAGTTAACCCTTAAAAAGGCTACACAAACCCATCCGTTATCATGATATAATACATTTCAAAACCAGAAAACTAGATCAGTGTATAAGGCAATAAATTAAAATATTAACAATATAGCCCACGACTCGGTCCGTCTTTGAAAATAGGAAAATAGTGTCATAAGATATACATTACAACCTATTCCGGCGTAATACGCCGTTTATTGCGGATTGTACAGTCCAAGTGTTTTAAAGGAAACACAGCCTAAGCGTTTTATTACCGAGAGAGAAAGCGCCAGCGTGGTCTGTGGCTCGCATTGAAAATCCTGGTTTCGGTTTCATTCGACTACTCTCAGTTTTTTTTCATGGTTTTCCCAGGTCGGCGGGCATAATCTGGAGTGAATTAAATACAACTTTGGAGTTTCCTGTCGCCTATTTCCTCTCGTTTTCATTTTTTTTTTTTCATCTTTCCGGGTTGCAGTGGTGATGTGTGGTGCATTTGTTGAGTGTGCTTTAAGGAGAGATCTAGTTCTTCCCTAGCACGGGAACTTCTCCCCGAACTGGCATTCGATTAACCAAGAAATTTTAGGGACCCCGCTGCACCAGTCCTGCCGTGTGTGTGTCGTAGTGTTTAACGCCCGCTTTTACTACTACGGCACCGCAGGCGGTGACACTGATGATACATGAAGATGGAGCACCGGTGGAATGAGATGGCGGGGGAAACCGGAGTACCCGGAGAAAACCCGCCCTGACGCCGCTTCGTCCACCACGAATACCACATGCGGGTCCCTGGGATCGAACCTGGGCCGCCTAGGTGGAGTCCTGCCGTCGTCAGATCTAGCCGCCTTCATATTCTCTCGCTTAATCCCTCTCGTAGATTAAAGAGTTACAACAGACCAGTGTTGTAACCTCTATCACTTCTAAACTCTAACCCTAAGCCTTTTATTACTCTTAATACAAAATTATAAAATATATAATAGCAAATTTTACTAGAAGGTATCTCTGAAGTTACTGTTCAGATTTGAACCATTTCTGCAGTGCTCCGTAACTTAAAACTAGTGATAGACATACTAACGCCTTGTAAACATACAAACCCTATTTTCAATGTTATAGTGATATTTTATACATGTAATTATATTCCAATTTTGGGCGCTCATTTTCCACGGCCATCTTCATCATCCTGTTTTGAAAATGTAGTTAAGTTTCTTTGGTTTGAAGTGGTTGGCCACTCTGATGTAACCATGCGAGTTCACATAAGCAAACAGGGCTGACCTTTGAAATAGAAAACATGTTCTCATTTTGATCAATAAAAGTCTCTTTATTAGTACAAGGCAAAGGCACTTGCGCTACAATACTCTTAAAAATATTATACATTAAAACACTTTAGGGAGCTGGGCTATCCTCATATTTATCATAAGCTCTCACGTATCAAGGGTGGCGATTTTGATTTTCTTTTCGACTTGCTTAGGTTGTAGCAAATAGGTGACCTGACCCATACTCTATTAAATAACTGGGCATTAAATGTTGCATAAATAATACACTATAAGACCATCATGTTCATTGTCTAGCAGACTTAAGACTGGTTCACAATAGCCTAGAATGCAAACCAGAACAGGATGACATAGTATATGTTTGCAATGCACATTATTGCAATGAGAGCGCTCGCATACTGATACTAACGAGAGCTGAATAGCGCAAAGGAATGGAGCTGTGATCATACATTACAGACTTTAGATGTCGGTTACATCACATAGTAAGGGTATAGCAGTTTCGTCACTTGGCTGAGGAATTTAAGTGCTGCTACACCTCACAAGCAAACGTCCTGATGGGGCAGAAAAAATCGTAATCGTTCTATTTGTTGATGTTCACTATTTAAAAATACGTGCTTCTGCAAATTTGGGCCACTCGAACACGATTGGTTTGTGAGAGAAATGAAATCAAAGAAGGGAGGTGTCAAACATGTTTTCTTCCTGAAATGTTAATAATGCTAATAATGATAAGATTAATAATTTCTGCCCTTAATTTATAATAAGGTACATTGCTAGTATTGAACAAATATACTGCAATAATGATAGTCATTTAAAAAGCGTGTGAAACATAACTTTTTTGTACACCAACCACGTTTGATATCAACTGATATTTCACATTTATCATAATATCCTTTCAAATTTCTGAAACAACAGTCAGTTGTGTTCTGAAAATGCTCACAATGTCTTTCAGCTGACCCCGCCGGTACCCATCCGTATTGATGTGCACACTGGAGAGAGGAACTGTTGATGTGGCAAGGACCGTAATTTGAGGATATTGTCCCGCTCCTGCAACCTAACATCCGGATGATCAAATTCAACGCTATGATATAGTTCACCTCATTTATTTGTACATCCGTAAGAAATTTCGATCGAGAGGCTGCAATTCGAAGGTTGTGTTCGCTGGTCAGGTTTTCAGGGTCTTGATGTTGTTCTTCCAAGAGTCGCTGAATGTGTTCTATATCGCTGTGAACATATGAGTCCAGAAGCAAGATGTTTCGGAAGCTTGAATGCGGAAGGAGTGCTTCTATCAAAATAGACTGAACAACAATTTTGTCATTTTTCCCGAGGAGTTCTATTTTACAATTAGATTGTCTACCTTGAAAACCTTTTCTTTCACTTTCATACTAACGTCAGATGGTTCTTGAAGAATTACAAATAACTTTGGCATAAGTTTGCGTGATTGAGACAGAATATCTTCAAAGTACAGTCCTTGGCATATCAACAGTTTCTCTTTCCGAAATTCCTGCGTCCACATCAATATGGATCTGTACTGGCGGGGCCAGCTGAAAGACATTGTGAGCATTTTTAGAACACAATTGACTATTGTTTCAAAAATGTGGAAGGATACTGTGATAAGTGTAAAAGAACAATCGTTATCAAATGGTGTACAGAAAAGTTATGCTTCACTCACTTTTTAATGACTATCATTATTACTGTACATTTCTTCAAGACTAACATAGTACCTTACCATAAATTTAAGGTCAGAAATTATTACTCTTATTATCCTTATTATTAATATTTAGGAGGAAAACAAACTTGACCCCTCCCTACTTTGAATTAATTTCTCTCAAACGAATTGCGTTCGAGCGGCTAAAATTTGCAGAAGCACTTATTTTTAAATAGTGAACACCATCAAATAGAACATACGATTTGTTCTGCCCCTTCAGAACGTTTGCTTGTTAGTCATAATTAATCACGAAGATTGTGCGAATGGTTCCAGATATGTACCTATTCATTGAAATCAGTAGAATTTCATAACCATTCATCATAACTATATCGCAAACGGTTACAGCTTGAGCTATAATTTGAGATAAACGTTTTCTCAATTAATTCTCACTATGTATATGGATGCTCTAATCTTTGGAGCCACTGGAACTTTGCTTCTGCCACAGCTGTGGAGAATGTTTCTGGAACACAGTTGGGTTTACATATTACACATTTGTAGCCGACTGAATGAACTCCAGTTCCGAAAAAAAAAGTACCTAAACGGTCAGGGAAACTTTCTTAACCATTGTGCTAACCACGAAATCTCACATGCGTTTTATCTCAATAATCCAGCTCAACTGAATTAAAACACACTTGGTGCAAAGGAAAATTGCGGTGTACTAATATACCTAATGGTACGGGCCAAGGAACTTCTATAGTCATAAATAGCTGTTGCTGGAAACTAGTGTCTGAGGTTTAAGTTGAAACATGACTTTGTGCTGCTACTTGACGGTTCTAGGAGGGGCAAGTTCGCTAATGACGTCCAACTGCTGAGAAACACTGTCACGATCACCCTTTACTGCCTAGTCTTTCAAAATCAGTTAAAGTTTTCGTACTGATACAAGCGGGTGTTGGGAAATACCTTTGCATTACAAAATGTAATAGCAAATTTCAACAGCAGAGGATTTGAGATTAGGCAGTAAAGATTACCAACTGCCCTGTGGAAAACAGCGCTATCTCTTTCTTTTTTCCACGTTTCAACTTAAACTTCACACACTATAACAGCAGTGCGTACACATCTCAAATCCTTAAATCGCTGTTCAGAAAGTTACAAATTATTATTTATTGTTGGCCTTCGGCAATTATGGATTAATTGTTTTAGTATATAATTAGTAATTTTCCCTTATTTTAAACGTCTTTTTTTTTTCTTTTTGGTTACTCAGTTTATAAATTTACCCATAAAATAATGTAATAAATTGACAGTGAAAAATAAACATATGAAATTGACGTCATGGTTTAGGAAATACGAGGAACGGAGCATGTAAGATGTTATTGTTTATTTTTTCTTACAAACACTCATGGTTATTTCTGCACGGTGACTACAGGCTTTCGCTTAGATTTTCAGACTATGGTAACCGGAAATAACCTCAATTTTCTTTTCTAATTTGATAAAATGGGAATTAAGTCACTTTGAATAATGCTACTCTCTTGTTAGTCTTCATAACTTTACAAGGTTGAATAAAGCAAGTGAACTGTAAAATTACCGCAACATTCTGGACATTTATTTCAACGAGTGTTAGCCTAGAACTATGACTAGAAAAAGGAATGGAAAATAGGAGGTAAATGAAGACTGAATTTTGCGAATGCCATATATTAGTTTACTAGACCACCGCTTATTAGCACAGCGCCATGCTTGATCTGATAAATCTGTAACTTTCAAGAAGCAAGTCAGACAACTCTTTTGCTAAGTAAATGACCACCATGAGGACTTGAGCTTCCCTACTCTGGAGGAATTTCGTGGACCAAGCTCGTTATCTTCTGCCACAGCTTTTGCGTCCAGCTCTTGCTCGGTTTCCCACGAATCTTTAGTAGTTCGAGGTTACTAGTGCTCCCTGGTTAGCCACAGAAACCCCAGTCAAATATAAGCCTGCCAGAACTTAAGGAATGACAGGCAAGTAGCCCGTTTGTTAGGCCTCCCTTATAGGAACAGCTGCGTTCAGCATTAAGTCTTTCCGGCGTATATGTACATTAGAAGTCAAAGAATAAAGTTCTGCAACACATAAACTAACTCTTTGCACTTGGAAGGTAACTTAAAGGGATGTTTTATGAAACCTTGTTTATCAATTTTGTAAAAAAAGAAAAAGTCAATCAGGGTGGCCATTGGTTAGACGGCTGGTCTTCTGATTCCAAAGTCGCGGTTTCAAATCCAGCCCAGACCAGTGGTTTTTAAATGTGCCCAAAAACAGCAGTCCCATGTTAGTAGATTTACTGGCCTGTAAAAGAATTCCTAGAGAGGAAATCCAAAAAGTGCAATCTTAGAAAAGGATCCGCGCGCACGTAAAATTGGGACTTTATTTACGGGCACTTTAACTCTTTAACTCATGCCCATTCTATATGAAGCGTGAAAGACCGCTTAATTTTATTTAAAGGCCTCTTTAACAAGCTTGAGGTTCTTTGTGTGCGCGTAGATGTACAATGTGTATATGTGCGTGTTAGCTTTTGTATGTATATGTATGCGAGAGAGAGAATAGCATAATCCAAAAACGAAAAGTCAGTTAAATATCAGACCGTATTTAACTTCAGCATCTTCCAAGAAAACGACATTAATATTTTTAATATCTCCCCATATCAAATCTCCCTTTCATAGACAAATTTAACACATTTTTATGTTTACAAAAAGGGTTAACAATTTTGATTAAAGTTCCATATGTTAAAATGTTTGCATGACAAATTAAATGTATCTACATTTTGATGTTTTTGGAAATAGTCTTCTTTATTCTGGAGGAGTTTTACATATAATTAGTAAACCATAAAGTAACCATTAGTAAACCAAAATATTACTACAAAAATGGAGACTAGTTAAAGCACACAATTTATGTCAACTAGAACGTTTTTGTTGTGTTAACCATTTCCGATATATTCTTTGTTAATTTGTTTGATTGTTAAAGCGCTTCATGCTTCTCTGAACTACAAATTGCTATTCTTTTATTTTTTTATTCTTTTTCCCTTTTTCGTGTTCATGCAAAGAGAACAGAATTTCAAAGCCATCACACAGCGATCGATTTTGAAAAGATTTGTCTATTACTTTACACACTTCTTTACAACAAAATGTGTAATTGAGTTCTAAAGATGCGACATGAAGGGTCTCAAATTCTTCCACTCCAAAATATCCTTTACATGAAAATTATTTGAGAACTAATGGTTCTAAGATTTTGACTAAAGCAATTATTTTAAGGCGGATAACAAATAAAGTCATATGTTCAATTCACTAGGAATAGCCTGCGAAGTCCTCTTCATTCGGGAGCGATTTTGTATAACGGGATACTCACGAAAGCTTACTACACAAACAGTGTAGGCATGTTTACACACATTAAAACTTTTTCTGTGCCATAAGCCATAAACCATATATCCGTGATTACTGGTTTGAATTGTTCGGAATTTTGTCATATTTTAATGACTTGCCACTATCCAGTTGTTGATGAAGTACTACGGAATTGTTCCACGAGCACACAAACACACATGACTAGGGTTCTTTTTTTATACCTCTTGTACCTACAACGAATGTGTAATGAAATTATTTTTGCAAAGGTTTATTTCAATCAATACGAAGTGATTAGAAAACTGTGCTTAAATGGGAATGGTTTGTAGCAGATACATAAAAATGTATAATGTTCGGTAGAGCAAGTCATGCGGATGTAATACGATTTTTTTTTCATTTTAAAATGTGTTCTTTTATCAAGGAAGTGTTGTAAACTTCTAAACCTTCTTTGTAAGGTTTATACTACATTTAGATCAGATTATAAGTATATTACGGAAAGAAATACAACTGAATTATTCACAGAACTTTTGTACCTGTTACCATTTATTTTATCTATTCTGCGAATTGTTCATACAAATAATATTCTTTTTCCGTTTATTTAAAATGGATCAGCAACAATGCTTTACAGATCTGGGAGTGCAATATATAGAAAGCAAATAACACTATAAAGGTGTAAAAATTGGCTACATCAATGTATCTCCTCGAACGTAACTACAGTTCTTTATGCCTCATTAAAGAGGAAGTAACACAAGAGATCACAGTGACAATGCAAATGTGCAACGGAAAAGTTTGTGAGAAACTGAAGATAGGAGTCTTCGGAGCTTGAAGTCGAACTGAGCAGGATATCCTGGGGCAGGCGTTTACGGAGGCGCGTTGGCCGCTGTGTTCTGACGCCGAGATGATATTCCACAGCACCAGGAACCTCCTATAGACGGATGAAGAAACGGCGTGCTATTTGGAGAATGAACTGCGGTATAGGGAGAAAGCCTAGTTCTTGAAGTAGCTGATGGTTGAGCACGACGCAGGGAGCATTGGCAGTGAGCCACGTCACCTTGTTTTCAACTACTTGCAAACGATGTAGGTGGGATTTACAAGCTCCATCCCTGAAAGGAGCAGCATAGGACAGGGTAGGACGAATAAGGAAATGAGAGAGCAATAGACAGGAATCAAGAGGTGCGTCTATTGAGAAGCGGATAACTCTGACAAAGCCGGGCTGAAGCAAGATTAACAGTGCGGTTGACATGTGAAGGCCAAGTAAGGGTAGTAACACACCAAGGTACTTCACTGGAACAGTAGAATGTAACTAGGGAATACAGGTGCTATGGATACACAAGGATGGGGGTGTACGAACGGTACGAAGAGAGAACAATTTTGCCTTTGTCTTGAAAGGGTTCAGAGAAAGGCGCCAGTTAAGAGCACCAGTGAATAAGAAAGTTCAAGGAACCCTGCAAGGCGGAAATAGCAGTACGAAGATCGTGATGGGAGCAGTAAAGAAATGTGTCGTCAGCATATGCTCGGAGTACGGAAGATCCGACGTGAAAACGCTGAACAAAAGTGGAGTCAAGATGGAGCTATTTTTTTGAGGCTATGACATTCAAATGTTGAGAAAGTGAGTCGAAGAACGCTAGCTTGATATTCCATACTCTTTGCATACGACATTTCACGTTTCCATGTACCACTTAACCCGAGTGAGATAATTCCGCGGTAATGTGTGAGGTTCGCATTCGAGAGGTCCCGGGTTCAAATTCCGTGGGCCGACCAATCTGCCCCCCCCTTTTTTTTTTTCGTGATTTCCTTCAGTCACCAAGGTAAATGCCGGATTGCATATATGATACCACAACCCAATTTCACCTTAAGTCTAAAACAATGGTATAAATGAAGAATACATGGTGATAACGAATACTGTGCCATCTATCCATAGATAATATAAGCAGATAGACTGGATGGCACCTAATGTCATCTGCCGTCAGAGAGCGGAGGTACAGTTGCCCTGGACTGCTCCCTCTGAGGACGCGGCAAGGTGGTTTGGTACAGAGATGTAAGGCTAACCATAGATGTATCTGCAGACAGACTGATGGCATCCTAATGCTATCTACCCATCACAGAGGTGGAGGTGCAATTGCTCTGCACTACTCTCTCTCTCTCTCTCTCTCTCTCTCTCTCTCTCTCTCTCTCTCTGTGGGCTCGTGATGAAACAGGATGATATGGATCGGGATGAGACAAAGGTTAACTGTCCGCCACACACCGTTCTACGAGTATGTCCTAACAGATCCGTCGCGATGACGCGATGACTACGACGTGATTAAAGCAATGTAAACGAAATATAAATATTGACAAAAAAAGTGAACATTTAAGTAATGTAGAGAAGACAGCTGATTATATTTTATTTTAACCTTATTCTTTTCCTTACTAAGTTTTTGTGTATATTTTATGGTTTTCCAATTACAAAATTACAAATTGAACTTTCGGGGACTTATCAAAAATTTAAGGAATATATTCCCATGATGTATGTATCAAATACTTGTATTTCAATCAAAATCGTTAACACTCATTTTTGAGAGAATGAAAAATAAAAACTTTTCGCAAGTTAACGGTTGTTTGCAGTGGTAGGAATTCCTTGAAAAGCTTCTCCCTACATTCTTAAAAGATGCTCGAATTAAGAAATATATTTGGTACTGTATTTCTCAACAAATCCTAATGTCAAGTAACGCCTAAATCACGTATTTTCGTATTAAGATCACAAACTTGTTACCCAGCACAACAAACCAAGAATTATCAGTGTTATAAATTATTATTCATCCTTAAGCTAAAGATTACGTCACTTTTATACGAGTACAATAGATAATGTAAAGAAATCGTAGAACCGTCTTACATGAAGACTTATTCTATGATAGTCATTTTCATGTATGCCGCGATAAACGCTACTTTGCAAGGTGCTGCGATCCTGACTAAATTACAGCACGGAAGTAGACGATTTGCTGAACAGGAAACTTGTTGCTGAAGATAGGTCAGACTCAAGCGGAAGGATTTAAATGAAGACATTCAAAGTGGCTCGTTTGCACGAAGAGCTAGAAAAATCAATTGCAGAAGGCAGATGCTGGAATTTCCTCTCTTTCCGAAGTTCCCCGCTACTTCTGAGCATCTCTTTTGCATCTTCAGAAAGGCATTCGAAAAGAAGAAAATAAGACATGTTTGCATTTAAAGGCGCAAAACATATATCCCAATAACTTTCATTATAATTTGTGCCTGGATGCTCTGTAAACTAAGAACGATGAAAAACACATTTTAAATGCATATATACGTAAACAGGAGTGTTTGAGCAATTACTATAAGGCCATGAACACCTTTTCTGGTGGTAATGCTATTGTTTATCTACATGTGGGCATAATTTTTAGTTATTTTTGTTACTTTGCTAAAGCGGGTGAATGATTAGCATGATAGAAAGATGTACAACATATTAAAATAGGTATGCATTTTGTTTGTAAATAATATTCCCATGTTATTGCATCATAACCATATAAGCTAAATTCAGTACAAAGTAGTACATACAGTAAGCTGCAGTGCATTATAAATTAAGGTGGTAATATTTTTAAAACGAGAAAACGGAACATTTTAATCTTTATCTCAGCGAAAAAGAAAGGACAAAAGGGGATACCAACAAGTGCTTTGTAATACTTTGGTTGAAAACTAATAAAAATAAATACTGGGCAACTTATATTGTATAGTTATGTCCAATCCAATCCCAAGGAGTTCTTTATGATTGTTGCAGGTATACATATTATTATTTTACTTATGCATATATCTTTAATAAGTTCTTTTTATCACCCGGCAATTTATAGAAGCTTACACAAATATGATTGAAATTCATCTTATTAATCAACATAACTAACATATTTGTAATAAAAGAGCGTTCTTCTTTCTTGTTTACATACATTCATGTACGGAAACAGTCTTCAAGCGTTAGTTTCAGGTGTACAAAGAACGAAGTCCATTATTTTAAGAAAATAGGAAAAGGATTTAAATGTGCAATATACAATAATCTCTACCCAATCTTACCTGGCTGTCGAGGTGTTTTGTGCCAAATTTACTTGATTGAGTATGCTATAGGATGGGCAAAGATGCTTATGTTATATATTTACCTATAAAGATACATTGATTGCGATGACTCCAAAGTGTGGCTTCCATAATTTAGGGGTTTAACTCAGTTCATCTTTTACTTGTTGAACAGCATGTATTGTCTGGTTTACAAGATTTCTTTATAGGCTTAGCAAAATCTCCTTGCAGAAGTTCAAGTTACTGCTCTAGGAAATAATCAGTGCTGCTGCAATGGTACAAGTAATTTATACAAATTCTGCATATAATAATGAAGATGGATAACAAAATTGCTCTTTTGCGAATTCTACGACATGTAATCAATTTAATGCGTGACAGATGCTCTTAGTTGTTTAGTCACCTTCTAGTGTCACTATTTTATTTTATTCTGTTGGTGGTACTGTTCAAAACTTCGTTCATGACACTGAAATACTCAATACCACATTTACATGGCGAACAATGGAAACCATGAGAAAAGCCCTCACAGAATGGCAAGTTTGCGGTAATTGAATCCAGACTTCCAGATTACGGGTCACAAACCCTCTTAGCTGTTTCGTTCTATGTTGTCTGATTTGCCACTCGCTTTATAATAATTGAATTAGTGATTTGAAAAGCGAAACAAGTTCACGTTTTGAAAAAATAAGTTGAAATAAACATTTTGTTTCTCACTCTTCAAGCTATCAATTAATATAAAACAAAAGTTTGTCCTGCATAAAGCATTACTCTTACAGCCGATTAAGGATTCCATTGATTTTTAAAGAGAAATAAGTTCAGGACTAGTTTCTGTTTTATATTCAGAGAGAGCATTGATGCTGATTAATTGCAAAGAGTTAAGATATTCATTAGTTGTTCAACGAGCAGGTGGAATAGGGTGTGTTGGTAATACTGTCATCAATGATTAGATCTAAGAGTGTATGTTGCTAATACTATCATTTAGTAACTTGATTCCTGTTTTCAACTAATAGTGTAGTGAATATTGCAACATTAATAGCTACTTATGTGCTACTTATTATGGATAGCTTTGAAAGTGATTCTCCACGAAAGAGGAGGTGTTTGAAATACTAGGAAATATTGAAGTGCTTTCATGGCAACAGTAATAGACACTGAAAATAACATGGACTTCAAGACTTGGTGGCAGAAGTATTTCAAGACAATCAAAGCTATTGCTCGTCCTGGTAGTGCTAATTGTTAGTTTGGGCTCACTCTTTCAAAGTAAAAGCATCTAACTTACGATAGGAAACTCTTGGTTTCCTGAAGAAACGTGAATATATTGATGGCATTATCCAGCACTCTTTCAAGTTGGCAAAAGGGAATACTAGTCCAGATCTGCCACCCCGGAAAGCATATGGGGCAGTTGTTATCCCAATCAACAATAATAAAATAGCAGATGTTGAAATAATATTGCAATGCATTCCAGATTAACATCTGCACTTCTATCAGAAAATTATGACAAGACTAAAAAGAGATGTTGAACTTAATGAGGTGTAGAAACTATTGCTAAGTGTGTTTTGTATATTAGAATATGTTAATTAACCTCATGAGAAATTATTACTAGAATATTTACGTCATCAAGTACATAAACAAAGTCCAAAACATTCTTACACTTCACAAAACACTGTAATTATTTTATAAAGGAAACAAGTCCTGAATATAAAAAGTGTTCTGCAAATCAATAAAATACAAAATTGAGGTCACTGAATAGGCCAAACAATCAATAATGTATATATCTGCAAGTTATCTATGTAACATAACTTTCCAAGATGCCAACTTTGGATGATATTAAGCTTCTCTTGGTTTTCCAAAAACTATGGCTGTAGGAGTTGTTTCCCTTTTCGAATCACCGATTCAATTATTACAATCATATGGTGTAGATGTTGGCATCCATTAGCATCTGTATCTCTAAAGCTACATCAATTCCCCGCCCTCCTCTTTAGTACTATGTGGAGATGCAGGTTTCGGCTCAGCATCGTGAGGAATAGGAGTAACGATGCCCAACGTTCTGTGTAGAACCAAATCAGCATTCCAGCAGAAGGACGTATGGTGCTGACCACATTACCTTCGCGTACCAGTTGGATGACCGCCTATCTGTTACGTCTGCAAGTGAGCATACCAGTTCCACCAGGCATTATTAAAAATATTCCGATATCTTGTTTGCTAAGAGAGTGTTAAAATTGTTCTGTTTCATAAAACTTTTACAGTGGATTGTTCGCTAACATTTTGTTAATGCCAGACAAGTGCGAGCAATGGCTTACGATAAGGCGGGACACGGCTCCCGAATACACTCCGATGCACTTTGGTCTATGCATCGCAGCGCTCTCTTTTTACTAGCAGATAATAGTTACGTTCATACGCAATTGTCATTATTGTTACAGCATAAATCGCTTGAGCTTGGAAAATTCGAACTGCAGAGGAACTAATGCGTAACAAGGTATTCGAAAACAGATTAATCATTCAAGAACTGGTTACTTTGTACAGCGAATTATCGGGTGGGGAAGAAAAAAAGAAAAAAGAAGCCCACTCCGTGAGGGATTGAGCTGCAATTTACGCATTTCTTTCAGTTTCAGGAAGTACCTGCAGCATTGATACACTAACATAAAATGCAGCACAGCTAATATGGTTTAGACACGTGGTTCTAATGGACAATGAAAGATACCCAAAGATGGTATGGCAAGCTGGATTAGCAGGGAAAAGGCCAAAGGGCAGACCCAGACAGACGTGGGAGGAAGGAATCCAAGACGTAATAAAAGAGAAGGGAATTGAATGGAAAGAAGCAAAATTAATTGCTAAGGACAGTACCAGATGGAAGCTCTCTGTAAATCCTCTACGCCAGCCGGTAGTAGAAGGTCCACTAAGTAAAGCAAAGTAAAAAAAATCTGATGTGTTGCACTCACATGACTTTCTCTACTCTTGTACTAACCATTCTTACAAACTCTTATTCCTATATCTTAGTGTTAGTAAAGATAAACATTTGTACAACTTATCTTATTGCTTATTTCTTGTAGATGTAAAGGGAACATTAGAAAACAGTAGGCTTTGTGCGATAGTCAAATCTTTTAAAGCTTTGAGATTCCGTTCTCTTTGCACACTTAACATATAAAAAATGAACACCGCGTTCCATGTCATGAAAGTTTTAAGTTTTCCGAAATTCACACACATAACAAGGAATATCTCCGAAATGGTTCACCCTACCAGAAAATTTATTTGGACATAAATTGTGTATTTTAGCAAAGTCTACATTTTCTTTATAGTATGATTTGGTCTATCTCTAACGGTTTACCAGTTATGCAAAAGTCGTCCAGAGTAAATACGACTACAGGGGCTGTAGCCAGAAAATTCAAAATATGCATTTCATTTATTAGAAAAATATCTCAAACATATGACATTTTAATCAAAATCGTTTTAGCCATTTTCAAGAAAATCAAAATTTTGAAAAATTTTCCATGTAAAGAGTAGCTTAGGGTGGGGCTATTTTCTTCAAAATCTTCGTGTCGCATCCTTTAAAGACATTAAACTTAAATACCAACTTTGGTTTTTAACCTACTTTTCGTTTTTGAGTTATGCTGTACACACACACACACCCACCCACACACACACACACACACACACACACACACACACACACACACACACACACACACACACACACACACACACACACACACACACGGACCTTTTTCTAAAAAAAATTTTGAATTCAGGGTGTCTCAAAGCAGATATTTCTAGTGAAATCTCGACTTCGAATTTTTGAGTGGAATACAATACTTCCCCTACTTACCAGTAGAGAAGGTAGAAAAAATCAGCAACAAAAATGGCAGATGTGAAGAACTTTTAGAACGGATTAAAACGGGTGATGGACACTGCATAGAAACTGATGTGGACGAAAGTGTTACATACCTAACAATGATTAAGGATCACGTAATCCCCTTACAAAAGTACTCATCGCTTCTTGGGGCGATTGCTTTGGAAACCTTCAGAATAAACGCTCAAAATAGCTTTGGAGATGTCAACAGTCTCCTCTAACATTAAATGAAAAGTGGCAGTGCCATAAAACCTCAGAGTGGCTTAACATTTGTAATATAAGAGAAAGAGTCTTGTTTCTATTGATAATATTCTAACCCCTCTCGTATTTCCTTTACAACTCTGCTCACAACCGCTTTGGACAGTCTGCATCGCCTTAATAATTCCTTCTCCTGCAGGTTTTCAAATTCAGTAGGGCGCATGGTTCTTCCTCGTATAGGAATGACATTCAAAAGTTCCACATACAGAACGCCAACAGCTTGGTTCGTGGCATCCATTTTGAAACTAACTTTTGTTAAATGCGTTAAAACAAGATTACAGCAAAGTTTTAACACCAAGTTTAACAATGTTACAGCCCACATCCTTCAGTGAAAGATAATTTGCTTAAACTTTGATGTTAAATCAAACTGCTTGGTTGGCTCCTACTCGTGTAACAGATGATACTGATCGGTATGATGGGTGTGTGTACATTTTACAACAAATAACATCGAACATATTGAAGAAACGGAAACACCTGCACCTGAGCACGGAAACATTTCTGTATATGGACTCCAATACAAAACATTACTCAATCTCCCCTACAAAAACAGGAGGCATTTATAACACGAATACAGATATCGAACTTTGCTCTTCGCTTTTTCTTTTTACTTTCTCCGCTACCTGCGTATGTATAGTAAGTACAGGAAGTATTGTATTACATCCAAAAATTTGTTACCGAGATTTCACTGGAATGACAAGGTTTGAGGCTCCTTGAATAAAAAAAAATCATTTTAGAAACAGGTCCGTATTTGTGGTGTGTGTGTGTGTGTGTGTGTGTGTGTGTGTGTGTGTGTGTGTGTGTGTGTGTGTGTGTGTGTGTGTGTGTGTGTGTGTGTGTGTGTGTGTGTGTGTGTGTGTGTGTGTGTGTGTGTGTGTGTGTGTGTGTGTGTGTGTGTGTGTGTGTGTGTGTGTGTGTGTGTGTGTGTGTGTGTGTGTGTGTGTGTGTGTGTGTGTGTGTGTGTGTGTGTGTGTGTGTGTGTGTGTGTGTGTGTGTGTGTGTGTGTGTGTGTGTGTGTGTGTGTGTGTGTGTGTGTGTGTGTGTGTGTGTGTGTGTGTGTGTGTGTGTGTGTGTGTGTGTGTGTGTGTGTGTGTGTGTGTGTGTGTGTGTGTGTGTGTGTGTGTGTGTGTGTGTGTGTGTGTGTGTGTGTGTGTGTGTGTGTGTGTGTGTGTGTGTGTGTGTGTGTGTGTGTGTGTGTGTGTGTGTGTGTGTGTGTGTGTGTGTGTGTGTGTGTGTGTGTGTGTGTGTGTGTGTGTGTGTGTGTGTGTGTGTGTGTGTGTGTGTGTGTGTGTGTGTGTGTGTGTGTGTGTGTGTGTGTGTGTGTGTGTGTGTGTGTGTGTGTGTGTGTGTGTGTGTGTGTGTGTGTGTGTGTGTGTGTGTGTGTGTGTGTGTGTGTGTGTGTGTGTGTGTGTGTGTGTGTGTGTGTGTGTGTGTGTGTGTGTGTGTGTGTGTGTGTGTGTGTGTGTGTGTGTGTGTGTGTGTGTGTGTGTGTGTGTGTGTGTGTGTGTGTGTGTGTGTGTGTGTGTGTGTGTGTGTGTGTGTGTGTGTGTGTGTGTGTGTGTGTGTGTGTGTGTGTGTGTGTGTGTGTGTGTGTGTGTGTGTGTGTGTGTGTGTGTGTGTGTGTGTGTGTGTGTGTGTGTGTGTGTGTGTGTGTGTGTGTGTGTGTGTGTGTGTGTGTGTGTGTGTGTGTGTGTGTGTGTGTGTGTGTGTGTGTGTGTGTGTGTGTGTGTGTGTGTGTGTGTGTGTGTGTGTGTGTGTGTGTGTGTGTGTGTGTGTGTGTGTGTGTGTGTGTGTGTGTGTGTGTGTGTGTGTGTGTGTGTGTGTGTGTGTGTGTGTGTGTGTGTGTGTGTGTGTGTGTGTGTGTGTGTGTGTGTGTGTGTGTGTGTGTGTGTGTGTGTGTGTGTGTGTGTGTGTGTGTGTGTGTGTGTGTGTGTGTGTGTGTGTGTGTGTGTGTGTGTGTGTGTGTGTGTGTGTGTGTGTGTGTGTGTGTGTGTGTGTGTGTGTGTGTGTGTGTGTGTGTGTGTGTGTGTGTGTGTGTGTGTGTGTGTGTGTGTGTGTGTGTGTGTGTGTGTGTGTGTGTGTGTGTGTGTGTGTGTGTGTGTGTGTGTGTGTGTGTGTGTGTGTGTGTGTGTGTGTGTGTGTGTGTGTGTGTGTGTGTGTGTGTGTGTGTGTGTGTGTGTGTGTGTGTGTGTGTGTGTGTGTGTGTGTGTGTGTGTGTGTGTGTGTGTGTGTGTGTGTGTGTGTGTGTGTGTGTGTGTGTGTGTGTGTGTGTGTGTGTGTGTGTGTGTGTGTGTGTGTGTGTGTGTGTGTGTGTGTGTGTGTGTGTGTGTGTGTGTGTGTGTGTGTGTGTGTGTGTGTGTGTGTGTGTGTGTGTGTGTGTGTGTGTGTGTGTGTGTGTGTGTGTGTGTGTGTGTGTGTGTGTGTGTGTGTGTGTGTGTGTGTGTGTGTGTGTGTGTGTGTGTGTGTGTGTGTGTGTGTGTGTGTGTGTGAACAGCATAACTCAAAAACGAAGAGTCGATTAAGCACCAAGACCCGGCATTTAAATTCAGCATCTTCCAAAAATGAACACGAAGATTTTCTAAAAATCCTTCGCCCCAAACTATCCTTTACATAGAGAACTTTTAAAACATTTTGATTATCTCAAAAATAGCTATAATGTTTTTTTAATTAAAATACCATATGTTTGAGATATTTTCAATCTAGAATTTTCTGGGAATAGTTTTTGAATTGCTTTTCATTTTGGATAACTTACATAACCGATAAACCGCAAGAGATAGACGAAAGATTACTACACAAAATGAGTAAATCTCATTAAAGCACACACTTTATGTCAAATGTGTGTGTGTGTTTGTGGAGATATTTTGAGGTATTTCTTGTCATAGATTGGAATTTTCAAATGCTTATACTTTTCTCAATAATTTAGAAGTCATTCATTTTTATGTCCAGGCCATGCAAATAGAATGGAATGTCAAAGTCTTCACATAGCAGCCAGTTCTTAAAAGATTTCACTGTCGCTTAAACCTAATGTACCCTCCTTTTCCCATTGCATCGTTCGTGGCCTCCCATGGAAATTAATGAAATTAATGTGCAATCAATTAGTGACTATAAGTCTATTATTTAAATTTTAATGTAAAGAACCATTTTTATTTAGTACAAATTAATACGGTATCCGCAACAAAACTTTTGGCAAAAAAAAAAAAAAAAAAAAAATAATGAATTAATTTTGTTTGACTGCAAACTTCCAACATGCGCCCCCCCCCCCTAGAAAAAAAGTCTATCGAAGCTTATGATTGTATGTACAAGTAAATATGCAATAATTTCTACAAATGTCTATCTCGATTAATATGAAGTAGGTAGGACATATGGTTTTAAGAATATTTTGCCCAAGAGCGAGTAGATAAAATCATGCGAGTGCACACACCAGATATTTTTAGTAAAGTTTACCATCTTTAAAATAATATCACTGTCGATTAATCATGTAGCATTCTGACATGAAAGTATGCAGGTGGTTTACGGGATCCAAATAATTAATGATACTTCCATCAGCTCCGATGTAACGTCAGCCGAGCGTAAAATGCCTGGTGAGGTGCACGAAAGTGTAGTGCAAATATTAATTCTTCACAACTGGACATATAAAGGTATGAGAGCTTCGCATACACATACAACATTCATAACGATGCTACGCAATACAAACGTTATGCCTACTCGATGTGGAGTGATCTCCCGGATCCGCAGCAACATCCATAAACCAAGTTAGTGTTTAACTAGAAGTCAAGTATTTGATCTGTTCGAGGGTTCGAGAAGTGTTCAGGACCGTGTCAGGTAGATCTTGAACAACATAGTCGCGATTTATACACCTTACTAAATCGAGAACGCATAATTGCCACGAACAAATTGTGGTTCTGTCAATGTGAAATTTAAAAGCAGCTTCAAATTAATTATGCATATCGTTCTAAAACTGCAATGTCCAACGAAGGGAACCAAGGTTAACCTCCTTCCACTTCATGTGTAATTTGTCCCTCTTTAACCCACAGTCGTGCATTGTGTTTCAGTGGCGGGTTGGTGACATGTACATATGTTGCGTTTGATTTACGAAAGCACTTCCAAATCTTATACAATAAACATCTGTTCATTAGCGATTATCAATACTTGGCATAGCCTTAGAAGATACACCAAGTGTAATATATTGAGATACAGATCTTCAATTTGGAGGAACTCTGTTCGCAAATGTACACTCTTATACACACTTCTTGCAAATGCTTATTTCTCTGTCTACTACATTTTAATCGATATAAGCATTTTCAGAATTTACCTCACTGCAAATTTTCTTTTAGCGGCAAGGGGAATATGGGAATACGGTAGGTTTTAAGCGATGTTTTAAGAGCTGGTTGGTATGCGATGCCTTTGAAATTCCGTTCTGTTTGCAAGGCCAAGGAATGAAAAAAAAAAAAAAAAAAAAAAAAAACGAATAACTTATTCCTATTTGAAAAAAGTATAAGTATTGGAAAATCCAAACAAATAAGAAAGAATATCTCGGAACAGGTTCACTCAAAAGAAAAACGAAGTATTTGGCATAAATTGTGTTTTAACGAGATCCACATTTTTTATTTACTAAGCTTTTGCCTATCTCTTAATATTTACCATTTATGCAAAAATCATCCAGAATGAAGGGTCCTCTGAGGATATTCTCAGAAAATTCAAGGTACGATTTAAAAACTTCCATGGAATCGCCTGTTTATGTCCGCCATTGTTCCTCCGATTGAGGAGTGGAGTGGGGTATATCCACTCACTGCGTAAGGTTCTCCAAATAGAGAAGGTTGGCCACCCCTGTTCTATATGTTCAATACTGAACAAAGAACCCTTTGTCACAGAATATAGAACAGAGGACTCTCATGAACTTTGATCAGTAAGAAATTTATCGGCAACGGTTGACCGCTAAGCTGAAGTTGAGCAGCTGGTTATTTCTAATTAAGCCTAATAAAATATAGCTTTCTTAGGACAAAAATATAGTCCAAATTACCTATAAAATGCTATTAATGCTGATCTATAAGGAATGCAATTATGTAAATTGCTAAGAAAAAACTCTGTAATGAAGAAATATTTCTAAATTAACCTTGAAGAAATGACACCGAGAACTAGCACTTTTTTGCAGGGCTGTGCTTTTTCTAGCACTTACTTATAGTAAGTAGACGAAGGATTGTACTTCACCCAAAAATTTGTCGATTTGGGTGGCTCAGTTGGTTAGGGCTGATCGACTGATCCCCAAGGTCACGAGTTCAAATCCGGCACAGAATGATGTTTTTAAGTATGCTTAAAAGGCATAGCCCCAGTCAGCAGATTCACTAAATAGCTCCTGCGGAACGAAACTGGGTACACTGGTGACACTGATATGATCCTCGTAATTGGATCTTGACGTAACTAAAAACAATTTTTAGAATATATCCAAACATTTGATATCAACATTTCACAGGAAGTTCATGTTTTCTGAAAACAAATCTCATGCATTACTTTCACACGCCTTTCTCTAACCATTTTAATTAAACTACATTTAATAAACAATTGCAGAAATTGTTTTATAGGTTATTCGTTCTAGGTACAATGGGACTATGGAAATACAGTAGGTTTAAGCGGTAGTCAAACCTTTTAAGAGCGGTTCGCAAGTGATACTTTTGAAATTCCGTTCTCTTTGCATGATCACTACAGAGAGAGAGAGGGAGGGGGAGAGAGAGCAGGAGGTTTGGGGAAGGGAAAAAGAAAAGGATAAAAAACACACGAGAGGTATGTTTGATGGCATTTGGAATGAAATGCAGTTTATAAAGGGAATTTGGGAAGAAAACGTTCAGGTCTATGTTACCTCTTCGGCATCTGCCAGTGATGGGAATTGCGGTAAATGTTTAAGGGACACTGGGAGTGAAATTTTGGTTAAAATTGTCAAAAAGTCGAAAATTGTTTTTTACCTTAAAATGTTCCTGGAACACCGGTGCATTTGTATCAGCTAACATTTTTCATATCCCCCACTCCATGTGGCCATTACGGCCCTTTCAAATAGCTTTTTTTAAATACATAGGTATATATTTTTTAAATTAACGTCCTCCAACATTGTGTCGTATCGGACGAATAAATGAAATGGGTGAAATGATGCTCAAATGAGCCCTAGGTCCATGGAGCTTTAAGTTACCCGACATTCGTCTTCTCATGGTAGGGAAAACCTCGGAAAAATACCTCACCCGGATAACTTAGCCTAAGCGAGATTCGAACTCGCGACCCCTTGAACTTTCAAATAGCGCTCATCCCTTAACGTAAACAGGATGCTCCTATATAAAAGCCTGTTTTTCTCAAAACTACATTTTTGCATATTCCAAAAGAAGGTCGCGCCTGAGTTTTGCTTCAAATTCAATGAAAATTTCCAAAAGTTTTCATAAATAGCAGCTAAACAAAACTATGATTCAATATTGATGTTATCATTAACAAGAATTCCAAAAACATTTTTTGTATGAAAAAAATCAATAATTTTTAAGATTAAATTTTCTTTGTTATTAAAAAAATGCACAGCATAATCAGCAAACGTATTTGAAATATGTCTTCATACAATTGTCACCCATGTTTTAGAGTATCAGTTCTGCCAATAGAAATGAATTTTGAAAAGTCAATAGACGCGAGTTCTATTTTGAAAATGTGCATATTCAATTCATAAAATAATTTATAGGTATATCCTAAGCGAATTATCCAGTTTTAATGAAATTTGGTGTACCTCCTATTCTCATATAAATACAAACACAGTAAAAATTTCAGAAAAAAATCTATCAAAAAATGTGGAACTTTCAAATTTCACTCCCAGTGTCCCTTAAAGTCTAATTCAGGGAGAATGGCACCACATTGGGCTGCAGACTTCTGGTTCACGAATTCTTTTCTTAATGACCTCAACTATCCATATTGCTGTTTGTGTGTCAAGATAGCTTAAAAAAGGTGTGATAAATACCAATTTTTGTATTGAAGATCAGCATTTTACCAGAATAAGACAGGAAGAGCTTCTAGAAATTTCCCTCTCATCAAACTAGCCACATAGAGAGCATCTTTTCCTGTTATTTCAAAGCGCTTTAACGATTTTGATTAAAATACCAGATGTTTAAGATTTTAACATGGCTACTAGAATAAATAGCTTGGTTTTTCGGTGAATAGCCTGTGAACTACGTTTCATTCGGAGTGAATTCAGAATATTTTCTAAAACTTGCTTACCACACAAAAACGTATTGCACAAACAATGTAGATACCTTAAAGCGAACGATTTATTTCAATCTTTCTTGTGACATTAACCATTTCCAGGATATTCTTAGATCTTGGTTTGAGTTTTTCAATGCTACAATTTTTGAAATTCTGTCACTATTCAGTTGTTTAGATGTCATAGAAAGGGCGTGGATATCAAGGCTAGCGTACAAAAACCTACCTCTTAAACACTTCAGTTCCACTCCAGCTCGAGTCTTCTGACCTCTATTGTATTACGTCGAGTAATGAAATTATTTCTCCAAGCGTTCTAACATGAAACAGGTGGATAAATAAGCTTCTGCAACAAGAGTTTGTTGAAGCTACGTCAAAGAGAATGGTAGTGGCTAGAGAAAAGGAAGTAAATTTCCTTCGTTTGTTTGTTTATACATTTGTAAGTTCTACATTCTGGCTTTGAGAGGGCGGTTTTTTTTATCGTGAATTATAGAGAGGAATTCATTTTGTATGCTTCCTATTTCAAAAAGTATTAAACCAGTTCAAAGAAAATAGCGCCATTCCAATCTACGACAATCCATTTGTGAAGTGAAAGAAAACTTAAGGCGACGAATGGCTGCGCCGTGACCGAGTAGTTAGACTACCTGCCTCTCACCAAAGCGGTCCGGGTTCGATCCCAGGCGACTGCATGTGGGAAGTGGTGGACAAAGCGGGGCAGGAGGTTTCCTCCGATTTACCCCGCCATCTCATTCCATTAGTGCTCCATTTTCATTCCACGTATCAACACTATAAACACTACAAAATAGAAAGGAAAAAGCGACGGATCGAAAAATCTATAGCAGTTAAGTTTTGGAAATACATAGAACCATCCCTTTAAGGATTGAGAACGCAAGAAATTAACTTCCTGCACCAGCGCGAAGTCTTTGCCCTCAAGGGATGTATTAGCTATTTATTTATTTATTTATTTATTTACTTATTGATTTATTTATCATCAGATACACACACATTGCTCTATCTGCCCTTTTGCTTTGAAGCCTCGATGGCTTATTTACTCGCAAGTAATTGTTCCTCCACACAATAGCTGTGTGTAGGACAAGGTTAGAAAGGGTAGAAACAGGCTGAATAATTCAATGCCATGGCCGGGATTTGAAACACGGATCTTCCGGTCTCCGTCCGAGAGCTTTAACCGCTAAACTGCCATGGCAACTGCCAACACGACATTAAATTCACCAACTCGCTCGCATTTTTCCCGGTAACCCACACAAGAGGATCTCAAATTCATACGAGATAGCATACCTCAATGGCGGCTTACCATACGGTAGTACTTTATTCCCGGATTTCTTGTTTAACCAACTGTAAGGTCAACCAATACAATTAATTGTTCTCCCACACACTAGATGTGTGTAGGTCAAGGTTGGTAAGTCGCCATTTGCCATCCCAATTTGAGACCTTTTTGATTTGTTTACCGGGGTAAGTGCGAGTGAGTTGGAGAATTTAATGTCGTGTCGGCACGTTGCCATAATAGTTTAGTGGTTAAAGCGCCCGGAGGGAGACCGGAAGATCCGTGTTTCAAATCTTGGCTATGGCACTAAATTTTTCAATCTCGATTCTATGAATTAAAAGTATAGACTTTGATATTTTATGAAGCAAAGATTATTAAAAGCAACAAAGTATAGAAAGAGGTTCATACCCACATTTAAAAAACGAAAACAGAAAGTGATAAACCCTAAGTTATAATCAAGACTTCCACAATAAAACAGAAGAAATAAAATTAATGCTACCCTTGTTGTACATCAAGCCATTATTTCAATAGTCTGTACCACGGGGCATAAGTGAATAAGAATTTCATATTAATTCACAGTACAGTTATAAGACATCAGAGCTAAAATCGTCTACGAAATTGAAGTGCTGAAAATATACTTTTTTGCAATTAACGCAATCTATTCTGGCGGGCTAAGCAGCAACTTTAAAGCCTAATGATAAGGCGTTTAAGAGTGCTTTAATTTATAAGCTGCAATTGAGTCGATCCTGGAGAACCGTTTACTTAGTTTTGCTGTAAATTTACACACTTGTGATAAGAGGGTCTTTACTTCTGATGTACATATTATATTATAAAAACAGCTTCCTGCGCTGAGAGATTCAGTAAATAGCTGAATTCCTCGCCATTTTCTATTGATATTGGCTTTTGTTTTCTCTTCCAATTTGTATCTGTTTTGCTGAATTTCCAAAGATCGTTGGCAATTTACTGTGGGCTATTCACAGCCAAAGCCTACAGTTCAACAGTAGGGGCAAAGCAGAAGGGATAATTACACCCTCTCTGCTCGTGACGTTAAAGGGAGTCTCGAGCCGCGATACAAGTCTGCATACTTGTGAGGAGTTTTTAATATCCAAACCAGATGCGGATGGAGACGCTGTTCAGTGCATCATCCTTTACCATTTGGACTTAATCTAATTGAAAGGTGAGGCAATATTTCTACGTAAGCCCTCTGAAGTAATGCAATATGAAGTTACAGAGGTGGCAGAAAAGCCCCCTTAAATCGAGATTTTTTTTTTAAATTTATTTAGAGTCGCTTCAACAATTACGTCATATCGCGACTATTCTATGTAATACAGCGGTATACAATAAACTTGTTACAATTATTTAACCAAAATCATGAAAATACTAATCAACAAATCAGTAGAACAAAAATATCCTTCATATTATAAAATCGAGAATTGTGAATATAGTTGGTAAGGTCAGAATTCAATTGTCCTTTTTCCATGGCTTGGTCCGGTTACGCATCCTAAAGATAGTGTCCGCGAGAATTAAGTGATTTATCCGCATAAAGTGTCTATCAGACGAACATTCATAGTGGTGGAGAAAGACAAAGTGACGATGTATTGAATAAATGTATATTCTGCGAAGCGGCACGAAATATAGAGAAAAATATGGGCTTATAAAAATTTATAGTCCGTGCACGTGGAGTTGTGGACCCGTAGCGTGATTCAAAGTGACGCCAAGCCATTCGATTATGTGATTTGTGTTAATATATTGAATACATTTGTTTAAAGCTTCAAATAAAAACAGTACTATAAAGTGGATCTGTATAAGTAATCGATTTACCTACTCGTTGACCCGGCAGCGATAAAGTTAAGTGGACACATCAGAGTCGTCTTGGATGTTGATACCCTACTTAGAAGCATATCGTTGCAAAGGGAACTTAGTCACAATATGTTCTCTGTTACCCTTTACGTGGACATTTTTGTCTCAAAAATGGCTCTACTTCGATTAAAAGTCTATGATTTCATGACACATGAAATTTACATCTTGAGGTTTATGGGAATAGCTTATGAAGTCTCCTTTGTTTAAAAGGAATTTTGTATAATTTTTTTAACGGGCGAACCATAAGAAAAAGACAAAAATGCAACACGTACGTAAATGTAGTTCTCTTTAAACAATTATTTTCAAATAAATTTTTATGTGGTAGCCATTTCCGAAAATCTTTATTTGTTTAAGAAAATTACAAAATGTTAAATATTTCAAAGTGCTATTCATTAATTTCTCGCAATATAAGGAAAGGGTATGGAATTTCAAGGCCAGTATATATCGACTAGCTTTTAAACATCTGACTATAGACTCGGTTTCCTCTTATATCTGAAACAAAATGTGTAATGAAACTAAATCTGCAAATGTTTACTTCGATTAACATGAAGTGGACAGAAAACTAATCTCTCGTAAGAAAAATAAACGTTAGTAGTCCTAGAGAGTTATGTTAATGTAAGATATAACGTGTTTTTCTTATGTGCCCCTTTTTGGTAGCACAGCTATGTCACACGAAGAATGGCAAAATTGTAATTCAGTTAAGTGTTAATAGCCTTATGGGTGCTAGGGTTCTATTTTAAACCTAATAGGTAATACAGAGTTTAGATGGGATTAGTTCTCCTTGCTTCTTCCCTTTCCGTGGGATGATCGTGCGCGGAAGTTGGTCACACAACACGTTATCGACTGGTTCGGGAGCCCAGAACATGCAAGGAGATTTTTAAACGGGTCAAGCTCGATCGCACCTGTGGCTAGCGTTCACCCACATTACATTGGTAACCCTGCTTATCGAACACACACTTGGAAATGCTAATTCGAGGATACAAGCGCTACACAGACACATCGTGTGAACTACCGCATAAAGAAGAAAAAAGCTTCAATATGTGACCGAATGTCTGTGACGCTAAACTCGGGAAAAAGTAGTTATTTTATCTAGTGTAGCATGCTCCCCATTATGTTACATGTAACGAAACGAAATAATATCCATTAATTTGTGAAGATTGTAACGACGCGTACCTTTATCTACGTACAGCCAAGAGAAAATGATTGAACGCAGAATATTTCAGTCCCAAGTCGTGTTGCAGCGTGATTTACACAAGTCGATATTTCCTACATTCAGCTGAGTTGACTGATATTCTGTCGGACACACAAATAGCCTGTCTTGAAGCACCACTCGCATTTGTATTTGCGAGTATGTATAAAACTCGAGTGGTGATTCAAAACACAGTTATTGGTGTGTTCGACAGACGATAATATATGGAACAGAGAATAAATTCAGCTGCGTGTTGGAAATATCGACTTGTGTAAATCACGCTGCAACACGACGTAGAGCTTAGAAATATTCTAAGTGCTCTGGAGCGCACAATCATTTTTTCCATGACTGTACACAAAAATATCCAGTTTTCTTCCGATTACTTTGACTTTTAACGTTCTCTACTAGTTATCTATATTAAGCAGTGAGGAAGTGCTGTGTTCCCCTAAAAAATGTAGTGACGAGATTTCACAGGAAATACACATTTTGAATCTCCCTGGAACCAAACAAAGGACATTTTTATAAAAAGATTCGCGCACATGTGTGCATGTGCGTGTGTGGGTGTGGGTGTGGGTGTGTGTGTGTGTGTGTGTGTGTGTGTGTGTGTGTGTGTGTGTGTGTGTGTGTGTGTGTGTGTGTGCGCGCGTGTACAGCATAACTCAAAAACAAAAACTGGTGCTATACATTTTCAAAAGAATTCTACAACCTAAAACTACCCTTTACATACAAATAATTTCGCAAATTTTAATTTTCTCAAAAGTCGCTCTAAATAGTATGATTAAACTATGTGTACAAGATATTTTTATGACGAATGAAATGTAATATCTCGGCTTTTATGGGAATAGCCTGTGAATTGCTTTACATTCTGAATGATTTTATATAATTGGTAAGTCAGTCTGGCTGGTTCAGTTGGTTCGGCCTTGGCCTACTGACACTAAGATCGCGGGTTCAAACCCGGGCCAGACCGGTGGATTTTTCAAGTGTGCTTAAATGTGACAGGCAGTAGTCTTACTGAACTCCGCTGGGACGAAATTCCGGCACACCAGTGATGCTGACATGATCCTGGTAACTGATACCGTGCTTAACAGAGAACATAGGTATTTATTGATTGATTGAATCGTATTACACGAAAAAATGTAGATCTCGTTGAAGCACCCACTTCATATCAAATTATTTTGTTGTGAGTTAACCATTTTCTAAATATTCCTTAGTATTGGTTTGAATCTTTCAATTTTCTCAAATGGGAAATCTGTATTGGTTTTTCTTTCTTGTTTTTTCTCTCCTCATGCAAAGAGAACGAAATTTCAAAGTCATCATGGCGATCATCTCTTAAAACTTTTGGCTATCGCTTACACCTATTATATTTCACTATTCCATTGCATCTACAAATAAATAAGAAATAAACACATTTTATATCGATTAATATGAAGTAGATAAGAAGAATAAACTTTTGTAAAACTAGTTTGTTGAAGAATGGTCAGAGAGCTTACAGAGCAAGGTATAGGTCTTATATTTTGAGTATATCGTAGACAATTGAACGTGTACATTCAAAAGACTTTCTCTGACCATTCTTCAACAAACTAGTTTTACAAAAGTTTATTCTTCTTATCTACTTTTAATGAGCTAGATCAAGTTTGTTATGATATTCTATTATTTTATTTTTCTTCACAATTAATCTCATTTTGATATAGCAATATAAAGTGCTCCTTCAACCATGCGATTTCACGTATCGAACTCAAATACGTAGTTTGAACTCAGTATTCAAAGAAATTCTGCAAGTATTTCTTAATTTTAATTAACTTATGAGAAAAACATTTTGTGTATATGTTGTTGAATTTTTAAAGTTTTAAAATTATGGAAAATAATCAATTGCAGCTGTAGCATGTAATATTTTCCAACTGGTACTCAAGAAGTTTTAAATCCGTAATTCCTGAAGCTCTCCTGAATTTCTCAAGCTAATAAATTATAAACCGTGATGCAAGGAGTACTTTGAATAGTGAAGAACGCTGAAGAGAAAAGGAACTGATGAAAATGAGGTTGAGACAACACCAGTAGTTACTGTATGGTAACTTTGTATTATCCATATTTGACCTGAACTGTGTATCTTAATTAGATCTATAATTTTCTTATAGTAAATTAACGTTGTCTCAAAGTTTCGCGGTTATACAAAATTCAGTAAGAATGAAGGCGACTTAAAAAGGCTTACATAAATTTCAATACGCGTCTTTTATTAATTAATCCAACATCTCGCGCATATTTTAGTCCAAATAAGTTCAAGAAAGTTTGGGGATATAAAAATACGAGTAGCAGTCATTTTTTCAATACGAAATGGTGTTTGAAATTTGCTAAAAATCTTCGCTCTGTATCCTTAAAAGATGTCTGTCTCAAGTATATTTGGTACTTGTAGGACATTTCGTTTTAAACTGTTCTTCCGCACACACATACAACTTTTTTCTAAAACCCTTTTCTAGATTTAAAGAACTAAAGACCCGCGTTTTTTCTTTCTTTCATTCTTTCTTTCTTGTTTCCTTTGTTGTTGTTTTGAAATCCCGAAATTTAATTTTGGAATCTAATGCAGCATTCCCCATAGCTGGCTCCGTAGCTCAGTCGGTAGAGCACCTGCCTGATGTGCAAGGGGTCCCAGATTCGATTCCTGGCTGGATGAGAAGTTTTCTTTAACTGACTGTTGGTTATTTCCCATCTTCCCTAGAATCTGGAAATATGAACGGAAGTGTTAAAATGTGTGTGAAATGAATGTAATAAGCTAATCTAAAGTAATAGACACCCAAAGTTCATAACCACTGCTAAGCGAGTGAACACCATTGCTGTTGAGCGGAAAGCACTTAAGAGTTAAATTCTTTTTCAGATTAAAACGATCCTTTAGGTTCTAGCTTGACCCTAAGAGCCTGTATCAGCGATGTCCAGCCTTGTCTCTTTGGAGACGCTTAGGTACGTAATTAGCTGCTATTCCCTACCTCCTCTTCCAGTTGGGGGGTGAATCACACCTGTGGCGTGTAGACTCACAGTCAGTCAGAATCCAAAATGGCAGTTTCTAAGTCATACCTTGAATTTTCTGAGAATGTCCTCAGAAGACCTCTTCATTCCGGATGATTCTTGCATAAATGGTAAACAGTAAGAGACAGATAAAAACTTACTAAATAACAAATGTGGATCTGGTTAAAACACATAATTTATGTCAAAAACTTCATTTTTCTTTTGCGTAAACCATTTCCGAGATATTCTTTATTATTTATTTGAATTTGCCAATACTTATACTTCTGTCAAAACATTTCACTATCGCTTAAAGCCATTATCCCTTTGCACCTACAAGAAAATTAGCAATAATTTCCAAAAATGCCCATGTTGATTAAAATGTAGTAGATAGAGAAATAAACATTTGCAAGAATAGTGTGTATAAGAGTGAGTATAATTCTACATACAATTGCGAATAGTTTCTCCAAATTGAACTATATTAAAAGTCTGTATTGGAATAGGGTACGGGACGATCACTTGGCTATGCACTTCGACTTTGTCGCCAAATATTGACACACTTCTTAAACGAAAGCAGCACTCAAAAAGTCACTAATTAACACTTTTGTAAATATATATATATATATATATATATATATATATATATATATATATATATATATATATATATATATATATATATATATATAAAACCAGTCACTGTAACACAGAGTGTTAAAAGAATGGCACAGTCCACATAAAGTGGAAGGAGATAAATCCAAATTTTCCCTTTTTCGCAAACGTTGGATGTCGCTGGTCTGTATCTTTAAACATATACATTGTGCTAGGTTTGTTTCCGGGATGAACACTGAGATGCGTTACATCGAATTTACGATGTGTTATGTCCTACGTAATCTCGGGCACCGATCTGACACATTCTCTTGCAAGAGCAAGTAATACCTAATTAGCGACAATCGTGCAGTCAGCTTAAACCTGTGCTTCACAAAAAATGTCCTGCAAGATGCACAATAAGCACTATTTTGCTCCGTCTTCTTTCAAACAGAATACTAAAGAGCCTATTGGCATAAAGCATCAACTTAGAAACATCTTCCTCACAGAAACTTTGAAGCTTAACAAAAGTAATGAAGTCTGAGAACACTTAACTTTTTACTGGAGTATTGCAATCAGCTACCTGACAAGGGACATCGATCGGAAGAGCATCTTGACGTCTCAAGCGGCTTGACAGAAAGTCAAACAGTGACGAGCTTTCAAGTGGCAAAGACGCTACAGAAAACAATTCCTGTAACGAAATGCACAGCGATATTCCGAGTAGTGGAAAACGTGCAGTATATTAAAATTACTTTATCTACTACTATAGTAAGCAGTAGATGATTTAGTTCGTAGTTACTGTGCAACAAAAGATATACTTTATATTCTAACAAAATACAAAACATATTATCAAAATATAAAATACAGGCTCAACAAAAGGTAAAATATCCTTTAATGATGATCATCTATGTCTTATTACTTTCTCTACTACGTATAGTAAGTAGAGGAAGTATTGTATTCCACCCAAAAATTCGGTGTCCAGATTTCACCGGAAATATATGTTTTGGGGCCCCCGAATCCAATAAAAGCATATTTAGAAAAATGTCCGTGTGTGTGCGTGTGCGTGCATGCGTGCGCGTGCGTGTCTGTCTGTCGACAGAAAACTCAAAAACGAAAAGTCGGTTAAAAACCCAAGTTGATATTTAAGTTTAATGTCTTTAAAGCATGCGACACGAAGATTTTCTCGAAAATGGCTGAAACTATTTTGATTAAACTGGCATATGTGTGAGATATCTGGCTCCAGCCTATGTAGATCCCTTTTGTATAACTGGTAAACCTTAAGAGATAGACCAAATCTTAGTGTACAAAAAATGTAGATCTTGCTAAAATGCACAATTTATGTCCAAATAAATATTTTTGTGGAGTGACTCATTTCGGAGATATTCCTGGTTATTTGTGTTAATTTTGGAATACTTAAACCTTCGTCTAATGGAAGATCATTATTCATTTTTTATATCTTAGCCGTGCAAAGAAAACGGAATCTCAAAGCTTTAAAAGATTTGACTATCACTCAAAGACTACTGCATTCCCTTTACCTCTACAAGGAAATAATAATAATATAATTTCTGAAAATGTTTATCTCAACCAACACGAGGATGTAGGAATAATAGTTTGTAAGAATGGTTAGTACAAGAGTAGAGAAAGTCGTGTGAGTGCAACTACATAAACAAATTGTGCTTGATCTTTCTAATACTTAGTTGTATTTTGGACTGTTTTTTAAATTTTTCCTGATGAATCGTTAAAATCACCTTCTTCATTAATTTTTACTTTAAATAGATATATCAAATTAGCATTCAAAATTGCTTAATATAACAATGTTTGTTAAAGTATTTTGTCCTTTTTTTCTAAAGCTCATATTACCCTTTCTCCAAACATATCACTTCCACAATAAATAAATTTCATTAAATACACTAAATATACAACATATACTAAAATACTCTTCACATAGACAAAATATTATATTCAACACGTTACAAAATTAGGATCAGTAATTCAAGGCGATTACGAAAACCTCTACTTTCGCAACTAGTACTCTAAATGTCTATTCTCTATCCAGTATTGTTTACTTTATGCCTTCATGTAAGATTATTTTTCTGTTTTATAAGAATGAATATAAAGAAAAAGTTTCAGGACACATTTTGTTGTGGGTGTAGATAAAACAGAAAAACGAATCGTTAAACAAAATGTTTAAAACCAAGTTGTTATATGCTGGCCTTGAAGTGCCATGCTCTTTCCATGACATCACGGAGGAATAAAAAAACCTAATGATATCCACTTAAAGAACAAATCTTGTGTTATATTCATATCACTTTCTCTATCCACAAACCATTCTTACAGAAGCTTATTCTTCTATTATATTTTCATAATCGAGATAAACCGTTGCGATATGATCTTATTACATATTATTTCCTTGTAGATACAAGGGAAATAGAGGAATGCATGAAACAAAAGATTTTACACTCGTAAAAAATCCAAGGACCTTGGAATCACAGGCCAGCATGTTACCCCTATAACCCGAAGGAATACTCACGAATGTCAAGTACACCATCAAAAATGCAATTAAATGTATAATAAATACCCCAATGCTACCATTAAAAGTAAATAAAGCATACATGTACAAAACATCCTATCAGAACTGCTGTAAAATCTCCACACGACAGGAACATACTTTCACCAAAGCTTTTTGTACTTGAGTAGGATTAAGAATTTTCCAGGTCTGTGGTATATGAGGTGGAGTAATTTTCTTTCAAATCTTCGTGTTCCATCTTTGGAAGTTAAATGCGAAGTTTGGTGCTTACCCAACACTTGCCTACACACGCACGTACACACACACGTACACACACACACACACACGTACACACACACGCGCGTACACACATACACTTTTCCTAAAAATGCTCTTTTGGATTCAGGGAGTCTTAAACATTACCGGTGTAATTTTTTTATAGAACGAAATATTTCCTTTACACGTATGTAGGAAAGAAAGTAAAAACTGTACCGCCATAAGTTCGAATGTCTGTTCGTTCATTCACAAGCACAGATCAATTGATTGTGATTTACATTACTGTAATATATGTTATATATATATATTATTTATTGATTTATTTATTGATTTATTTATTTATTTATTTATTTATTTAGGGTACTTTTACTAATTGATGATTCGTGCACAACATTGATTCCTATCTCAGTCCAGTTTCTTTGCGGAGGTGTTCATTCGGTGTGATGTCTCAGTAATTACTATTAGCATTGGTATACGATTATGGCTCATTTAAGCAAAGCTGTGTATATTTTATGTTTAAAAGCATTTAAACCATACATATACTTTTAAAGTAACTACACTTTTTTCTAACAAAAAGTAACACCTATTTTTACACGATTTATTAGCAAGTTTATTCTACTTTCAAAACAGCTATACTTTACTTGGATCTCACATTGTTTAGATGTGTTTTAAATAGCCATGTAAGGCTTAAATATTCAGTGAAGTTTGATTCAGCATTTTTTCAAACCTAAGGCGTCTTTAAATTGTATGATACTCAAAAAGGTGCATTATAGCAAAACTAACACAGGCACACCATTTATAGCGAAATTAATTCAAATAAACCAGGGAATGATCTGTTACAACATGGTTGAGTAAGTACTTAGGCTCCCACAAAGCGGTTTACACTCTGAACTTCAACATTTTTAAACACTTACGTTTACGTCACAGAGATCTTTAAAATATAAGTGATGATGTTGTAATGTGGAAGATATCCTCCAATGGCAGCGATACATCGCCTGAAATACTGTGGAATTATGTTATTGTTCAAGGAGTTTACACTGTATTTGGGCTAAAATATATGCCCAATTGTAAAAGCGGTTTAGAAACGGGGGGGGGGGGGGGGGAAGACAAAATAAAGAGGCAGTAGCAATGGTTCTACTTTAGAATTTTCTGTACATCAATAAGAAGAATGAGGTGAAACAAAAAAAGAATGTAATATCACAAAGACAGCATCTGAATGTAGACAGACTTAGTAAAACAGTTCCATTGAATTTAGTCAATGCGGAAGTCTGTAACACATGGTTTGGACGAAGGGATTGCTGCGTTATCAATATGATGTTGGCGCGTATATAATGAAACTCCAGTATAAGATCCTTTTCCAATTTATTTATTTATTTGTAACAGTACAAACAACATGGCATGTGAAGGTAGAGACAGTTGAGGACAGACTAGAGGTATAAAAATCCTGGAGCTAACCGCTCGCTCCACATTACGGTCAGAAACATGGAATACCCTGCGCATTCCCCATACCTCATGCCAATGGACTTCTCTTTGCGGGAATACCTCAAGGACAGTTTATCGCACAAAACCAACAACTGATGCAGTGAAATTGGAAATTGAAAGACAACGTCACGAAATTCGGAATGAACAGTTTCGTGACGTTTGAAATCCATTGGTTCGCGTCATCAGCTTTGTCTGGACAATGATGGTAATCAGTTTAAACATTTCCGAACATCATTCTTTAATTACATTTTCCTTCGTTAATTTAACTATTAAACGTATCTCCATTTTTATAAATAATGATTTTATAGTCAGTCAAAGTGGTATTAAATTTTCGATACACACTTTATTTCCATTTTTCTTACAAGTCTTTCTGTCACCAATTCAATTATTTCGTCTTTTCAAAAATAAATTTATTCTTTGTCGAAAAAAATTACCGAAATAAATTGCCAAGCTAATGATTCCAGCTTACACAGAGAATGATAGCAGAAAAACTTTGTATTCAACAACTCTGGCCCTCAGATGCAATTCCATTTCACCTCCAAAATGTGAAGAAGTGCTTCTACGAAAGCCGAGGTTGAAGCTAAAAATATATCGTATCTCGGGTGCACGGGCACAAAAGCTTGGACATCATGTCATAAAAGAATTCCAGAAATCGAAAGTGGTGGAAGGGGAGATCGCTTCAAAAGGAACAGATTCACTCCACGAAATAAAAGTGGTGTAGTAAGAGTGCAGACTGCACTAGTTCGGAGCTATGAACATCATTTGACCTTAGTACGAGTACAGAAGGAATTCAGACGCCAACCGCTGCTCATTGCGATCAATGGCCGAGCTAAAAAAATAGCTGCCAAATGTGTACCATGCTAAGCCAACATCTGTATATGCAATGCACCATCCGCGAATAAAGCAATACACACACGCTTTGCGTTTCAGCAGCTTCTATTTGTGGCGAGGTAGGGGCGAAAAAAATCCATGCATAACTATTGGAGACCACAAGCACTCTTTGTAGAAATAAACATACCACAATGCACCATTTAACACAAAACAAACATATTATTTTAAACTGCCTATAGTCTAAGTTAACTTAGTAGTTTTCCGTATCATCCACACAAAAATTACGCACTTGGAATGTCTCGGCTTCGACTCCTATCAGGTCTGACACTCTGACCATGGGCTTTTTCGTGGTTTCCTCGGATCGGTAAGCGAATGCTGGGGCGATTCCTCTTCTACCACGAAGTTTTTGTCATCGTGTCCTGTCCCCATCATTTCCTTTACCTCACCTGTTGAAGACCAGGTGACGGCGGTTGGTATGTTGTGGCAAGACGGTAGAGTTTATACATGGAAAGTTGTCTCTCTGGTGCTTGACCGTGCCTCCCTTGTTGCTGAAGTCCTCTTCCTTACTGAGTACTGTCTCATCGATACCCAGGAACCCCCATTTTCGGATGACTAAAGCGGGGCTAGACTAACTTTTCTCCTGCTTTTATAGTGTCACAGATTTTCAAGTAAATTGAAGTATAAAGCGGGCCTGGGGAACAGTACTCTGAAAGTGTTAACAGAGTAATGTCTCCCCTCCTTACCTGCAGTAAGGTCTGGGTGGCTCGGTTGGTTAGACGCTGACCTACTGATCCCAAGGTCGCGGGTTCAAATCCGGCCCAGACCGATGGTTTTTAAGTGTGCTTAAAATGACAGCTCCATGTAAGTAGATTTACTGGCATGGAAAGGGACTCCTGCGGGACGAAATTCCAGCACACCGGCGACGCTGATACCATCCTGGCAATTGACAGCGTCGTTAAACAACATAATTTTAATTTTCAAACATACAGTCGTATAAGGTAAATCCGGTTTTCGCTTTGGTGGTCACGAAGGCAGGGAAGAAATTGCAAATTACCGCAATAAATTACATTCAAAACAAATACAATATGTGTGTTTGCAATGTACTTTAACGGAACATTTAAATAAACACATTAGCAACACTTCGCTAGATTCCTACAATGAGCAAGCGTTTACTATTAATGGTTAAACGACGACCACACGTAAAATTAATTAACTTTTTTCCACTGCATGGAATCGATTTCTCACTTTGAAAGCCTTAAGCAGACATCAACTCCACCTCCTTGATACAAAATTTGCATAACACTGTAACGATCTTACAGCAGCGAATGGAGAGCGTTCTTCTAAAATGTGCCTGCATGAGAAATGCCCGGGGTCGCAAATAGCCTCATTACTGCGCAACAATTCACACTTCCAAAACCCTTAGGGGAGAGCTGTATTGGTCGCCTTGTAACAATCGTCTCACAGTGAAGGGTACTTTATTCCTTGAAAAATGTCGAGAAGCATTTTTCATACAGATGACAGAAACAGCTATATTCTTGGGAACCAAATACTGCTGGCAAACATTTTTTCTTCAAATGGAGCTTGCAGTTCTCATAACAAACATAACTATTATATTCCAGAAAGTTATCAAGCATTATATGGAGTTAAATTTATTTTCAGACGCTAAAAATATAAATACAACTCTTCCACAAAAAGTGAAAGATCATCTCAAAGATTGCACGTTTTACTCCGCAAAGGAATAGATTAACAACAAAGTTGCATTTTCATTGTTTCGTATCCTGGCTAACATTTAGATGTTTCAAAGGCAAATTTAAGGTATAATTATATTGTAATAAAAACTATAATTAGAGTAAGCATGAATGTGGCATTGTGATGTAAAGTTGAAGGAGTTTTAATTTTCATTTTAATTTGTATGAGATACATTTAGCATTTTAATTAAAATTTACTATTGCAAAAGATGCAAGCCCTGGTTAGTAAATTAAATGTTAAGAGCATTTAATCTTTTAAAAGAATAATCTTATTTCACATGTAAACCTCAACGTGCAAAACAACCGACAAAGAGAGAACATGACTCAACATCGTTCGTGTTGCACTGATCCCCCTTTAATTGTAAACTCCGCGCCACAATATTATTCTCTCTCTTATGAGCGAAAGCAACACCATCTTTACCTCAAGAGGTAACGTATTCTTTATTTCTCCATGGTGTTGTGCAAGGCGTATAGAGTTTCAGAAGCATGATAAAGCGACCACTTTTTAAAGATTTTATATCTTGTTCTACAACGAAATATTAAATGAAACCATTTTTACAAACTTTCATCTCAATTAATAGGAAATGGTTACCAAAATAAGCTTTTGTAAGAATATTTTGTGTAGAGGAAATAATGTTATATTAAAACACAGTAATATTTAAAATGAGCTTTCGGTTTGAAACAAACTTATAGGAGGTATCCAACGTTTTCGTGCCGAGGCGTGCCTCTGTTTTTGACAGTTCATTCTGTGTTGTAGGGCGGCCCCGTGCAAAATCTGCGCTACCTCTTTGGATTGAAAGACTAATATATCTATAACCAGACTACAACTATAAACAAATAGCTGACTGCCCTATGTTTTAAGGGTTGCTTTGCAAACTTAAATTACAATTTAATTAGTTTTATTCGCCTCCGTCCCTGTTCTTTATGAAATTATTGTACAACGATATAGCAGTTTTGTATGGTGAATCCTCCCGTTCACCCCTGAAAATCGTAATTTAGTACAGCCCCGACAATTCCTTATAATAGGTGAAAAATCCTTTAACACGTAAACGCACATGAAGTATTGCTGGAACGCCTGTGCTTCTTAACCTCCCAACGACAATCTTCCAAGTTCTGGAAGTGCTGCCTGTATTTTGTATAAATACCCCTTAGCTGTGAAACAATAATCGGCAGGAATGGTCATGTAACTTTGTAAATAATAGCAGTAGATGATATTTTAAACCGTTATACCTTCTCCTTGGTCCCACATTTACTTAATAACGTAACAAGGACATAGTTTGCAGAAAACGTTAACACATACGAGACAGAAAATTAAGTTATTTTGTTCTTTAACGACGCTGTCAATTGCCAGTATCACATCTGCGTCACCGCACCGGAATTTTGTCCCGCAGGAGTTCTTTTACATGCCAGTAAATCTCTTAGCAATTTTCTCACTTCATATACTATTTAGCTTGCCGTGCTAATTAACTTTATTACACCATAAATGAAAAGGAAATTAGGCAAAACGTCTATATATGAAGGTTTTTAGACGGTTTCGGGATCCAGAAATCCTAGTGCATACGTCTATTAAATTAGAATAAAGATTAAGAGGTTGAATCAGAAACTGAAAAATTCAATGCCATAGCCGGGAACTGAACCACGGATCTTCCGCTTATCAAGCGGCTACTTTAACCACTAAGCTACCATTGCCAACTTTCCAGTACGACATTAAATAGCCCAGCTGACTCGTACTTTTTCCCGGTTAACCACAAGGGAATCTCACATCAGAGATAAATACCCCAAGAGCTACTTACAACCATCTAAAGGTTACTTAAACCCGGGACATAAAGTACTTACATTTGTAAGTCGCCCTTGGGGTATTTATCTCTGATAAGACGAATGTCGGGTAACTTGAAGCTCCATGGACCTCGGGCTCATTCGAGCATCATTTCGCCCATTTCATTTCATTCATTCGTCCGATATGACACAATGTTGGAGGACGTTAATTCAACAAAAATCTAATTCCAATGTTAAATGTACAAATTATTGTAAAGTCGCGATATGACTAAGTTAAAGCGACTATAAAAAAGGCTACAAAAATTATGTACTCGTATCTTTTACTCCATCGTTTGCTGAAGTGTTACATAATTTGCTTGGAATAAAATGTAACCGGCTTTTGTTTTATTCTCTGTCTCTATGGGGTCAACCTACCAGCCTTTTTTAAGACTGACACCGTAGCGCAGTCGATAGAGTATCTGTCTTTTGTTAGAGGGGTCCCGGGTTCGATTTCCGGCTGGAATGATAGGAAATATTTCGCTAGCCAAGATTGTACCATATTCTCCCCAGAGTGTGGAATTATAAATGAGAGTGTGAATGTGAGATCTAGTTTATTGCATTGTGGCCACTGCAGTTGAAGATTGGGGTATACATGAAAAAAAAAAATAATGTGCTGCACCTCTACTCTTGTAGCAACTATTCTAATAAATCCTTATTCCCCTATCTTCTTCATGTTAGCCGAGATAAACATTATCAGAAATTATCTGATTGTTAATTGTCTTGTGGCATGGGAATACTAGTTTAGTAGTCTGTGGAATGAAATGAAAGGGTGTTTTGTGGACCTTATCCGTCAAAAGGAATTGGGCTTTTTAATGGTGAAAGAATTACAAAGTCGTTTGGGTGATCTTCGAGATTATCACACACACACGCACGCACGCGCGCGCGCGCACACACCCACACAAATACAGAAAAATTGTTTATAATATTAATATATTTATGACAGTGCAACTATTCGGATTGGACGCCCCTGTCTGCCAGCCTAATGTTGATGAATGAGCGGGCGCGGGGATTGCGACAGATAAGCTGGACTCCTGTAGATATGCAGCTCCTGAACAGTGGTGCGACGCATTGTGCCTATATACAGGCGAACAGGGGATAGATTGCCCCGTGCGGCTTACTTTAATGGTTGTTGAACAGGAAGAATGGTCGCAATGTATTTCTCCTATTCGCGTGTTACAGTTCGAATTATTCTCTAGATAAAGGCGTTTGTTCTATGCGAGAAAAAAATTCAAAAGAAGAACTGCGTCACTACGTAATTGCTTTACTTGACAGTAAAGAAACTGGCTCATTTTATGAAGAAGTTTTATGGTGTCTCATCAAGATGTTAATGCTTAACTTTACCACTGACACCAGCATAGTCCTCCATTCATTTTTACTTTATCTACTACGTATAGTAAGTAGAGGAAGTATTGCATTCGACCCAAAATTTCGATGTCCAGATTTCACCAGAAATATGTTTTGAAGCTCCCTGAATAAAAAAAAAGGCATTTTTAGAAAAAGGCCCGTGTGTGTCTGTCTGTGCACAGCATAACTCAAAAACGAAAAGTCGGTTAAAAACCAAATTTGGCATTTAAGTATAATATGTTTCAGGAAGGTTTTGAAGAAATTTCCTCCACCCTAAACTACTCTTTGCATGGAAAACTTTTCAAACATTTTTATTTTTTCGAAAATGGCTCCAACATTTTGATTAAAATGCCGTATGTTTGAGATATTTTTATGGCAAATTAAATGCAGATTTTTAATTTTCTGGCTATAGCCTATGTAATCCTGTTTACTCACGATGACTGGAATAATTCGTAAACCGTAAGAGATTAACCATATCTTAATATACAAAAAATGTAGGTCTCGTTAAAACACAATTTATGTCCAAATGCATTTTTTTGTGAAGTGACCCATTTCGGGGATATTCCTTGTTATTTGTGTGAGTTTTGCAAAACTTCAACTTTCCTCAAATGGAAGGTCGTTATTCACTGTTTTATCTCTTGGCTGTGCAAAGAAAGCGTAATTTCAAAGCTTTAAAATATCTTACTATCGCTTAAAGCCTACTGCATTCCCATATTCCCCTTGAATCTACAAGAAAATGAGCAATAATTTCAAATGTTTATCTCGACTAACATGAAGAAGATGAAGGAATGAGTTTGTAAGAATAGTTAGTACAAGAACAGGGAAAGTTATGTGAATGCAACATCAGATTTTTAGTTCTCATCTCTAAGATTGCGGGACATGAGAAAATATTCCTGGTTTGCTGCGAATTACGCAACAGCGACTGCTGCACTTGTGCCCATTAGATATTACGTATAAGATAAAATAGAATATCAAGTAAAAGAAGTGGAAACAGGGCTAAAAAATTCAATACCATAGCTAGGATTTGAACCACAGATCTTCCGTTTAATGAGCGGCTGCTCTAACCACTAAGCTACAATGGCCAACTTGCCAGTACAACAGCAAATTCCCCAGCCGATTCGTACTTTCCCGGTAGACACAATGGAATCTCACATCAAGGGCGACTTACAAACATCAGCATTAAGTTTGTTGGCATAAATAAATAATAATCAAATGAAGTGCCTATTCTTGTCATAAAGGCTTGTGTTTCAAAAATTCCATCATCACCAATCTTTTTGTTACATTCCTTGAAGCAGTAACGTTTGTTACTTTTTAGTACCTATTCTTTTTGTTTATTTTGAACCATTAGCAATCGCCAACTATGGGCTTTAAAACACGCGCCGGCTTAGCCAGCTGATTGCAGTGTATCCCACTCCGCCCGCAGGTATATCCAGCATGTGAGATATCAAGGATACCAACTTCGATTTTTGGATGCAGCAGTAGAAAAGAGCAATTCATTTTATGCCCCAGGCCACAACACACGAACGAATCGTCAAAACCAGAGGCACACCTCGGTATGTAAACCTTCGATACTGCACTTGTTAAATCTCTAGAATATCTGCAAATTTTAAAATAGTTATTCAGAATTGGCGGACACGGTAGCTCAACTGGTAGTAAGGTTAAATATTAGCCCTCGAATCCTGGTTGTGAACCAAAGTTTTCAAAAGGGTTATTTTAAAGGAGAACGAAACAAAAAAAAATGAATATTTCGTTCCCCAGAATGGTTTATCTTTCATCAAGAATAATTAGCAACATACGCAGTGCCATCCCCTAAAGCCAACAGTTATCGCGTTACATGTACTCTTCAATACAAACGTACCTCATCAGATCACCCAGCTGCATGTAAACGAGATAAACGCAATATAATATATTACTAGGGACGTTTTAGCAATACGTATGGATTGGTGGCGCTGTTATCGGCTGACATACGCACCCTGCACACTAGCCATGCAGAGCACGCGTAGTTCCCCCGTAGGCCACAAATAAACACAATACTATCTGTCCTTCGTAATACAAGTAGACATAAGGCATTACGAGGTACCTACTTTAATGACAAACAGAGGAATCTAGTAAAACAGGATAAAAAACGTAAACAACGGGATCGATATAACATAACGCCTGATAGGTATGCAACACACAGGTAACGCGGGTAGGTTCTTAACAAACCAGTTCTACCATGAAAACTACCACAGTCTACACTTATAATAGCTTACGGTAGCATACGGCAGATTTACAACCATCGTAAATCTTAACATTAGAAATATATTTATAGAAACTAGTGGAGTCTATGTAGGCCTCAAACTTCACTCATATTCTTTGATAGTGAAAGATCAATTGCTGCGTCCGTAATGGATACATACATTCTTTCATTCCTTGTAAAAATTACTATTCTCCTTTGGATTCCTCATATTTATTTCTCACTATCCATGACCCATACACTTTGAAGTACTGGTTTTTGACACCAAATCTTTTTTACACTGAAATTATGAGTAATCATGGATTCCACATGAAGGCCACTTCGCTCGGCGATTCTTTTCTTTTCCTTTTTTTTTTAATAGTTTTTTTTGGGGGGGGAGAAGATACTTATTTAGATAAACTTGAAAAGCAGAATGTTAACTAAATATAAATTTTCATCCTAATTGTTCGAGCCGTTTCCGTGACGAGACCTTTAATATCCTGGCTTGTTTGTTGAAATTGGCCCATTAACAGAGAAATTATGGTCAAAATAAGGTTTCAACAATTGTGACTGTTACGCGTGCACTAAAATAAATACGTCAACTTTCTTTAGGTTTTCTGAAAGCTGTAGACAATACCTTTAATATCCTGGCTTGTTTGTTGAAATTGGCCCATTTACACAGAACTTATGGCCAAAATAAGGTTTAGAGTAATTGTGACTGTTACGCATAAAATCGCGTTTTCTCAAGAATGACACCTATATAGCAGATAAACTTAATAAGCAAAACCCTGTCTGAATACAAGATTTGATCGAAATCGTTAGAGCCGTTTCCAAGTTGCGCAGAATATATTTATATATGCAAAAATTGCTCGTTTATATATAAAATTGTGACTGTTACGCGTAGGCTTAAATAGCTAAGTAAACTTTCTTTAGGTTTTCTGAAAGCTCTTGACGAGACCTTTAATACCTTGACTTGTTTGTTGAAATTGGCCCATTAACAGAGAAACTATGGCCAAAATAAGGTTTAGAGTAACTGTGATTGTTACGCGTAAAATCGCGTTTTTTTCCAGGAATGACACCTATATAGATAAACTTAATAAGCAAAACCCTATCTGAGTACAAAGTTTGATATAAATCATTAGAACCGTTTCCAAGTTGCGCGGAATATATTTATATACAAGAATTGCTCGTTTAAATATATAAGATATATTTACATTATTTGGAGAATATATAAACTGGTAGTATGTATATGTAAAATATTTTAAGAAGGTACTCGCAAAATTATTTATTCAAACCTTTATAGCCATTTGATTGTCCTTTAATCCGTCATTTATTGATTTCGTCGTATTCATTAATTCCCGTGTTCACAAGATTTTCGTTCACAATTTTCTTACACTTATATTCACTTTAAATATGATAAAAATGGTCTTGTGCAACCCACCATAAATTATTCATAATGGATGTCCATGACATTTGTTATGTCTGTCAGAGAGAAAAACTTTATAGCTACAAATTTCCTCTTTTGTAAGCCTATACGTTCCTACAAGCAACTTTTTCAAATCATTTTTCACCATACCTCATTGAACAAATTCTAAACCAATAACTTTGTGTGAATTGAAATCAACGACCGAATGTACTAATATTTGGCTTATGATTCTGGAAAGTCATCCGTGCCAACCATATAGACATCCCAAATGTGCCAAAGTTCTTTTTTCTTTCCTGATAAGGCTAACATACTTTTTTCTTTTGCAAATTCTACTCATATCCTGAATGTCTTGAAAGATTTGTCTATTTGGAATATTATCATAATGAGATCTGTTGTGTGTTACTGCTTATATTTCATCTGTGTGTGGTACATGGGGTCATTTTCTTTTACATGTAATACAATATTTGTAATACAGTAAATCACTCAATATACCTGCCCTTTACAACTGTTGAACTAGTGAGACAGCAAACCAATGTAGAGATGTTCTGCACTTATATACCCGAACTTTAAAACAGCTTGATTTAGCTAGTGTCATTAAGTAGGTCTAAAATTCGGAGTATACGAGCAAGACACATATCATGGGAAATCAGAGAATACCCAAGTAGCCATCAATAACGAAAATATATGGGACACGGGAAGAGAAAGGCCAAAAGATAAATGGGGGATTCTAATGCAGTAGCTCTTCTAGGGATCACTGCATCTAGCGTGTGGCAAGTGACAAAAAATCGAATGGAGAAAGAAGACAGAGAACACCCAGGTTCAACTTCAAGCTGTGCTGCCATTGTAGAGAAAGAAGGGTGCAAAAAAAAAAAAAAAAAAAAAAAAAAAAAACTACTTTAGTCATGAAAACTTCTGGTGTTTTTGGAAGCTGAATTAATTTGAGTATTTCACTTACACTGTCATTCTATTTTAGAGCTATACAACGAAAGCAAACGTTGATTTTGACAACAATCCGTTATCGTTTGAAACCGAAATTATAATGTGAATATAAGTAATTAATAATAGAAAGAATTAAAAGAAGATTGTAATCAATAGTTAAGGGGAGAACATTGTTAATAAGGCTGAATATATTAAAGTCTCAAGAATGGAAGCCTAGGCAGATTAGATGAGTGATAAGATTACAATTGTTTTGCGAGCAAAGCCTGACGAGCGGGTTGATTCTTATCTTGCCATGACGTGCTCAAAAATTGACCAATGAAAATCGCTCCCTTCGCGTCGCCCACGCGATCACGTGCAAGGCAACTCACATTCGTCTTGAATCGCGCAGCCAGTACATATGCAATTTTGTGTGATCTCCTGTACGTAAGCTGGCGCGTACGTGTCATTCGGCGGTTGCTAAAGGGTGACAAACTTCAAGTATTATAGCGTAGCAGTTGAAGTTAGAAAGTTATATTCTATTTAGATATCGTCGGCAGTTCTCTAGAAATCTGGAAATTTGCAAATAAAGTCAAATGTTTGTCAATTCTTCGTTTGGTTCCATTCCTACCACCACTCACGCATACCTTGCTAGAGCTAGTTATATACTGGGACACCAAGCACAGGATAGGAGATATCCTGGCGACAAGATCTTCTAGATGTTAAAGGTGACGTCTTCGACCTGCAGCGGTAGAGGATAGTGCGTCACGCTACAGATTTATCTTATTGGTATTATCACTTCCCTTGCACTTGTTTAAAGCAGTTCCAAACATCGAATAGCAGTGGGAGGTGGTATTTCTACTTAAAATAAATATTGTTTTCAGTAGCCGTAGCTTTTAAAATTATTCACGTTTATTCCATCATTCTTGATTAAAATGTGTTTTTCTTTGGTGTAAATTATGAATTGTTATTATTGCCTCTTGACACTAATATCCTGGAAATAAAGAAAGACGTTAATTTAATGAAATGTTATAGTAATCCATTAACATTATCAAAATTACAACTTAATGGTATTCCAGTAGCAGGAGTATAGACACTCGGTGGACATGTTAGCCTTCGTCCATGTTTTCTAATTACGAAAGCAACAAGCCAACCAAGCGGCTACGATATATTATTCAAGAGGGGACGCAGAGAGGCGATGCTTGGAGAGGACAAATTCACGCATTTCATTACCAACCCACTCTGGACACCATACTGGTGGGTCACACTTTTTGCAATGCACGTAAAATATGCTTTGGCATATTCATCCACCTTTATGGAATATGGCGTAGAAACTTACAGAAGCAAACTATAAAAATGTGGATTTCTAGCCAATCATTCATTTCCGTTTAGTTTAAAATGAAATTGAGTTCTTTTGTAATCACCCGTAAATTTCCAAATTACAATTGAGTTCGATAGCATATTTTCAGAATCTCGAGATGAATTAACGCAGGACCACTCAGGGTGCATCGTACGTTGCAAGGTGGAAAATGTGACTACGAAAAGTTGACTTCGGTGCAAACCTCACACACCCTCTTTACTTACACTTCTCACTCTACTTCTCCCTCTCCACCTCCCCTTCGAAGGGCCAAGGCGTACCGCCCGGCCGCTGCGTCCCCCACCTCAGGCGTTATGAGTGGGATGCAGAACTGGAGGGTAGGGCGGGGTCAGCGCCCCGAGCCCTCCCGGTAAGTTATAGTCTTCGCGACCTTCAATTGCTACTTCTTTATCAAGTAGCTCCTCAATTGCCCCTCAGTGCCAGACCTCCCAGCAGGGGAAAAATCCCCACACCGGTGCCGGGGTTCGAACACAGGTCCTCCGCGCTAGAGGCAGGAGCTCTACCACTGCACTACGGAGACAAATGGAGTCAATACATAGCACAAATCAACCGGCGAGTAGTATGCCAATATACAGAACTTTATTCTGCTTCCCTAAGGCTGTTTATATCAGCGAAACAGCGATGTTTGTAGGATTTCATTAATTTCATTTTCTTTGGACAATTGGTTTCGTTTCGTTAGTTCTTCCTCCGAGCTGACAATGACAAAGGGTTTTATTCCTTGCCTGTGCCCAGTCAAAATAATGAGAACACATTTCCATCCGTAACGGGAATTTCTCTCCACAATAATTGCCCCACAATTCTCCATTTCACGTAGGAACAACGTAAATGGCATTCATGACGCGCTCTGCTGCTCGCATGGTCCGCTACCTAACCTCAACCTGACGGCAATTTATTATCATCAGTAGTTGGATAGCACACGTCTAATACCGAAACTAGAAATCCTGTATCTATTCCAACCTGGACAACATGAATGAATATACTCATTGTATGGGCAAAATCGCACAAAGAAGTGAGAACAGATACTAATAAGCCCATAAATCTACAATGCTTTCCGAGAGCAATACTAATTATTTCATTTCATTTGCACCATACACATTTATTGATTTTGTCAATTCGTTAAATGACAATCATGGCAGAAGTACAAATTTAACACCTTTAATAATTGTAGATATTCATCAACAATTTATCAACATAACTGCTTAAATTGTACCACCTAAAATGTCTTGTAAATAAATTAGTCTCTAAAGACAACGACCACACGTCTAATGACTTAAGCATACATTTACCGACAGTTCAATGCATATAGTATAGCATTTCATGTAATATCAACTACCAATACTAAACATTGTGACATAATAATTCAAGCACCAGCATAAGTTGGCGCGTATAGGAGAAAAATAGGAACTTCTCAAGGAGATAGCATGAAATGTAGACAAGCTTAGCGAAAGGCACTCACAAGATGCTTTGAAGTAACTTAATGACATAGATATTATTACAGTAGAGAAGCTTCAAATGCATTTCATCCGAAAATTCCATACCGAGATTTCAGCGTAAATACATAGTTTGAAGGTCAATAAATCCATAAAAAAAAGCTTTAAAACAGGTGTGTGTGCGCGCAAATATAGTATGTAAATGCATGAAAATTATGTTGAAGTTATGAACATTCTGGTTTTGATGATATCGAATTTGATTTCTTCCAAAGTTGTGTCACGGAGATTTTCAGTAACCTCCTCAACAAAATACCCTCGAACATGTTTTCCATACTATTGATTCTCTCAAAGACGGCCCTAACGATTTTAATTACAGTACCGCATATTTCAGATACTTACGACAAGTAAAATGTATATGTTGAATTTTCTGGCCATAGCTTGTCAAGTCCATTTGATTCATATTAAATTTTGTATAACTGCTAAACGTTATGAGCTAGACAAAAGTTATTACACAAACAATAGATCTACTTAACATCATTTATTTCAAATAACTTTTCTGTTGCATCAGCCGTTTCCGAGATATCCGTTAATGCTGGGTTAAACTTTTCAATACTTGGTTATTTTTACAGTGCTGTCACTATTCAGTTGTTTCTCACAATGTCATGGAAAGAGTACTATCAAGGCCCACATATAGGTCCTGCTTTTTAAACATTTGACTTCCGATTCGATTTCCTCTAACCCTTGCATATACCTAAAATGAAATGTGTAATGGAACTTTCTGCAAAGGTTTATCTCGATTAATATGAAGCAGGTAGGAAATAATAATTCTAATAATTCTAAAGTTGCGCTGAAGATATATATATATGATAGGGAAAATGATGAATAATTTTTACTAGCGCTAAAAACAGAGATGATTGTAATAATTAACTGAAGTTAGAGATTCATTGGTTTTGAAATAAGCACGCCTGGCTGAATAGGTCACTAAAGGCAAGAGGAAAGAGGAAGTGAGTTGCTTTCATACTAGCAAATAATGCTAAACGTAACACCTCATAGAAGAATAGAAGATGAGCTGACCTCATCAATGATTTAGCTAAATGTGAACGTTTAAGTAATCTATTTAGTTCCCTTTTCTTGCATGTTTTAAGCTGAGGTCTAACTACAGAACTAAGAGCCTCTCAGCAAGTAGCCAGACTCATTAGGGGTTACCCTTTCACCCTTGACACTTCCTTTATATAGCCCGAAAAGGCATGCCCCAGAAGCTCTTGTCACCTCTCAGGGAGATTGAATTTTACAAGCCGTCCTTTGTGCACATCTAATGCACAGTAGCTTAGAAGGCATGCGATTACCTACAAGTATGATAAATGGATTTCTGCAGGTTACAGTAAAATCTTCCTAAATCCCCTGAACGTGAGTGACTACTACTGTCACTTCTTTTCCGCCAATGGAGCAATGTGTAAAGACAACTGACGTTTTATTCTCTTTTGCTGTCTTTATATTCCCAACTCCACTCCCGTTATTGCGTTAATGGTGACGATACTTTTACCCCCCCCCCCTCCCTCATTTCTTTTCAATATACTCTTCTGTATCTCTCACTTTCCTCTCCTTTCTGTGAAACCTACCAGTTTCTTTTCTAGGGTGTTAAAGCAAATTAGAACCCAATTAAAAGGTTCGATAACACACAAATAAAAAACTGTTAAAACTCGTTATACGAGATGACAAGTCTGAATAACCTATCGAAACTGCCATCGTTCACTTTCTTATCTCCTTAAAAAGCAGAAATTATTTCATTATACATTTCGTTGTTGGTATGAAGGGATACAGAATGCTAATGCGAATCTCTAAAAAGGGGACGTTATAAGCGGCCTTGGAAATAACATACATTTTGCATGACACCAAGAAAAACAAATGAATGGTGCCTTAGCATTACAAAACATCCAAACGCAGTGAAAAATTCAAAATAATATCTTATATATCCAAAAACCTTAATGTCATAAACTGTATTAGTTAATGTAAGGCCTTTTGTGTAGTAAGCTTTTGTCTATCTCTTGCAGTTTGCTAGTTAAACAAAATGATACAAAATACATTCAGAATGAAGACTTAACAAGCTATTTAAACAAGATGCAATAAACAAATTTTGTTTGTCACACAAATATCTTATGGTATTTTAATACAAAAACAGTTAAAACCATTTTTGGATGAATCACGAAAACTTTGCCACTAAGGATAGTTCGGGAAGGGATATTTTCCTGAAAATTCTCGTGTCGCATTGTAGGAAGATGTTGAGCTTGATTCGACTTTTCGGTTTTAAGACATGCTTGCTTTCTCTCTCTCTCTCTCTCTCTCTCTCTCTCTCTCTCTCTCTCTCTCTCTCTCTCTCTCTCTCTCATACAATAGTTACTCTACCTAAAATAGATATATGGTAGACAAAGTAAAAATTGCGTATAAACTTTTGTCTGAAATTGTTTCCCACGAAGGTGAGCAATATGAGGATAATCCAAGAAATAACGGCCGTTTGCGCATTCCTGCTGCGCAGATCGCTATTGGCTTCTATACATGGTCGAATGGTTTCCTTTCTCGGTGTTGTGCGAGTATTAACCGAAACAAGTGATTATTGTGTATTCTATGACTTCAAAATGAATTGTGTGATGCACAAAATTCTAACGACTCCAAGATGGTAATATTCAATTTTTGAATTCTCGGGAGTTTAAATGTGCAGAAAGTTACTGTCAACAATGTAAGTGAATGATGATACAGTAATGAACGAAAGAATTACGAAAAAGTAGTGTGAAATGTTTATATTGGACGAGGACAGCTGGATGACGAAATTCGAACCAGATGTTCGAAACCTATCATATATAACATATAATTTAATCATTCAAGTGAATAACAATCTTGGCTTATTGGACTGGCGACAGCTGACTACAACACGAGTATTCTAAAGTTCGTGAACAGGTACATATGACAAATGCTTAAATAACAGAAGTTATTATATGTGGAATTTAAGTGAGCTTCAATTTTGTAAATGGGCTGTTTCTTGTTTTGATGATATACGGCAGGGGTTGGCAAATCTGTACCAACTGATGATATGAGGTAATGTCACTGTCAGGGGCAAGCAATACGTCGCCCTGTTTCAACCCTCCCTCCTTCACCCAACAGGCGTTCAAACGAAAACAAGCAGTGGTGGATACCGCATCTTTCGAAACCACGAAAACGCAAAGGAACCTTCCTATTCCAAGAGGAGTGAGAAGAACAACTTGCTGTCCTATGGGTGAAAATGTGAAATGTATGTTGTATTCGAAAGTCTTTGTTGGTTTCTACAAGTGAAAACGTAAAACAGGTCAGACTGTCAGACTTGTAAAACCAGTCATTACTTCTTGGATTATCCTCATATATGAGATATTTCGATTTTATCCACCTTTTGTCGTTCTCGGTGGTTCAGTTGGTTATGTGCTGGCCGAATGATAGGTTCAAATTCGGCCAGACTGATGATTTTTAAGTTTGCTTAAAAGCGGTAACCCCATGTCAGTAGATTTACTGGAATGTTAAAGAACTCCTGCGGGAGGAAATTCCGACATACTGGTAGCACTGAAATGATCTTGATAATTGACAGCACCATTAGCAAACAAAATATCTATTTTAGCACCACCTGGTAATTTAGCTACCACGTAGTTTATTATCTAAGTGGGATCTAGTGTAGGTATATTATCTAATACCAAGGTTCATAGTAATTGCTCCAGCCGCTCTGGAGTGAAGAGTGAAAAGGTAACATACATACACAAGTATTAATATATCAATGTTTGGCTTCAGCATAACTCATTAAAAATTAGCTAAGTTAACATAGATTACTTCAAAATAGAAAATTATCAGAAAGATTACACAGTTTTACTCGTACAGGTAGCCTGCCTACATTTCTTCACTACTCATAAGTATTCCTAGATGAATTAAATATAGTTAATCGGAAAATGATACACCGTCACATTCGAGTGACTGTAAAACCTATTAAACTCGACGATAATCATTGTCACGTAAACTGAGCAACTTGGCGATAAAACTGGCTTTTACTGCGAGTTATAAACTACTCGATTTTTATTGGAAAGCATACCAAAAATATTTGTGTGCGAATCGTTGGTAGTCGATATTGCCACTCAACTCTTTAATGTCTGTAGTTGTTTCCCTTTAGTATTCACGACTTTTTACGTAATCTGTGAATGTTGACATATTAAAGATAGATTGGTATTTGCAATGTAATAAATACAGGATTTCCTGGTGGAGAAAAATTGACAGGTCGCGCTAGCAGCTTATTTATTAACTGCTCTTCTGCACTACGCGATACACCCAAAGTATATTAACCCAGAATTAAAACAAAATAGAAAAATAAAAACAAAAGAAAACAAAACAAAAACAAAATAAGCTGATAATATCACAATATCACTGTTCACGCGACTTCTTACACCCATTACAATTTCACATAACCCAAATAAATAATAATTCAAAATAAGCTGCACAGACTTAGCCGCTCGCATATTCTTGGTCAGTTTTTTGTTACTATTATAATAAATCAATATGGGAAAAAAGAAGAATCGAATATGATGCTTTATAGCTGTTGCATAAAAGTTCAACCTACGAAAACTAAAATAGGTAACATTAAGTATACTGAAAAGTGCTAATGTTACAGAAATACATCTTAGACACAAATTGTGTATTTGTGTCTATCTATTATGGTTTACCCGTTGTACAAAATTCATTCAGAATGAAGATTACATTGGTACGTTAACCATTTTTGAGAAAATAAAAAAATAACCAAACATTTTTTGCATTAAAGGCTAGATTTTGATATTTATCAGCCTTTTAAGTTTTTGAGTTGTGCTGCTAGCGCTCTCTCTCTCTCTCTCTCTCTCTCTCCCTCTCCCTCTCTCTCTCCTCTCCCTCTTCGCCTTTTTCGAACTGCTTTTGAGGGTTTTGCAAAAACAATTTTATCTATTATAGGTGAGGCATATGCTAAGTGTTCGGATGCATTTTAAATACTGTGTTATGACAACTCTATAAATGCTACGCAAAAATTTTAACAACTTTACTCCTTTGGATATTTAGAAAACTGAGGAGAGCTTCAAAACACTGCGTTTTTATACTCAATGGATTAAACATAAATTTATGCCAGTATGACCACAGAGGAATACTTTAAAAACGTATAGCAAAAGTATAACACGTTTATATCTTTGTCAAAATTTTGTTTTCAGGTATTCCATTTTGTTACATTCACAGGTTTTCTATACTTACTGGTGTCTATTTTTTCCTCTGTTCCGAAAACTATTCCTATAAAATACTAATAATTACTTCTCGGGTGATCAGCCGTGTCAAATTTATAAAACTCGAGCCTTAGGCCATTTGACACTCCATGGCCTGATGAAGCAATTATTACGAGTAGTAACATTCGCCGCGAAAGTTTTAACTCCTATAAAATACTTCATGTTAAGTGAGATTTGGAAGAATAATTACATTACAGAAGTGATAATCAAAATAGTTCACTACATGCTTTGAAATTCCGTACTCTTTGCATGACATCGCGAGAAATAAAAGAATAGTGCCATAGTAATTCATAAACATCATTGAAAAATTCAAATCAGTTACAAATATTTTGAAAATGGCTTGTGTAATAAATATTACGCACGCACACACGCGCACGCACGCACACACATATGACATAAAGTGTATGTTTTAGCGTACAAGCTTTGCGTAGCTCTTGTGGCTTACCAGCTTCACAGAATTACACATAATTCAATTGAATAAAGAGACCACACAGTCCATTCTCATTAAATTTAAGCCATGTGTTTTATTAGTCACGCTGGTCTCTTAAACATGTACTTTAATCATAATCCTTAAAAGCCATTAAAAGAAAGAAAGAGAAAGGCCAAAAATAGCAAAACATTTGCCTTGTTAAGGTAATATGGGATGAGGAATGTTCTTGAAGATCTTCATAATGCATCCTTATAAAATGCTAAACTTCAATACCAGGTTTGTTATTTATGCGACTTTTATATTGCAGCAGTGCTGTTCATGAACACAACTCGTACAAGTGCGGGCGTGTACTTGCCCCAAAACGCTTGTTTTTATGTGGGGAGAGGAGGGTTTTCGGATAGAATGTAATACTTGGTCTACCTACCTTAAGTGGTAGAGATTAGTAATTAAGTTAGTGAGACGAGATGCAACAACGATGTCTCAGTTATCATACTTCTAAAGTCGTTAAATACTTTGTTACGGAACAGATAACATAATTTGAATCACTTGCATTTTTCGAGCAAAAGGTAGTATGTGAAGGAATATCTTTGAGCATTTTTTTACTTCAACAACAACAATTATAAAGGAGACATTCCAAGGCTGCAACAATTCCTAAAAGATAGATATTCCTTGTGGTCCCAAACTGGAAGTTCGGTTGAAAAAATATGGCAAAATTTTAAAAAAAAATCGTTGTGGAAGCGACAGATAAATTTATACCCCGTAAAACACTCACAAAAAACCCTGACCCAGAATATTACAACAAAACAGTAAAACGACTAAAGAAACAAGTTAGGAGAGCATATCGGTCACGTAAAATTAGTACTAATCACGCAAATAAATTCCATGTCTTGTCAAATAAACTTTTATTAGAGAAGATTACCGCTGAAGAAAATTTTTTAAAAAATATTCTCTCGTCTAACAGAAATAACTGGCAGCAGTTTTTTAAATTCGTGAGAAGGCGCAGGGGTAACAAGGAGGAGATTCCGGGAATAAAAAATGGAAATGTTCAAGTTACCGACTCTTTGTTAAAAGCGGAAGTATTTAATCGGCAATTCGCTTCAGTGTTCCAAGTAAAGAGCAATGCCAGTATTAAAAGAACGGAGGGGCCCCCTATGATCGTGAAACCAAGCGACATTCGAAAAAGATTATTTAAATTAGGGAAATATAAATCAGTCGGTCCGGACGGCATTTCGGGTGACTTTCTTAAAATTGGAGGAGAGGCAATCGTGCCATATATGCTGAGGCTATTCGAAATAACGTAAATAACGGAAGTATACCGCAGGATTGGAAGCAGGCTATAGTCGTTCCTATTTATAAAACAGGGGATCGAACCAAAGCGACAAATTATAGGCCAGTTAGCTTGACATCAGTAGTAAGTAAACAAGTCGAGCATCTTATAGGGCAATACTTAAGACAAGAATGGGATAATTCACACTGGCTCTTTGAAGGACAACATGGGTTTCGGAATGGACACTCTTGTGAGAGCCAACTAGTAGCTATTTGTCAGGATGTAGCTGATGCACTCGATGCAGGCGGTAGAGTGCATGCAATAGTTATTGACTTTACTAAAGCGTTTGACCTTGTACCTCATGGGCCACTTATAGAAAAACTTTGCAATATGCAAATAGACAACAGAGTGATTATTTGGATTCGGGAATTCTTGAACGGACGAACCCAAAGAGTGCGGGTGGGAAATAGACTATCGTCCCCTACCGAAGTAACCTCAGGTGTCCCCCAGGGTAGCGTGATCGGGCCGTTGCTTTTCTTAGCATATGTAAATGATTTATGGAAAGGGATAACATCACAAATTCGGCTATTTGCGGATGATTGTATAATCTATAGAAATATCAAGACCGAAGGTGACGTTAATAACTTACAAGAAGATTTAAACAAAATTCAACTCTGGGCGCAATCCAATCAAATGGAGATAAATCCAAGTAAATGTAAAACAATTATATTTTCAAGGACAAGAACAGTAGAAAATGTGATGTATAAATTAGATAACAAGAGAATACCCAGGGTAAGTAGCACTAGATATCTAGGTGTAATAATAAATGAAAGATTGGAATGGGGGGAACATGTAAACTCGGTCACTGGAAAAGCCTGCAAAGCATTACACTTTGTAATGAGAATATTAAAACGCAGCAATGGGAAATCGCGAAATTTAGCTTACACATCCTTAGTCCGACCAATATTAGAATATAGCGCAGCATGCTGGGATCCATATCGGGTTGGTCAAAAACAAGCACTCGAGAGAGTTCAAAAACGAGCAGCTAAATTTGTTCATAGAGGAAAGCGATTTGAAAACCCTACAGGCACTGCTACCTCCTGGGAATCATTGGAGAAACGTAGAAAACGGGCAAGGCTATGTGCAATCTTTAGAGCATATAAGGGGGAACCTGCATGGAAAGATATAACAAAGCGGTTGTTGACACCATCATATAGGGGAAGGAATGATCACTCTAAAAAAATAAGAAACAGGGAACAGAAAACTGATATAGGTAAATTTTCCTTTACCAATAGAACAATTAATGACTGGAACAATTTGACTGCAGAGTTACTGGAGACTTTGCCTCCAAATGTAAATAATTTCAAAGAGAGGTTAAAAAGAAATCCTGTATAGTTACCATAGTGCATGAAAGGATTGTATATATGTTGTAAGGAATTGTATATTATATTGTAAGGAGTTGTATATTATATTGTAAAGAATTGTATATCATATTATAAAGAATTGTATATCATATTGTAAAGAATTGTATATTATATTGACAGCGCTGCCACCGGGCCATGCTCTAAGCAGTGAAATAAAGTATCTATCTATCTAATTCACAAATTGGGATTATTTCTTTATCACTTGATTTTTCTACATATTATTCCCAGCTCAAGTGCTGCTTGAAGCATACAACTGAATCTGCCATAAAATCTTTAAAGAATTACAAAATGTTTAAATGTTATTTTTACATTATTTTATTTACTTTTCCCTCGTGTACTGTAAAATGTACTAACCGCAAACTGTATGCTACTCTTCAAACCACGAACACTAAGGAAACAGCCCTAAACCACAATAGAGATTTGCGAAAGAGATGCAGTGCTTAAAACTCGAAATATTGATACCCATACAAGTCATTTCATACTTATTGTCTCCTGTAACGATACAATCGCACTCAAAACATCTCTCATTATCAACTTTCTTTAATTATGCAGGTGTTTAACTTCCGTAATTATGTATGTTTTTTGTTTCATTTGATTTTGAAAGAAGTGCTCATTTTTATGCCCTGACTGAAGTTAGTTATAACTGAATTTCCATATCCGCTTAAAAATTCATTATCAACAATTTACTTGCGAGCATGTAAAGAAATATTTATTGTCTTCTTTACACTTTACATACAATTTACACAATGTGTTACTCCATCTTGGAGCTGCATATTTTTTTATCTTACTTTTAATTTATTTTAACATTCTGACAATTTACTTAGTTACCATGCGGTCGACAACATTCTTACACGATGTTTTTGGATCCCCTTAAGGGAAGACGCTTTAAAGCAATCTTCTCGAACCTCAAAGAGGGAAAGGTGCATTTTAAAGCAATCTTGAATCTCGAAGAACGACGACGCGTTTAAAGTAATCTCTCTATTAGGAGAGGGAAGATGCGGTTTAAAAAACACTATCCGCTTAAAATTTCTTATAAAAAGGTAATAAAGTGCTAAAATAGCATACCGAATAAAATCTCGACTGCTCAATGATAAATCATAAAATTTATTATTTATTATACATAGAACAATCGTTATTATCTTTATACCAAGTTTGAATTCAATACTTACACCCAAGCACACAATGTTCACTCACTTCGAACAGCAGTCAACGATTATGAGCCATTTTTTTAATTTCGTCAACGCACCTAGTAGGTAGAGAAGCCTTGCATTCCATTAAAACTATACTCGGAGCTATCAAAATTTCACCGGAAATACATGTTTTGAGTCCCCTTAATATTATCTACTAGATAAAGGAATGATTGCATTCCATCTTAACATTCTGTATGAAATTTTACAGAAAATACATGCTTTGGGACTTTGATTAAAAAATCTGGTGTTATACTCACATGACTTTCTCTACTCTTATACTAACTATTCTTACAAACTCTTATTTCTCTATCTTTTTCATGTTAGTTGAGATAAACATTTTCAGAAATTATCGTATTGTTCATTTCCTTGTAGGTGCAAGGAGAATATGGGAATACGGTAGGCTTTGAGCGATAATCAAATCTTCTAAACCTTTGCAATTTCAATATCTTGCACGGCTAAGAGATAAAAAAAATGAACGACCTTCCATTTGAGAAAAGTTTAAGAATTGCAAAATTCTCACAAATAACAAGGAATATCTCCGAAATGGTTTACTCCACAAAAAAGTGCATTTGGATATAAATTCTGTGTTTTAACGAGATTTACATTTTTAGAGCATGATTTGGTTGAAGAGAATATTTTGGTGCACAAAATTTATATTATGCTTTAATAAAATTAAGACGAGTTAGTCAATGGTTTTAAACTAAAAAATAACAATTGAACAATAGTTATGGATCATAAATCACTATTTTTAATTATTCATTAAATGTTAACCAATTTAAGTAAAATTCGACAAAGGCCTTCCCTCGAACTGGTGGTTTACCAGTTAGGGAAAAGTTATCCAGAGTAAAAAGAACTACGTAAGCTATAGCTAGAAAATTCAAAATATGAATTTCATTTGCTGTAGAAATATCTTACACATATGGCATTTTAATCAAAACCGTTAGAACCATTTTCGAGAAAATTAAAATGTTCATAAAATTTTCCATGTTTAGAGTGGAGGAATTTTCTTCAAAATCTTGGAGTCGCATCCTTGAAAGATATTAAACTTAAATGCCAACTTTGGTTTTCAACCGAATTTTCGTTTTTGAGTTATGCTGTACAGATAGACACACAGACCCACGGACCTTCTTCTAAAAATGCTATTTTGGATTCAGGGGCCTCAAAACATATATTTCCGGTGGAATCTCGGCGTCGAAATACAATACTACCCCTACTTACTATACGTAGTAGAGAAAGAAAAAAAAAATTCGAAAAACCTCGTTTTTGAGCTTTTTAAGGTCCCCCCCCCCCCCTTAAAACGGTCCTAACAATTTTGATGAAAATATCACATATGTAAAGTATCCATATAACATACAGAAGGCATATCTTGAATTTTCTAAGAATAGCTCGTTAAGTAGCTGCTCTTCAATCAGAAAGAATTTTGTATATTTTCATACAAATGGTAACCATAAGAGATAGACAAAACACACCAAAACAAAATGTACAATAAATTTGTTTGTGGCATATATTTCCAAGATATCTTTAGAACTAGTCTGAAATGTTCACTACTTTTTTTTTATCATTGTTCCATTTATATCCCGCCTATAACTGCAGAGGTCATATCGGCGGCCTTACCTATTGACAAATGGTGTTACTCGTTTTTCGGTCTTTGGGGTTTTTATACGTTGAATTCACACACACATTCACACTTTCGTTCATACTTCCGGACTCAGGGAAGGATGAGGAATAATCTTGGCTGGAGAAAAATTCCTACCCCCCTGCCGGGAATCGAAACCGGTGGCAGGTGCTCTACCAACTGCGCCAAGGGGGCAGCCTGTTCACCACTTTGTTGTTTCTTGAAGTGCTATTTTTAGTCAGTTGTTTTTCACGATGACATGGAAAGAGGGTGGACCAGCATATTTCGATCCGCTTGTAAATATTCAACTCTCTCTTCAGTTTCCCGAATACCTGTAGCCATCAACGAAATATGAAATGAAAGGATTTCACTAAATGTTTATCTTACGATGAATTAGATAGAAAAATATGCACTGGTAAGAACAGTTTGTAGAAGCTATAATATAATAAACAAACGATAGTAAGTGGTTCTTCTATAAGAGTGGCTTGTGAAAATAACACACCAAGTTCTTAGAAAAAGATCCACATGTCTGTTGACAGCGTTACTCAAAAACGAACTGTCAGAAAAATACCAAACTTGGTACGATAGGAAGCTTTTCAAGAAAATTCTCTCACTCTACACCATCTTTTACGTTGATTTTATTAAAACATGTGATGAATAGAGCTGGGATTTCTATGTAATTACTTATTTTTCCTTGCTGTTTAAATGCTGGGGAAAGTGATATGTTTACAAAGCACTATGTTAGGTTTAATATAAATGAATTTTATTTTACATATTTTTGAGTATATTACATTTAGCATTTTCCCGTATATATAGATATGGTGTGCGTGTGTGTGTGTCTGTGTGTGTGTGTTTTTGGCTCATGGATTGCAACTTGTTGCCAAAGATATTAGTGCTAAGTCTCCGCAAATGAATAGAATAATTTCAACAACAAAACAAGTTTTTTTAAAAAAAAAATCTCCACGAGTGCTCTCTTACAAGAAATACCACTGCCTCCGGAACCAGTATTAACGAGGTGGTGAACATGGACAGAAGCAGTTAATTTCTATAGTGAGCATTTACATATATAAAGACTGTTGCAGATTCACTTGATTCTTACATCTATTTGTGAACCCCAGGCTGCCTTTAGCGATCGCCTACATCAGGAGCAACTTCAGCTGGCTTCCAGAATGCACCAAACGTTTAGAAACGTAAGGACTGTCTATGCAAGTTCCTATAGCTCTCATAGAGGGTGCTATTGAAACTAAGTGCTGTGCATGGAGAAAGTGGAACAAGTGTATTAAGTAAATTGCAAAATTTATTTAAGAGAAATCTTTGCTATTCAACATTTCATAGTGTATGGTAAATTCTCAATGGAGATGATATTGATCCACCCGGGGATATTTCTCCATGAAAGATTCCTTTCCTAAAATTTGCCCCAGTTTCTATTTGACGTGGAAAGATCTTTCTCGGTCTATGAGTACATTCTTAGTGACAAACATCTTTGAATGGCACCAGAAAACACTGAAAAAATACATAATCGTTGACTGTGCTAAAAACATAACGTATAAATATGATCTGAATCTTGGAATTAAATATTTGATTTTAGACATTTTCCCTATTCTACATATTTTACTACATATTTCACTGCTTTTCACTACATATTTTGGTAAGAGACACTACATAAAAATCCCAGCTCTAGTGATGAAACTATTTCTCCAAAGGTTAAAATTAAGGAGTGCACAAAAATAAATAATATTGGTAGAGAAATTCATGTGAATATTCACAATAGAATTTATGACTTCACCAGTTTTGCGGCCGCGCCGTAGCCGAGTGGTTAGACCATTTGCTTCTATCCAAAGTGGCCCGGGTTCGACCCCAGATGACCGCATGTGGGATTTGTGGTGGACGAAGGGACGCTGGGGTGGGTTCCCTCCGGTTCTCCGGATTCCCCCGCCGCCGGTGCTCCATCTTCATTCCATGTATCATCAGTGTCACCGCCTGCGGTGCCGTATGTACCAAAGGAGGCGTTAAACACTACAAAAAACACCAGTTTTACCTTGGTTAGCTTACTGTAACAAAAATGTATTAAGAATGATCAACTAATTATAAGTAGAGCAATACTGTTCATTGCGCCACATTTAATATTATCACCAGAACATACCCGCTTGGAACTTTGATCTTTGCCTTAACTTCGGACTCCAAGATTCAGTCGCTCCTAAAATTCCTATTGATCGGAATGAATACAATAAGAGCCGCTAGCACGAATGGAGGATGCTCGCACTATAGAATCCCTCTTCAACGCACAAAACTTGAGGAAATCAGAGCGGAAAAAGACGCCGTTCTTCACATGTAGAGTGCTTTGCGCTATCCGTGAAACTGAATGAAAATTCCTCAGAGAATACAACTGTTCTCTTTCAGTTCTCATGCGGTGCAACACTAGAGTATACGTCAGACTGAGCATTCAAATTTTAAGAAACTAGCGCCTGGGTATAAGAATATTATCATAGTACAAAACAATTTATCAAAACGTATTTAAGGTTTAACTCAAATTATAAAATGAAATAAAATTACAATCTCTAATTCAAATGTTAGACAATAGCAGCATATACAGGAGTGAGTTTATTCCCTGGAAAATAAAGATCCTATAAGTAGAATGAGATTTTCTCGGTTGTTTATACTCGTATTATCTATTATCACGAAGAACACATACTGGTTCAATTGCCTCTCACATCATGTCCCGTTAAGAAGCAGCAACGCCACTGGCCTCTCTTCCGCCGTGAGCTTCTGCAACTCTTTTAATCCACGAAGGGTTATCTACTTACGATGGGGCCGCCTCTGGTGGGCCACCTGGTATACTGCGATACTAGTTTAGTAAGCGCTTTACGAATCGAAAAAAAAAGTTTTCAATTTCCCCGAGGTTTTAATTTTTAATTCCCAGACAAGGCGATGAAGATCCGTTCAACCAAACAGCCCTCTAGTGTTTATGGGGAATACACTTTCATTGGAGCATGCATCCACGCCATCTGTCGAACACAGCCTCACGCTATTAAACCTATGATCGATTCGGCCTTAGAATGGGCTCAAATGTCAACAATTTGCCGCAGCACAACTCGTGGTGTGAATGAAAATAGTTCATTTCTAAATTGTGTGTATCAGCGCTGTATAACTTTCTTATGTGCTTGGGCACATTAACTGATGTCTAAGAAGGCACGGGCGCCATCACAGTTACCGTTAGGGCAATTAGCCTTTGAGTGGAAAAAGGTATAGCACTTGTTAGGGAAATAATGAATACACCTTTAGGTATACAAAAACATACTTTATAGCTGTATACTGGGAAGATATTCGGAAGGAAAAGGGTTTTGTCTTGAAATTTGAATTAATACCTATTAGAAATCGGAGTAAAAATTTGCTTATGAAGGGCGCCAGAAAAGTACATCACGGGCGCCACGTTGGACTGCGCTGGTGTATATGATGGCTTATTTTATATATTGAAATAAGGAACGGTTGAATAAGTATAACAATTAAAACTTTCAAAGCATTTCAAGGTGAGGTTTAATATTTTATTTCTATTTATTGTCAGGGTAATCGGCATTTCTTCGGTTATGTTCCTTATTGCAGTGAAGCACTGTTCTGGCGCGTGCAGTTATTATGGCGGAGTGTTCAGAATCTCAGCGTAGTGTAGAGAAACATAAAAGTGACGAACCTCTACATTTCTAGAAAATGGTGAAAAGGCAATTGTATTAAATGTGTAACTTTTTCTTTCAAAGTTATGACACCCTGGCTGTGAAAGATGTAACCGAATTGACGTCAGAAGTAACTAGTGTACTTGTAAACAGTGTTTCCAATGTGAGAGCAGAAATCATAAAAATCCCAAGAACGAAAAGGCAAAAGCTATTTAGTGGTTCAGGGTAAGTGTATGATTTTGTTGAAGGTCAATTTGCTTTAATGTGCATAGTTTATTTTTAAACCGCAAACGTTGGATGATCCTTTAAGTGATACAACTACTCGTACTTTGAAATTGAGCTGGGTGTCGCGCCTCTCTGTGATGACCCAAATTAACGCAAGTTTTTACTCACAAAATAATATTTCATAAACATTTTTCACCCAACTCCTGAACTACATAGTTAATTTAGTTTATTTAGTGTGAGGCGACTGCTGCAGTGAAAGATGGTAAGCTTAAAAGAGATATAAACAGCTGGGAGCAGTGAATAGCAACACATACTCGTTGGTGGAATGATCAACCAGCAATGTTTATGTGAGGATCCATTATAAGCCCCGAGGGACTGTAGAAACACATCTGAGGCATGAGATGGAAAAGGAACTAAAGGGAAATGCTGTAAAGGAAAACTGTGGAAGATGAGAAACCACAGTGGCATTGGCAAATCGACCGGGGAAAACCACAAAAACAAGGTCAGAATGTGTGGTCGATGGAAATCGAACCCGGGGCCTACCGTATGGGAACCTCAACACATTACCGCGGAGCCAACTCACCCAGTAAACAGATAGGGCATAAGTAGGCACCGTTCTGGCTTCTCAATCGAGTGGTTCTGGTTCGATTACCGAGCACTTTTTAACTACAATAATTCCCTTCATGAAGTCTGGTAGTATATATGTGGGAGTGAATACATTTATCACAAAAGTCATTAAAATACACCCTTAAACTACATAGTTCACACAATTAATGGCACCACCAGTTGCCTCTAAAGTCAGGTTCCCGATATGCATGCAAGTTAAATGATCTATACCAGACATATTCAACTTGGGGTACGCGAGGACTTCTTCACGGGTACCTAAAATTTAAAATACTCATACAGTCAGTAATATGTATGTTTAGTGAATGACCACAAATAACAAAAAATATCTCAGCCAGAGATATGGATCGATCAAAGAGCACCAGCGGAGTTGGATGTGCCTATGTTCATGGAACCGAACCCCATACATTCGGTTTCCATAATAGCACTTCCATTTATACTGCAGAGCTGTATGCAATATACCGAGCTGTTTTATATGTGCACCGTCGTAAATTAGGTGACTGCCTGATATCGAGTGATTCACTTAGTGCACTTCAGAGCCTTCGTGAACTGTACAACCCCTACCCTACTGTACAACGTATCCAGGATGCCCTCCATGTTTTACACGCTTCTGGCGTTAGCGTAGTGTGTGCATGGATTCCTGGTCACGTAGGTTTGCCGGGGAATGAAATTGCGGGGCAGCAAAGGCGGCAACTACAGAACCCAGTATTACCATCTGTCCTACTACTTTATATAAGTGCTATATATTTTCCTTTTTAGTAGTAATTTTATTTTTTATTGAAGTTTATATCTGCTGCTGCCATGAACTGTGTTTTAAGGGCGCTGATGACCACGAAGTTGAGCGCCCTTAAACCTACACCCCCCCCCCCCCATACGGGAAATGTGCCTCTGTTTAACTCCCGCCATGCATTGTATTGTAGCGGCGAGTTGGTGACATGTATATTGCGTCTGATTTGCGAAACCACTTTCAAATCTTATATGACAAACAACAGTTCATTAGTGACTCTTTGGTACTTAAGAAGTCTATCAATATTTGGCATAGCCTTAGAAGATCCACCAAGTGATCGTCGCGTAACATATTGCGATACGGATCTTTAATATAACACTTGAGTTTAGAGAAACTCTGTTCGCAAATATATGCAGAGCTATACTCACTCTTATACACACTATTCTTGCAAATGTATATACTACATTTTAATCGACATAAATATTTTCAGAAATTATCTTATTACTAATTTTCTTGTAGGTGCAAGGGGAATACTTCATCGCTTTAAGCGACAGTGAAATGATTTCAGCGATGGGTGCTCTGCGATGTCTGAAATTTCGTTCTCTTTGCAACGCCAAAAGATCAAATAAAACGAATAACATATTTCTATTTGAAAAAAAAAAAAAAGTATATTGGCAAATTCAAACAAATAAAGAATATCTCGAAAACGGTTCACTCTAAAGAAAAAATTATTTGACATAAATTGTGTGTTTTAAAGAGATCAACAGTTTTATTTGGTAAGCTTTTGTCTGTCTGTCTAGCATTTATGCAAAAATCGTCCAGAATGAAGAGCTCTTCTGAGGACATTCCCAGAAAATTCAAAGTATGACTTAGAAACTTCCATGAAATCGCCTGTTTGTGTCCGTCACTGGATACTGACTCTCTCCCTCCGACTGAGAAGTGAATGGGGTATTGCTGCTCACTGCGTAAGGTTCTCCAAAGAGAGAAAAACGAACATCCCGGGCCTAGAGGATGCACTGTTTACTTTCTCTACCACGTATCAGGGAGAAGCAATATTGCATTCCAACGTAAAATTTGATCCCATGATTTCACTGGAAATACATGTTTTGAGTTCCCTGAATCCAAATAAAAGCACTGTGTGCGTGTGCGTGCGGTGCGTGTGCGTTGTGCGGTGTGCGGTGTGCGTGCGCGCGTGCGTGCGTGTGTGTGTGTAAGAGAGATTGTGTGTCATAAATGCGATATTTTCCTTTACACACTCAAGTTCGGTCTTAAATGTACATTGTTCTATTTAAGTACATGCATTAACAAATAGTAATAAAACTTGGGAATCCAATATATATAATCTATCTTTATAAATATTAAGTAAATGCACTTATACTGCTGTTAAAATACTGTGAATTAAATTCTTTTACCTATACTTACCAAGTATACTTATGTTTGAAACTCTGATATATTTCGACTTATTTTCCAAGACATCGTTGTACTTGTCTACAAGTTGTATCAAGCAGATTTTTTCTGCAGGGGAAAGACTTTATGATTGTGAACATTTTAATCCACAATGAACACCATGAAATACAGCTCCATGAGGAAGGCTGAATTCAATAATAAAACGATAACCACACAATGCACATCCCTCTTTGTGTTCCAGATTAACGCTTGTTCCAGTAAAGGCAAACAATTATCGACCTATCCAATTCTGTTCATAGTTGTTTAACGGTGTAGTGTGCGGAGGTACTCACCTGATATTATTATCATCCTCATTCAACTAAATTTCTCTGCTAACAATATGAGGATAAATCGGCACTCGCATTTGGGTGAGTTATGCGTGATGAAAAATATCTTAGTTACATGGTCATATAGATCACGTAAAACATACCGAATTACTTGTGCCGTAAACTTTAAACTCTACAAGCAGCCGTGAGCCCATGATCGTTAACGTAATCACCTGGTCTATGCAGGATGCTTTTTAGTGCTTCTCTCTTGTTTCTTTCTTCCTTTCCGTCGCTTTGTGCTTTACGCTCAGCGTGAGCTGACCCAGTTACTACCATGCACCAGTTACTACAGGAATGTCTAGAAAATGGCATTCTTTTACGCCCTTCAAATCATACGCAAGCAAGAAGTCCTCCCTTATCACAGCAGAAATCTAGTTCAGTTTATACCTATATGATAAACATATATGAACATATTTCTTATAATTATCATCAGAGCCCAAATTTTGATGATATAAAAGACATAAAAATTTCTCAACCTTTAAAAAATGGCACAAAAGTTGCTTAAAAGGAAGTTCGGATAATATGGAATACTCAGTTGTTATTTATTTATGCCAATAAGCTTACTGCTGGTGTTTTTAAACACACAAGCCGTGTGTGGGCAATGTTTAAGAGGTGGAATCAGGACTGAAAAAATGCAATGCCATAGCCGGGATTTGAACTACGGATCTTCCGCTCATTGAGCGGCTGCTTTAACCACTAAGCTACCGTGGCCATCTTGCCAGTACGACATCAAATTCCCCACTTCGTACTTTTTCCCGGTTAGACCACAAGGGAATCTCACATCTCCCCCAAGGGCGACTTACAATTATAAGTACTCTATGTTCCGGGTTTAAGTAACTTTTAGATGGTAATTATTATTTATTTATGCCAACAATGTAAGTCGCTTGCTTCAAAGGAAAATGGAAAGAAAAACCCTGGGCGTTTCATTATAGGATACAGCTTCAAACAAAGGACTGCAAGAAATCACGTCCTCCAAGAATGTTGCACAGCAGGCTACAAGAATCAAATGGAAATGAGCGGAACACGTCACAAGGCATCACCACGACAGATAGTCTCAATCGACCACCTTGTGAGACCTACACAATGGAAGCGGAAACCGAGGAAGACCAAGAACAAGATAGGCAGACGACTTCAGGCAACTAGTGGGACCACAGTGGTCCAGTAAGGTGTAGAACTGCTTGGAAAGATTGAAATACGATCAATAATAAATAATTGTAAACACAAAACCTACATCTAATTAAGTTAATTCTAACAATTATTGGCAGAAGTCTCAGTGAAATCAACGTGTGTAAGAATTAATAATTATAATGTTGTCTATCCACGTGGAATGGCTAACCACGAGAGTCTTATAAAAGAGCTTCCCCTCTTACAAGAGGCCTTTGCCCTTCACGGGACACTATAGGTTTTGTTCTTCATTTATATCTCATTGTGTGTGTGGAGGGAGGGCGGTAAATTCTCTTGCTCTTATTTGAAGAATACGAAAAGAAAAATAAGAAATAGTTTTTGAAGTATGTAGTATTCGCAAAATAGTTCTCACATTATGTAAACTTCTTGCTAATGAACAGGACTTCGCAGCCTATGACGCAACAGAAGACAAAAGCAACCTGACTGTACGTAAACACTCACTAACACATCATCGGACCGTCATCACTAACAAACTATTTATTTTACAAACGCGTGGAAAGGAAAACTGACCTTCTGATCCCTAGTTTGAGGCACATAACTGTAATTATACCTCCTCCAAAGACAATAGCCATCCCTCCACCCACAAGAGCTCTTTCTGGGCTAACAGTTAAACTGGAAAGTGATTTTTCCCCCAAGAAAGCGGGTATGCAAAGTTACATTTTTTCTCATTTGAACAATGACGTTCCACGAGTTCGTCACGTACTGGTTTAGTCAAGGTCTGGTATTCAAACACTAGCCAACTAACACACGTTAGTTTCAGGCTCAGGAGCGAAGGAAAAGGGAGAGTAGGACGAATAGTAAGTGTAATGCTGAAACCAGGTAAGAGGTGGGGATTGAACATAGCAGAGGCGGTTTATACTTCCTCATCAACATAAACCACTGCGCATTATATTGGCATGATTCCATGCACTCGACTGTACACTCGATTGTACGGGTAGAGGAATGTAATATCCACAGGAAAGACAAAGATACTGTTGAGAACTCGACAGTAACAATGTAGGTCATGCAGCATCCGTGCTTAAATGTACGGCAGCTGATTTTTTCTGCACGGAGAAATCTTCCTTCGTATTAAGTGGAAAAGCTCGCAATTTTAAATGCCGCTTTCATTACTACAGCTCTACAGCTGTCAGCTTATACTGAGGGGCGAAAAAGCAATTAGTAGTCCTCGTCCCTTGCTTCCTCACCGATTCTTCACTGGCACTCTGGTTACCCAAAAATTACGCTGTTCTGTCAAGAGGAAGAAAAAACAGTTAAATAGTATATGCTTCCCAAGAAATGTAATAGGACGACGCTATGGCTCCTGAGTTGGTAGAAGGTAACAAGGCGCGGTCGCTGCAGCTGTATTTGGGTTCCTATTTGTGGTGCTGTTTTCATTAAATACTACATTTTCGATTTAAGCATATCCATCTGTGAATATAACATTAAGAATTATTTTCTTATTTTTAAATCATCCCGTATCAATAGGTTTAATTATTTTTCTACAAGCAATCTCCGTATGTCTTAGGGGATATACATCTTTAAGATTTTGATTTTCCTATGTTTTATTATTAATTTAGCCAGGAGGAATATAATTTTATTTATATATTTCTAAAACCACAATTTCAGTCCAATTCATTTCAAATCTTAATACATCAATCGGAGTTTAGCGTTTAATACGTGCACTAAATTTCGTCTATATTTTAAAATTAGTTTCTAAGATATTATTCTCTCTCTCTCTTTTTTTATTTTTTTTTATTCAATTTATTGCTCAATACGATGCAATTCTTTTTAATTAATATTTTATAACTGAAACCTTTAACAGTTAAGATTAGCTGAAAAATTCAATGCTCTAGCTGGAATTTGAACCATAGCTCAATAGCTCATAGTCATAGTTTAATAGCTTATTAATAAACTGTAGAGATGTATTTTAATTGCCCTACTAGGTTGAGAGAAAATACGTGATAAAAGTGAGACATTATTTTTTCTTTAAAATATTATACAGTATGAGTGTTATTATTTAAGAACAACACAACTATGTATGTTACAAATTCAACTCGATTTTCATGCTGTTACTTATATGGAACAGGAATATGAGAAACCGTTATTTTCAGGTAACAGTTATAGCCTGTAGTTACACATAACTGTTACTAGTAATGATTAAGTTAAGAATTTGTTTTCGTGCTTATAATGTTCGCGCTTACATTATTACATTAGTGGCTACCACTAACGATGACATGAAACTAGTTTCAATAGGTCATACTCTCCTGTTATTAAAAAAAAAAAAAAAAAAAAACCACTAGCGCAATACCCCTTCGCGGGCCAAGGCTAACCGCCTGGCCGCTGCGTCCCCACCTCTATCCACTACAGGCGTCATGAGTGGAGTGCAGAACTGGAGGATGGGACGTGGTCAGTCCTCCCGGCCGGTTATGCGGTCTTCGCTACTTCTTTATCAAGTAGCTTCTCTATTGCCCACGTGCTAGACCTCCTAGCGGGTGAAAAATCCCCACGCCGGTACCGGCGATCGAACCCGGGTCGTACGCGCCAGAGGCAGGCGCGCTACCACGCAGACTATCCTTGGTGTTATTTGATGCAATCTAATTATAAATTTCTCTAGCTATGTCACCACTTCGATTACTACAGCGATTTATATAACATCAAAATGCATTCGCACTTCATGCATAGGGATCCTACATATAAACAGGTGATGCAGACTTAGGAAAGGAAGCTACATCGCCATTGAAATATCAACATGACGAAAATTAGGCATATAATAACTTGATGTTCTGGTAGGACATTACATAACACATTGTAATGACATTTTAAACGTCGATGTTGTTAGAGAAGAGAAACATTAACATCCAAACTCACATTTGTCTAACATCACTCATTAGACAGATAATCTCAGTTAGTTACATTTACCTATGTAGCAAAGACGATAATGAACAGAGGGTACCTATGTCACTTCTTGATTTCTTGGGGCGGGAATTACGACTGCATAATGAGATGAGTGTTAACTCCAGTAGTTCCCGACACGTGATACAATGCACATGCATTATTTTATCATTTTGTTGTTTTAACGACGCTGTCGATTGCCAGAATCACATCAGCGTCGTCGGTGTGCCGGAAATTCACATGCAGTCAAAGATGTCACCCAAACTCTTTAACCATCTCGATTACTTTAGTAGTCTTAAGCCTAGGTACTCTCTTGGTTACCTTGGTAACCGTTACTGGGTAATTTGTTACTTTGTATTCGTTGCTTTTGTAACCGTTAATGGCCAGTACTGTTTGTCTTTCTTCTGTAACCGTTACGTTAAGATAACTATTAATCATTCAATACGAGTAGCTATATCATTTCCTGCCCGTCCCTAATAAGAAGGTATACAAAATTTCATTGATTTATACCGAAAAGTTGATCATGTGCATCAATATTATAAAGAGAATGTGCTGACAAATGAAAACTCGATGAAAGAGTTTAAAAATTATAATGCTAAGCTAACACTGTTTCTGTTTCTAAACTGTTTAAACTGATCCTCTGCAGCTAGCTTCGTATTTGAAGATTTCCGAGGCCTCTCTTGAATGGTGTCGTCCTCTGGTGTAGGGATAATATACTACCTTCTGGTGGGGCTCTAATGACCTAGCTGTCGACGGGCCCTTAAACCCCAATCAATCAATCAATCAATCAATCAATCAATCAATACCTTCTGGTTCCCAAGGCGGCGGGTTCAAATCCGGCAGAGGGCGATGGATTCTTTTCGGGTAAAAACCTTTAGCATGGCTTCCTTCGGAAGAGAAGTAAAGCCGTTGATCCCATGTCGTAGATTTAGGCACTTAAATACGCCTGATAAAGAGACATCTGAGTAAAATTAAGCTATCACGCCCAATATAGAATAGGAAGCTGAGAAGCATAGCAGTTATAGAGCGTCCATAAATTCTCAACTTAAACAAGGACAGCGGTTTCCCAACGTTTAGACGCATTTGCCATACTTCTCTAGTAAAAACTGGATACATTAGCAACACAGCAATGTTTATTAAGAAAAGTCAAGGAAAGGGGGGAAAGAGATAAAGTTTTCACGAAAACATGTGACCACAATATTCTTAGTTCGTTTTGACTGCAGGACCCACCTCGTACAACGAAGACACGTGGCTGGTTGAAAGTTTGCTTTTATAGTTTCTTAAAAGAAGCAGCATATCGTGTGCACCCTTTTTAAATTTTGTGAGAAGCCTACTTCCTATTTCCTGTAGGCTATTTTTCTTTAATCTTTAACTGTTGAGTTTGCCTTTGAGTCGGCTTCAAATACCTTATCAATACAAGCTGTGTTTACTCACTGTACAGTTCATCTGGCCGGCTGTCCCGCAATTTTCGTGTCTGTCTACAAGGAGTTGGGACTGTTCGGAAACCTGAGCTTACCTTGCAACGTGGGCGAGCTTAATGCTCTGCTTCACAGCTCATTAGCGGAAGCCAGATAGGTAATTTGGCTAACACAGTAACGAGCATAGTCATTACAGTATATAGAAACGCTATTACTCCACCGAAACGAATCAACCTTCGCCTCGGATTACCTCCTTCCACTACGCATAGCCTGCGGGGACTCATACGTAAAAGTAAAGAAAAAAACTATGCATCTCTCTAGATGAGAAGGACCAAAAAATTTTTACCGTGAAGCAACAACTCTATTTTAGCATAGCTCCACGTAAATGTGATTAAGCGCAAGAAAGTTTCGTGGCCTGTGGCCTGCCCAGTCTCATGCTGGTATCTTCAATATTGCAACCATGATGAATGTTCTAGTTAGTTGGTGTTCAGCTCCATGGCAAAATAGTTCATGGCACGTGATTTTTATCCAAAGCAGTGATTCCCAACCGGTATGCCACGACGTTTTAGGGTGCTGCGACATCGGCCTGAATAGAGCTGGGCAACTGGTGCTCACTGAGCGCACTGATAGCTATATGTTTAGCGGGTAAAAAAAATTAAGGTCGCTCAAAGTATTCCACGGGTTGCCCAGGCCTGAGCCAGAGGAATCCACAGTAATATAGTAGGAATCTATTTAAATATATGCATTACATTACAGTGTATCAAACGACTGGTATTGACGATGAAAAAGAGGAAGGCAAATAATTATCCGAATTTCCAATTGAGAAACCTTCTATACTTCTGAGATGTCTTCATCCTACTCCTCCATGGAAGCATTTTACTCCATCGATTAATTTGGAGGTTTCTCAAATACCAAATCCCACAACAATGCCCAAATCGGTTATCCTATCAACGATCTCATTGTTCCACCTGAAGTACCACCATCACAAAGTATATGCTGATGGATCAAAACGTGACTCAAGATTAGGATGTGCCACAGTCACTAACTCACCTGCAGAAACTCACTCTTATCGCCTACCGGATTACTTCTCTATCTTTTCATGTGAAGCATGGGCCGTCCTCAAAGTAATCGAAATAAGCACTCTAAGTCACAACAATCCACTAATCGTAATCTTTTCAGGCTCTTTGTCAACTATCGCAGCTGTTGCAAATAAATTTTCTATGAATCCACTCATTCAACGAACTCAGGAACGTCTATTTTATCACTACAATACTGGTGTTCGAATCTCTTTGGCATGGATTCCGTCACATATAGGTATATCTGGAAATGAAAAAGCAGATGTGGCAGCTAAATCTTCTACACTACTACAACAAACTGAAGCTTATGTGGATGGATCACTACAGGATGAAAATCGAACCCCTCAAAGTTGCAGCTTGCTCCTAGCAAGCAAATCTAATACAGAATCGGCTTTTTCAAATACTCATTTCCGGAGAGGACAACAAGTCCTGATTACCAGATTACACATTGGTCACTTCAATCTCAGCCAGGGGTATCTGATGAGGAAAATAAATAAAGATCCATGCCCGAAATGTGGAGCTCAAGAAATATCTACAGCACATCTTATCCTTGAATGCCGCACCATAGTGAATTACAGAAGTGCTTTAAATCTCAGTAGTGATCTGTGCTCTATATTTAAAACGGCCGAAGGACGCAGAGCAATTATTAAGTTATTGAAGGTATCTCAATTGCTATCTGCTTTAATTTTGGTTTCTTTGTATATTGTTAAACCCAAGTATTGATACCAGCATAATTATATATTTAATATACATTTACTGTATTATACTACTGCCAAAGTTCAATTGTTCTGTTTATGATCTCTATTGTACTGCAGCTATGTGTATTTTGTCTACAATATAATTTGTTCTGTTACGTAGATACTACAGTGGTCGCTAGTGACCCACTACAATTGCTGGTGGTTGAAATACTAATGTCAGAAACTTTTTTGCGAACTTAAATATCATCCCAGCATTCTTTTCTCACACAGATATCTTCAGTTTTGAACTCCTATGTAGCAAAACGAATACCATGTGGTGGCACAAGAAAATGGAAATTTTAAGTACAGAACAGTTAACGTTGTTTACGAAATGAAAGACGCTTTGATTGAGTGTTTTGAGAATCTCATGAACTCCAAAATGAAAACTCAAGATCAACCCAATTAACAAGATCAGGAATTGTCGTTTTGGACTGCATTTTTGCACAGAATTATACCCCATGTTGACATCCTTTAAACCTTGAGAGTGTCATCTATGGTATCAGGAATTCAAATGAAGAAAATTGAGAACGTGATGGACATGAAAATTCAAACAAATGTCACCAGGTCGTGACAGCCAGTCAAGAATAATTGTAGCCGCTAAGGAAGTGTGTGATGTTATTTTTGCTCAAGTAAAAATACGCTTTTAATTTACAAATCATTTACGGTTATCGACTTTTATTGCTAAGCAATTTTTTTAAACAAATAAAACAACTTAAACACTGAATTATCCGTTCGTATTCGACAGAAGAATTCAGAAATGTTAACGTCCTGCTCAACTGCTGCAGTTTATAATTTCTTATAAATCACATTATCCATTTTCGGAAGTTCTAAAGCTCCTTAGTATTGCTGTTACCCTTATCTAATATCTATTACTACGAGCGAGCCAGACCGCTGTTTATATTGTTTGAACAGTAAATAACAACTATCTGCGTAGCACCATTGGCGAGGAGAGGCTGACTGCCCTTGAGATACTCGTACTTTCAATGGAAAGTAGCATGGTAACAAATATCTCGAACTCCAACGAAAAGGATCATTCAGAAATTTGCTACCAGCAAATATGTCACATGGAACTGATGCGTTCAAACCACAGCAACAATGAAATCACTGATACCACGCGATCTCACTAGGCTACGTATCTTAATAAACTACAGTAGCTATTATTGTGCAGAGAATTCACTAACCGCCAGTATCAGTATCACATGTGTCGGTTCGGTTGGCTCAGTCGGTTAGGTGCTAGCCCACTGATCACGGTCGTGGGTTCAAACCCGACCCAGACTGATGGTGCTTAAAAGCAACAGAACCATGTCTATTTACCTTTACTGCCAAGCAAAAGAACTGCGAGACGAAATTCCGTACACGCTTATATAACCCTGGCAATTGACAGCATCGTTAACAAAAAAGAATATAATTTAGTGGCATGTAAATACAAGCGCTGCGGAAGCAAGCGAGCAATTTAGCAGAAGTGCGCTTGAACTGTTTCCAATTCTATTATTTTCAGTGTGTTATTACACTGTTTTCTATGGATAAGTTCGTTGTAAAGAAAGATATGCTCCAGGACAGTAAAAATGAACTGTTAGCTTTGCTGTGTTAGTGCACATGTTTTAAGTTCCTCCATGATCATGATCTTCAAAAGCCGATAAAAGTCGGAACAAAGGAAACCAAGGAAAGAACATCAGGAGAGTTAATTAACGTTCGGATTTTCACGGAACAAGGACTCGGAAAGTCCTCGCCTGTGTGTGGTTTGTGAGAAACACCAATCAGTGCAAGATAGCTAACAAGCTGAAACTGCATCTTACTACTAAACATTCTGGTGACTCAAAGAAAAGTTTATCATGGTTTCCACGTCAAGAAGAAGGAAGTAGCTGTAAGAATGGTTAAGAGTTACCACAACTGACACTGCTCTTGAAGCCTCGAATATAAAATAGAGGAATTCATAGTGCAAAGAAAGAAACCTCACATCGTTGGAGAGGAAAACATTGTCCCACCATATAAAGTAAAAGTTGAAACAAAGTTGAAGAAATCGGAAATCAAGTTTTGAAATCTCCCCACTCTAGTAATACAATCAGCCGCAGGATAACTGAGATCTCATCCGATATAAACCAACACGTAGAGAAAATAAAATCTAAACTAATAAAACATGTGCTTTGCAAATAGATGAGAGTGCTGGTACTAGTGATAAACAAGGACCACACCTTATTCTAGAATGAAAGTATATTAGGTTGTTCGTTACAAGGCTTCGAACCTTCAAACAGCTATCGCGAAATGAGGGGATCGCAAGTTACCTGCCACGTGCGCAGAGCGTGACGTCATTGCGGGAGTACAGTGACAGCACAAAACACACTGCCTATAGTGCACAGTCTCTCTAATGTGTTCACTAGTTCCCAATAAAGTACCCGCAGCACGAAAATCGAAATATCCAGGTATATCCATATTTTACTGTAAATGGGGACAGTATTGAATATAGGTTATGCAACAACTTTATCTACAACGTACGTGCGTCGAGTGTACTAAGCCTCCACTGTGCAGTGATCATGAGACAGACTGACCCCTCCCACTTTCTATAGCCCAAACTCTGTGAACCTTCGTTCCCTGTGTGAAGGTTCGCCCCTTAGTAGTGTTGCCAACTGTAATTCAATAAAACAAGCTAAACCGGCTTGCCAAAAAGGCTAGAAAAGGCTAGATTATATTTTAATACCTATATAAACATTAGAAAACTACATTAAAAAAATACGCATGGATCACCTACCAAAAATAAACGTGGTCTTCGTCATCCCCCTCTGCCTCATTTCTACTGTTGCAGCTGGGATTTCCCTTAGGCTCTTGCATGTATGCAGCATTTGTACCAACAAGCTTCAATATTTCGTCTGGGACTTCGCATGAAAAGTCTTATGTGTTGCACTCACATGACTTTCTCTACTCTTGTACTAACTATTCTTACAAACTCTTATTCCTATATCTTCTTCGTGTTAGTTGAGATAAACATTTGTACAAATTATCTTATTGCTTATTTCCTTTGTAGGTATAAGCGGAATATTAGAATACAGTAAGACTTTGTGCGATTGTCAAATCTTTTAAAGCTTTCAAATTCCGTTCTCTTTGCAGGGTTAACATAACAAATTGAATAACGATGTTCCATTTGACAGAAATACAAATAACAAAGCATATCTCCGAAATGGTTCACTCTATAAAAAAATTATTCAGACATAAATTTTGTATTTTAGAATACAGAATACAGTTCTTCATAGTAAGATTTGGTCTATTTCTAACGGTTTACCAGTTATGCAAAAGTCATCCAGAGTAAATAGGAGTACAGAGGTTATAGCCAGAGAATTCAAAATATACATTTCATTTGTCATAAAGATATTTCAAACCTATGGCATTTTAATCAACATCGTTAGAGCTATTTTCCAGAAAATCAAAATTTTCCATGTAAAGGGTAGTTTCGGGTGGAACAATTTTCTTCAAAATCTTTGTGTCGCATCCTTGAAAGACATTAAACTTATATAGCAACTTTGGTTTTTAACCAACTTTTCGTTTTTGAGTTATGTTGTCCACAAGCTCGAGATACACACACGGACCTTTTTCTAAAAAATGCCAAAGAATCTAACAACTTGGTGAAATCCACACTCCCAGATTAAAAAAATTCGGGAATTCACCAAAAGGGTTATATCATTACGTGCAATAGCTGCAGTAGCGAGATTAAATTATGTATTATTTTAAAGGTACCGGTAGATAAGTAAAAAATGAAAAAAAGGCTAGAAAAAGCTAATGAAGCTTAGAAAAAAGGCCACGAAAGCTACTTGTAGCTTTTTGGAAAACTTATTGCTAGATAGGTTCTCAAAAAGGCCAGATCTAGCCATAAAAAGGTTAAATTGGCAACACTGCCCCTTAGTAATTACTTGCCTATATTGACGTCACGGAGGTTCAAACCTACTGTACTGTGAAAGAAAAAGGCTCAAAGCCCGCTGGAGTACGCGAGAGTGCCCAGCTCACTTATTACGCAAAAAGTATAAATGCCAACAACTTCAATATTTCAAACAAATCCTATCTGATTCAACAGATTTACATTAGCAATACTACACTAGAAATTGACAAACTAGCCGGTTGGTATACGATTTAAATAGTATAATTTTCTAAATAATTATTCCAAAATGTTGCTATGTCTTTAAAAACTTCTACAAAACAAAAATGAACCTGAACTGCGTAGGAAAACAAGCCAACGTGACGTAATACTGGACCACGCAACGTTTTGAAGTTGTTTGTCCCATCCTTCCTTCATAGAAAGTCAGAAGGAGCAAAGTTAACACGTGTGTCGTGCAGTACCTAGTCAAGGTGAGCATGTGGCAGCGAAGCTTAAATTCAAAATATAATAATCTCTTATGATACAAAAAAGCTTAAAGATAATAACCACTGATTAAATAAAACGTGAGACTGTTTCCTTACGAAAAAGAGCAGAAATGCGCCAGAAATGCATATAAATGCTAGTATATGACTACACTTTCAGGAGGGGAAGCAGTACAGGAGCATAAATTTTACTCGGTGTATACTTGATTATCTCTAGAAGCGTCGCCGCTCACATAAAAAATGCAAAGATGTAGTTATCTAACCTCATCTCGGAAGCTTAGTAAGTTACTTCTTGCCCTTAAGGGATCGCATATCTTCGTTTTTGCTGCGAAAGAGCAGAACTTAGAGTTGTGAAGCTAAGGAACAAGCCCTATTTATGTGCCATCCACCTACTGTGATGAACCTTAATACAAGCGAAACTACAGATAGGTAAATGCAAAACTTTTTCAATGATTCCACAACAAATACTAGCCTCCACGGACCTTGGATATAATATTAGAATTTATGGATTATGGATAGTTTCAGGGTTTATAGGAATTTGATCATTGTTTTTGAAAAATCCTCTGGAGAGACCGATACTAAATGGTAATGATCCTAATCAGCTGCAGGTATCTCCTCTTTAGTTTAGAAAACAAATTCCTAGGTGCTAGTATATATAGCATTGTCAGACTGTTTGTTTCTCTAAACATTTACTAGTAGATAACGAAAGCATTGCATTCCACCCGAAAAATTCGATACTGGGATTTCCAATACATATTTTAAGCTTCCCGAATAAAAAGAAAACGTTTCAGTAAAACGTCCGTAAACGCTCGTGTTTGTGTGTGTGTGTGTGTGTGTGTGTGTGTGTGTGTGTGTGTATGTGTCTGTGTCTGTGTCTGTGTCTGTGTGCGTGTATGTGTGCATCTGTATGTGCGATAGTCTTCAAAACATGTATTTCCGGTGGTCTTGGGGGGAGTGGAATGTAACATTTTATTTACTTAATTAGGTACTACTTAATAAGTACTAAAGCACGTTCTCCGGCTAACTGCATTAACTTGTCGGTCGGATTGTATTAAACACCAATCTCTATTCATTTCTTTATCTTTATGCATTTGTAGTAGCTACAGAGTAGGTACTATCATATAAATTCTTTTCATAACATTTTTTTGCAGCCCTGTTACCATTTTAAAAACAAGTTTCAAACGCTGGTCCTCTTAAAAACTGTGCATCTCTGTTTTAAAGTTTTAGTTATCCCGCCTCGGAGGCATTCCGAAAGAAAAAAGTAAAATAAAGTGGATTTCGTTCTGGTTACTATTAATTTCATTGCTGGCGGTTCTGCGAAATAATGTACGCTGGGAAGATACGGACCTATTTAACTATAAGCCTGCAATGACTGGGGTAAAGCAGCTTTCGTACAGACTAAAATTTAAATATCAGTGCTTTTTGACTCCTATCAAGATCCACCTGGAATTCAGAATATCTCGTCAAAAAAGCTTACATATGTAGAGGTGGTTGATGATATACAAATACCTGTTAGTATTTTCCTAAGGCTATCACATGTTAAATTATCACATAGGAATTATCACCTGGTCATTCTTTTGTTTTGTAGGAATTATCACCTGGTCTTCTTTTGTTTTGTACAAATTATCACTAGCTCATTATTTTGTTTAGTCAGTTTCATCCACTGTAACCCATAACAATGATTAACAATCAAAATAACACTCCATTTCAATTTAGCAACTATGTTTTTAACAATTGTTCTTTTAATAAGTACTGTTTTTCTGAAGAAAGGCTATTTGTTAAAGTTAAAAATAAAGCAAGATTTATTCGAGATTATAAACTGGTTTTCTGAAGGTCGAAGTACACGTAATTAGTGGGTTTCGTTTTCCTCAGCTGGTAACAACTGCAGTAATTGAAATGAGTATATTTTGGGTTATATTTTATAGAACTTAACATTCTCTGGTCAAACCTTTGCAAATTTGAACTCATATTGCATTAACAAAACAATCGAGATAAATGCCATTCGACGATCAGACCTTCCCAGATAAACTCTCGTTCTGCTCGAGGATTTATAGGTTAGGTCAGACGAGATACAATGCCGATTTTGAAATACATCTCTTATTAAACTCATAGTACCTTACAATCGAGACTTAAATAGCTCCACCGCAGCTTTCATTGGCTGCCAACCGTGGCTAACGAAAAAGACAGGCTACGGTGCGAATCGGACGCAGTAATGGTAGTCCGATACTGGCTAACACTGTATACCATCATGGTAAAACTCCATCTTTTTTATGGATTCAACGAGCAATTGTTGTATAGAATATGGATGTATAACGCGATTGTGGTTTTAATTCATTGGGCCATGACCGAACTAGGAGAATTACGTCACTGCAGTTTCCGCCGTAGCCTGTCATTTTCGTTCGCCACGTGGTTTATGTCATCAACGCGGAAAGCCAAAAGGCAACGCACAGCCAAACACAAACATGTAGTAGATGACATCACAGTTCCAAACTCACGTGGTTTTGTTTACACCTACTCATATATCGTGACCAACTTTTTTTTTTATTGGTAGAAGAAAGCGAACAGCAAACAGGCTCAATCCGGTGGAAGGCGCCGCGAGGCGAATGACTAGGTGAGTCAGTCACTACATGACCATCGTGATGCATACTGAACTGAAACCATGCCAAAACTCAGCGCTTGCGTAGGTCATGGGTTGTTATGACGTAAGGTAACGTATATGCCGCAACGGCTGACCCCTCCCCAAACCTTCAGCAACACATGGTTATGTGAGTGGCAAAGTTCCACTTGTATCTTCTAGCTTCAGCTATGGAATCTTTTAGCCGCCGCACTGCATTTATTTTGTGCAGATGTTAACTACAACTACTATCATTAACGGCATATTCTCTAGTCTCTGTACGGGCCAGCTCATATCTGCATACAATTGTCTGCAAAGAAAAATACATGCAAACAGTTTTTATAAATTCGTGTTGCAAACTTTGTTTGTGAATAATATGTTTATGTTAGCAAACTTATTTTTATTCCATCCGAGATGGAAAACAAGTGCAATAACAATTATAAATACATTATCATTCCACCATATCACCAACAGTACTGCAGTTCATTTAAGCTGCGTGTGGATAAAATCCGGAAACCATTCGATATTTTGAAAAATAAGGGCCGTAGCAACACTTCACTGATCGAGGGCATACATTCCGCTGCATGTTTTGGGGACGTGAAGAATGACGATTACAGGTGTAGAGCTGAGAAAATAAGGAAAATCGAAAACCTATGGGGAAAGAAAGAAAGAAAAATCTATGAAGTTAGCATAATAGACCAGAAGATAAGTCAAGCATTAGGAAATTGATTTCGACGTGAACATATTAAATTAATGGATCTCAACGCAATGGTTTTTCAAACCATGACACTGGCCTGGGTACAAAAAGCTGTTGTTATTCCAATGTATAGTTCTCAACTTTTTCAATCTTTCATTAAACATAATTAATTTTACCTGAACTATTTCATTCTAGTGCACATACATTTTAAAGCCGTAATTCCTGATGCTCTCCTGATAACTACAAGCTAATAAATTACAATCCGTGGTCCCAGAAACATTTTGAATAGTGGAAATCTGAAACAAATGGGTTTAAAATTGAGTTTGAAGTTCAACGCAGTACTTAACCTATGGGTATAGTAGAAGAGCAATTAAACAACCCTTTGTGGTTTAAAATTGTTGATGTTAAAAAGAACAATTGCGTAGCATGAAAGAAGTTATAAATACCAAAACTGGATAAAATACAAGTGCGAAAGCTTTTACATCTGTTTACCAAATTTCACAAACAACATATCATTTTTCAATTTTTAAAATGTTGCACATATCACAACTTGTTGCTGACTTATTTTAAGCTTTCAACAGAGATTCAGAACTGATCATCTACAAAACTCATACGCCAGCTTTATGACAGTGGTAAATTACTTTATTTTTATTAAATATCTTTTTACTTTAGTACCCTTAAAACTGAACGAAAATGGTAATGGAAGGATCTCTAATAATTTCGTAGGATTCTAATTTTAATTGTGTATTTAAAAGCTACACTAAAATATTGAACAAAACAGGCAGCGACTTACTCCGACTAAACTTTTAACGACCAATTTATATCAGTAATTGTTAAGATAAATCCTCAGTTGTTCTATTAGCACTCCCCCCGGTTTATTGCTTGACCGTATAGAATAAAACATGGCGGATGTGCAACTTGATTCAGCCAGACTTACTAAGTTGTAATCATTTCATTTCTAGTGAGCACAAGGTAAAAGAACTCCGGGATGTTAAATTTATGTATTTTAATCAAATAATAAATGGCGTACAAACTGAAATGCACTAAATCGCAACAAAGGGAATGGTAATATTACTTGCAAACAATGTATAACCCACTATCGTTAATTTCCGATTTCATTAAATAATAAAATATTTAACAGGAACACCCCGGAGTTCCTCTATGGATATCTGGCCTTTTCAACGCGGGTGTTTGCAGGATTTATACTGTCCCTGAAGTGAATATTAATGTTTTTACGTCTATTTTCAAAATGTGCACAAGTTAGTTTGAGTGTCGTTCTCATTTCGGAACACCTCATGTCTGTATAATGCTATTTGCAAAGGTATTTATTTAGTTGACCTACCACTTTAAATGTAATAATAACTTACTTTTACATATGCGCTTATAAAACACTCAAAGTACAGTAGACGCAAATGAAACGAAACAGCTGCAAGTCCATTACCATGCCCAAGATGATAAAAAAAGCCCTTATAATGGTAGTGTCTTATCAAAAATTCTTACATATCCGTAATGTTATTGTAGAAGACCATACACATCCAGAAATAACTCAATCGAAAGGGTAAAGGTGTCTTAAAATACAGATACAACTTGCGTAACACCATGCTTATACTGTATGAAAATTCCGGAAGCAAGCCTATACTTTCCCAAGCAAACAGGATCTTTGCTTACATAACAAATATTTTTCTTCAAATCTGATTGTTTCTGCGTGTTATAGACGGACCTCTTCTTTCAGAGAGCTTTTACGGCCAGTAATATTTTCAGATATACAGCGTTTGGCATAAAGCCGTTCCAGAAGGTAGTTTTTACAGTACGCCACCACCATCTTTGTTGAAAGAGACTATATCGAATGCTGCTTCTGCGCACATTTCAACAAGCAGAAAGATCTAAACGGAAAAGCTAGTCACAGCCAAGGTCCAGGCTACTGAATTTTCCTCCAGATTTTTAAATGCTGTAATTGAGAGTATGAATTGGATATTCAAACAGTCTTTGAACTTGAACCGTTAGGGAAAGATCACTGCCCAAACCGATGTGAAAGTCAGTGATGCCAATATGAGTACCTACTTCAAAGTATGTTTCGATAAAGCATCCACAAATTAATAATGGAAACTTGCAGAATTCTATGTCAATAGTATAGGCTGTAATTTGTCAGAAGGTTCATTATAGTTAATCTACAAAAGTTCCAAATTGCGCTGCCTTCTGATGGGCACGAATTAATCGGGAGCTACGCTAAACGAACACTTCAAAAGGTCTCAGTTGCGTCCAATGTAAATTAAATTTGCGGTTCACATGGAGTGAGATGGGGCAGGGATTTCCTCTCTTTCTGCACCGGGTTCAAACGTTAAATGCATTTATTCCTCCATCATAAGGGAGATCTTCAGCTCCCATCAAAAATTTTTATTTTGCTTCAAATAGAATAACAGTTTCACAAGGCCCACGATATAAAATAGAAAAAAATTCTTGAGCGGAGTGCACAAACGACGTTAATCCTTCCATGTAGCTCGGAAGTAAACTCCTTTTATTAATATTTGGCGGACAATTTAAATTATTACTATGCAAGGCTTCCCTACAAAACTAAAATGTTAGATTTCCTTCACAAAGCTCAATTTTTTTTTGTTGGGAGACAAAAACTGTTGATTCAGGTAATCAGAGATGCTCACCTCATTTTATACCAAGCGGAAAGCGTACAGATGTCATTCTCCTAGGAGGCAAAGCTATGTATAAAAAGGAATGAAAAAGAGCTACTTATTTTAAGTTAACACAAAATACACTAAAAATGACAACACAGATGTCATGTACCAACGTTCAAATGGCTGTACAAATGATTTTAAAAATATTCTCTTTAAATTAACACCAATAAGTGGCGGAATTGTAAACCAAGAATTGTGAATAATGCAAAAGTTACAAGTAGTATAATGGATAGCGGTTAGATCGATCATTGAATACATTCTTAAGCAGAAATGACAAGATACTGAAGACGAGCGACCACGTGAGTGAGACTAGAGTCCAAAACTAAAGCTTTTGGAAGGGGCCAGATAAAGTTATGTGGGTTGAAAACCAAATGTAACCTAGATTCTGTTGAAAAGTGAGCGTAATCTAAATTCTATCTCTAAGTGGCAAGGCTTTATAAAAACATGTTAACGATTTTCCCTTCAGTGTCCTAATTAGTGCTCCTGTTTACCTGTTAAATTTACGCCAATTTTAAGCTAATAATGAGGAAAATTCAACTCGCTATTAAAACAAACACACGCGCGCGCGCGCGTATGACCATTTACCTATTTCACATGACCTTCCAGCTCATTCTAGGCTATTTCTAAATGTACACAGCCGATAAATATATGTAATAGTCCTGCACATGACAATACTTGTTTTTTCTTTTCAAACTAAAAATAGTGGAAATCCTTTTACGTCATTGTTGTGGACAAGAGCTGTAATCTCCAATATTACTCTCCGTTGAAATAAAAACCTGGTTCTAAATATAAAGATTAAATACAGATGAAATTGAAACTGAGAGCCTTATTAGAACAACAAGCCGCAGCTTCTTTGGCCTGATTAATTTTTAATTTTGGATGACTTTATTTGCATTAATTGGTTTTAAACTCTGAGCAGGCACGGCGATTAGATTAATCACCAGTGCACTTTAAATAGTCATGGCTCTCATTGTAGCGTATTATAGGTCTCATTTACGGCTGAATAGTAAGCACGTTGCGCAGTTCAGAATATTGATTTTCGCCAAAGTTTATATCAAGTATCTAATGTCAAAACAATCTTAAGTCCTACGTTCAACAATTAAAGCTTTTAGGTAATAAAATTAAGTAAATATAACAATTATTTTGTATATTAACATACAAAATGGGTATTTCGTTATGAATTGAGAATGATAGAAATGCTGAAATGACGAAAAACTTCTTAAGAAGTTATCTAAACTAAACTAAACACCTAGCGCTACAGCCCAGGAAGGGCCTTGGCTTGCCGCCCAGCCGCTGCGTGAGCCACCTCTGCCCACTACAGGCGTCATTGTTGGGATGCAATACTGGAGGGTGGGAAGTGGTCAGCGCCCCGAGCCCTCCCGGCCAGTCATGCAGCCTTCGCAACCTAGGACTGCTACTTCTCCATCAAGTAGCCCCCCGGGACCTAACGAGACTGAGTGCACCCCGTGCCAGACCTCCCAGCGGGGGAAAATACCCATGCTGGTACCGGGATCGATCCCGGGTCCTCTGCGCCAGAGACAAGCTAAGAAGTTATCAAAATAATTTATTTTAACAAAACTTCCAACTGTGGACAATTAACTATTTGCACAAGCGATTTAATCAGGTTTTACTTTTATCCTTTGGTGTAACACCGTTATTCTCCAATATGCGTTATTAAGTAAAAATCGGCGAATAAACCACAGACCAAGTTAGTACCTTACCTGTGGATATTCTTATCATTCAAACTAATGCACGTAATGAATCAAGCTGGACGGATAAACTTGAGAGAAACAAAGCAAGAAATAGGAAACGAATCTGGACAAATCATTTCTAAGAATGTTTCGGAATAAGGAAGATTAAGAAATATAAGACCTCAAAGATAAAAGATTGATATATAATATAATTCGTATTTCCTGTCTTTCTGAAACAAAAAAGGAAAAGGTATGGGGATTGTATACTCTTATATCGCGGAGTTCATAGACAAACAAGAGCAAAGGAAGGCGTTGACACACTGATTCATAAAAAGTTTGAGAGCAATATTATGCATTACAAATCTGTTTCCCAAAGAATTAATAGTGTTGAGTATAAGAATTAGATATTATTGCTCTCTATCTTGAGTAGAGAGGACTACCAATAACCGATAAACATTTGATGAACAATTTCAAAAAGTTTTGGATTAATCCCAGCTAATGAAGATTCATTTCTGGTAACTTAAATGTCAGGATTGCGACTGATATTATTCCTGCTGTAAAGCAGCAATTTAATGAACCACAGCTGGAAAACACTAGATCAGTTTTATGTAACAAATAACCTATGAATTAACAGTGTTTTCCTTGATAATAAACTACTATATAAATACACCCGACAAAACAATAGCGACAAGAGTCTGTAGTTGATTATTAAAACCATGATTTTTAGTACCCCATCGTGCTTAGGAGTGTGGGTTATACGGTGAGTGTGTTCGCCCAGACCGAGAGGCAAGCCATCAGCATTGAACGAAACAGTCCCATGCACACGGTAAGGTAACTAAGAATTGTGACTTTATTGATTATATCGATACAAATATGTGACCATCAAGTAGTTTTGGGTAAGAATGGATTTCAAAGGCAGAGAATAAAGAAAATAACCTCATCTATGAGGAAAAGTTAAATAAAGCACTACTAGAAGGGAAAGCATTAATTGTTATATGCTACAAAAATAATTCAACACCTCACCAAAACCGGTAAAGATAGCACTGATGATGGAGTAAGGGAAAATATGAATTCCTAGTATCTTAAAAGGCCATTGTAAAAGCGCTAGAAAGGAAAGTAAACATGTTTAAAATGACAGAATATGAAACTAAAACATTGGCTAAACAAAACCGGCAGCATATCAAATACAAATCAACTAAAACGGATGAATATATTACATATAAAAGAGTTAGGAATGAAATCAAATCAAAAATGAAAATTAAAGATTATTGGTAAGACTACACAAACGAAAACCAGATTTGGAGGACAATTAGAATTCAAAAGAAGCTAAGGAATTCATTAGTAACACACACTTTGAGAAATATGTATACATGGATTAAATATTCCCCAAACTTATATAATGGACAACAAAATCAAAATACCATAAAACTAAGATCCGCTCAAATAAATCTTGATGTAGAAGAGAAATACATTGATATTTCAAATTAGATTATTAACTATGGAAGAGGAAAACGTAAATTTTAGATGGGATCAATCTATCAGATAGTTGTTTTAAGGTGACAACGACATTTTATTCATGAGAAACAGACAGAATTTGACTTGGTAGATCCTGCACTAATGCAATATTTCAGAAAAAAATTTGATGAGCTGCACTCACATGACTTTCTCTACTCTTGTACTAACCATTCTTACAAATTTTTATTACTATATCTTCTTTGTGTTAGTTGAGATAAACATTTGTACAAATTATCTTATTGTTTATTTCCTTGTAGGAGTAAGAGGAATATTAGAATACAGTAGGCTTTGGACGATAGTCAAATATTTTAAAGCTTTGAGATCCCGTTCTCTTTGCACACTTAACATATAAAAAAATCTGCTGTGTTGCACTCACATGACTTTCTCTACTCTTGTACTAACCATTCTTACAAATTCTCATTCCTATATCTTCGTGTTAGTTGAGATAAGCATTCGTACAATTACCTTATTGGTTATTTCCTTGTAGGTGGAAGGGGAATATTAGAATACAGTAGGCTTTGTGCAATGGTGAAATCTTTTAAAGCTTTGAGATCCCGTTCTCTTTGCACGCTTAACATATAAAAAAATGAACAACGATGTTCCATTTCACGAAAGTTTTAACTTTTCCGAAACTCAAACACATAACAAGAATATCTCCGAAATGGTTCACCCTACAAGAAAATTGATTTAGACATAAATTGCGGGAATTTAGCAAGATCTACATTTTTGTATAGTATGATTTGGTCTATGCAAAAGTCGTCCAGAGTACAGGGGCTATAGGCAGAAAATTCAAGATACACATTTAATTATTCATAAAAATATCTCAAACATATGACATTTTAATCAAAATCGTTACAGCCATTTTAAGACAATAAAAATTTTCCATGTAAAGAGGGGGCTATTTTCTTCAAAATCTTCGTGTCGCATATTTGAAAGACATTAAACTTAAATACCAAATTTGGTTCTTAACCAACTTTTCGTTTTTGAGTTATGCTGTCCACACAGAGACTGACACGCACGCACGCGCGCACACACACACACACACACACACACGCACGCGCGCGCGGACCTTTTTCTAAATATGCTTTTTTTTTTTTTTTTTTTTTTTTTTATTCAGGGGTTTTCAAAGCATATTTCCGGTGAAATCTGGAAATCGAATTTTTGGGTGGAATACAATACTTTCCCTACTTACCAGTAGAGGAAGATATTTGTAACCCTGCATACGTGTTTCGTGGATCTTAAAAGGCATTTTGTTGGAGTTGCATATGCTTTTAAAATGCTTATCAAACTAACAAAAAACATTTTAATACTTTTATCCAAATAAAAATCCAAGTACAATTAACTAAGCAAAATCTGATAAGAAGAGGCATAAAACCACTTCTAATTACTATCGTGGTGTATGCAATTATTATTAAGGAAATAAAATATGAACTTAGATGCAATATGGGAGACGGAAAATCAGCATGGTCTGTTAAGCAGATGTATTGTTTTTGCGGCAGGCATCGAGGCACATATGTACATGCCTGTAATGTTAATTCTGCATTAGTACAGAATATCGGCATTTTAGCATGAAGATCTTGATTAATAAAATACAATCACTAACAAGCTATTAGTGAAGAACCCTGCAAAGCAAATTAGAAATTGAAAACAAATGTATAAAACAACTTATGCACTTTAACTACCTGCGTATTAAGATTACAAGCGAAAAAAAAAAGATGCAATTCAAGACATTAGCCACCAAAGTTAAAAGCAGAAAAAATAATTAGTTGTATTAATATTTTTGTGGATAAATAAATACACGAGAGAGAGAAACAAAAGGTAAAATTTATAAAGCGGTTGTACGACGATAATGACTTCTGACTTGGAAATAAGGGCAGAGATCAGACGAACACGACGAATTGAACCAAAAGTAGAGTGCTGATAAAAATAGATGGAAAGACACAGTATGATCATGTAAGAAATGAGGATACTAGGATGCAAGATTCAGTCTGTGACAAAACGGATTGTAAGAAGGAAGGAAAATTGAATGAATCTGTACCCATGATGTTTATGGAAGAAATTATAGAAACAGCAAGGGAGTCCAGGAGGGGAAAGAAATCCAGGACAACCAAAAAGATGCAAAGAGGACTTGATTCACCTATAAAACAGGTGTCTGCGCCTAACCTAAGGAAAAGGAGGAACCGTAGTAGAAGACATGGATTCACAGTTCATGTCAATCTCTGAAGCAATGAGACACACTACGCTGTAAAGTAAGAACAGTAAAGTATGGCTAAGGCTGATGCAGGGACATCACTCACACTACGCTCCAAATGTTAGCAAATACCAGAAGAAAACTGTTCCCTAAGTTTTGGGTAGTTGAGCTGGAAAGAGATTTGAGGAACATAGCATGGCTCAGTACGGTAAAGAGGTGAAATAAACCATAAAAATGTTATGGAAAGGTGTAAAAAGAAGATTAATATGCATCAGCCGACAGGAAATGGAAGCTGACTGTGAAATTAAGGTTCCTCTATCTAAACCTAGTAAATTAAATAAAACTGATTGGGTTAAAGAGGCGTGTATTCTTAGGAAGAAAGAAAATATCAAGAATGATGTGGTTTAAACTAGGAGGCTGGACGGCATAGAAAATGACCTAGCAGGAAAATCTGCCCATTCTCAGATGTGCATAAAGACTGAGTGCACAGTGGAAGAACCACAAAAAATGAAATTTACACAAAAATGCTTAAATCCAGTTAAAACAAAATTGGTATGTTAGTATAGCATACTGGCTGTCTAGAGGAGCTGGCAAAACATGGGCAAATTCCTGGCTGAAGTACCTGAAGGCATCTCAAATTTATAGTCAGAGGCAATTTATCTCTATTCGTTTTCTTTATTTTTGTCACATTTGTCTATATCTTAAACTGTGCATATAACAATCCATGCGGAGTGTCCTTAATAACGTGCCACCAATAGGTAGAACATATGCACTTACGTTCTATACCCTGAATTAAGCTGGGCCTCACTTGTGAAATGAATTACGATGGACTTTAGCGAACCCTTGACACGGTAGCGGCATGTACATAGGAAAATAAATATGGTGACATGCATGCAATAAAGGTCGTTGCCATTAGTGTGAGAGAGCCATAAATCACAGCTGAACAAAACATCAGCGTGCACTTTCGAAAGTTAGCTGTAGCGCTCCCGTTTCCTTATCCCCAAGCTTCCACCAGCTACGAGCAAGACTTAACACACAAACAAGAATCGGCAGAGGGAATACGTGACTGAAATATTAAAAGTATAAAGATGGGTTTCAAACAATACTCAATTTTGTGGTACTCGGGTATCATAGAAGTGGAACAGAGCATGGAACAGAGGTAGAAAATAAATAATATAAGCCCTATTTTGGAACGTTTCCGAGGATGGGAGCGTTCCAAAACAATTTACACTATAAATTTGTGATCATTGGCGTAAATAGTTCAAGCAATGGGACTAAAAGAATTTACTTTATGATAATCCACAGGTTAATCATGACAAGGGTTGTACAATAAAGCAAGTTTGAGCCGGAGTGCTATACCAACATTTGATCTTGCTTCATGAGGACTCACCTGTTGATCAGTCTTTCTCGAGGAGGTGGAGAGGTTAAACGATTGTTTTTGGTTTTGCTATTTCTCGCTCTGCTGTTAATCTATTTTTCTGGGCCTAGAGTAGCTATGTATAACGCCATTAGTTTAGTTATAACACTAGGTTTTAGAAACATTAAGCTGAAAAATGTAATATAAGCTTCCAAAGTAAATGTCGCTGCAAAAAGCAGATTGCCTTACTAATTAAATACAGGTGTGGTATAAGGTAAGTTACTCTCAATCTTCAAATGAGGGCTGATAGATTATAAAGGACAACTGCTGGAGTGGTTGACCACCATGTTGACTATCATCTTCTTTTTCTTCTTCTGTATTGAATAATACCACATTCATTTCCCTTTTTATTCCTCGGATGAGTTATAGCTGTCAATCCATCTCCTAGTGGGTCTTCCTCTTGCACTTTCCCCATCTAAAGGTCTGGCTTCTTTGGCTCTTTTTATTAGACGGTTGCTTCCCATCCTATTGGTGTATTCTTTCCAGTATTTTCTAGCTCATTAATAAATTTTGTTATATTTTGAAGTTGGCAATTTTCTCCGATTTCTGTATTGTGTATTTTATCTAGTAAGCTTTTTCCTTCAATTGTTCTTAATATTTTCAATTCACACGTACTTAATATTTGTTTAGTTTTGACTGTATCTGCTCTGATGTTGACTAGAATTTATAATTTAACTAGCTTCTTATCATCAGAAATAATTACTATGTTACTAACAGAGAAATTAAAATAATTTTCCAATTAAGATGTGTTAATCGGAAAAAAAACTGCTATTTATTCGAGTGATTTAATTCGATGATGAAAATTAATTAACTACTCACATTCGAAAAGCTTTAAACCAAATGCTGAAGTATGAAAAATAAAGTGAAATCAAACAACCAGGTGAATTACTTTCAGCCTATATCGAAGCCACATGAACAGACTACCAAGTTCACAATGATTGGAAATTTAGAAACTAGTCTTTGCCACAATTGACCTATGAGCGTTATCCTAGATCAGGGGAAGACAGGTATCGCTGCTGTGACGTCAGCTCACTCAGCTCACTTGCTCGCAACGACGGCCAGTTGAACGTGTGACGTCACAGCGGGCAAGAGGAAAGGCGTGCGGGACATCGTAATTTTAATGCTGACTGTTTCAATTACGGAATAGTCACAGATTATAAATAATTACATTTCGGCTTTATGCCATATATATAAATTCTAGTTTATGTGAACAGTCATGTTATAGCGCAAATAGAACAGAAATTATAACTATTTTGCCTGAGCTAGAGGAGAGCTATACAGAACAATTAGGTGGACATTTTCCGACATTTGCCGTTTCGCTTTTCTTTAACTAGTTTGTCAATGTTAGGGCGTAATGTACAGCACATTTGTAACCGAAGACTGCATGTTAGATTGTGATCTGACAATATGCTTCGGGATTTTGACTTAGAAAGTTTCATAACAGAAAGGAATTGTTCGCACACATACGTGGAACCAAACATACATAATATCCGTGCAACAAGGGCATATAACCTCAGAAATCTGGTTTGAGGAACATTCTTATAAATATCAGCCAAGTCTTCCTTGTGTTTATATTTGTCCTTCAGCAAATCGTCGCACTGTAAATTTATCAATTAAATTTGCTACCTGCTAGAAACATTGTTAACATCCAGTGAATAAGGTCGCAAAGATCTGAAACGCAGTTGATAATGTTTCTACATCTTGAAGCCTGGTCTCAAACTGGTGTGAAACACGGGGAACTGAACACAAACACAAAACCACTACACACAACACTACACAACGTCAACAAAGACACAAAATAAAAACAAAATTCGCACTAATGCCATTAAGATCCCTCACACAACAAATAAACACCCTCAGACTAGTCTGAAGAGGGTTCTCCCTGAACAGCCCGGGCATGTTATAAACATGCCCAAATAACATTTTTCATATTCATAGTTTCGTGCAAGTAGCGCCGCTGATCTAGGCTGCATAGCAATACAACGCTCTCGCCTGACGTCACACGAACATACAAGCTGGCTCTTCGTTTAAATACGTCACACGACTCGAAGTTGTCTTCCCCTGTCCTAGATTGTTGCTTCACATCACGTGGGGAAGAGCGCACGCAAATTAAATTTGGTCTTTAAGTTCTGACAAACCGTCGCCAGTGTGTGAGCTAGAATGGAACAAAATTATCTTTGTTACAGATCTTGGTTCACCTGCTTAAAGGAAAAGCCAGGCATATTGGCCAGTCCCTTTTGTTTTACCTGGCCAAGCTTCCCTTCCCGCCCCCCTTCTTTCTTTTTTTCTTTTGCCCCCTTTCTTTCTTTTCATCTTCGAGTAACGAGTTGTTGCAGTGTGTGCTTCTGTATTAACAAATCACGCATACTCCTTTAGATTCGTGGGAACACTGAAGTATATAACTGCTAATTATTTAAATTTGAATAAATAAATTCGTTCACCTACTGAAGCCGAAACATCAACAAGGGTCTTTCCTTAATGATGTAGAGGAAATAAGTTCTGAAAAGGATTTGCCCCTTTATTTTGCTTAATGTAGAGAACACAACCTCGTTTTTTCTTTGTTTTCCTCGATAAAGGATGTTAAGAGAGGCAACCTCCGGCTGGGTTTTCTCATTTGCTCATTTGCTTTTTAAGACATCGTCTTCACAGAGCCCAAGGGGATAGTGGCGTGCTAAATGAAGTGTTATAGGAAAGAGCCGAGGCGTGCACTACACGTCACACTCGTGCAGATCGATGATAGGCCCTTTCCGCACTGCTATAAATAGACTCCTCTGGGCTGCTGCTGTTTCTGCTACAGGTCCACCGTCCCTTATTGTTATGCCTCACAGTTTACCGATCGGTATTTGACCCTTCGGGATTAATTACGGCAAACAATTTTGTTGGTAGATGCGACAATAATCTGAGAGAACACCCAAATATTTGCAGTTATATCCGAGAGCCGCATTCCCTAAATATTTATTATAAATATACAGAAGTAATCGTTAACTGCGGTATTCATATCTGTATTTCGCAAACCGCAGAACTAACATTTGATGTAACATTCCACCTCTTTTGCTTTTATTAAAGCTTCACGTGTGTGTAGGGCAGCATGCTTAAAATTGGGGCTGAATCACAATCCACATGTAATATAGATAATAAATGGTAATTTGAAATGCATTATTGCTTATGCTACAATAATATTAAAGTTTTTTTATTTAATTTGCCAGTATGACATACCTTTAATTTTCACTACATGAAATTATTTGTATTCTCTTTTGTTGTTCGCCCATGAACTACAGGGTTCCGCAGTTGGTTCTGACGAATTTTGGACAGCTGTGAAACGAAATAAAGATAGCAATATTGAAATATCCTCTAGGCAGTATGAGCTTCCAACCATGCAGTTTTGGTAATCACGGATGTCTGACTGTGAATGTGCACGTATTTTATGGTAACAGGATAAATTGAAATGCAGCCCATCATGAATTAATGTTCAGACACGATTCTTTTGGGAAATACAAGTCCTCTGTTTAATAAGATATTTAATGCCACGTGTAATTTAAAACTTCAGTCCACGATATAGGCTACACAACGGAGGGGACACCGCGCGCATTGCGATCTAAGGGAGACTTTGAAGGCGAGAGATCCACCAGAGAGCCGAAACTCTCCCACCTAAAACCAGGGAAGGCGGTAGCCGAGTATCACTCCTTCCGTGGGCAATAACTTGTTTCCTAAAAAGCCCCCTGCTGCTACAAAGGGGGCGGAAGTAGATACACCACTTACGCGCATCAACCCATCCAGGAAGACTACCGATAACCTCGGTCGGGTCGCCGGACGTCTAGCTTACCAACTACTAGCTGAGCAGGTTAGGGCCCGAGAACGTTGAGGCGTATCACAACCCCACCTTGACAAAGCAAGACGTACACAATCTCCCATGGGTATCGAAAACCACTGCCCCACCGAGACCAACCCAATTCGAATGGCCGAACACCAACCCGGTTACTCCTAATAACGTCAGAAGTACCACAAGTGATAGGGGTACGCAGCGCTCGCACAACAGCAGCTGAAGAACACAAAACACCAACCCATCGCCAGAGAGAGCGATGAACGACTCAACAAAGCGGTCCTCCAGTGTCCGACAAGTTGGAAAATGGCACATTCGTTAAGTTGAATGGCGAAAGGTATCAGCAAATGTTACAGGCATTAAATAGGGACGGCATTTCACTTTAAACATCACGGGGCTACAGTCCATGCTGCCAAAGACACACACACACACACACACACACACACACGCACACACGCGCACACACACACGCACGCACGCGCGCACACACACACACTCATATATATTATATATATATATATATATATATATATATATATATATATATATATATATATATATATATATATATATATATATATATGCGGTTGTTGCTATTCTCTTTTCAAGCCACTTTTTTTTCCGGATATTAACCTGATCCATAGATTTAACAACTGCTCATGCCTCAAAGCAATGGTATTTCAGACAAGACAACACTGTATTCAGGATGTAAAAATGGAGGATACCACTGAAGTCCTTGAAATCAACTAAACTTTAGGTTTATTGCAAGTGTCATCGATTTTCGCGAAAGGTAACAACAAAGCATAATATACCGAGAGGATAACTTTAAAAGTGTAATTTCTGAAACCTATATTATAATAAATTGCGCAGTTCAAGGCATATAAGACTATTTCATTTCTTCAGTTCCCATGCAGTTTTAAAAACTTTATGTAGCTATTGTATTCACATGACTATCTCAACTCACCCTTACAAATAATTCTTACAAACACGTAGGTATTCTTTTATCTACTTCATGTTAATCCAGATATTTGCAGAAAACGTTTCATTGCGTATTTCCTTGTACATACAAGAGAATTAGGAGTGCAGAGTAGGCCTTAAGCGATAGTCAAATCTTTAAGAGCGCGTCTAATGGCTTTGAAATTGCGTTCTGTTTGTATGGCCGAGAGAGAGAGAGAGAGAGAGAGAGAGAGAGAGAGAGAGAGAGATAATCTTCCATTTCACAAAAGTACAAGTATTTAAAAATGTAGTCAATAACTAGGAATACCTCGGTAATTATTAACTTTAAAAGAGGTATTTGACATAAACAGTGTGCTTTAAAGAGATCTACATTTTTTGTGTAGTAAGATTTTGTGTATCTCCTACGGTTTACCAATTATACAAAAGTGTTGTTGTTGTTGTTTTCTAGTGCCTTGCATCTGGCAATGAAGCCATTAGCATTCGTGCTTTCCAATACTTTTGAACTGTAGTTTCTTCTGATCTTAATGCTTCACAGGTCTTCAAGTGTTCTTCATTCATTAGTAAGGGGTGGTGATGCGCCTCCTATAGCCTCTCCTACCCAATTCCCATCCTCATCCTGCCCGTGGTGCACCCTGCTTTTAACAGATGAGGCTCTGGGGACCGAATCACAGCGGTATAACTGTTTCATCTAAAATGGAGGAAATGTCATTTACATATGTGCTGCCCTATCACAGCACAACAGCGTCCCTCAGAGGCACATGAGGGGAAGGTCGGTGGATCTAAATATCATCTATTTAGTCCTCCCGGCTAGGTCCGATGGACCCGTTGACCAACGATAGGTGTGGTCCCCCTTGCAAAATGGGGGTTTAAGTCGGGTGATGTAACTGCCACATTGTAAAACTGGTGCCCGTTAAGAAAACAGTTACATGAAAGCCACATACATGAATATGAGTCCTAAAGATAAACATTCCGGAGTTAAAACTGTCCCCCAATCGGATCTCCGGGTGGGGACATCTTTAGGCAAATTTCATCATTATACAAAAGTAATGCAGAATAAAGAGGACTTCAAATGCTATTTCCAGAAAATTCAACCTATATATATTTCATTTGACTTTTCTGAGTTATGCTGTTCACACACGCGAACAAAGGCACATACACTCACCCGCCCCCCCCTCCCCCCACACAAAGGCTTTTAAAAATGCTTTGAGATTCAGGAGACCTCGAAATATATAAATTTCGATGAAACCTCGACATCGAATTTATGGGTGCAATACAATACTTCCACTTCTTTAACAGAAAGTAACAACATGTCTGCCCAAAATTATTTTGGGGGATAAATCAGAATAACAGATAGGTATGCAAAATTTGAGCGGTAATTGTTTTCATAACTGAAAGACATGGGTATGAAACAAACACATTGAAATGCAGCAAGCAAGCAATGCTGTAGCAAGGAGAGTTATAAGATACTATTTCAAATCTAAATTTTAGGCCTGCAAATAAATTAACGAATTTATTATTTTCACCAGAGCATGAGAGAGAGAATTTAAATCCATAGAGAACTCTTTTCTCTTATCTACCCTCTTTCTTTATAATCTTACTCTGCTCGCAAAATGAACGAAGTAAAGGAAACTAATGATAATTATTAATTCGGGATTATAACACAAGAATTAACGTGGATTGCCTTCAAAGCCAAAGTAATTACTTACAGATCTTTATGTGCATTTATATGCCTTTGTTCAATAAATAATAAAATACAAACAACAAATAAAAATATTCGTATTTATTTGAGATTGTATCGATCGAAAAATCCTGGTATCCCTTGTCCATAAAAATTAATAAGCACTGTTATTTAGAGGAAGTTTTACATTGTAATTTTGTTTGGGTGAGGCGGTAATATCTGGAAAATGTTTGCTTTGCGTACTTAAGCAAATCTCACTTAAACATTAAATCTATTTTCAAATTGCATTTCAGTAACAATCTTCATAAGTAAATTAATGTGTTGCAATCCAGGTCACCTAAGAAGTTCATATCATATAGGATGGACAGACATGTTATACTTCCTTTTCACCTTGATTTTTCGTTTAAGAAACTTTGTGTCTATTATGCTTTACGTTAGGTTGTTCACAGAAGGCAGCAGAAGAGACATACACATACGTATATATTTGTTCCCCAGAAATAATAATTCAATCAAGAAGCCTCAACCTAATGTTATCGATACTCAATTTTTGGATGGAATACATAACTCTTCTACACAAGAAAGGCTATGGAAAAATAAAGAGAAGTTCTTTCAAGCACGTATTTGTAATCAAAGTGGATGTACAACAGCAGAAAAAGTGCAGATGCAGATAAATAAAAAACTTAAGCGTTTTTGTTATCTTTTTATAGCGAATGTAAGCTTTAAAGGCTTCAACAGCTAAACTGCAAAGATATATCTTTTAAACAGCGAACCAAACTGGTACAATGTGTATCTACTTTAAGAATTCTGGACATTAGAGAATATTGCGCAGTATTTTGGAAACCCAAAATGGGAGATGCTTCCATCCCAAAAGAAAACATATTTCCTGTCTTCGCGTAGCAACGAATCAATATAATCAGATTCAACATGGGACTTCTTCCCTGAACTTTTGCGGTGAATTGTAAAATTTTACTTCTTTCCCTCTGGGCCTTTGCTATAAATGGACGGAAAAAAGTAAGCTTCTTACAGCACAAACCCTCCGGCCCTTATCCCATGGGTATACCCAGTTTTGAAGAATGACTTGTGGCCAAGTGTCCAAAGCTGGAACGAGGTCACAGAAGGGAGTGTTCACATTAAATGCAGTGAAGCAGAGTAAACTTTTAAGAGGAGCTACTGACACCAAGTGAATACGCAAAAGATTTACTTCTTTATCTGATTACCCTCCCCCTATGGAGGACTTACAACCCCTAGGACTTGTGAGCCAGTGTCTAGGCTCAGATGCCTGTCGGGGAGCAGACGAACCTACGGACAGGACAGAGTGAAGACCTGGAAGAGTGATCAGCCCAGCACCAGGTTTGTGAGTGAGGAAGAGGATGATATGAAATGTAGGCGAAATGGATGAATGGAAACGTGATGAATAAGCGCCGAGGAAACCGGAAACCCCGGAGAAAACCCGCCCAGACGCTTAGTTCACACGAATACCACATACAGGTCCCTGGGATCGAACCCGGGCCGTTTGGTGATAAGCGAACGGTCTAGTCGCTCGGCCATGACACCGCCCCCAAAGGATTTATCATATGTTAAAATAGCCTGTACGCGAATGGACATTGACACAGATATCACCTAATGAAGAAATATGACATACTGCAAAAATAGTGAAATTAAGATTTAGAACTTAATGCGCTACTAAGAACAAAGACAACTAACTTATTCAGAAGACTATCGACAGCCATTATAAGGAAGATACAAATGGATTTTAATCATCTTTCATATCTAAAATTTTCTCTTTCTACAGATTTATTACCAGACTGTCTCTTTATGACAACCCTAAAATAGAACAGCTATCCAACTACTGGATTTTCTCTATCTAGGCACTTCAGTGATTCTGCAAATATAGCTTAGACAAAAGATAACTGCTCTATAACGTGGAAAAGTCTCTGCCTTCGATATGGAAAATAATAGATAGGGAATCAAATACATAAGTGGACTGAATCCGTACACTCCTAAATCTCTTTTTCATTTTGTATTTCAAACCCTTGTGCCTGCTTACAACTGGCAGATTTATCACCAGTAACTTCCTTAATAAAGTGAGAATCAACACTTAGCAACGCTGGAACTGGCGCAAAGGAGCACAAGGTTATAGATTATTGCGTTCCCCGTTACAAGAAACGTAATATCTGGAATCGCGATACACTATCAAACATGTAAGAACATAGTCTTATATTTTTGGACTTTTTCCCTGAAAAAATATATATGATCGACTGCAATTTCTAATGGAATGCTTCAGCGAAAGCCGGTCATTTGTGTAAGACCAACAAAATGGCAGAAAATTGGTTGTGCACCATATTTGTTCGGTTCGCTATCTGCGTGTTGTTTTAGGATTTGCAACGTTATTTCTTCAGTATGTTTCTACTATAAACACAGCAATGTTCTGCTTGCATGGCTTTACAGAACACTTTCTAACAGTTTATACTGAAATGCTTTAAAATAGGCATTATTGTAGTACTTTACAACTATATTCATATTTCTTAAAAGAAATAGCTTTAACAAATGCGGCAAATAAGCAGCAACTAGTAGAAACTCTGTCATGATAATGGACCTTTGCAGTTGTGTGGCATTGCAGAGAAAGGGCCATATTGATTCAGTTAAAAACACGCTAGCCAGAACAGGGTTCATTACTCCTAATATTAAGGTGAGAAATTCTTGCTAGTATATTGTGTCTTGCTTTTTTCGCTCTCCTATCCCCCGCCCTCTCCCTCTCGCACACTGAGGATTCTAGTTGATATAACTTACACACGCTCAGTTGTTATCCTTTGTGGACGTAACTGCGACGGCTGAACTAAACTATGAGTATTCTCTTTTCGACACTGCACACCTTCCCCACGTGGTGCTGCCACTGCTTTAACAAAAGTGGTGTTCTTAGTTGCTAGGGAACTGTGAGAGAACTGAACGCACACCATTCCTAGCAACCGTTTCCGAGAAGGGAGATACCTTATTCACATCTGGTTAACTAGGACAAAATAACCATAGTTTGGCATCTATGGTTCCGAAAATGTGATATCGCTGTTCCTGTAAATTGCAGTACTTGTTTAGTTGTCTAGCGATACTGAAATAGTGGGGTACTCAACCATACCCAAGGGGGTTGACCTGCATGTAATTCACTGCGTAACCAATGCTACTCAAGAGGGAAGTGGATAAGTTACTAAATGGAGGGAGTGAAGAAAGGGACATCCCTTCACTCGGATTGTGTTAATAAGGATAATGGACTTTTAATACACCAACATTTCTTCGCATTTAGGATTGTCATCCTAGGTGCGGAGGATGTTTCCGTCTATTCGAGATGGCAAGTGAAAAACGGAAGTCTATCGGGAGCTAACAACCATGTCATCTGATTAGATACACGTGCAAAGGGAGCAAATGCTAATATGAGACTGCAGTGGTAATACGCTTCTGATGTAAATTCCTCAGAGATAAGCAACAGAAATGTAAGCTTGTGATCCTCGCAATCTGGTGTACTGGGTATGTTTGTTTCCTCGGGGGAAAACTGACCAAAAGGTGCTCAATGCATCGATTTCCATTACATACAAATGAGCCTGTACGAACGGCAAAGAGATTTAGCAGCCCAATCGACTGCCTTCCACCCTACCAAGACGACTTTGAGTATATACGTATCTGATTTTCCCTACACTCTGGGACACAAAAAAGCCATCTGCATCAGTTACTGTTGGATATTTAGTAAAGCTGCTTGCATAATTGGTAAAATTAAACTAATAATAGGCCATTAACTATCGTTCTTCGCGCATGAGAAAGAAGTTGGCGTTCTTTTTCACCGGTTTTAACGATATATAAAACATTAATAAGTGGACAAAGTAAAGGTACAAGAAAAACCTGCATGTAACATCACAAGGATTTCTTTGAACATTACCAATTCATACGTATACTGTATAAATTGTAGAAGCGCATTGATTGTCAATGTACTAGAAAGTGTCAAGCAATAAGGTCTTTATTATAATTAATCTGCAGGATTTGGAGACTTCACTCAACATTAGAGATATAATTGCATGTATTGAGGTCATGCGGGAAAAAATAGTTCATTCTCAAATGTGCTTTGTAAGATGCCATACAAATTCCAAACTGTGACAAGCGTCAATGCTGCGGAAAATAGTTAATACATTGCATATTTTAATGAACTCTATATATTATGCCTTTAGCAAGTTGTACATAAATAGTATCAAGTACAGAGCAATAAGTAACTTCTTTTTATTTTTAAGCATTTTATAATGATTAAAATCAATAACCTCCAGATAATTTGTCTTTCATTTGACATTTTATTGCTCAATGTGGACAAAAATCTACAAAGCCTATCATTTTTTAAACTAACCAAGTGAATTTTCTCCAAGCTTTTCAAGTACGAGATATGACATTAAGATTTTAAAATGTGTATTTGATAATCTTTTGGGGTTTTCTTTTTCATACCTTCATATTGTGGCAACCTTTTTAATGTTTGCCTGTTCGACAATATGCAGCATTCTCGAATGGACAGCGTGCATAGAAAATAACAACCAACAAGAGGTCGCCAAATAAATGCATTTGGCAATAAGGTAAGGCATTTCACAAAGGTGTTTATTTGCCTTGTTTACTTGTCAATATATGACCAGATTTGAATTATTTTTATCCTTGTTACATTTGAATATGTGCCAGCAAAGGCAAATTTACACTTCGACCAGAAGTCATATGGTAAGAATTCTTAGGCTTTTTCGAACATACCTCTTCTCCTCCTTCTTAGCGTCGTACAGTTAATATCTATATATTTTTCGAAAACTGATTTTCATAACTTCATAGAAACAATCTAATCTGAAATTACTGAATTCAGATAATTACGTACTTGCACATCGCCATGTGCTTGAATCGTCGTCGATCTCTTGATCCAGTGGCTACCGTGTAGTCTAGAGATTAAAAAGAATTAATTGAAACGCGTGGATTAATGAGGTTTTCTTTTTTTCATTTTGGAAATAAAAATTCACAAGAGTTTACATTTGCGAATAAGTTAGACGTACGACTCGGTGAATTTGTTTTTGCCACATATACGAATTTACCTGAAGCAAAACAACATGAATTGCATTCATCTGTGGAGAAGTCTTCGCCTTTCAATACGATATACTCAGCAGCTAATTTATTTTAAATTGTTATGCTCATTTGTTTACTCATTGTTCTTTAGCATTATCGACCCAGTACAAAAACTCGTCGCTCTACCATCTGAAGCTAAACCAATAACGATTTTTTGGTATCTATTTTTACAGATTTAAAATCGTTTATCCCGTCTCTTGCGTCCATTAGCCAGCCTGCGGTCTGCGTCATGTCCCACGGTTGCACGTAATAAAATATTAAAATGAAAACCGCTTTATCGAAAATCGAAAGTGCAACATATAGGGTTTGCGCTAACAGGAACACAATTCAACCACAGCCTTTGTTTGGCTCAAAGATTCACCTTTGGTTATTTTCACATAACTCTGATAATTTCGAAGTTTTGAAGCGAACTAAGCCTTTCATACTCCACAGAAAAAGGGATTATTGGACTTGAGGGGCCAGCAAGACGGAGGCTGTAGATTGCAAAGTTCTGAGCTGCAGCTGCTGTGAAGAAGAGCTTTGTAGATAAGATGGAATTCCAATACCTGCGTCACAAGTCGTAGAGCTTTACAGGTTTACACTCTAGTTAACGCAGCGTACTTAAAGCCACTTCGGTTATCTTATCCTACTGCTAAGTTTCTAATTTCCTATCACAAACTGAGCAATACCGTTGAAATATCATAATAGTGCCATAAAATTCCTTTCAGGAACAAAGTACTTACAAAAGATTGTCATATTAAGTTTTACCCTCTTTTTCCAGTCTTAGGTGTTAAAATGTGCATTCTCTCTTTATGTATTTGCTCTCCAATTGTGGTGCTGGTTTTAACGCATTACTGCTCGTAGAAACACGTGTATGGAAACCTTAAATATTTTCCTCTTTACTAACTTAGAAAGCTCAACATCTGCAGAGATCCTACTAATCAACTTACTATGGTAAGTCACATGTAGAATAAAAAATGTGATGTGTTCACATTCTCAAGACTTCCTCTACCCACTATCATTTATTTTCATATAGCTCGTATAAACTATTCTTATGCTACCTTATTTTTCTATCTGCTTCACCTTAATTGACATAAACATTTATAGATATAATTTCATACACATTACGCTATAGGTTTATATGGAATAGGGAAACTGAATCGATAGTCAACTGTTTAAAAGTTACTCACTACGGCTTTAAAATTCCATACTCTTTCCATGACATCGCGAAAAATAAGTGAATAACGACTTAAGAAAACTTGAAGTACTCAACAATTGAAACCAATATCAACGATAGCTCGGAAATACCTGATGCCTTAGAACGGTTATCTGAAATGCATTGTGTGATTTAAAGATATATACAGTCCCTTTTCTTTCCGTTTTGTGCGTAGTGCGTGTCTCTTCCTCCTTCTCCCTCCTCTTCTATCTCTATCTCTCAACGTTTACCAGGTATATAAAATTATACAAAACTCCTGAATGAAGAGGACTTCAAAGATTATTCCCAGAAAGCCCAAGAATGTACATTTTATTTGTCTTTTTTTTTTTTTTTTTTTTTTTTTTTTTAACGTCCTCCAACATTGTGTCATATCGGACGAATGAATGAAATGGGTGAAATGATGCTCAAATGAGCCCGAGGTCCATGGAGCTTTAAGTTACCCGACATTCGTCTTCTCAGGGTAGGGAAAACCTCGGAAAAAAACCTTACCCGGATAACTTACCCTAAGCGAGATTCGAACTCGCGACCTCTTGAACGTGAGGCAGACACGCTAACCATCACGCTACCGAGGCGTATAAATATCTTAAATATATGATATTTTAATCAAAATCAATAGAGCCGTTTTTGAGACCCTCCACATACCCAACTGACCATAAATCTCGAGACATTATTCCTCAGGTGGCAATCCACTGGTTAGAGACATCCACCAGGAAGTTCAAAGAAATTACATCATCATTTTGAGGACTAGAACTAATCTTACTCGCTCGCCAAGAACAAATTTTCACCACTAGTTTTCGAAAAGCACACACTAACTTGCCCACCACTGTTTACTAGTAAAACTTCACCTCCTGTCTGCAGCGCTTATAATGTCACCATAATGGTCACACAATGGAATGCGAAAAATTCCAACAGCGAACAGAAGTCAACATTCTCTGTAAAGTAACAGACACAGTTGGAATTCATGTATTTTGTGAAACAATTTTATATTTTCATAACATTACTAAAGTCTATAAACATATCTAAAGCAAACTATAATACAAAAAGAAACACGGTGAGACTGTCGCGAAAATAAATAAACCAATTAAAATTTGGAAAAATGTTCTCTGAAAAGGGTAGTTCGCGGTGGGAAATTTCTTTGGAATTCTTGTTGCTGCATCTTTGGAAGATACTGAACTTAAATACCAAATTCGACAATTATCCGATATCGTTTTTTACTTTCTACTACCTAAAGGAGAGAAAGTATTGTATTCCAACCGAAAATTCGATGTCGAGATTTCACCGGAAATATAAGTTTTGAAAGAAAAAAAATTTAGAAAAAGGTCCGTGTGTGTGTGCGTCTGTCAGTCTGTGGACAGCGTAGCTCAAAAACGAAAAGTTGGTTACAAACCAAAATTGGTATTTAAGTTTAATACCTTTTATGGATGCGACACGAATATTTTTAAGAACATTTCTCCATTCTAAACTACCCTTTACCTGGTAATATTTTGATTAAAATATCACATGTTTAAGGCATCTTTATGACAAATGAAATGTAAATTTTGAATTTTCTGGCTATAGCCCATGAAGTCCTGTTTATTCTGGATAACTTGCATGACTCGTAAACCGTAAGAGATAGACCAAATCTTTCTGTTCAAAAAATGTGGATCTTGCTAAAACACAATTTATCTCCGAATGCATATTTTGTAGAGTGAACCATTTCGGAGATATTCCTTGTTATTTATGTGAGTTTTGGAATACTTAAACGTACGTCAAATGGAAGATCCTTATTCGTTTTTTTTTTTTTTTTTTTTTTTTTTTTTTTTTTTTTTTTTTTTTTTTTTTTTTTTTTTTTTATATCTTAGCCGTGCAAAGAGAACGGGATCTCAAAACTTTAAAAGATTTGATTATTGTTCGAAGCCTATATTCCGCTCACACTTACAAGAAATAAGCATTTCCACTGAAATATCGATATCAGATTTTTGGGTGGGATCCAATACCTGCTCCGCCTACTAGGTACGTGGTAGAGGAAGTAAAAAGACCTACCATGGAAGTAAACTCAAGTAGGTACTAGGTGCAAGTGCAAATCAACCTTCTGCATACAGACTGTTCGATGTGATTAAAACTGAAACCTGATAAACTAACAGTGATGTATTAGATTCTCCTGCTCAAGGACTAACTAGGTTTACAAAGAGGAAATTGGCTTATAATGGGAAAATAATTAGTTTCCAGTTTTCTGATGCACGGTTGTCTCACAAAATATTCATAACAGCTGGCTAGTTTCAGCTCAGAAATCGTGCAACAGTTCGAGATGAATCACGTACAAGTGATTTATATCTTGTTAAAGGGTGATGTGTTTGGATATGGACAAATTAAAAACATTGTGAAACATTTACTACTAAAATATTTGTTGAAATTTTGTGCATATAGCACTGAAAGACGTGAGATTCCTCAGTGTTCAACATGACCCCCATTACGCACTCTGCATAACCCAACGGAAGAGAAATTCAGCCCATGTCCTTTGTAACGTAAGACGGGAGATTTGTTGAAAAAAACTCCACAAAAAGACAAGAGGGGTTAAATCTGAAGAGTCTGGAGGCCCAACAATGGATCCACCACGACCATACCATGTACCATTGAAAGTGGCACTTACAACATTACGAATCTTCCACACCCAATAAGGGGGTGCACCAACTTCCTGGAATGCAATGTTTATGTTGCCTTGCCCAAGTTGTGACAACAGAAACAACTGCAAATTTACCATGCCAAAGAACACATTGTATCCGCTATTGATTTGTAGTAGCCATTTAAATTATTTACGATTTTCATTTGTCCTTTCAGGCATAGTTGTTTGTCACCTATGGAATTTTAAGTATTTTGACAAAACACAAAATTCAGTACAATTACTTTTTTCTAACTTTATGTCCTTCTAAAACTTTCGCAGAATAACGCAGTTCTCTTTTACTGGCATTAATACAGTCTAGTCTTTCGTGATATTACAACTCAAAATGGTTTTCTTCTCGTAACCTAGACTCACTCCTTTCTGACCTTCTTTGTTTTTTTTGTCTCTCAAATAGCTGACTTGGACGTTACAATCATTCTACATTCACCGTGAATAGTAACCAATCGGAACGTATGACTGTCATCGAACTACGATAGCAATTCGCAGGTTGTTGCCCGAGGTTGACTACCAGAACTTCCAGGTGAGCGGCGGAAGGTCAATTTCAGTTCTTGCTAGTCTCTTTTCTAGCATTACTCAAGTCGGCTTGCTGAAGTAAGTTATTGAAGAGAAGAATTATGCCTCGGGACTACGAGCGATAATCTTACCTTTAACCAATCAATCGGGACTACTTAGCAGGAATCGAAGTGCTTGGCACGACAGTGTGACGACATTCGCGCGTTCCGCTTGTTTAAGAGCATGAAAACTGCTACTCTCAGAAGACAACTCGTAACATTTTTGTCAGCGACTTTACGTGGAATGTAGCGCAGCGGGTTTAGTAGAGGAATTCGTGGTCACTGTATCATAGAAAGTGGTGCCAAAAAGAAACTCAAAATGTAAAGCTTCAAGGCCCTTTCTGGGGCCCCTTAATTAAGCAGATAATATAAAGTGGAGTTCTGCATTTCAAATGCTAACGGCGCTATTTAATTTTTACAGTTTCCTTAGTTTCAATGGGTGTATCTACTGCGCAACGAGACCTTTTAGGTTTTGTGTGTTTATATTATGAACAAATACTTTTTTATTTTATTATTTTTTTCACACTCTTTGAAAAACTTTCCCGTTGCTGTATTCATTACACAAAGGCTTCGTAACTTAGTTAAAATTTGTTTCAAGGGGAAATAATGAAGAGAGCCTTGCTGACAGAAGTACGGCATCTATTGTCACGGAAAATTGTAAAGCAATTGTTTCGCTTTGGAAGCTGTGGCAAATGTAGGCAAATCAATATCTATTCAAATCGTTCTTGCATGAGTGAATTCACGCTTCCTTGCCTTTCTTTCATATCTGTAAATAACGACTTGCCGCAAAACGCGCGGATTAAAGTCATTCTTATAATGAATCCAAAATTTACCGCAGCAGTAAGATAATTCAAGTATGTACAAGAAAATTGTCGATATTGGTGTTTTACTATTTCTACTTCTTCTCCTACTGCTTCTACTTCTTCTCTTCCACTACATGGATTATGCAAATTGTCCGTTTGTCTTCCTTTGTTCAGTTCTACCTTTTCCTTGGACGTCCTACGACTACTTCATAGTTTACACCCTTGTACTGGTACAACCTTTTATCCCTCTTATTTGTAATTTAGCTGCTTATAACTTTACAATCAGGACTTACTGTTATAAATCAATGTTGGCCTAGCCAATCTCTTGTAAAATTTAATTTTTGTGCATTTTCTAGTTTCGTTTTCTAATGATCTTGGTGAAACTTATTTATTCTATTTTCTATGCATTTATCTCTGTAACTTATATTTATTCATACTATAGCCTAATACTCAAAGTGAGACACTTGTTCTAATATTTTGCCTTCAATAATAATCTTAAATATTTTGGGTTATTTTCCTTTGTGTACTTTCACTTTGGGTTTATTATTTAGCATTTTAACATAATTTCTTATTAAACTCAGCTTATTAACTGGGTGTTGTACATCATTTTCGCTCTTTTGTATTAATGCATCATCAGTAGAGTTCGAACCTTTCTACAGTTATCTCGAAATGAGGCGATCGCAAGTTGCCTGCCACATGGGCAGAGCGCGACGTCATTGCGCGAGTACAGTAGCAGCACAAAACAGAACTGGGCTCACTCCCTGCAGTGCATAGTGCCTCTCGAATATCTCACTGGTTCCACACAGAGTGAAATGCCTTCAGCACCAAAATCGAAATATTCACGTATTGTTGAACTTGTACAATAATTTGGGAATGAGTATTTTACTGCAAATGGCGATAGCATTGAATGTTAAGTTATGCAACAACGTTATCTACAACGTTCCTACGTCAACTGTACCTGGCCTGTTCTGTGCTGATGTGACAGACTGACCGCTTCCACTTCCTATAGTCCGTAACCTTTTGTTCCCTGTATGAAGGTTCGCTCCCTAATCATCAGTATACAAAATACTCAAAACTAATTTCTACCTGTTTCTACACCTGCATTTATAGATCCGTTCCAAATTTTCATAAGATCACCGACATATACGTCAAATAATGTTGGCGATAGACCACACACTCTTAGCACCCCTTTTGTGACAATTTGTTATGCTTTTTGATGCGCCAGTATTTATAATTAGATTGGTTCCCCTATAAAGCATTTAATTGCTTCTATTAAATGTATGAGGTATCCTTTCTATTCATTAGTGGAAAGCTTTTTCGCAGCCAATAAATGCTATATGCGTTTCAAGGCTGACTGCTCGTTTTTCTAATCTCTAAATTATCACTACACGAACGAGGTTTTCTAAATTCTGTTTGCGCTTCATTTAATAACACCGCTGCTATATTTTTAACTCCTTTATTCCTTTGCCAAAAACTAAAGGTTTAGTGAAACAATTTTCTTTCGAAGGAGGTAGACAAGTAGAAATTTAAAGTTTTGTGTTGTATGTAAACATCAGTTTAAAATGCATATTTTAAAAACAGTTTGAAGATGTTAATAGTGTACATATAATAGTGTCAGCTAGCAGTGTTCTCCTGCTGTAACGTTTACGGAACCTCAAGCAGTGAACAGTTGTCGTAATGGAAGATGCCGTTACGGTAGCCGTCACCGCTGCCACACGAGTCCGCTGCACTGATTTGTAAGCTAATTATAACTGAACTATTAGAGACCCCATTCTGATTTTTTCTGAGAATATTGAATAAACTTCAGTGTATTTTTAATTTTTTTCTTCAGATTTTTAAATGGTCGAGTTTATTTTATTATCTAACTTTAAAAATGTATTGTATAAAATATAATATTAATTAATAAAATTTTCTAATAAATACCTCACGAAATACTGCGATTTATCTTTAATTTGAGCCAAAGATCAAGTAATTTGCTTAATTACAGTCGGAGGTATCATTGATCGAAGAGTGAAGAGCGCGCGATTTTTGGGACATTTCAAAAATTAATATCTACCAAAATAAATTTTTTTATAAAACGAAGAAACACAGGTCAAATGTATTTTGTTCCAAAACACCAAAAAAAAAGTTAAAGAAAATCTGAGATATTAAGGTAAATTTTTACCATATTTTGTGCGATTTGAAGTGGAATGACACATCCTTCAGCGCAGAAGCGTTGTATTAAGATATACACTCTGTTCCCAAATTACAGTTCAATTTGCTCCAATATGCAACCCAAATGACATCAGGGACGATAAAATGTGTACCATTTTATTATAACATTATGTAGGACTACTCTTGCTTTCATTTCCGTTTGGTTTAAAAGCATTCTGGCATTGCTATCATTGTCACCAGGATGAGGCATATTTATCTGATGTATCAACATTTAGCTTTGATCGTTACAATAATCTAACGGATACATGGTGGAGCATTTGTGGAGACATCCTGCCGAAAATATTTTTCATGTGCTTTAAAGTTAAACAACAGCTTTTGACACTTGGCCTGTTTTGTGTTAGTAAACATCTTGATAATTTTATACACACAAAATATGCATTTATTAAAGAACATATGATGCATAGTTTGCCCAACTATTTACTGTTTGTAAGAGGAAAGTAAATGTTGATGGATTTAATTTACAATTAATGTTTGCTTAGTTAGTTTTATTATATGTAACACTTAATTTATTTAAATCAATGCATCTTACATATAATGTTTTATTTTCAGTATTTCCCAAAGCTAAGTCACTATAGTTGTTTTTTCTGTCTTTAGTAGATTAACGGTTTCAGTCTGATTCTTCAGAATTCTAATCTTCGTCTTCCTGTTCAAATTCGTCTTCATCACTTTCTGATTGGTTTTTATCAGAAGGACCACCATCAGATGTCTCTGAAAGAAGTTGTAGGATCCGACCAGTATATCGACTGTTCTTCTTCCTTGGCCTTTGCCTTGAACAGTTCAAAAAGGCTCACCGCTTAAAAGAAACCTATTCAAGTCATCTTTGTTAAAAACTTCTCTATTGAAATTATTGGAATACTTTGTACGGTATAGTCTAAAGAGTTTGTTTCTGGCCTCGGCAGTTTTTTTCTGATAACTACTTACGATCGCTTGTTGAATTAAAAAACTTTTTGCACTGCTAAGAGTGCGAACTGTACAGGTTCACATGAAGTCTTACTGTTTCATCAGAAGGTATTTGGTATGTTTCTTCATCGATGCGATACTGTTAAGAGCTTCCAATATTACTTTCAACCTTTTGATCAGTTCTAAATCTACTGCAGTGATTCGTGAGGCAGTTTCTGGATCTAAAAATAAGCGTCTAGCGTATTTCCAAAGCAATCAGCCAGTCCCAGGTTCTCTTTGAATTTTCTTTGTGCTTTCTTCTTAATATCTCCTACAACTACTTTCTTTTCTTTAGTTCTCGTCGGCCACATCTGAATTAGAATTCTACATGATAAATTAAGCACTAAGTACTCACGCGGTGTGTAGAGGTGACGGAGCAACCTTCAAGTCAGGGTTTTCTGGAGTATTAAAGTATTATAATTTGACGTGAGTCCATAGATGTACGATAGCACGCTCATTATTGATGTCGCTGCTACACCATTGCAGATCTTTCCGCCAACCATAGTAAGTAGCATAGTCTATTAAACCGTTAGCACTCTATCATCTGTTGGTATATCTGTTTTATTCAACAGGTTTATTTGTTCCCCAGGGTAGTGAATCTCTTCGCTTGAAACATTTAATGTTTCATGTAATGTGAATTGATCTACACAATTATGTGGAGCAGATCGAATTAGGTTCTCTCCGTATTGCTTTCTTCTTTTCATTTACATTACATTACATGTAGAAAAAAAATGAGACGTCTGGGAGACAACTCCATAGTACCAATTAACTTGCAGTTTCAATAAGTAGGGTATGTCTGACTATCCGTCCATCTGTCATGTATTTGTGTGTATGTATGTCCGCTTGTATGTAGGCACGTCTATATGTATGTACGCTTCCAGACATGACTTCTTTTTTTTTTTGGGGGGGGGGGGGGGGTCCACTGGTGTACACAGGATCTTTGAAAGATTTTGGCGTCACTGGTCACTGTCACTTATGTTCGGAAATGTTTGCTAAAATTAAGATTGCTGAGAGCGTCGCAACCTCGTTTAGAGTATGCCTTTCTTCAAAATCTGTATTTTTTAATACTTCTAAATACTTGCACATCGTTGATGTAATGCCATTTAATAAACTTTGTACCTTCAGCCAATGTTTCAAAGAATTCTAAAGTCCTCGCTTGGATATATTGTTCTCCGTCTTTTTGAGGAGCGAGTAGGAATGGTTTATTGTTTCATTCATTTGTTTGTTTGTTTGCAGTATGTATCACTTCATATTGCTTTCTTGTAAATTTGCTGCAATAAAAAATTGCCAGTACTTCCTCAGGTATATGTTCCTTAGTGTTTTCTTTTCGGACATTAAAAGCGTCCTTTTAAGCTTTGTGGTTTTTGTTGCAGTTTCTCCTATTATTTGTATCAATTCAGCAGCATGAGGGTTTCTAGCAGGTCTTCGATTCATAGATGTAGCAAATATGAGCTCCTTAGGGGTTGACTGTTGCCGAGTTCTTCAGTTTTCCTGCATCTGCCCCATTCACTCGAGTCATTTAAAACCTTTTACGAGCGGCCTGGGGTAATTAAAAGAAAAGATAGGTACCTAGATGATATTTATCAACCAAATTACCTTCTTCTGCAGGAACCTCTCCTCGTTATGTTGGTGAAGATCACTTTTCATAAAATCAGATTCAAAATAGCTGAGAGAAAGGTTAACTGAACTTCACTCAGCATCTGGATACCTGGTTATCAGCAACTCTTGTTTCCATCATTTGATCTGTCGGGATATTTCTTAACCAATTCGTATAACGCCGGACTAGTATGTTTTCTTTCCATCTTCAGAAGCTGAAAAACGAAAATTATGTATCATGTCAGTAAAAATAAACTTTATCCGTACAATCTGATGTCTACAAAACATGGCATTTCAGTATTTAAGTCAGCAGGAGTGTTGATGAAGTCAAATTTTAAATGGAGATATAACAAAATATTTTAATGCATGATTGTGCACTTTCATCTACAGTAATAAAAACTGTTGTAAGTCAATAATAACTTTTTTATTCTTAAGGACATTAATAAATTTATTAAATGAAAAATATTATTACAACAAATCTTATAATCCAAAAAGGAAACTACAAACTTTGCTATGCCACGGAGATTCATTCAAATTAGAACTTTAGTACTAAACTCGTTTTCAAATCAAAATCTGTAGGAGTTATAGCTATAAAAAGATCTTATAAAATAAATACATAAAAGTTGAAACTATATGCGGCATATATTTTTCTTTAAAACTGGCCCTGAATATTCTAACCATTGCAATTATACTATTAAAATTTTTAAAAGTTTTCACAATATCCAAATTACAGCTAAAAGACAAAGGTATAAACTTCACCTTTTAAGCTTTTAATTCATATAATATTAAAAATTTAATTATTTAAATTAATATATGACTTACTTCCCTTTAACATGTAAACTTTATTCAATTTAAAAGCATCACTTCATAAATCCACAAAAGATATACATATAAATGTAATACTCGACCACTCACAAAGAAACCTGTTCACTTAAGGCTTGAAACCGACCAAATGTGACCAACGCTCCTAAATTACGTCGAACAATGCATCCGTTATTATAAAATACAGGCTCCTTCATTTAAAACCTAACGTGCGCACAACATTTCGTCTGTGCACGATTGGGTGTACCACAGCTGCCTTTGCTCCTACATAAACTCCGCGCATAAATCTCTTACTTTATACTCGTAGAAAATGCTGGAAATGACGTCCACCCTCGGCTAAACAATCGGGAGAACACATTCTGCATCCAGTGCTAACAGCACACCGAATCCCAACTCTCCGATCATAATGAGGGATTTCTTGAATGCGATGTGGATTATCAGAGGCCCAGTACCGACTGTTATGAGTGTTAACACGACCACGTGCTTTAAAGCACGGACACTTGTACACTTATACAGCTATAGTTTTATGAATTTAGTTGCTCTGTGCAGAAGACTCTGAAATTGCCACCTGTTGTACTAATATTGGGATGGATTTGGTTGGCGAACGTTCAAAATATGCGCCTATTTCGTCTAGCTTTTCCTCTGTTAAAACTATACGTTTATACCACAAAAGCAGTGGTTTCGAATTTCTTCACAATCTGGAAGGAGCCACTTCACCACGGAACGTTTGAATATACGCTGTGCGAACATGGCTTGATGATTCTCATTTATAATAACTTTTACACAAGAAAATGCGTTGCTAAGAGTCAAGCTCCCGCTAGCCCAACAGCAGCCGGTAGTAGGGGAATACAGCAAGGCCGCGGGAGAGGCGAAACGCTGTGTGCTCCGTTAGGTTTTAAATAAGGAACCTGTATAATGTTTACAGCTGTGGAGAAAAAAGTACAAGTTTGTATTTTTGGCCAGATTTTTGCCACAAACACTCTCCTATACCATGTGTTATTTGTGTACGATTAATTAAGAATTTGACTTATAATATACAAATAATTAATGGAAAACTTTTAGAATAAGCACCTGTTTTCCAATATCTCAGATGTGATATTGGTTTTAAGTTTAACAAACACACTGACATGGAAGTAATAAATTCCAAGTAATTTGAAGAACAACTCAAGTGGGGGACAAAATCTAGAAAAGAAACACAAATGAAGTTCTACGAGGTGATGGCTGTGTCTACTGTTATACCTACATAGTCCCGAATCATGGACAGTGAAAAACGAAGAAAAGCAAAGAAAACAAAACATTTAGCCTCCAAAGCTGAAATGTATGGGATGTGTAAGAGGATGTAGAGAGGTGGAATGTATTTATAGTTAGAGAAAGGACAGACCATAGTAAAAGAAGTTGGAAAGAACTCGTTGGATAGAAATCATATAACAGATTATCCAGGAATATAACCAACTACTCGAATGAGGGATTTGGGTAAACCAACAAGACGTTAGAAACATGAACAAGTAAACTGAACTACTCCCAGAGAGGAGGATAAGGAAAGCAAGATTAATTGATTAACTTTAAAGCTGCCTAAATAAATTCAGATGTGTCATTCTGTGATATTTTTCAAAAGAAAACACATCATTTAAAAAAACGTTCGAAAATAAAACCTATCTCTTTTCTGCTATTCTATACTTCTGGAATTGTTTCCAGATATGAACTCTGTTTCAAGTTAATTACAGAGCTTTCAAACTGTTTGATAGCGTTCTTCATTAACAACAAATAGCGTTTAACAGTACAGTGAAAGTACACACTCATGTGCATGCAACAGGTGTTTTATTTTCTTAATCACTACGCAAACCTAATACAGTTACCTTATTTCATATTATTTTAAATGAAATATTTCCGTAGTTTCAAATATCTCGTCCGAAACTTCATGTGTGTACCGAAAAAATATTCATATATCCGTTCAAGTATCTTCATAAAGAATTCTAAGAGCTTTGCCGAATCATGCACACATCGAAATAATTGACAACTGGTTAAAAGAAAGAAAATTAAAAAGAAACTAAACATAAATCGTCTCTATAGGCGTTGGCCTCTGTCGCTTGTTCATTACCTGTCGAGTCACTCAGTTGCTATCTTTAACTTCCTTCACAAGGTTAGATACAATTTCGATAGCATTTTACTTAGAATTCGTGCTCAAAGAAACCCAAGCACACAGAATGAAAAGTAATTAGCAATATATTTTGTGTTCAACGTCGATGCATGTATGCGAAAGACCCGCGACACTTCAGAATAGTCACCTCGAATACTGCACCGTGGAGATAACCGGGAATAAAAGTAAAATTAAACGTTTTATTCCAAGCACACTCCCTGGGTTGCACCTCCGGAATTTCCCAATATGGATAACATCGACCACGCACCATATTGTAATTCCAGCACAGCCCGCTAACTGTTCGGCTTCCCCTTCTCTTAACCGACGAGGACGCCTCTGGACAATACTATTCTGTCAGCTGATTTCCTGATCCCGTCACGTCCTGGAGGTATCATCGGCTTGCTCTTCCCCTTCATTACATATTAAAACCGTAGTCATTCCATCTCTCTCGCGTCAGTCCCGCTTCTCGATAACATATCTCATCGGTCATCGGCCTGTCATCAATCATTCCTACATTTGTTATCTACATCGTGTTTCTTCCACAATTTTACTTATGTTATTATTACAACCAGCTTTCTGAGAAATTACTCATTAAATCATGTCATTTGACGCATTTTTTCACCCTACACACCGCTAACCCGATGACTAATTCCTACGCAAAATTAAGAAACGACTGTTACGTTTTCCATTTACTATATTGCTTCATATGCCTCACATTTTTATTGTAAGATGTTTATGTTTAATAGCACCTAGTTTGCGCAGTCATGTTTGCAGTAAAACTATTATTAAATTTGTCTGTGAATTAAAAAAAGGATCTTACCATGTATAATGACAGATCCTGTAAAAGTATAGGTGCTAACAATTAAGTCTTCAAATAAAATACAATAATAAAAAGAGTTTCTGAAGGTTCACTTCATACAAATTCGTAGCATTAATTCCAAAATTAATGAAGATAAACGCTTGTAGAAATGATTTTATTAAATACTTCCTTACGGATACAATGCGACTAGGGGAATTCAGTTAGGCTTAAGCGACAATTAGATTCCATTCTCTTTGTATAACCAGGAGAAAAAAATCTGATGTGTTGTACTCACATGACTTTCTCTACTCTTGTACTAACCATTCTTGCAAACTCTTATTCCTATATCTTCTCCGTGTTAGTTGAGATAAACATTTGCAGAAATTATCTTATTGCATATTTCCTTTAGGCGCAAGGGGAATATGGGAATACAGTAGGCTATGAGCGATAGTCAGATCTTTTAAAGCATTAAAATTTCGTTCTCTTTTTACGGCTAAGATATAAAAAGATGAATAACAGTCTTCCATTTGACGAAAGCTTTAAATATTCCAATATATATATTTGGACACTTTAGCAAGATGTACATTTTTTGTATAGTAAGATTTGGTCTATCTCTTACGCCTTACCAGTTAAGCAAAAGTCATCCAGAGTAAATATGACTACATAGGCTATAACCAGAAAATTCAAAATATACATTTCTTTTGCCATGAAAATATCTCAAACATATAGCATTTTAATTAAAATCGTTAGAACCATTTTCGAGAAAACCAAAATTTTCGAAAAGCTTTCCATGTAAAGGGTAGTATAAGGTGGAGGAATTTTCTTCAAAATCTCCCTGCCGCATACTTAAGACATTAAGCTTAAATACCAACTTTGGTTTTTAATCGACTTTTCGTTTTTGAGTTATTCTGTTTACACACGCGCGCGCGCGTTTTAATTGTTATTGCTTTACCTTCTCTTGGTATTTTGTATTTAATTGATGAAAATTCAAATCCCACTTTAACCTTAAAAAGTATTGGTCATCAATGATATTGACATTATGGATATTCTATTTAAATAAATTAAAATAACAGTTTAATCTATACTTAAATAAAATTCTTCGTCACAAACCTATTATCTAACCAAAATAGGCGCGCGCGCGCGCACGCGCGCACACACACACACACACACACACACACACACACACACACACACACACACACACACACACCTTTTTCTAAAAATGCTTTTTTTTTATTCAGGGGGGAGGGGGAGCCTCAAAACATATTTCCGGTGAAATCTCGACATCCACTTTTTGGGTGGAATACAATACTTCCTCTAATGACTATACTTAATAGAGAAAGTAAAAATGGAATGACTTCTCATTTGAGAGAAGTCTTAATATGTATGAAACGGATTTTGGAGGCTATTTCCGGAAAATTCAAGATATAGATACATTTCACTTGTAATGTCCTTAATCCAAATTATAAGAGCTATTTTTGGGAAAAAATGAAAATGTTCGAAAAATTTTCCCTGTAAAGGTAGTTAGGGCTTTTTTTCTTTTTAAATTCAGAGTCCCAAAGTACATACTTTCCCGCAACATACCAATATCGAATTTTTTGTAGAATAAAATATTTCCTCTACTTGATATAAGTACATAATAAAGTAAAACTTTGATATGTTGCATTCACATGATTTCACTACTCACTCTTCTACAAACTATTGTTACAAAGCTTATTCTTCACTCTACTTCTTACTTTCATTATATTCGTTGTAGGTATAAAAGGGATTAAGTGGACTAAAGCAATAATCATTAAAAAAGCGAGGGATTGCTATATGATGGCTCTAAAATTCCATGCTCTTTGCATGACCATGAGAAAATCGAATTGCGATTAGCCATTTCAAGAAAAAAAATTAAATCATTTTTGAAAATTCAAACCAATAACGAAGAGTATTCCGCAAATGGTTGAGGGGAAAAAATTGACTAAATTGTGTGTGTTTTACGGGTAATACTTTTATCAGTACTAGTAAGATTTCTCTTTTATGGTTACTCAGAGTGGAGAGAACTTTATACACTATTCCCGACGTTCAAGACACATTTTGTCAATCAAATATCTGAAACAAATGAGCGCTGACTTGTATATGACGTGTGACTTTCCGGCTCACCCTATTTTCCAGTTCAGCTTTAAATATGCCCAACTGTGGCGGGACTATGTCTCTTAGTTTCACTAGAAGGATCGAACATAAACAATACATCATCAGATGGTCATCGGAGCTCCAGGAAGTTCTAAAGTGCATTACATGCCACGTGAAGATTCCCAGACTTCTCCGTGCTTGGAAGAGGTGGAGCCAATTTTCAGCTGGTCGATTACGCGACTTTGTATTATCAGATCATGGGAACAATTTCCACAAGACGGCCGTTCAACAGTAACGTAACAGGATTCTCAGTACGTCAAACGAATTTAACTTGGTATTTTCAAATAAGTAACCCCATAATTTAACCTCATTTTTAAGTAAACTGTCTAAATGCTGGTGCTTCCGGGCGAGTTCTTTCATTAATAGTGCTACGTTCTACAAATTTAACAAGGGTTTCTTGGGGTTTCTTAATTACAATTTATTCTCTAAGCTAGTTTCGTATACATGTTTCATTTGTGCACTGGGCTCGCGAATATGCACGATCGTTGTAGATAACGTTGTTGCGTAACTTACATTCAATGCTGTTACCATTTACAGTAAAATGTTCACTCCCAAATTCTTGTACAAGTTCAGCAATACGTGAATACTTCGATTTTCGTGCTGCAGGCATCTAATATGTGGAACTAGTGAACATATTCGAGAGACACTATGCGCTGTAGGCAGTGTACTTTGTACTGTCACTGTAAAGGGGCAATGACATCACGCTCTGCCCGTGTGGCAGATAACTTGCGACCACCTCATTTTGCGGTAGCTGTACAAAGATTCGAAGCCTACGGATGAGAATATGATTAGAATTGGTTTTTGAAATTCGTAAACAGCCTATAATTTTCCCTCTATCCCAAGCATTTGTCTGAAGTTTTTTTCCGGCTTGGTCAAATGTTTAAGTTTATACATAAGGGTTTCAAAACATGAGTAGGAAGAGTTATTAGGATACCTATACTATTCTTTTCACAAAATACTACAGCTCAACAGCAGAGATTCGTATCGTGGTTAGCCAGGTGCTATTGTTTTTGTCTATAAGGGACTGAAAAAAAAAGATAAGGGTAGTGTTTAAAAAATTCGAGGTACAACGTGATAAAAAATAAAGTTTAGGTAGTTTTTAGAAACTGCAAAGTAATCTATAATTTTTCCCAAGGTGCAGTTTAATTGTACGATATTTTGATCAGACTTGTTAAACGATACAAATTTACATACGAAAGGTAGTCTGTAATTTGCATTAATCCCTGTTGTTGTTTTTTTATTAACCTTTTTATGTATTCATTTCAAACACATGAAAGCTATTCTGTGTCACATGGCAAACCTTTATATAAGATCAGATTTAATAATAAAAGAAATAATAAATATAGGCCAAAGAGTTGATGTGTATGTTAAGGGTTGAAAATAGGTAATGAAAAAAAAAGAGGGTAACGGAGGAATTTGATGGTTTAGGGTAGTTTAACTGTTTTGCTACATTCTAAAACCCAAATTTGTAATATCCTCTGATATTTATTTTCAACGAAAAGGGATTGAATCCAGTACCTCCCCTTAACACCCCAAATTTAACAAATTTTAGAAATATCGTATAGCTTAAGCCCGTTTGGAAGAAAAGCGAAAAATTATCACAGTCGGTTTCAGAGATGAAAAGAAAGAAACAATACAAAATTTCCCTTTTGTAGAGGTAGTTAGGTTCCTAAGCTGTGAAGTGAAACTATTGTAAATTAAATACATAACCAAGTTTTGGTACTGCAACACTGACTTTTGAATAACCCTATGCAAATCATATATTATACGTCCCTTGTTTTTCCGCTCTTCAACTTTATTCCGTGCATAATTTATCAGAGAGTGCAGTTCTAAAGAGTACTAGCGTGTGTTGTGCTAAACAGAATTCACACTTTTGTTATTCATGAAGCAACATTCGTCAATATTGAATAACATGTTGAATGCAGCACTAGGTTTGCAGGTTGTATCGATCTGCAAACAAGAGAAACGTACAAGACAACCTGGAGGTACATAGCAACCGACATTCTGTAGAACAATGGCGCTTTCTAAGATACGAAATGAAGGTAGGATTTTTAATGAAAATGTCCCTTCCTTCTTCCAGATTAACAATGAGGTCTTATTTCCTAATTTTGGCCCTAAAGCCTTGTTGAACTCTGCCTCTAGCGCACCTTTATTTGTTTTTCTATAAAACGTTTCTACAGAACACAAAAGCGTATAAAACTTTCAACCTACGCTGACGAGCAAGATGTAACTGTACTTACAGAAAGGGTTGCGAGATATTCTATAAATGCGCAGTCTGATGTAATAGTTGCCCTTTAAGGCACCCCAACGCTTGTGCAATTCTTGACCTATCGCTCCAAATTTGTATATGATAATTGGCATGTATTCCACAATTAAAATGCCAAATTTGGAACTTCAAATATTACTGAGAAGTGACCTATTTACTAAAATTTTCAAACCTTATTTTTCACTTTTTCAAAATGCTTCTCGTGATCGATTACATATTTCTGTAATCATAATTCTGTATTATTTAATTTCTGCACCAATAAATTATAATGTAAGATCTGAATTCGACGCTTTTAGAAAATATGTATAGTTTTTTTTTTTTTTTTTTTTTTTTTTTTTTGGTAAATAAATTCTCAGATTCTGACATCATGCTTTTCCTAACTTTTTGCACAAAGAATTATATATTTGCAGAGTCAATATTAAACTAAAACTATACACCCCAGCACAACAGCCCATTAAGGGCCAAGGCTTGCCGCTCAGCCGCTGCGTCCCCCACCTCTGCCCACTACAGGCGTCATTGTTGGGGTGCAGTACTGCAGGGTGGTACGTGGTCAGCGTCCCGAGCTGCTATGATAGTGTATGCAGGAGATATAAATAAATCATTATAAATAGAAAACACTATGTTGAAATGTTTTTATTTGTTGTCGGCAATAAATTTCTTTTGTTAACTCTTTAAGCAGCAGCGACAATACATTAAGAAACCACCTTGAGATGAATTTGGCATACCAATCAGATTCTACAGCGTATACGGTTTAAGTATAAATACATGGAAAGATAAGCAGAGCATCCTGGTAGACATTTAATGAACTCGGTCTTGATTGCCCTTTTAATGCATACTAGCACAACACCACTGTGAGATATGTACATAGTTCACTATTTATTCTTTGATCAATTACCTAAATATGTAACACCTGCTACGTATGCACTGTTGGTAACTCGTGCACATATACATTTAATTTGTAAGGTCCGCTCACACACAGAGCCAAATACAGTTGTATTCCTTTCTTACCACCCCTACTTGGACAGAATTCGTTGGAATTCTACTACGTTTGTTTGCTGTCTCTGCTTTGCGTTCTACGCCGAAATCAATGAAGCTGATGTAGCCAAGGCAATTACTTGAACAAACATCCCATTCAACTGATGTGTTAGCGTTATTACTGACGACTTACATTTGACTTCAGTTTTGGTAATTCTAGGTGAAAAAATCTGGTGTGTTGCATTCACATGACTTTCTCTACACTTGTACTAATCATTCTTACAAAATCTTATTCCTATATCTTCTTCGTGTTAGTTGAGATAAACATTTGCAGAAATTATCTTATTGCTTATTTCTTGTACGGGCAAGGGTAATACGGGAATACAGTAGGCTTTCAGCGACAGTCAAATCTTTCAAAGCTTCCAAATTCCGCTCTCTTTGCACGGCTAAGATATAAAAAAGTGAACAACGATGTTCCATTTGACGAAAGTTTAAAGCTTTCCAAAGGTCACACAAATAATAAGGAATATCTCCGAAATGTTTCACTCTATAAAAAGTTCATTTGGATTTAAGATGTGTGTTTTAGCAAGATCTATATTTTTTGTATAGTAAGATTTGGTATATCTCTTACGGTTTACTGGTTATGCAAAGGTTATTCAGAGTAAATAGGATTACATGGGCTACAGCCAGAAAATTTAAAACATACATTTCGTTTGTCATAAAAATATCTCAAACATATGACACTTTAATCAAAATCGTTAGAGCCATTTTCGAGAAAATCAAAATTTTCCATATAAAGGGTAGTGTAGGGTGAAGGAATTTTCTTAAAAATCTTCTGTACTTAAAAGACATTAAACTTAAATACCAACTTTGATTTTTAAGCGATTTTTCGTTTTTGAGCTATGCACACACTGAGACACAGAAACGGAATGCTGTTTTTTTTATTTTTATTTATTTATTTATTTATTTATTTATTTATTTATTTATTTATTTATTTATTTATTTATTTATTTATTTATTTATTTATTTATTTATTTATTTATTTATTTATTTATTTATTTATTTATTTATTTATTTATTTATTTATTTATTTATTTATTTATTTATTTATTTATTTATTTATTTATTTATTTATTTATTTATTTATTTATTTATTTATTTATTTATTTATTTATTTATTTTTATTATTATTATTTTTTTATTATTATTATTTTTATTATTTTTTTATTATTATTATTATTTTTATTATTTTTTTATTATTATTATTATTTTTTTATTATTATTATTATTATTTTTTTATTATTATTATTATTATTATTATTATTATTATTATTATTATTATTATTATTATTATTATTATTATTATTATTATTATTATTATTATTATTATTATTATTATTATTATTATTATTATTATTATTATTATTATTATTATTATTATTATTATTATTATTATTATTATTATTATTATTATTATTATTATTATTATTATTATTATTATTATTATTATTATTATTATTATTATTATTATTATTATTATTATTATTATTATTATTATTATTATTCAGGAGGCCTCAAAACATATTTCCAATGAAATCTCGACATCGAATTTTTGGGTGGAATATAATACTTCCTCTACTTAATATACGTAGTAGAGAAAGTAAAAAGAGTTAATAAAAGTTGCCTACTGTTTTCACAAAGCTGGTGGAGTTACTTGAAGTCTGGCTAGGAAAATCTAGGAAATATATTTTGTGTCGATAAACTTAAGGATTTAAGATACAGATGGAGTTAATGTTTTTCAATTTATGTTTTAATATACGTTACGTTCGTCTCTCTCTCTCTCTCTCTCTCTCTCTCTCTCTCTCTCTCTCTCTCTCTCTCTCTATCTCTCTCTCTAACGTAAAGTTTCAGATTTGCTGTGTTTGTATCAATCGAGTAGGTATGTATATACTTAACATGGACTACTATCGTTGCAGAGGGTTAAATATGGGTTTGTTTACGATTATAATTTTGATTGGTAATGTCATTACTTCTTACTCAAAGAGGGGACAAACCCAAAGAAAGAAAAAAAAGAACTTCAGCGAAACGGAGTTACTGGCTTTGGAGATTGAACTGATGCAACAAGTTATCAAATTTATAAATGCATTCTAACATGGCATCCCTAAACATATTTATTACATGCGCTTTATTTATATCCCCTCGCTTATTTTCTGGTGCATGCTCCCGTGACATTTCAGCCAGCCATGCTTTGCTACAGTGATTACATCCTGTACCTGTGATTACATCCATTATTATACAAATGTTCTGTAATCCCCTGGATTACACTAATATAATACGAGTAGTTACAACTCTAACTTTATGCACTTGGGAAGGAAATCTAGAAGTTAATGCAGTAGGAACCATATAAAACTGAACACCTTTGAAGACTTGTCATTTCCTTATGGAAAATAATACATTTTTAGATTGAGTTTGACTATCTCAGTAGCCATGGGAGAAACGATGGTGATTTTACTTTCTCTACGTATAATAATACTTTTATTGCAGCTGTTGTTGTTGTTGTAGTGTTTAACGCCCGCTTTTACTACTACGGCACCGCAGGCGGTGATGCTGATGATACATGAAGGTGGAGCACCGGTGGAATGAGATGGCGGGGGAAACCGGAGTACCCGGAGAAAACCCGCCCTGACGCCGCTTCGTCCACCACGAATACCACATGCGGGTCCCTGGGATCGAACCCGGGCCGCCTAGGTGGTAGGCGAGCGCGCTAACCGCTCGGCCACGGCGCCGCCTTTATTGCAGCTAAATAGCTATAGATTTACATTAAAATACATATAAATTACATATTTGCATATTCTCTGATATTTGCCTTTTGCTGCATAGTGGTAGCGTTCACAAATCTGTCTACATAGTTTACATACACACATTTGGTTTATGAAACGCTTTGTTGTTACATATCATATGGTGAAAACCATGTACTGCCATTGCTGTTAGCACATGTTGCATCGAAGTTAGCTGCTGTCCACGTTCGGTCTATCATGGCCCCTGTCCCATAGAATTCCGGAGGTAATTCTTCCCTTTTTTTTCCAATAATTTTAGTAGCTTCTCTGAGACTCTGTGTTCCGTAGAGGTAACAAGGTTCTGGGGTCCTTAATCTTTTAATGCCTGGTGTGTCTTATAAGATACATAAGCTTTTTTTTTTCCTATTTGTACTAGTTTTAACTTTTTCTTCTTTTTTTTAAAGAAAAGAAGCAAAATCCATGCAACCGCAGTCGAATGATACCCCATCATCAACCACGCGTGCCATCACACCGATTATTTTACGTGGGCCCTCCCCGTCCTTTACCACAGGCACATTTGACTCGAACTCACGACCTCACCTCACTGAGTGCATGGCCAGTGCACTACGTGTTGCCTTAACGATCATGGCTATCCGAGCCAGCAGGCTGAAGGTCCCCAGACCGCCTAATCTAAACCGGTTTCGAATAAGAGGAAGAACGGCATATGTAGCAAAATAATTCAGGCATGAAAGGGTTAATCAGGAATGTTTCTCTTACGAGGAGGTAAACGAGTCTCTACATAATATAGTAAGTACGGGAAATGTGTTCGGCCCAACAATTCGATGTCGAGATTTCACCGGTTTTGAGGCCCCCTGGTTCCAAAAAAGTATTTTTAGTAAAAGATCCGCGCGCCGGCGTGTGTGTGTGAACAGTGTAACTCAAAAACTAAAAGTCGGTTAAAAACCAAAATTTGTATTTAAGTTTAATATTTTTCAGATTTTGAAGAAAATTTCTCCATCCTAAGCTGGAAAAGTTTTCAAAAATTCAAAAATAGCTCTAAGGATCTTGATTAAAAGGCCATATGTTTCAAGATATTGTTATGGCAAATGAAATGTATATTTTGAATTTTCTGGCTATAGCCCATGTAGTCCTATTTAATCTATGACTTATACAATGACATGACCATATGAGATAGACCAAATCTTATTGTAACAAAAAATGTACTCTTAGATCTTGTTAAAACACACGTTGTGGAGTGAATAATTTCGGAGATATTGCTTATTTGTGTGTGTTTTGCAACACTTATACTTCTCAAATGGAACGTCGTTATCCACTTTTTTATATTTTGGCCGAGTAAAGAGAACGGAATTTCAAAGTCTTCATACAAGACCAGCTTTAAAAGATTCTACTATCACTCAAAGCCTACTGTATTCCCTTGCATCTACAAGAAAGTTACGAGTGAGATAATTTCTATAAATCTCGACTAACATGAAGAAGATAACGGAATATGAGTTTGTAAGAATAGTAGAAAAGTAGAACAAGCCATGTGATTGCAACACATCAGATTTTATCTTTCTTTAAGATGAGGGAAAACCTGGAAAACCCCTTATACGGATAACTCACCCTAACCAAGATTTGAACTCGGGACGCTCCCCCCCCCCCCCCACACCACAAAAGCGGACAGTAATAGTACTGATGTCAGTACCCTTACCATCCATCGTTGCCTTATGACTTATTGTCTATTAATAATTAAATTTCAGTCTCTAGATTGCAGTTGTAAACGAAGTGAAATATCAGTTCGACAGCGTATTTTCCTTTTCCTGAGAAGAATAATGTCAGGTAACTTTAAGCTCTATGGACACCGGACTCACTTGAGTACAATTTCCCACATTTGTTTCATTCATTAATCGTGCGATATGTCCTACTAGTTGAAGGACATAGTTTATTTCTGATGCAAATATTTTAAACAGGCCTATGGTATTTTAATATGAAATAACAAAAACTCTTTCACGCAAAGTGTAGTTTGGGGTGAGAGGCTTTTCTTTAAAATCTTGTCGCATCCTTGGAAGACACTGAACTTAAGGTTCGTTGGTTTTGAGTCATGCTTTTCACCCACACGTACACACACACACATCGCGTTTGGGCGTTTTTCCTGAGGATTTTTTACTGGATTCAAAGAGTCTCAAAATAGGTATTTGCTGTGAAATTTCGATATTGAATTTTTGGGTGAAATACATCAGGTACTTCCCCTTCTTAAACGTAGTAAATAAAGTAAAACTTGGCTATTGGAGGTGGTTGTAGGAATAAATTACACGTAATAAAATTTAAAATATAAAGCTCGAAATTAATGGTTTGTAAATAAATCTGAACCGATGATTCCTGCCTCACAGTTCAACATTCTTCACAAGTTTGGTTAGGTAAGCTTTGTCCACATATGATGTTTTCCTTCCAACAAGATAAATATCACAAAACAGCGCACAGGTATAAAGCACTTAGATTACCGAGTGCAGAGTGTAGCACTCATCTGCAGCGTATGTAAGGATTTTTCTAATAATTTTAGATTTCAAAGCATTCCGCTTCACGTTGTTTTGCTCAGTATAAGGTAACTCGTTTATCATTTAACATTCCTCTTTTAATAAAATGCGCTTCACAAATTTCCATGACAGCTTCCAACGCTGTCATGGGTGTTACCCACCTTGGCATACCTTTCTTGTGACAGCCATGTGGATATTGTTTTTGTTTCCTTCCTCTGGCGTTGTTCATTTTAATATTTTATGCAACATTTTCATCTTCCCTCTACACAAATGTCCAAATAAAATTAAGTCTGCCTGCTACATATCAAACAACAGATTTTTCTCGTCTACTTCATAAATTATTTCTTTATGTGTATTAAACTTTGTTTTCTTTCCTTACTTCATGGGCTAATTTTGGAAAGTCTTTATGAGTGATGATGTATTAATTACATAAATTAGTTACACTTTATAAACGAGAGTAAAATAGTCTTATTATTAAGGTTGCCAGCACATTAACATTTAAAGTTTCATCGAGCAAAGCGGCAGACTTCTTAGAGGTAGAAGTAGAGCGCGAGCCAGCTTCGACATCGGGGTTTGCCAAGCAACCATCGGCCAGGCGACTACAACGCCACCCATCCAAGAGAACAGCAGTTACAGTTCGCAAAGTCCCCACACACAGCAGCGCCAAACTCTCCCATTGCCAGCACTTCCAACCCTGAAAGACCGAATTGAAATGCAGTGTTTAAGGGCCTGTCGGTCATTAGGGCTTGAAATGAAGATGAAATAAAATGGATTAGGGAGGGAAATTAGGAGGATGCAATAATCTTTCACAGCATTTGCCTGGTGACCCGGGAAAACGCCCGAAAAAGCCCATGGATCAGAAAGATCGGCCACAGGAATCGAATCCACAGGTTACCGCGAAGCCAACTCGCTTAATTTGGCAAAGAGAGCAGGAGAGAGTGAGAGTAACTAATCTAGTGGCCGTAGTTTAAGATTACGAAGCTGACTGAACCATTGGGTGGGCAGTCACAGCATAGCTGCCGGTTTCGTCTTACATGAACTCGTGACACTCAAAAGATACCTAAGTACCGATTTTTTCCCTGCACATTAAATTATAAATTTGTTATTGAGCCTCCTCCTAGCAAGTGCTGATAATGTAATGTTCCCAACTACAATCTGCCCGTCAACGTCAAAAATGTCCAAGAGAATTTCAAAGGATAAAGTGGACGGATTGTCAGCGGAGAAGAGCAGCATTTCCATTACCTAGTGTCAGGAGGTCAATACTGAATCCGGTTGTTTTATTCACATTCTGGTCTGAGCCTCACTTGAACAGTTCTACCCTCCATACTGGGTATTTTAAGGATTTTCTTTTTTTAACTGTTAACTCCTGAACTGTTTTAGATAATTCATTTCCTTTCCTCTATCACTGCAGTTTCAACTAAATAATGATTGTAAACACAATATTCTTAAATGTCACGTAAACATCTGAAAAACTAAACACTAGTGCTTTTTGAAGGATAAAAAACAAAAACTCTTACAATTTAACTTATATGAACAAAAAATATAAGCTCTTCTCATCTCTAGGAGGGAAAAATCGTATCTTCAACTAAATTAAAATATTATAAAGAATTGCATTTATGAATCAGAACAGAAATGAGTGATATCTCAATACTTTGTAAACAGCAAAAATGTGTCTGTTGATCATTCTAGTTACTGTAACACAGACAACAAACATTACTTAATGAATATATTTCACAAAAGTAACTAGTAAATGTTAGGGCTTTAGGGTTTCTACACATAACTGGCCTTGGTATGGAATGTTTCAAAACAGTACGGCATACAGAATGGAAAATCACACATTGGGTAGTATGTTATCTCCTTCCTTTTCCATTTTTATACTTCACTGCGAGCATAGCCCGTCGCTCATCGTGAACGTTATACACGGAATTGCGAGCATAGCCCGCAGTTAGACCGGAAAATGTTAAACCGCAGAGAGTTTGAGTGTCGTGAATTAACGCAAGAAAACTCCAGCGGCTATAGGGAACGAGTGCTTCCAAACATTTAAAAATTGGGCCCTGTACATTGTAGTTATCTTCAAAATAGTACCCCACTATTTCTTTTCGAACTTAGTTTCCATCATATGGAAAAACCAGATGGTTATACATGTTGCAAAATAGTGTGCTTTGCTGAACGGTACGTAGGTCTGGTACAGATACAAAGAGAATCGTAATAACTGCTGATTACACTCTGCAACAAGCATGAAGCAGTAGTTACCTTTTGAGTTGTTTGCTTTATTGCACTGTTTGCAAGAAGCACAACTGTAAAGTCAGTTTAAATTATTGTGTTTACTTACAAGATCTATCTGAGCGCCTTTTGAGGTTTCCATTGAGTCTTGCTAATGAGAAGAGCGCGAGGCTTCCTTCCTGTTTCCTAGCACAAATTGATCATTTTATCTCACATTGGCTTTTGCCAAGCCGCAGTGCTTTTCCTCGGGCAAACGTGGCAACAACGCAGGTTTAAAAGCCTTTATTACCTCTAAGTGACTTATCGAACGGTTAATTCTTTAACGCAAAATGTCAATAGAGTTCTAACTTTAAAGAACGGGTATGGTAGCTACAATGAAGCTGCGCTGCCAAATTGTGTTACTATGCCCACCTTAAGCTCTAATGAAATATAAAAAGTGTCGATGCCTGTTTACTTTCTCTACCACATACCTAGTAGATAGAGAAGGCGTTGCACTTCACCGCAAAACAACTGTACCAACATTTCACCGGAAATACACGTTTGAGGCTCCCTGAACAAACAAACAAACACACAAAAAAGCATTTTTAAGAAAGATCCGCGCGCGCCTGTCTGTATCTGTGACCGCCTTAACTCGGGAAAAAAAAATCGTTCATCGAACATGATATTTAACACCAAATCTTCGAAAGAATCCCTCCAACCCCAAACTGTCCTTTACATGGAAAGTTTTTCGTTTATTATTTTCTCGGAAATGGCTCAAACGATTTTCATTATATGCATGTATAATGTATATCTTAAGTCCATTTTTAATTACTTCTATATAACTGGTAAGAAATAGACAAAAGCTTATAACTAGGGACCGAACCTTCATTCAGGAAACAAAAGGTTCCTGAGCTTGGCCTATAGGAAGTGAGAGGGATTAGTCTGTCACATGATCACAACACAGGAGGAGGCCAGGTACAGTCCACGCAACGACATTGCAGATAACGTTCCGCATAGCTTGAATTCAATGCTGCTACCATTTGCAGTAAAATATTCACTCCCAAACTCTTGTACAAGTTCAGCAATATTTCAATTTTTGTGCTGGAGGCATTTTACTCTGTGTGTGGAACTAGTGAACATTCTCGAGAAGCACTATGCACTGTAGGCAGTGAGCCCAGTTGTTTGTGCTGTCACTGTACGCGCGCAATGACGTCACGCGCGTCATTGTGCCAGGTAATTCGCGATCACCTCAGCTATATAAAGGTTCGAACCCTATTTATAACATACTCGTAAAAATGCAAATCACACTACTGCACACAATTTTTGTCAAACATTTTTGTGCGTTATTCTTTGTAGTTGGTTTGAATTTCCAAATATGTATACACCTTTCAAGTGGTGAGTGCCTATTCATCTATCTTAAAGATAGTCTAAATGCAACATTCAGATGTTTTTATTTTTCTGCATGCACCTGTGGATGCCACTTTGGGAGCCAAAAATAAATGTACTAACTTTTGCAGGCAGCAGCATACAAAGTTATCATAGATCTTACGCGGAACATTATGGATTTCACACAAAAGAAATCTCTGATAAAGATAGTCGCTTATAACCTATACTGGTAATTCTTCAGATTGGGTCAAGCTTCTCGTGTACTCTTTGTGAACGGCATTGACCTGAGAGTTGGAATGCTGGCAATGTTGACAGTTCAGCTGCGGAAAGGACTTCCTGTCATAATTACTCTTTTGGGAGTTTTAAGATTTACGGAAAGAACTAGTTTTAATGCAGACGCACGTCATTGCCATAAAAAGTTCATACATTTATGCCTTTGTACACAACACAGTTAATCACTTAAGTGTCATTAGCTCCTGATAAAGACACAGGGTAATGTATAGTCGGACAACTGCACTTGCTAATGAAGTTTCTGTTATCGATTGCTGCGGCTTTTTAAACTAAGCAAGAATAGAACATGTAATTATTTAGTCATTTTAACATAAATGTCCAATCTTAAAGTGGAGTGGTTAAAATTAAGCGAAGGGGCCTGCAATTAGAGGGACACAGCACTGCATGTAAGCTCTTTGTGGTCCCACATTAACGCCCGGAAGAAAGGAATAAACGGGAAACCTGAAGAGTGATCAGATCCGGACGAAAATGTGCGTTAGCACGGACGGGCTTCCTAACTCTTTCAGCACGACACCAATCCTGACGCTGGCTAACCCTGTCTTAGGCACCTGCAACCTGGGAGTCGCGGGAATAGATGAGACACCCGAGGAAGGTAAGTGGGTTCCAGCAGACCCGCCAAGCGCAAGGAGAAATATTTCCAGAGCGCAAATAGCACCGTTCTATAATAACACTGGTCGACAAGATTTTTTTCACAAGAAATCTGAATAGTTGATCTAGTGCATTTTTTCATCCTGAATTCAGATATGTAGTCAGAATTTTCCCATCAGGCATAGCTTTTCTGTGAAAGCTACTTTTCAAAATATGATTTTAGCGTTTTCTTTGACCTGTCATAGGAACCTTTACCTCATATGTAGCTATTTTACTCAAGCCGTATTTATTGAAATTATTTGTAATATCACGCTGAAGCACCACAAAACAAGACTGTGCAGGTTCATTCATGTTTAGACATGCTCAGACCTGTCTGGCATTGTGATGTGTCAGTATTGAGCTGACTGCGACATTGTTCACTACTGAAATATTTCCTTCCTTTCTGTTTAGAAGTGTATTGTGTATGTTGTGCATGTTGTATTTCAGTGCTTAATGTTTTCATCATGCCAAGAAAGTGTGTAAATCATGCAGATAATTTCTGCTATATTTGTGGTGAGCTGACCTTCAAGTCTCAGAGGCGAAATATGACCCCACTTGTAAAGAAGTGTTATCATCTTTACTTTGGCTGTCAAGTTGGTGATTTTGATAAGAGCTGGGCCCCAAATACATGCTGTGTTTCGTGTGTTAGACTGCTGACTGGGTGGAAAAATGGTGCACATCATATGCCATTTGCAATTCCCATGATTTGGAGGGAACCGAAGGATCATTCAACTGACTGTTATTTTTGTTTGACAAATATTAAAGGAATCACATGTAAAACAAAATATACAGTTAAGTATCCGAATTTGCAATCTGCATTGAGACCTGTCTTACACAGTGAAGAGTTCCCCGTACCAGTATATGTAGATACAACCTTAAGTGATAACTCTGATTCTGACCTAACTGAAACTCAAAATGATTCAGATGAAAATAAAAATGATCTTACATATGAAGCCAGTAGCTGTTCATCAGAACCATACTTTCCCAATCAGCAAGACCTTAATGACCTGATTCGGGATTTAAATCTGTCTAAACTGCAAGCTGAAGTTTTAACTTCCAGACTCAAAGGGTGGAATTTACTCCAAAAAGATGTAAGAATAAGTAGTTATCGTAGCCGCCATAGTGTTTTCAAAGAATACTTCTCTGAAGAATATGGTGTTGTGTTTTGTAATAATATTTGTTCACTTATGGAAACTCTTGGGCATCAACACCGATCAGATGAGTGGTGATTGTTCATAGACTCCTCTAAAGTAAGTTTGAAGGCTGTGCTGCTACATATTGGCAATGAACTTCCATCAATACCAGTAGCGCATGCCGCTATGAAAGAGACATATCAAAATATGAAACTAATTTTAGAGAAAATACAATATGGAAAATATGAATGGAATATCTGTGGTGATTTAAAGGTCATTGCTTTATTGCTTGGTTTGCAACTTGGGTTCACCAAATTTTGCTGTTTTTTGTGCGAGTGGGACAGCAGAGATAAGAAGTCTCACTACGTTAGAAAGTCATGGCCAAAACGTGAATCTCTTCTCCCTGGCCAGAAAAATGTGGCATCTGTCCCTTTAGTGAATCCTGAAAAAATATTTTTACCTCCATTGCATATTAAGTTAGGAGTTATGAAAAATTTCGTCAAAGCTATGGATAAACTTTCTGATGGATTCTTGCACTTGAAATCGAAATTCCCCAAAGTCAGTGATGCTAAATTGAAAGAAGGAGTTTTTATAGGACCACAAATCCGATCATTAATGGCTGATGAACATTTCGAGGGACTGTTAAATCCACTGGAGAGAGCAGCCTGGCAGTCTTTCAAAAGTTTGTGTTGCAATTTTCTTGGAAACCATAAAGCAGAAAACTATCGTGACATAGTGGCTGATCTTCTGCATTCTTATAAAGCTATGGGATGCAACATGTCTTTAAAAATTCACTTCTTGGACTCTCACTTGGACTTCTTCCCTGAAAACCTTGGAGCTGTCAGCGATGAACACGGTGAGCGTTTTCATCAGCAAATTTCTACGATAGAGAAGAGGTACCAAGGCAAGTGGAGTTCCAATATGCTGGCTGACTACTGTTGGACTAAAATGAGAGACGTTCCAGATGCAAAATATACCCGAAAATCACTATCTACCACTTTCTAGGTAAGTCAGAATCAGTAGTTATAATTTTGAGTTAGATAGCTAGTTACGGATTTTTTAGAATATTATAAAAATTCAAATGAATATCACACAAAACTCCTGCCCGATGCAGACAAACTGTAATTATATTTGAATTCAGCACGAAAAATACTTTTAGAATCTGTTATTTTAATTCTTGTGAAAGAGAAAAAGTTAATTTTTGTAGACCAGTGTAACACGCCAATTGCCGTCGACTGGTCCTACAACATTTAACACATTAAGTAAAAATTATTTTCTTTGTTAACGACACTGTCGATTGCCGGGAGCTTATCAGCGCCGCAGGGATTCAGTTACGTGCCAGTAAATTTACTGACATGGGGCTGTATTTTTTTAAACACATTTTAAAAGCCATCGGTCTGGGCCGGTTTTAAACCCGCGACCTAGATCAGTAAGCCAGCGCGTAACCAACTGGGCCACCCAGACTGACTTTAAGCAGATTAGGTAAAAGAGATGAAAAGAACTGGTGGAGACGGAAATTCATGGTGGCAGAGGAACCACTCCAACATTCGCCTATCGACATCTGTAAACAAAGGAAAAAACAAAGGTCAGAGTGGCTGGTCCAAATGAAATAGAAATCGAGACCTCACACATTACCGCGGAGCCATCTCGCAAATGCGGTGGAACTCGAAACCTAGTTTGAGTAACCAGACATATTGCTACGAGTGACAACGGTGGCCTTAATGGGGGAACCGCTGATTAATTACCGTGAAAAAGAGCACCCGTTCTCGACAAAGCCCATTCAAGCAGAGAAGCTTCAGGGTAAGAAGAGCTGCCTTAGCTGACGTTGACAATCTAAACATTTTGCAGGAAAATTTGCTTCACTGTACTTCAACTTTAAGGCTGCCTTTTTCGATAATTTCCTTTCCCAATATTTACCAGTATCATTACTAATCCGTTAATTTTTTTTTTTTTTTTTCGTCCTGCTCATTTGTAGCTTATCTTCCTTAGGAAACAGTTTCCGTGCATTCTATTTGCGTAAAAGCCAGTCTCTATACAGTTTCTCCCCCATTTATTCTATCTATTCAGCATTTACCAACCCCATTACATCTTCAACTCGTATTTCACATTGGAACCATTTGTATAAATACTCGCTAAAATAAATGCGAGTGGTGTTTCAAGATACAGCCAGCCTAATTGTGTGTTCGATAGATAGAGATTATCAATAAACTCAGCTGCATGTTGGAAATATCGACTTGAATAAACCGCGCTGCAGCACGACGTGGAACTTAAAAATATTGTGTTCTCCTAATGCACGTTTTGTTTCTCCGTGCTTCCTATGATTAATATACTATGAAAACTTATGGAAATGATTCTAACATAAATAAAGCGTTTCTTCTTCTACGTGTGAGAATATGCTCTGAAAGTTCAGTCGTACCTTCTTACATCCTGTATATGCAGCTAAGGCGTATATACTATAGCAGCAAAATATATCTCGTGTATGATTAGTAATATGAGTATCTTGAAGCACGCTATTACAAAAGAAAAGCATTCTCCATATTTCATTAAATTAAGCTGTATCAAGATGCCCTACTTCGAAGAGCTTCCCATACGAGGTTTTATTTATAATATCCCGCCTTTGCTCCATATTCAATAATGTAAAGTAACCCAGCGTTCTACGAGTATTAAAAAACCAAAAGCACTTTTACAGTGCGCTCACGGAAGTTCCTTTTTGTTATAATGTTCAACCACGCGGAGAATGCTGCTGTTTAATACGAGTTTCTGTCTGATGTAACTAACATATTCATTATTCTCTAAGGAACATTTTTCTTGTACGAAAGAAACAAAAGAAGGCGAAATTCCTCATGTACCTAACACGCAATTCTACAATATTCTGTGCTGGTTTAAGTGGTTCAGTAGGTTGGCCTACAAATCTTAAGGTCACGGGTGCAAACCCGACCCAGATCGACAGTTTTTAAGGGTGCTTAAAAACGTCGGTTCCGTGTCAACAGTCTAACTGGCATGTAACATAACTCCTGTGGGACGAAATGCCGACACACTGGCGGTGCTCATACAGCGTCGTTAGCAAATAAAAATATCAAATAGTATTACAATACTCTGTGGAATGAGTACAGGTGATTATTCAGTCCATGAGGAAAATCATAGACCTAACTGCATTACTTTGAACGGACGCATTTTCAAAAAGAAACCTATCATGATAAAAAGCTAATGTTAACCTTCACGCAACTAATTCAGACAGTCGTCGTGCAGTATAGCATCCATATAAAACGGATTCTTATTCCAGATTACTTATTCATGATATTTTTTACTTAGGGAGGACTTAAATTAAGCAGCAACTTCTTGGTTAGAGGAACTTGGAGATACAGGTACAAATTTGAAACATGTAACAAGGTCTTATAATGTAAGAAAGCAAAAACTGCAAACTTACAACCATGTGCGTCAAATATTTCGAAAATACCTAACGCTGTCAGAAGGTTCACGTAATTTGCGTATTTTACTGAGCTATGCATATTTTCTCTTATGATTTTCCAATTACACAAACTTCCATCATTATGAGAGCACTACACCTCCTATTTTATAGAACTTTTAAGATATATGTTTTGTTTTAATCAAAATCATTGGAATCATTTTCGAAATAATTGTATTATTGAATATAGAGCAATTAAAATAGATATTTATAATCCCTTATCACGCTTTCCTGACTACATCACAGTCTGTGACACCTCATCACTTCTTTCCTACGAAGAGAATGCATACGAAGTGTCTGTCTTGTTTATCGCTTCAACACACCAGGTAGCAAAATGTAGGAAGAGAAGCCAACGTCTAATAACATATTCGTAACACGTGAAAACGCTTTAACTTATGTCAACTACGGATGCCGAATTATTTCAGGATTTATTTCCTACATTTGATAATGCTAAGATTACTTAAAAAATCTGATTGTTGCAATCACATGACTTTCTCTACTCTTGTACTAAGCATTCCTACAAACTCTTATTCCTATATATTCTTCGTGTTAGTTGAGATAAACATTTGTACAAATTATCTTATTGCTTATTTCCTTGTAGGTGCAAGGGGAATATTAGAATACAGTAGGCTTTGTGCGATAGTCAAAGCTTTTAAAGCTTCGAGATCCCGTTCTCTTTGCACGCTTAACATATAAAAAAACGAACAACGATATTCCATTTCACGAAAGCTAAGTTCTTCGAAACTCACACAAAATAACAAGGAATATCTCCGAAATGGTTTACTAAAAAATTAGCCAAATTCTGTGTTTTAGCGAAATCTACATTTTTTTCTATAGTAAAATTTGGTCTATCTCTTACGGTTTACGAGTTATAGTCATCCAGAGTAAACAGGAGTACATAGGCTATTGGCAGAAAATTCAAGATATACATTTCATTTTTCATCAAAATATCTCCAACATTTTAATCAAAATCGTTAGAGCCATTTTCAAGAAAATCAAAATTTTCCATGTAAAGGTTAGTTTAGGGTGGGGCAATTTTCTTCAAAATCTCCGTGTCACACATCCTTGAAAGACAAACTTAAATACCAACTTTGGTTTTTAACCGACTTTTCGTTTTTGAGTCATGGTGTCCACAGACTGACAGACACACACACACACACACACACACACACACACACACACACACACACACACACACACACACACAAACGGACCTTTTTCTAAAAATACTTTTTGGGGAGGACTTAGGGGATCTCAAAACATATTTGGGATGAAATCTCGACATCGAATTTTTGGATGGAATACAATACTTCCTCTACTTACCAGTAGAGAAAGTAATTTACCAAACTTGTGGAGAATCTTAGTGACACTCGTGAAAATTGTCGCAAGAACGACAGTGAATGCGACATTTACTTGTACCGTAATCATAAGATTAACTTGTTACATAAATTACTATTACTCTCTCATCATATTACAATGTGTGCTTTTCGCAACTTTGATACAAATTAATTTCTTTAAAGCACTAGGTCATTCTGCAGCGCAGTAATGCTCAAAATATTCCACACCGAAACACAAAGTGAGAAATAATAATCTTCAGGCGCGCTGAGCAAGCTGCGACCACATTCTGCTGCTACTAACTCCAAGAATGTAGTATCAACTTTTCTGTATAATAAATGGTAAATATGTATAGTCACAGAAGTGTTCCATTTGTAGGATGCAGCCAATTATTCCTCATCGTTTATTCCTTGTCTTTAACTTAATGAAAGGGGAGGGGGAGGGTTGGGGCTTTTGTAAAACACAAACTCCAACTCTTGCTGTGACACTGCAAACAAGATTGCTCTTGCTGCCTCCCGGCATTAAAGAGCCTGGAAACTAAGACTTAATAACTTTAATGGGAGGCAATCAGATGTTACTGTTCCGTTATTGGATTACAGCGCCGGCTTAATACTAGTTTCTCAGTAAATACACAGGAGTTAAGAGAGGTTGTCGTCCAAGAACAGGCGTACTCGCTAATCTTATTTTGGAGCATGGCTTATATTGCAATTCGCTGCCTTCCTTGAAATTAAAACTATTAATCACTATGGCTATGTTGTAAAACAAAATGCGAGTTTCATAAACTAATGGGGAATGATTACTGAGACACATACCTAATACAAGTTGAAAGACAGAAACTTTAAAAATGCGCCAGTTGAATGCAATGCCGAACTCCCACGGTCCATTTTTTGGTCAAAAGCATTGTATACAACATAACTGCATCAAGAGACAGCCAATCAGCATCAGTAACCGAACAATATGGCGAACTGCGCATGCAATATGTAGTCAGCTGTTGTGTATGTACGAGTTTGAGTGTGTGCTGTTATAGTTAGTTGTTCCTGGCAGAGAGGATAAGCTGCAAATAAGTATGTAAAAACTACATACATTGATCCAGAAAAAGAATTGATCCAGTAGTTAAAAAGTCAAAGATCATGGTATTTCTAGGAAAACAAAAAGATCGAATATAGTGTTAAATGATAAAATGTTAGAACAGATTGGCACATTTAATTACTTGGGTTGTAATGTGACATTTAGATCAAACAACCAAAGAATAAGTAATAAAGTGAGTAAATCCCAATATATTTGTGGAACAATAGCTCGTACCTTGAAAAGGAAAACCCGAAAGGATACAAGTTTAAAATTCTACAAGACAATAGTCGTTCCAGTTTTGTAATGTGTAGATCAGAGACATGGACACTTAAGAAAGATTGGAGCCAAATACAATGGGTAGAAATGAAATATCTCCGACCAGTAAAAGGATGTGCAAGACTAGATCATATTAGAAATGAAGAAATGAGGAAAGAATTATACATATTTTCACTAAAAGAAAAGATACAACTAAATGCACAAAAATGGAAAGGTCCTTCGCAAAGAATGGATAACTCTCGCATTCCATTACAATCTTACAAATAATATAAACCTTCGGGTCATAGAACAATAGGAAGACCAGTAAAAAGACGGGAAGAAGTATGAAGTCGGAACAGGATTCTCCTAGCCATGGCGGCGGCGGCAGCGGCGGTGGCGGTGGCGTTGAGGTGCACTTTTATAATTACTGGTTTAAATATCGGCCTCGGCATAACTTCGCTCAGGAAAGTCGGACAACTGGATGACTTTCTTGTATCCCGGGCGCGGCACTCGATCGACGTTGATTTTTCCTGCCAAATGATTCGCCCTGTATCGGTTTTGATGTTTTATTTCTGCTTATTGCAGTTTAATACTCGAAATACAATACTCACAACTCCTAAGCAAAATGTTCAGTCCTTTCTTCGTTGTTGATTTAGCCTGCGTTATTTCTTGCACTACTGCTTTTATAATTTCATATGTTTTATATTCAGATTATATTTTAATCTTATCTTAATTTACCACAATATATAATATTATCGATCGTTGCACTTTAGATAAAAGTCAATTTTCCATTTTGGTTGTTGATTAAACAAGTGCCTCTTGATGCCTCTGTTTAGCCTGTTTATTTTCGAGGGCTTAGGAAAGAAGCTGCTTCAAGGTTCTGGCGCATACAACGGCAAATTATCTTTTTTCCCTGTGTTCATTCGATACTATTTTTACTTTCTCTACAACGTACAGTAGGTAGGGGAAATATTGCATTCCACTGAAAAATTCGACAGCAGGATTTCACCGGAAATACGTGTTTGGTACCATCTGAAGAAAAGAATGTTTTAAAAAGGAGCGCGCACCTGAGTGTGTGTGTGTGTGTGTGTGTGTGAGAGAGAGAGAGAGAGAGAGAGAGAGAGACAGAGAGAGAAAGAATAGCATAACTGAAAAACGAAAAGTAGGTTAAATACCAAATATGGTATTATTTAAGTTCAGCATGTTCCAATGATGCGACACGAAAATTTTCAAACAAATCCTCCCAGTCCAGAATACCCTTTACATGAAACTTTTTTGGAACATTTTGATTTTATCAAAAGTGACATCAAATATTTTGATTAAAATACCATTTAAGATATTTTCATGACAAATTAAATGCAGATATATCTTAAATTTTCTGGGAATATTCTCAGAAGTCCTTTTCATTCTGGATGACTTGCACAACTCGTAAACCGTAAGAACAGGCAAAATCTTACTGCAAAAAAAAAAAAAAAAAAAAAAAAATGTAGGTCTCGTTAAAACACACAATTCTGTCTAATGCGCCCTTTTTATGTTGAGTATACCGCCAAGGAAAAAATGATTGAACGCATTACAAAAGCGGAATATTTTTAGTTCCACGTCGCGTGGCAGCGCAGTTTACGCAAGTCGATATTCCAAAAGCAGCTGAGTTTATTTATTGTTTCTATCCATATGTTATCGTCTATTGGACACTCGAATAGGCTGTCCTGAATCACCATTCGCATTTGTATTTGCGAGTACGTAAGCAAATGCATTCCCATATTCCTCTTGCGCCTGCTTATAAGCAAACTAGCAATAAGATGTCTGCAAATATTTATCCGGATTAACATGACGTAGAGGAAATAGCCTTTATAAGAATGGCTTGTTGAGGAGTAGAGAAGTCATGAGTGCAACACATCAGATTTTTGTAACTCGTATCTATTCCACAATAAAGTTCAAGATGTCAGGCACCAACATTTTGACAACTGGGCGCCTGCACCAGGTATGACGACACCACGGCGTCTTCACTAGATATCACGTAGGTGTCTACGCCAAAGGTGACCACGTCGAGAAGGGTAGCTGAGGTGCAGGTCCATGGAGCAGGTGTCAGTGGGATGCAAGAAAGGTGAAGATGAAGGGTGACACTTATAGACTTGTAATTCTGGTTTTGAGATAGTCTTTAATATACCCAATAATCACTCTACATTAAATTGCAGAGGAGAGAGAGATGGGGAGAGAGAGTGAGAAGGAGAGAGCGAGAGAGCACTAGATAGTTTTGATGGTTACCTGGAAGCGGCGGTAGTTCGGTGAACCATCTTGCGTTCCGAAGACCGTAACAAAGTTTGGAATAGACAACATAAATTTTAAAGAGACGAGTGTCACAGAGTCCAGCTAGACACATAACAGAGAAGTTAGGCCTGCCACCCCCACAAAACACGTAACTTTAAATGCTAAAGTCTGTGCTAATCGCACGTTAACCTCAACGCCTGCATCAGCATGATTTTCTTAACAGCTACATGTGTTGAACTCCTCGTGTACATGAGATGACCCTTCCTATAAAATAATCACACGATTTACCTCTGCTTAGCAAACATCCGGTCGCTAGAATTCTACAGACAATTTATGGAGTCACTTAAATTTTGTCCCAAATATTCCGAAGCTTATAAAACTTACCAATTAGCAAGTAAACTGGAGATAAGATTGCAGATAGCCAAGGCAGTTTCACTTGGTTGCAGTGTCGTATAGTTAAACATACTATGAAATCATACTGTAAAGCCGACGATAATTTGCGCCCATAAAATGTATTTGCACAACACGAGAGCGAATAGCAGTCGTCAGGTATCAGCTGCCATTAAACTTTGTGATTGCCGTAGTTGTACTGCTGATGAATACCATTGATTAATATGGCACATACACATTTTTTTCCATTGCTTGCCCGGGAAAGAGGTCTCAGGCCAATGATGAATAATTTTGCTTCTTTTTTAACATAAAAAGGTTTATTTCATTTTGAAAACGAACTTCTATTCCGGTGAGCTTCAAAGTTTTAGCTTCAGTCTTTTATTGGCTCTCAATAGTTGTTCACTACAGTATGAGCAATGAGGCATTTTTATCAGTATTAATCTCTAAGTCAACTATACTTTACAATTTCCTGTTACCCTTTCTCTTCCTGTTAAGAATAGGACGGGTCAAGATATTTTAAGTTTTAAACATGCTGTTCTTTATTCGAAGGCTCATTTTTATAATGCATGATTTATTAAAATAGAACAGAGTAAAACGTTCTGCAGTCCGTATTAAACTCACAAGGACATATACTTAATTATATTAATGCACAGCTTTAAGACTCACAGATGCACTAAGAAATCTACCATAAATAATCCTCAGAACAGGAGGATTCTCGCCATTCTCGCCCAGAGATGTTTGATACGTACATGCCTACCACGGAAAGTGAAAGATTAACACCGAATTCAAGTGGAATAAAGAGACCATGCACAGCAGAGTGCTTAATGTAGACATATGACAAAGTGTCTATGCAAGACGCGCTAAAAGTCGGCTGTGAAAGGAAGTGAAGGTAGTAGTGCAACCATCTATTATTTTGTCCCATTGCTTTATAAGAATCAGAGCAGACACATTAAGAAAACATGTATGCAAGAGGAACAGCATTGTGTATGAGAGCGAAACATGTATTTATTAATATTTAAAAGTTATGCATAGGTTACCTTTGTACAATAAAAGACAGTAACTATATTTAAATGTGACCGAAGTCCAAGAACAAAAATCAGCCTAAAGCAATTTTTGCCTCAAAATTTATGGTAGATGCTGTCTATTCTTGGGGTGTCCAACCTTCTCTCTTTGGAGAACCTTACGCAGTGAGCGGCAATGCTTCACTCCACACCTCAGTCGGAGGGACAGACAGTATCGTGGCTAACGAAAAAGTCAGGCTACGGCGGACTGCAGTGACGTGATTCTCCTAGTCCAGTCATGGCTCAATGAAGTGAAACCACAATCGCCTAATACATCCATATTCTAAACAACCAAAAAAATTGCTTGCTGAATTGATACAAAAGATAGTTTCATCAGATAGCATACAATGTTAGCCATGTATCAGACTACCATTACTACGTAACTCTGATTCGCGCCGCAGCCTGTCTCTTTCGTTAGCCACTCTCAGTATCCAGTGACGGACACAAACAGGCGCTTCCATGGAAGTTTCTAAGTCATACCTTAAATTTTCTGGTAATGTCCTCAGAAGACCCCTTCATTTTGGGTGATTTTTTCTATAAATGGTAAACAGTAAGAGACAGACAAAAACTTACTTAATAAAAATGTGGATCTCTTTAAAACACACAATTTATGTCAAATACATTTTTTCTTTTGAGCGAACCATTTACGAGATATTCTTTCTCATTTGTTTGAATTTGCCAATATTTATAATTTTTTTCCAATAAGAATATGTTATTCGTTTTTTTCATTCCATAGCCTTGGAAACAACGGAATTTAAAAGGCATCGCATAGCAACCGGCTCTTAAAACATTCGCTTAAAACCTACCGTATTCCCATATTCTCCTTGCACCTACAAGAAAATTCGTAATAAGGTAATTTCAGAAAATGCTTATGGCGATTAAAATGTAGCATATAGAGAAATAAGAATTTGCAAGAATAGTGTGTATAGCTCTGCATATATTTGCGAACAGAGCTTCTCCAAATTCAATTACACTAAAAGTCTGTACCCAATATGTTACGCGACGATCACTTGGTGGATCTTCTAAGACTATGCCAAATATTGATAGACTTCTTAAAGGAGTACCAAAGAAATCATTCATGAATAGGTGTTTTTCGTATAAAATTTGAAAATGCTTTCCTAAATCAAACGCAACGTAAATGTCACCAATCCGCCACTGCAACACAAGGCGCGGTAGGGGGTTAAAGAGAGGCACAGCCCGCGTATGTTGGAAAGAGGTAAATCCACACTCCGCTCTTTCGCAAAGGTTGGACATCGCTGGCCTATCCTGTCTTCCTTGCGACTATGCCCGTAATTAGGGCAATGAAATGTTTTCAGATCACAGAAAGAGCAGTGAATTCCGTGGCAGGTTTTCCATTTTCACTTATGAAATTTCGGAAAATAATAATAATAATAATAATAATAATAATAATAATAATAATAATAATAATAATAATAATAATAATAATAATAATAATAATAATAATAATAATAATAATTATAATAATAGTTATAATAATAAATAGTAATAATAAATAGCAATAACAACAATAATAAATGTTGGCGGAGGCGACACTTTGCAGTCAATTTTTTATCCGCCTATTCTTATTGTACAGTTTTGTTTGATCGCACACTCTATGACTCATGTTATACGGAAGCGAATACAATAATGCAATACTTCGTACTAAGCAAAGACTTTCCTTAGGATAAAGATTTTGCTTCCGAATAACAGCTAATTAGCAGTGACAGTTCAGACAAGGCAGGAGAGTATTGCACTTCGGGGTCAGGTGTTCCACAATCGCAATTCATTCCCAACTATAACCTAATTCGTACGGCTCATTAGCCATTCAGAGCTAGCCCAGAGCTCATTTCAGGGCTGTGTATGGACTTCAGAAGTAGTATCCATTCAATAGTCAGAAATTAAGAACTCCAGCATATGAGATTGGTTGCGTGTCCTTACAAGCTGGGTGGACATTTTGTAACATTTTTCCACACGAGGGATTTACGCTACGGCGTACATTGAGTAATACCAATTATGACTTCCCTACATACGAATGTTGCAGGTGCTTGTTCATTCTAATTCCCTGTACGTAGACATACAACTAATATTTTGTAACCCCGTTCCATATTCGTGACCGGAATTCGTGATTAAAAATTCATAACCGGAACTATTTAGATCAAATGAACGCATGGCAACTGTACGCAGTAAATCCGAAACCTAAACGGATCCTAAGCCCCAAGCCCTATAACTCACGTGTCAGGACTTTTGACATAATTTGAACCTTTTGTAGGCATCGTGTAATGTAGTACGCCAAGTTAATAGAAAGCAGTGGGATAGAGGAAGGAATCCAGTTAAGCTACTCCTACAAATTCCGTTGAGCGGTTGCTGTGCTCCTGCTAGGGATTATAACCCATCGACCAGTAACGCTGTGCTGGATCGTCCTGATTTTGGCAATACGTTCACATAACTTCTCGCTCGTAGAGGAAATGGACAGAGACCGTTAAGCAAAGGAAATTAACGAGCCACAGCAAGGCAACTGCGCGCATCAACGGAAATGTACAGATGTTTGTGGCCATACTCAATCATTTGGTAGTTAAGCTCGCTTCCAATCCGTGCGTTTCCCCAACGCAATCGATTGACACAAATCGAATCAGGGGGAATCTTTTTCTAAATAGCGTTGCACTACATTGGCCCGTTTGCGTGGGAGGAAGACGGAAAGTGATGTTACTGCAATGAAATCATGATTGTGGTGACAATTCAAAGCCTTACACGAGGTAGGAGATGCACAAAATCATGCCAATTGCCCCTCTGCCCCCCCCCCCCAAATAGCACTTTCATTTACGAATACCAGAGACTATTAATCCAATGTTTGATAACAAAAAGTGAGTAAAAGTCTTTTGAAAAGGATACATTTGTCTCCTTATTCTCTCCTGTATGTCCTGATTTAACAGGAAAATAATAAATAAAAAACTACGAAATGGGTTTAAAACGGCATGCATTTAAAGGCTATACTTTGCAGCAAAACATTAAATTACAGTATATTACGTATAGTAGGTATAGCTCACAATCGTCTGGCAAAGGACCCACGTGAGGAATGTTGTGACTATGACAATGTTCGAGGGAGGACTTCGCACCTTGACCTATGAAAACGTTAGAGCCTACGTCACTGACATAGCCCCGCCTCCGGGAGGGAGGGGTGAGGTGAGAGGATACTAAGTGGGGCCGAATTTGACAAGGAATGACAGCAGAGGGTAGGGTCCCCAACAGCGAAGAATGCTATGGGTAAACTTGCGTGAAACGACGTCTAGTGCTTACTCCTCAGAATTGCTAACAATTTTATTAGTATTATATACACTGATGTACGTAAAAAGTGATCCATAATAGAACACAGTTGCTTACGTTGGTACTGACAAATCTAGCTCTACCCTGTCAACGCGACCTTTTTGAGCTTAATTGAACTGCGATTAGCAATATCATCCAAGCTCCAAAATCACAAACTGAGATATTCTCCCTATAAAAGCTGTGTAATAGATATCTTTAAAATGCTGTTAGATGGTAGCCGTTGGAGCTATTGCTTGGATCCTTTTGCCAAACTAGAATAGACTTGTCCAGAACCATTGAAGTGATAATCCCACTATTTCCGTTTTGTCGCTTGGATCACAGTCCAATTGTAACGAGTGAATTGACATAAAATACTCGTAAGATCTACTTGCCAAAAGGTAACATTACAAGCTAGTTGTCCATGTTCCTTTTAACGGATACAATTAACGTAACGTTTCCTTTAATTCGGCGATAAAATAGAATATAATAAAAATGTAGAAATAAAGGCAAAAGTTAAGAGCTGTTGGTTTTTGTTCTTTTAATGCAGTTAAACTCTGTATTTTAATACTACACTACCGTTTTCTTAATGCTGATTTTCTTATTGCTGTTTGATGGCGCTAATAATCTGAACCTTCGTCTCGATGGTGCCAATGAAAGTGCGATCGTGTCCGTCGGGAGGTACGCCGATACATTCGACGACCACCCGAGGAAGCGGATCAACTTCCCGTCATAGAACCAAGTGAAATCCAGAGCGCACTCCGGCGTCTCAACCCCAAAAAGGCCGCGGAGCCTACGGACTAACCCCTGTCATGCTCCGCCACCTTCTATTCAAGGCTGTGCTCTTTCTCACAAAGGTCTTCAATATGTGACTCGCCCTGTGTCACTTTCCACGCGAGTGGAGGGAGGCCCGGGTGATCTGCATTTTGAAGCCAGGGGAAGGCCCGGTACGTCCTGCCAACTACCGCTCCATAAGCCCCCTCTCTGTCCTCTCGAAAGTGCTCGAGAGACTCATATTTGCTCGCTTGTTTCCATACTTAAGGACATTCAAGCTATCCCTCCCCAGCAGTTTGGGTTTCGGCCTGGTCACTCCACACCTCAGCAGCTGTTGCGCGTAGTGCAGGCTGCCGCCCTGGGATACTAGGGCAAGGTTTACAATGCAGCAGTATCTCTAGACGTAGAGAAGGCATTCTCCACAACCTGGCATGCATAAACTTATCCAACTGGAGCTACCCACACGCATAGTGAACATAGTAAACTCATTTCTAAAGCACAGATCTTTTGTGGTCTCAGTTGCGGAAAACAGATCTACACGAAGACCAATCCGAGTCCCAGAAAGTTCTGCTTTTGTCCCCCACGCTATATGTCGTTTATGTGGGCGACAAGACAACCGAGCAGCACGTCAACGTAGCCCAGTATAATGACACGTGCTGCTATGTTCTACAAACAAAAACCCTAGCAGAACCTTCCTCCCCATCCAGTGATACCTCCACGTCCTCCAAGAATAGTGCAGGCGTTGGCTATTGTCCATAAACCCGGAGAAAAGCCATGTCATTCTCTTTACTAAGCGCTACTTTCCCGCAAACTTCCCCACAAACTTACCCACATTCATCTATCTCAGAAGGATAGAATGGACAAATACCTTCACCTACCTGGGAGTGAAGCTCGATAAGAATCTGATTTTCGGGGAGCATATCCGGAACCTGTCACATCGGGCCAGCGAGGCAACAACCTTGTTGTATCCCATGTTAAGTTACGGAATGCCTGTTCCCTTGAAGCTACGCCTTTTTCGGGCCCTCGTAATCACTGAAGCCGAAATTGAAAATGCCATAATTATGGATATAATACTGCATCACATGGCAGAATTAAATAATCAGGAAATGTTAAAATCGGTACATGTATAAAGGTACGAGATTTGGGAGGATTAGTTGTGGTTAAAATTGTCAAAAGGCACGAAATGGTACAGACAAGTCATTAGGGCCAAGCGTCAGGTAGTCAGCCTGAAATACCTGGTAAGACCAGTTTTCCTGGAAATCGGTAGTGCAGGTGTGTTGACCAGGGACGTTTCGGCGAAACCCTGTTGCTACTAGAGAGGTAATTAAGGAGGTGAAAGACTTAGCGTCATGACGCACAGACACTTGCCTGGCAGAACCCGGAGAGAGAGGGTCGGTGAGACTTGCCCTCCAGAACCCGGACGGAACGGGTCGGTACACTTGTCGCCCAGATCTCCGAGCGAGCACTTCAGTCACGGGACTTGTATTCCGGATCCTCGAGTGTGAGGACACATTATATTTAATAGTAACAATCTTCGGTCTTAGTAAAGACACAGTAACGACTTAACGTTGCTAATAGCGATCGGCAAATCTCACGCATTCTTACTTTGGTGAGAATAAAAGTGTTTCAACGAGAGTTCTGGTTTTATTCGCAAACACCCACGCATACCCAGAAATTAAGATCACATGCCAGAGCAGAAATCACCTAAAACCAGCATTCTGCGTAAAATAGCGGATTTGAGGAGTGGGCAATACCGCATCATCACCGTTCTATTGTAAGCCTGAGAGATCTGTGACTTGGCAGCAGATTCCCACCTCCTGCGTCTGCAGCGTGCACAGAACAGAGGACTTCGGATAATCTATTCTGTATACCGCAGAATCCCCTCGAGACTAATGCACGAGGCCTCAACTCTTCCGTATGTGGAGGATGAATTAAGGCGCCGGGCTGCAAAATTTTACGACTTATTGCCACAGCATCGGAGCACCCTGGTTAAGTCTCTTGGGGATTATTGCCCCAGAGAACGCACACCTGTGCGTCACCGGCTTCCCCGCATGGCTTGCGGGCACATCCGGTAACAGTGGAGCAAACCCACCAGCACCAAAAGCTGAGCTCCCATACAATTCTTCCAAGATATGCTTGGATTTCTAAATTCAAAATTAAAATCACCCATATTTGGTTCCACACACCAGCGGTGCCCAACAATAGTTGCACCCTGACTGGCAACCGTTGGGAAGCATAAATTGCTACCTCCTTTCTACTCCCAACCTCATTCTCACCCGCCACCCTACAAAACCCCACATCCTGTCATGAAAGTGGTTAGAGTCAAAGGTTGGTTATCTGAAGATGGAAACCTTATGGAGAAAAAACGCCATTGCGATCTAGAAGATACGAGCCACTTCTTGCACACTTCAAAGTACATATATCACCGCTGCAGCATGGGAAGTTGTTTGAAAATAACATTACCCGGATATCCCCCTCCTCCGTCTGTCCTCTACACCTCATCCCGCAGAAATTTTACTAGCATCGTGCCCTGTGAGGCTCTCATTCGGGAGCTCCGCGGTTTAAATCCAGCAAGGACTGCACTCCCTGACGGGTTTGTCCAAATTTTACTCAGTCCTCTTAACTGGAAAATGTCGAAGGCACCCTAAACATGGCCCTGGAATGTTTCCTTCCTAAAATATTCATTAATTCATGTATCAACGGTGTTCACCACCTGTGGTGCCGTATATATCAAGAGCGGGCATAAAACACTACTATTGGGGGAGAATGAGTAACTACAACGTATCAGGTATATCGCCTAATAAGAGAAAACATGTCAGCGAATCTAGTGTTTCGTCGGTTACATAAAACTGCATCTCGTGGCTAAAGTTTTATAATTCCCTATGCGGAGCCCTAAGTTCAATCTGTCTGAGAGAGCAACACTCAACTTCTATGGGTGCTTCATTGGCCCTCTAATTTGTCAAAAGTCAATATCTTCCACAGCAAGAAGGCCTTGTGCACTGAGTTTATGGATGCCTGTTGTTGAACCAGAGTGTGCTCTTAGGATCTTTGAAAATGTGTAAGCACATAATTTCCCCATATGTTTGTACTATAGTGCGAAGAGAATACACACATTAGGTAACAAAAGTCAATAATGTCGACATTCGAGGCAAGAAGAACCCCATACGTTATTGGTTCCCTAAAGCATTCTCTAGGTTATAGGTTGACATTCGGATACACAGACTGTTAACGAATATTGCCTCCTGCAAATTATGCACGACAAATGAATATAGTGGCAGCCTGATTATAAAGATAGAACTGCATAAATAAAATTATAGCTTCTGTTCGTTAAGTTATTTTCGTCCTTTCTTGTGGAATGAGTAAAGCCTCAAACAAGATCTTCAAAACCATTTTTAACAGAGCAATTTATTAATGAAACACGTAATCCCATTGTTTATCAAGCTGCCAATTCGACAATTACACCTTTTATTGGTATGGCTAAACGTCTATCTTTCATTTTTACCTTCTCTACTGGTAAGTAGGGGAAGTATTGTATTCCACCCAAAAATTCCATGTCGAGATTTCACCGGAAATATATGTTTTGAGGCCCCCTGAATCCAAAAAATGATTTTTAGAAAAAGGTCTGTGTGTGTCTGTGTGTCAGTCTGTGGACAGCATAACTCAAACACGAAAAGTCGGTTAAAAACCAAAGTTTGGTATTTAAGTTTAATGTCTTTCAAGGATGCGACACGAAGATTTTGAAGAAAAGAGCCCCATCCTAAACTACCCTTTACATGGAAGATTTTTCGAACATTTTTATTTTCTTGAAAATGGGTCTAACGATTTTGATTAAAATGCCCATATGTTTGAGACATTTTTATGACACATGAAATGTATATCTTGAATTTTCTGGCTATAGCCCCTGTAGTCGTATTTACTCTGGGCGACTTTTGCATAACTGGTAAACCATTAGAGATAGACCAAATCATACTATACAAAAAATGTAGATCTTGCTAAAATACACAATTTATGTCTCAATAAATTTTCTTGTAGGTTGAACTATTTCGGAGATATTCCTTGTTATGTGTGTGAGTTTTGGAAAACTTAAAAGCTTTCGTGAAATGGAACATCGTTGTTCATTTTTTATATGTTAAGCGCGCAAAGAGAACGGAATCTCAAAGCTTTAAAAGATTTGACTATCGTTCTAAGCCTACTATATTCTTATATTCCTGTTGCACGTACAAGGAAATAAGCAAACAAGATAGTTTCTGCAAATGTTTATCTCAACTAATACGAAGAAGATAAATAAATAAAATTTTATAAGAGTGTTTAATACAAGAGTAGACAGTCATGTGAGTGCAACGCATCAGATTTTTATTAAGATAATCTGCATTATTTCAAGTTTGCTTTTCCAAATGTTTATATGACATAGGAACCAATGTTTGCAGGTTTACTTAGGAACAAGGAATACTATGCACAAAGGACACAGAACACGTTTAATGATATTCACAGAATGTCTCTCAAAGTCGATAATGTAACCCAAACACCTTCCACTTGTTTACAAACTACCTACACAGGGTAGCATCCTCTTGATATCCTGGGAAACTTGCACGTATTCCCTTAGCTCCAACGTGAGATGGTAATAGAAGTACCCTTGCTGAGAGAGGCAATCTCCATTCCTGATATAAGTTGTTCAAATTGCAATCTCATACTAGTATATAGGTAGTTTGTGTGTTTAGATGAGTTGACACCGTATATGAAATAAGATCAGAAAAGTTCGAATACTGATAATCAAATTTTAAGATTCCGCGAAAACTTTCTCCCTCTGCGGGAATTATTGACTAGCACGTAAACACATTGAGGTAATTTTAACATCTATATATGCTCAACCTTGGACAGTTCCCTGTGATACGGGCCCTAATGACCTAGTTGTCGACGGGCCCTTAAACAAAACTCACTCACTCACTCACTCACTCACTCCGTATGATATCCATATTGGCATGCTATTTGCCAATGTTCGGGCAAAATCTCAGTAATCTGATTCCTGTTTACTTTCATTTTTCAATGTGTGTGTTCATCTGCTAATTGCTCACTTTCTCTTAGTATACGTCTAATGGTGCCCATGCATGTTCTAAGAGATACGAGTTGTTGAATTACAAATCCTTTTAAAATGCATAAGTGAAAAACGCTCATATTCAAAGCATGCAATGTGCCTTCTAAGATTGGAAACCTTAGAGCTTGTATCGATTTATGAGTTATCTCTCGTTTTGTAGTTTATCACACCTCGGCTATTTTTATTCATTGCCACAATATTTCGAGATTAAATGGAAAAACTTTTATGAATGATTATTCCCACTTCTGATACTTTTGTTGTACACGTTCTTCAGAAATTTGAGCATCCAAAGGCTCTCCTAGGATGCGAGTTTCTCAATTGTACATATCGCCGCGCATTATTACGTTTCCAAACGCTTACTACTAATGTTACCGTCATGGTAATAAAAATGGACTGTATCCTTTTTGATCATTTACTCTACATGTTATTTACATAGTACATAGTTACCTCCCTTGGCAACCATAAAAACAGGCTAGCCAACCTTTCGACCGCAATTCAAATATCAGTCACTGAACATACCGGCCGCCAAGAAATAAGTCTTGTTTCTTCATAAACACAATTGTAAGAACAAAATACAATGAATTAATGATAAAGCAATTATATCAGTGCATGCATTAAATTATGTCTGTCTCTTGAGGAAGAGGACACAGTTTAACAATAGGTATCTTAAATACCCCAGTTGCTGTGCGAATTGTTGCAACTCGCACTAACTCATCTGCTACTGGATGCAGTCCCTCAACCACTGCCAGCTTCCAGCAGAGTGGAGGAAGGTTGTCTTCTTTCACTATGACGACTGCATCCTGCTTGACATTTGCATGTGGACTGTTCCACTTAGATCGCTGCTGAAGATGATGCAAATATTCACGTGACCATCTGGACCAGAATTCCTGAAGTTGTTGCTGTAATTTCTCCCACCTAGTTAGCAAGCTAAGTTTAGCACTACCGAGATCTGGCTGGGGTAAACTGGTTAAAGCTGTACCAATTAAGAAATGACCAGGAGTCAGAACTTTGAGATCATTAGGATCAGATGAGAGAGGAGCTAAAGGTCTGGAATTCAGACAAGCTTCTATCTGACAGGTTAGGGTATGGAATTCTTCATAAGTAAGACATGATGCGCCCATAACACGTCTAAGGTGGTATTTAAAAGATTTTACACCTGCTTCCCACAGGCCGCCAAAATGTGGTGCTCTGGGTGGTATGAAGTGCCAAGTTATACCTTCATAATTTGCAAATCTCTGTATTTCTTCCTTAGTCTCCTGAGAGTTAAGGAGCTCTTGTAATTCCTTGAACTCCCTTCTTGCACCTTTAAAATGTGTGCCATTGTCACAATAAATATTCTGGCATATGCCACGTCGAGATACAAATCTCTTTAATGCTGCAATAAATGCTTCTGTAGACAAGTTACTCACAACTTCTAAGTGCAGTGCTTTGGTAGTAAAACAAACAAGTAAAGACACATAACACTTTACCTTTGTCGTTGTTCTGCGAGTGCTAGACGTTATGCAAAATGGCCCTGCATAATCAATGCCACAATTCAAGAATGGTTTAGCTGCTTCCACTCGTGCACGCGGTAGTTGTCCCATTAACTGTTTTGCTGATTCTGCCTTTAGCTTATAACATATTATGCAACTATGAATCAAATGTCTAACAGTGTTTCTGCCGTTTAATATCCAATATCTTTCCCTAAGAGAAGCCAATAAAAGTTGACAACCTGCATGCAACAATCGTTTGTGTTCATGCTGTATAATCAGTAGAGCGAGGACATATATCCACTGAAGAAGAAATCAGGTTGACTGCACGGCGAATTGCTTGCTTGACGTCATCGCTGCTACCTCGGACTGAGGGGTGAACAGCGTGCTCTGGTTCAGTATGACAGCTCTACCGTACAGATAGGGAGTGTTATTTTCTGTGCGATCCGTGTTTACATACGAGGTTAATAATGTCTTCAGCTTTAGGTGATGGTAAATTAAATAAGTTATTGGAAGAATTTGGAAGAAATAATTTCGTATTGAATGGCGATACGATACACTGTAAGTTATGTTATTCACAAATTAGAGATTCCAAGGAGAAACGGAAATTGTTGAAGCAACATTATAATATCAAAAACATAAAGCACTTGTTGCAGCATCAAAGAATAAAGAACACGACCATTTGTCACTTCAATCGGAGTTTTTTTAAGACATGTGCAAAACAGATCATGTAAAATCATGTAATGATCCTGGCTACGCTACAATGGTTCATATAAAAATTGGTTTACAACAGCTAGACAAAATGTCATCTACGTATGACGAACACAATGCAAAATATCTTACGTTTGCTCCCGTTACATCATGTGACGTTGAGAGAAGTTTCTCGCTGTATAAACATTGTTTAGATGACAAGTTTTACTTTTGAACAATTTAGAAATGTATTATTGTTCACTACAATGTTTTTGAGGAACGAATAGATGACGATATGAACTGATGTAAATGGACTAGGGCTTCTTACACAGCCCGGCCATTTGTTTACATGTTCTGAACTCCTGTGCTACGCCGTCTGCCAGTCACCACGGGGCGTGTATAGTACGAGCGCGCGAACATTGTAAGCGATGGGATATTTATCCTCGCTCTAATAATCAGATTGGTTAAATGATGACGTGGCAAAATTAGAGGATGCTTTTGATCATACGTTAGGTTAGAGTAATCCTCGAAGTAATCCTCTACTATCGAGAAAAGGATTTAAAGATCTCAAGCGACTGTTAATATTAACTGCCTGTTTCATTGCTAGTTGCTGCACTTCTACGCTAAATACTGATTGCTGTGCAATTTGAATGCATTTACTCAATGAATTTTGAATCTCTGTAAGTGCGAGAGATCCAGTTATTCTTTCTGCCTTTGGTTTAACACAATTCTTACAAAATCTATATACATATGCTACAGTATATTGCAATCTGGATAGGCTGGAGAATCGTGTGATGATTCCATAGTCACTAATAGTTGCAACATGACAAGTTGTTTTGAATCTTAACTCTGGAGTTTCCTGAGGGTTTGAAATGCTACCCAGTACAGGCCACACCTTTGGTTCTTCATGTAACCAAGTTGGTCCTTCCCACCATAATTTGTCATTTATAAGATTCTCGGGAAACACACCCCTTGATATCAAATCTTCTGGGTTGTGTTGTGAAGGAACATGTCTCCTTACTGCATTTTCAGAAATATCTTAAATCTCAGAAACTCTATTAGCTACAAAAGTTTTCCATTGTGTTGAAGGTGCTGACAAACATGACAATACCACAGTAGAATCTGTCCACAAGTATACGTGCTTAAATGATAAGTTCAGTGCTTTTTTGACTTTTTCCAATAGACGAGCAAGAAGCAATGCATCACATAATTCTAAACGTGGAAGTGATAATTTCTTTAGTGGTGCAACTCGAGACTTGGCACAAAGAAGTTTTACACATGCAACTCCTTTCTTATTTGATGAATGGACATATATGCATCCGCCATATGCCTTTTCTGAAGCATCGCAAAAACCATGTAACTTTATATTGTCTACAGAATCATAACCAACTACTTTGCGATCTATGCGAATGTTATCAATCAAATGAAGTTGGTTGTGGAGCTTTTTCCAATCTGTAGCCAATTCCTCTGATATGGGTTGGTCCTACATTAATCTCTCTTGCCATAACCTCTGTAGAAACATCTTGCATATAATAACAATAGGGCTTATGAGGCCTAAGGGATCAAATATACCAGAAGCTATTGACAATACTACTCTTTTTGTAAATGCTTGTGCGTAGCAGTTAATTTTAAGACTTCTTGCAATCTGAAACTTGTCCTCAGTAGAATACCATAGTAGTCCAAGTGTTTTCACTCCATTTTTGTCAAGCTGTAATGGTAAACTAGTTTCTCTTTGGTCTGGTGTGATGGTAGTTAAAAACTCAGAATAATTGCTGGACCACTTACGCAACAAAAATCCACCCTTTGATAACATGGCTACCAATTCCTTCTGAAGTTTTTGTGCCTCATGTAAGGTTGCACATCCTGAAATACAATCATCAACATAAAAATCATTCAATGCAATTTCAGCAGCCTTTGGAACCTTATGTGCTTCATCATGAGCCAGTTGCTGCAACCAACGAATAGCTAGAAATGGAGAACAAGCCATACCATACGTTACAGTCTTCAGCTGATACTCTTGTATTGGAGCTGTAGGGTCGCTTCTCCACAGTATTCTTTGATATACTTGATCATCTGGATGTAACCAAATTTGTCTATACATTTTGACAACATCAGCAGTAAATGCTACTTCATCTGTCCTAAATTTGATAGAATAAATGTCCTGTTGAATAGTAGGACCAACATACAATAAATCGTTCAATGAAATTCCATTCTTGGAAGCTGCAGAACAGTCAAAAACTACTCTTGTCTTCGTAGTTGAGCTGTCTGTCTTAAGTACTGCATGATGAGGCATATAATAACAAAGTGTTGTAGTGGGTCTTGCCACTTGCATGTGACCCAGTGCTTCATATTCTTGTAAAAAGTGCACATAATCTTCCTTCAATGTTTGGTTCTTGATTAGTTTTCTTTCTAACTGATGTAATCTTCTTGTGGCCATCATCTTAGACTCATCTAACTTCTTAGGATCTTCTTTAAATGGAAGTCGAACCACAAATCTTCCTGACGAATCTCTTGTTGTATTCCGAGTGAAATGAGCCTCGCATGCTTTATCATCCATTGTTTTTGGAGTGTGATTCAACTCCTCAATCTCCCAGAATTTCTGCAATTGGTGCTGTATACTGACTTCAGTCTTAGCGAAACATGATACTACCGGCCGCCGTGGAATATTACAGGATCTTCCATAGTCTGAATATTTTCCTGCAAGTACCCAAACTCTGTTTCCATTAAAACAGGATGATTATTATCACGATGTAATTTACCTTGGCGCTGAATGTATGAACAGACTTCTGCTCCCAACAGAATATCTCTTTCCAGGCTCATGAAATTTAGGATCAGCAAATGAAATATTCCTATGTAATTTCCAATTACTGCAGTCAATTTTCTCTGCAGGCAGATTTTCTGTCACCTTGGGTAAAATTAAGCAATCTACTGACATAACAAAGTCAGTTACAAATGATCCAATTTTGATACAAATTCCATGTTTGGTTTCTGAAACTGTATTGCCAATTCCTTGAACAGGTTTAGGATCATGATGTCGTCTAAGTCTTAACCTCTGAGCGCAGGCCTATGATATGAAACATGACTGAGAACCGGTATCTAGCAAAGCTCTACACGTCTGCCAAATACCCTTGTGATTTTTAACTTTAATCAATGCTGTAGACAACAAAATGTGTTTACGAGGTTCAAATTTCAATGCACAGTAGCTATTTACACCATTATCTGTGTGCAAGGGACCATGACTTGAATAACCTTCATTGTTACTGGAACTGTATTGCTGTTTGGAAGCATCAAGATGTACTTAAGTGTGGTGCCTTTTACCACAGGTGCGACAATTCGATGATCTACAATTTCTGACTGTATGACCAGATCGTAAGCAGTTAAAACACATGTTGGCATCCTTAACAAAAGCTCTGCGTTCTAATACAGGAGCCTGAACAAATGCCTTACATTTTGGTAAGGCATGTGAAGAATTACAATATGCACAGTTTAAGGCTGTAACAGCATAAGCCTGTTGAAAACTGGATTTGTGTTTGTGATTTATAATTTTCTGTGTGTTAACATTTGACATGCTTGAGCAAGTTGTATTCCATTTTGGACTGATTATTTCTAGCGATTTACATTTTCTTTCTAGAAATGTAATAAGATCCTTAAATGCAGGAAAGTTATTTGAATCTAATGTGTCTTCAAATTCTTTCTTTATAGCTACATCCAACTTATCTAACACTAGTTGAGATACTATGAATTCTTCCAATGGAATTTCTATGTTTAACGCCTTGATTGCATTTAAATTACTCATGGTTTGATTTATTAAGGCCCTAAGTTCCTTTGCAGATGATTTGTGAGCAGCGGGTAAACTCAACAAACGTGTAAGATGAGCTGAAGCAATGTCTTAAATTGTCATAACGATTGCTAATAGTTTGCAATGCAACCTTGAAATTAGAACTTGTGACAGGAATGTTAGCTATTAAATTATGTGCTTCTCCTGTTAGTGAAGAGAGAAGGTAGTGAAACCTCTGAATATCATCTAAAGTTTCATTGTTAACAACTAGGCTCTCAGAGGTATCAATAAAATGCTTAAAGTTTGTTATATCACCATTAAATGAAGGTATTTTAAGAGTTGGCAATTTTATTGCCTTCTAGCGCTCCTTGTATGTGACAAGGGAGGGCTAACAGAACTGTTGCTAACATTTCCATTTGCACTTTGAGCTAATAATTTAGCCATTGTTGCTTCTAAGCTGAAGTACAGCAATTCAAAACTTTCTCTGTCAGCAGAATGACTCTCAAAATTTTCAAACAATTCTAATTGAGATTGTGCCTCTTCAAATTTATCCCTAGTTTTAGGCAATTCCTTTACTTTTACCTCAATTGAATAAATTTCTGAGCCAGTTTGAAATTCATTAACAAATTTGGCAAGGCTAGTAAGACTTGCTTTCGCCACGGCTCGTTTTGTAATTAATAGCTTCTTATTTTGCTCTTCCATAATATTAGTCGCACAGCAATAAACATGATCCAGTTTGTTCCACCAAAGTGTTATAATAAAATATCGAGTGAGGGACAGCAATGAAAAGTGAGCAAAGGAATGGCATGTGACTAATTATAGAAGATATAATGCAATGTGTCAATGTTACTAATACAGAAAGCCAGTCAAGGTAGGCTAAATAGCTAGTAACTAGATAATGGCTAACCTTTTATAGAATCACTCTTGCCTGGTGCTGATGTTGCATTAGTAATGACTCCGGCCGCTTCGATTTCCCTCTTGATGCCGGCGTGAAGAAGATAAGATGGTTTCCATTATGTACATTACAAGTGCGTATCAATATTTTCAATTACTATACGGTTTGCTGGCAATCTATAGCAATATCCAGCCCGGAGGACCAAATGTTACCGTCATGGTAATAAAAATGGACTGTATCCTTTTTGATCATTTATTCTACATGTTATTTGTTGTTGTTGGTGGTGGTTTATTTATTGACGCTGTATCCAGTGGATTCTGGATTTCCGCGTCTGGTGTCCTTGATGAAGTATAACTGTAGATGTATCATGAGATGCAATTTGGATATGATTTCTTATTATGCTGTTAGTATTATAGTTTCATTTTACATTTTCTGAGGAAACGAAGAAGTGGTGCTATATAACGTATTTTCCAATTTAGAAGTGAGGAAATATTCCAAGGACCGTGTCCAATACGTGCACATATGTATGTGTGAATATAGAGACGTTGAATGTTGGTAATTTTTAGGGCAGTGAAAGAATATATGATCTGCATCGCCAAACTGACCACACTCACACCAAGCTGTATCGCGTTATCCGATCTTAAATAAATAAGCCGGGGTGGGTGCTACGCCTAATTTCAATTTTGTTGCCAGAGATATAGCCTCTTTATCTATATTTCCCACCGAAAACCATGGTGTTTTAGGTGATCTAGGTAGATGGAAATAAGTATCGGTATGATGAGTAATATGTTGTCGGACGTCCTGGATGTGTATTCCTGGTGATGGATTTGGGGGAGAATTATTGGCAGCTGCTTTGGCCAGTTTATCTACGTACTCATTACCTATTATGTTGGAATTCTACATGTTATTTACATAGTACATAGTTACCTCCCTTGGCAACCATCAAAACAGGCTAGCCAACCTTTCGACCCCAATTCAAATATCAGTCACTGAACAACTAATTTAGCAACTTTTTCGAATTACCTGCGCTGTGTACCGACTGGGATAAGAATCGTAAGCTTAACAAAAAAAAAAAAAAAAAAAATCACTTCTAAAAACAACAAAGAAAATGTAAATTCATATCCTTTTTTCTTTTATATCCAACATATATGCCAAATAACGGGGATGTAGTCTTGCGTGCAATAATAGGCGTGGCGGATTGAGAAACGGGTCTATTTAGGTCGCTAATGAAGTTTAGCTTCACCTGTCACGCTTCTATAGCCACCTTACTGACAACTAGCTTACCTCATCCCGAAAGATGGATCGAGGGTAATAGCCCAAGAGTTGCCCATTCTCTTCTCAGTATCGTTAAGATAATGATGGTAATAGTAGCAGTAATAACAATAATAACAATAACAATAATAATAACAACAATAACAATAATAATAACAACAACAATAACAATAATAATAATAATAATAATAATAATAATAATAATAATAATAATAATAATAATAATAATAATAATAATAATAATAATAATAATAATGGCGATAATAAGGCTGACTTTTAATGGCTACCATGGTAATATCGCACTAAGCAATACTTATAATACATTGTTATTTTTATCCGTGCTATTACACCGGTATTTCAATGTGCATGGGCTAAAGCAGTTGCTGACATTGACAAATGCATCAAAACATAATCCCGCTTGATAGTTTCCAACAGAATTGGTTCTTTGGGGTACACCGCGTAAAGGTCGACGAACACTGGCCTGCCACGACCGGAACGGAAATTTGCAGCCGTCTGTCTTCCGGGGAAGCGTAAACGCTGACTGCTCAGAATATTCCGACCACAAAATTTAGTTGGTCATCAAATATGGATGGATACAGTAGCAAAAGTTGCAGCTCCTCGTACGGGGATATTGTAACATTAGGTGTTTTGGCTATTGAAGAAGAAGAGAGAGAAGGAGGAAGAAAGAGTGGATTCACAACTTAAACCGGAAAAGAGATAAGAATTGTGAATTTATTAGTAGTAATCTTTTTCCAGATTTGCGGGAAGACCCTAGGAAGTTTTTTTTCTCGACGCAATTGGTTGTGATAGTTGGCGCCTGCAACATCATACAATTCTTTATAATTTTGCAGTCAATATTAATAATTCGTCATCCACTGACGCAGGTACCTGACTTCTATTCATGTGTTATGTGAAAAGCAGTATGTTGAAGGAGCCGAATGCATATTAATATAACGAGCGTTTACGTAGGCGTAGGGTACCAGCCACCAGCGGAAGCTTCGAGAGAGTCGTGTAGCAGGAAGGAACAGAAACCTGCCGATTCCGATCCGGCCAGTGTGCATTTGCCCATTAAATAACACGAATCAACTCTCGCGGAAATTTTCTGCCTCATTCCGTTCCGTCGTGATGGGCCAGTGAGGTCAATCTTAAGACAACAGCACTAACTTCCTGTTCGATGACGTTATTAATGTTATACTTCAGTTTCCATTTCTGCTTTAAAAAGGCTGGCAGTAAATATCTCGACTATTTGCATTTTAACTTCACAGGTCACTCATCTCTCCTTCACCTTTTCCTCTAGAAGCTGGAGTTTCTGGTCGCCTTATATTGGGCCAGTCTACCTCTATAGGTTTGCTATTTCTGACTCCTCCATTCACACCGAATACACACCTTCGCTGGTCCATTTGCATTTATTTTAAGTTCTTTCATTCCAGTCATATAAATGATAAGGTAAACCTGGAAACCTTACCAAGAATCATCAGTTTTGCGATGTGGGTAAATGCGTACTTGTTCGGTGCGCTAGTATAATTACAAGAGTACGGATTAACTATAAAATTACAAACAATTTGCCATTCTATGAAAGTGTAAGATTCCAGTGAATGTTTATTGTAATATATTGTTTTAATTCCCTTGCAACCTTAAGCTTCAGCAATTTTTCCTTTGTACACACAAAATACATTCCTTAGCACGTATATGTAAAGTGTATATATTCACAGTCGACAGACGTTAGTGAAATGCGTGCTTGAAAGCCATTACCTACATTATAGATATGAACGAATTAACCTGGGCGTATACCGTGTAATCTGTTGATTAATTTTTGCTAATTGAGTCAGATATATCTGTTCTGTGCTTCAGCCTAATCTAAACATCCAAAATAATTATGAATGTTGCATTTTCACCATTGTATATAAAAAATCCGATGTGTTACTTTCACATAAGCTTCTCTAGGCTCTATCTTTTAATTAGAACTTCTACAAACTATTCTTGCAAAAGCTCACTTTTCTATCTGCTTCAAGCTATCGACAAAAAGTGTTTGCAGAAATAGTTGAATTACATATTTAGTTTTAGGTACAAAAGGAATATAGAGGCTGAGGGGTAGTCAAATCTTTAAACCACGTTTGCAAAGTGCTTTCCTTGAAATTCCATACTCTTTCCATGACCGCGAAAAACAATTTAATGACAGCACTTCAAAAATCGACAAGTATTCAAACATTCAATCCACAACAAGCGTATGTTGCAATTGGCTAGTGCCTCAAAGAGATTTGAAAAAAGAAAAAAAAAAAAAAAAAAAAAAAACGGTGGTCTGTCTCATATGGTTTATCAGTTATGCACAGTTATACCAAATTAATCCAGAACGAAGACCACAGGCCGTTCGCAGAAAACAGGGTACTAAATTTCATTAATCATGTAGGTAAATGTCTTAAAACAAATTTAAACAAAATCGTTAAGCCATTTTTGTCAATCATAATCAACACGAAAATTTGTACGTAAAAGGTAGTTTGGGTTGGGGGTTGTGTCGCATCCTTGGAAGATGCTGAAGTTAAATAAGTGTGATATTTCTCCGAAACTTGTTTTGCTTTCTCTACTATGTTTAGTAATGTAGAGGAAGTGTTGTATTCCACCCAAAAATTCGATGTCGAGATTTTACCGGATATGTATGTTTTGAAGCCCCTGAAGAAAAAAACCCTTTTAGAAAAAGGTCCGCGCGCGCGCGCGTGCGTGCGTGTGTGTGTGTCGGTCTGTGGACAGCATAACTCAAAAGTGAAAAGTCGGTTAAAAACCAAAGTTGGTATTTAAGTTTAATGTCTTTAAGGGATGCGACACGAAGATTTTGAAGAAAATTGCTCCACCCTAAACTACCCTTTACATGGAAAATTTTTCGAAAATGTTTATTTTCTTGAAAATGGCTCTAACGATTTTGATTAAAATGCCATATGTTTGAGATATTTTTATGACAAATGAAATGTATCTCTTGAATTTTCTGGCCCATGAAGTCCTATTTACTCTGGATAAATTTTGTGTAAGAGGTAGACCAAATCTTACTATACAAAAATATATAGATCTCGTTAAAACACACAATTTATGACCAAATAAATTTGTTTGTGTAGTGAACCAATTCGAAGGTATTCCTCATTATTTGTGTAAGTTTTGAAGAAGTTCTACTTCTGTCAAATGGAACATCACTATTCCTTTTTATGTCAACCGTATAAAGAGAACGGAATCTCAAAGCTTTAAAAATATTTGACTATCGCTCAAATTCTACTGTACTCTAATATTCCCCTTGCACCTACAAGGAAATAAGCAATAATACAATGTTTATCTCAACTAACACGAATATATAAGAATTAGAGTTTGTAAGAATGGGTAGTACAAGAATAGAGAAAGTCACGTGAGTGCAGCACATCAGATTTTTTAGATATGCAGTTCACACTCATGAACATTTTTCTATAAATATTGATTTACTCAGGGTCTCGAAACCCATATTTGCAATGAAATCTAGTTGAAATTTTGTAATGGAATGCAACACTTTCTATTTACTAGTAGGTGGTAGGAAAAACAATAAAAAGGACCAAACTGACACCAAAGTCTCTCAACACCCAGGCAAGAATCAGTCTTCTCTAACCCACTCTAGGAAGTTCTGACTGGCTACGAAATTCGTCGTCGTCATCATCATCTCCACTCAGGTATGAGGATTGTTCAGGTTAATTGGTAGAAAAGAAGTCAATGAAAGCAATAGCCACACACCCAAAATATGTAAGGCATCAACGCAAGATATACATGAGAAGCAGCGCGAAATTGAAGACCGAAACGACGGGGACCTTTTCAGAATGAAAAGGAGTCAGATAGGGAGACCCTCTATCCCTAAAATTATTCACTTGCACCACCGAGCTAGTGTTCAGGAAACTAGGCTGGGATGGGGAAATGAGAAGCATAAATATGCTGCGGATTTCGGAAGCACTTTACTTCAGGTTGTCTACACACAAATCATTAGATCCGTCCCACAAAATGTAAACAGCAGTGGCTAAGAGTCACAGATATGGAAGAGGGCCGGATCAGGTGACCACTACAAGCATACAGTTGGGTGAATAAACTACAGCATGGCAATGCTATCGACTGCAGAACATATACACTGCCCATATTTACATGTTTCCTATTACCGTATGCAATATTTTATTTTTACAAGATTTAAAATACAATTTTGGTCAGTATGAACACAATTATTGGTTTAATATAGAATGCGTTTATACATTTTAATATGCATGCCATACATTTTCAACAGTAAAGCTCGTACCTTTAGTGATACAATATTCCATAAGATGTACATTTATATTGTTAGTTGCTCCTGTGCATTCGCCTATTGCAGTGAATCAATAATCACTGAAGTGAATCTTTAAGTTACTGAATGTGAATCTCTTACGATTTGCAGTAAGATATTCCTTATATCGCGAAAAACTGCGTTCTGCTTTGCAAATTGAATTATCAGCCACAGACCTCTTATATAATCAACTACCTTTCCATATGCATATTTTAAGTACCCTTTCCGTATTGTTCTTGCATTTGGTGAGGTTCTTATTTGTGTACTTTTCCATGAAACGTTTAAGACATGGATCGTGTAAGCTGTTAAATAGGATATCAGTCCGTATCATCATATTGCATAAATCTGCAAAAAGGTCAGATTGTGTGCTTGACTATAAGGTAGGGGGCATAATTTCACCGGGTTCATTTGAACCGACCAAATGCGCCTGATGGCAATGTCGTTTACTACGACAATATTGTACATTGTTGAAGCGCTTGTTCCCTCCTATTTCTGAACACAGTTTTCATTGCATTATATCATAATTTACAGTAAAATACTGTGAACCAATTTCTTTAATATATTCCTGTATTTTCTCTTTGCGTGTTTTACACATATTGTATTTCTGCATATAACCGCGTATGTACCTATGTAGAAAGGGACAAGGAATCGGCACTTGAAGACATCAGGACAAGGTGCAATGTGCAAGATGCACCGATTGTACAGGGAGTGGGGGCAGAGGTGGAACCTCCGACGGCACTGCCTGAAGTCCAGTTGCAGCGCAACCTAATTTCTGTTCGTTCTGGCATTGGTGCTTAAGAAATCCTCAGCATAGGCATAAATATCAATGGGAGAAGGCTGACCATCTTGAAATTCGCAGATGATATTATGTTATTCTCCAACATTGCGGCAGGGCTAAAAAGTATTCTAATAGAGCTTAAAGCAAGAAGCAAAGAAGTAGCTAATGACCAATTCTGCGGAGACCAATTATACTAGACAGAGAGCCGATAGAATACTGTAGGGAATACATTTACCTACGACAATCAGTCAAACTGAAAATAAGAACATGGAAATAAAAAGGAGAATTAGACTAGCCTGGAGTAAGTTTTGGAGTATGAAATTTATTCTACTAGATAAACATATCAGTGTCAACACAAGATCAGACATACTACAAGCCTGTGTCACCCCGGTTCTCTTATACGGAAGCCAAACCTGGACATTCACCAAAGCACAGATCCAGACGACAGAAGTGAGCCATAGAAAAATGGAAAGAAAACTACTGGATGTTAGCCTCAGGAACATAGAGCTGAGGCGGAGGAGTGGAATAGAGGATGCAACCACCAATACCAGGAGGACCAAATGGAGTTGGGGAGGACACCTGACCAGAATCACCAGGATAGGTGGGCCTATGCGACAACGGTATGGCACCCAAGACGAGGGAAAAGGAACAGAGGATGCCCATGCAGTGATGGGTATGCAATGGATGAGAATGGAGAGAGAGGAGTGAAGTGGAAAGAAGTGTGGGAGAGGATAAAATCATAGCATAGACAGTGCAGTAGAGAAGAGTGGAGCGAAAAGTGTAGGGGGTCATAATATCAGTATATAGGGAAGGTAGACACAGTCACAAAAATGCAATTAGCAAGTAGGGGCAGTAAGAAAGGTACAAAAACAAGGCTGTCCAAGGTACGTTTAACTCACAGAGATTAGCTCACTCTGCAAGCACCATTGAGCTAAGGCTACCATAGGTGGTAGCAGACCCTTACCCGACAGGGATCTTACGGGGTTGTTTATTTATTTATTTAAACTGGTAGAGCCATTTTGCGTGCTCATCCAATATCGCTTCTATTCGCTTAATGTTGGTTTTGTTTTCCAGCCTACTATCTTTCATATTTACCCTATATTCCTCTACTTTGTGCTACTGTATTAAAAACTAAATTGATAAAATGTTAAAACGTTCCCATTTTTAAAGTTTAATCTTTGATTATCTCAAAAAGTTATTTTCAGCGCCTGAATCTTATTGCTCTCTCTCTCTCTCTCTCTCTCTCTCTCTCTCTCTCTCTCTCACACACACACACACACACACACACACACACTATCCAAGTTACTGAACTTGACAATAAAACTGCAATTCGCATTATTTTATATAATTTTAGTTTTGTGTCTCTTTTAATTGCTACTGTAAAACGTTTCTGATTACACACAAAGTCTGAATTTGTTAAGCTTTCATTCGGCGTCTTTATTGCATCCATAAGCAATGTCACATATTATACACTGAAATTAAATTATTATACTCTAATATGCTTATTCACAATAAAATTACTTCTTGCTGGACATTTTTCTCAACCTTTGTTATTAAAAGAAATCTACAAAGTTTCTTGCAAATCATATACCAACCTACTCCTTTGTCTTTGGCTTCATGAATCAGAATAACTACTTTAGCAATGTTTATCAAATTTATCTCTTATTTTCTCTCACGCTATTTCAAAGCAGTAGCGTCAGGAAACAACGTTCTTCTTTCGTCACTGGGCCACTGGCACGTGCACTCTGTTTGTGCCTTGGAGCGGAGTAAACAGTTGCAGGGCGGCATAGCGAATACCCATCCCATCCTAACTATCGCATTATTTATCAGTTTAAGCACAGAGTACGTGTGTGGAGTGCTGTAGAGTACATTAATAATCCGGTCTGTACTCAGTTTCGTGCAACACGACAGTTATATATTATGTACTAAGGAATTTATACGGTTGATGGAAAACAGCTTATGCTCGACTTTGAAGTACCATGCCTGCTGAACGAATTTAAAAGATCACAGGTGGAAAGCATTTAATATATACTTACTAATATTATAAAGAGAGAATATTTGTGTGTGTGTGTGTGTGTGTGTGTGTGTGTGTGTGTGTGTGTGTGTGTGTGTGTGAGTGAGTGAGAGAGAGAGAGAGAGAATTCTACAACTACTGAACATCTCTCTACTTCCCGAAGGACATATGTAATAAGGCAGCTTCTAATTTCCAAATAACTAAAAGGAGTTTGCGTATGCACTAAAGTAAAAATACGCTGGGGTTCCTAAAAGAACAAGCTTGTGAAAGCGTTGACGTTTCGTTGAGAATGTCATGGAGTAAACAATTTGTCTTTCTCGTTGAGAATACCTTGGAATACAAAATCAGTTACTTCAATGATATAAATAAAAATCTGATGTGTTGCACTCACATGACTTTCTCTACTTGTACTAACCATTTTGCAAACTCGTTCCTCTATCTTCTTTGTGTTAGTTGAGATTAATATTTGCAGAAATTATCTTATTGCTTATTTCCTTGTTGGTACAAGGGGAATATGGGATTTGAGCGATAGTCAAATCTTTTAAAACTTTCAAATTCCGTTCTCTTTGCACGGCTAACATATAACGAAATGAATAACGATGTTCCATTTGACAAAAGTTTGTTTTCCAAAACACTTACAAATAACAAGGAATATATCCAACATGGTTCACTCCACAAAAAAATAAATAAATAAAAATTTTAAAAAATAGACATAAATTGTGTGTTTTAGCAAGATCTGCTAAAGTAAGACTTGGTCTATTTCTTACGGTTTACCAGTTACACAAAAGTCATCCAGAGTAAACAAGACTACATGGGTATTGCCAGAAAATTCAAAATATATATTTCATTTATCATAAAATTATCTTAAACATATGGCATTTTAATCAAAATCGTTAGAGCCCTTTTAGAGAAAATCAAACTTTTCGAAAAGCTTTCCACGTAAAGGGTAGTTTATGGTGGAACAATTTTCTTCAAAATCTTCGTGTCGCATCCTTAAAAGATGTTAAACTTAAATACCAACTTTGCATTTTAACCGACTTTTCGTTTGTGAGTTATCCTGCCCACAGACTGACACACACACACGCGCACGGACCTTTTTCTAAAAATGTTTTTTTTTTTTTTCAGGGGCCTCAAAACATTATTACCGGTGAAATTTCGACATAGAATTTTTGGGAGGAATACAATACTTTCTCTATTTACTATACATACGTATTAGAGAAAGTAAACATAACAAACGCTGCGGATATTTAATTCTAAGCAATATACACAATGGTCACAGATTAGCAACTGAGAAAACAGAACACATGGCAAAAGAATCGTATTTGCTTATAATGGCACGATGGGCATTTATACTTATCCAAAAATATTTTCAATTACCATCAAAACCAAAAACACAGCATAACTAAAAGTTTCAAGCGTGAATAACACAAATTTTTCAGATTCTATATAACGCTATGTTATAGAAATGTCTGTGCCCAATAGGGCCCTAGAATTTAATATATATTTTCATGTTTATTTCTAAAACTTGTTTACTGTGCACAACTTATGGTAGTGGAATTTCTTGTGCTCCTGGAATTTTCATCGTGCGCTACGCGTCCAGCGAAACATCAGAAATTAGTCAAAACGATATATTATATTAAAAAAACTGAGAAGATTGTTTTTCTCAATAGTTGCATACCACATGCCATATCCAAATCTTTTCAAATTGGTGGCCTGGATGTGAACGTACTTAATATATACTAGATTACCCTCTATTTCGTTGCATATCTGAGTCTGAGGTTTGTTTTACATGTGAACTCTGTAGCCCAGTGATTTCCAACCTTGTCTCTTGGAACCACTTACGCAGCTGCTATTCCCCAATCCACTCTTTCAGTCGCAGGGTGAATCACGCATGTGGCGTTTAGATTCACAAGCAGTACGTATCCAGTGACGGACACAAACAGGCGATTCCATGGCAGTCATACCTTGAATTTTCTGGGAATGTTCTCAGAAGACCTCTTCATTCTGGATGACTTTTGCATAAATGGTAAACAGAAAGAGACACACACCGGCTTACTAAATAAAAAATGAGGATCTCGTTAAAACACACAATTTATGTCAAATATCTAATTTTTTTCCAGAGAACCATTTCCGAGATATTCTTTGTTTGAATTTGCCAATTATTATTCTTTTCTCAAATAGGAATTTTATTCCTTTTTTAATCTCTTGTTCATGCAAAGAGAACGGAATATCAGAGTCATCGCATAGCAACCAGTTCTTAAAACATTTGACTATCGCTTAAAGCCTACTGTATTCCCATATTCCCCTTGCACCGACAAGAAAATTAGTTATCTTATAACTTCTGAAAATGCTTATGTCAATTAAAAGTGAAGTAGGTAGAGAAATAAGCATTTGCAAGAACAATTTGTATAAGAGTGAGTATGGCTCTATATATTTGCGAACAGAGTTTCCCCAAATTGAACTACCTATATTAAAAGTCTGTATCGCAATAGGTTACGCGACGATCACTTGGTGTATCTTCTAAGGCTATGCACTTCGACTTTGTCGACAAATATTGATAGACATATTAAACGTAAGCAGCAGTACCAAAGAACTCCCTAATGGACAGATGTTTATCACATAAGATTTGAAAGTGCGTTCGTAAATGTAACGTACATGTAACCACACCGGCAGTGCAACACAATCCACGTCGAGTGCTAAAGAATGGAGAAGTGTGCGTATAGCGAGTGGAGGTAAACCCAACCTCACCTCTTTCGCAAACGTTGGAGATTGCTGATGTAGCCTGTACGTTAGAAAACACAATTATGGGAAAGAAGAGAAAGTTCTTCGGTTTATCATCTTGCTGTGATTGTATAGTTATTCGACTGTTCAAATAAAAGTGTTCCATGTCTAGGAGACACTTACAGGTTATCCGACATTCCAGAAACTTGAAGTCGAGAGACGCTGCCAATTGCTAGGATCGTAGCAGCGCCGCTGGTGTGCCGGAATTTCGTACCGCACGAGTTCTTTTACATGCCAGTAAATCTACTGACACGGGGCTATAGTTTTTAAGCACACGTAAAACCAACGTTAACCCGCGACTTTGGGATCAGTAGACCAGCATCTAACCAACTGAGCTACCCGGACCGACAGAAAGTCAAAGGAAGTTAAAGTCAGAAATACATTTGTCGCCGATGACACTATGACAAGGTTCGGAGGGAGGACTTAGCATGAAATCTTTTGTGTCTCTGCGCCTGATGGGACATCTCAGGAAAGAGGGGTGAGGTGCGAGGATACCAAGGTTGGCCGACTGAAAAGGGCAGGGTCCCTAACAGCTTCAGATTTACACTCTCCGGTGCAGCCTCCCACAACTCCCTCCTCCTCACTCCCTTGGTTTATGCCCGAAAAAAATCCGTCGCCCTCCACCGAGTTTGAAACCGCAATCTCTGGAACCAGAGGGTCGCATGTTACTCCTAGACCACGGAAGACGATCCTCTCTATCTTCTGAACATTCAGTTGTCTCTCGCGATGTCATGGAAATAATGTGGCCTTTGAGGACCAGCATATAACCATCTGTTTTTAAACAATGATCGCTTGGGTCTCTCTTGCAGCTATAACGAAATGTCTAATGGCACTATTTCTGAAACTCTTTTTCTCTATTAGCATAAAGTAGATAAAAAAAGAAGCGTTTGTAGGAATAATTTGTAGAAGCTATGTAAAAGCAAAGTGAGTAGAGAAAGTAATTTTAATACAATATATTAGAGTTTTAAAGACCTGATTATCGCTATTATATAGCTCTATTATCTCCAACAAAATGTGCAACGAAACAATTTGTGCAGAAGTTTATCTCGAGTAATATGAAATATATAGAAGAAAAAAACTTTTGTTGAAATACTTGTTCAAGAGTATATAGAGAAGATCATACAAGTAACATATCAGATGTTTAAAATGATGTGAAGATAAACCGAGAGGGATGGCTCAGGCGATAAAGTCTGAGAGTCGCGGGTTCGATCCCTATGGCCGACCTTTCTGCCAATGGGTCTTTCCCCGGGTCGCCAGGAAAATGATGGGAAGCATTTCCATATGCTCCGAATTTCCTGTCCCACCATCTCCTTACATAAATCATTTCATTTCGCCCTTAATCCCTTTAGGTTTCCTTCAGTTGGAAGCGAGTGTTGCGGCAGCAGCACGGCAGGGGAAACAAATGCGTCCTGGAAATCTCGTCCCCCGGATTGTAAGGCGAACTACTGGTTTCCGTGTTCCCCTTGGAATGGTACAAGACCGAGGGAGGAAGGGGAGCTACACCAGCCTCCGCCGAGGTGCTTCTAACTGGGAAAATGTACGGACCCTGCACCTGCCCTGTCGTGGCACCGTTCCCGCCGCCCTTTAGGACCCATTCGCCTCATCCGTCCTCCCAATGGATGCCCCGTCAGAGGCATAGGTGCAAAAGATCGCCTTTCGGTCGAGATGAGAAGTCCCCCTCCGTAAGATGCCATTGAGTCACGTGAAGATAAGCTATCATTAAACTTTTTTTTTTTCATAGGAATCCGGTGTTTTAGCAGAAATCGGCAAAATACAAACTCGTGTGTTTAACCATTATTTCTAGTGGTATTGAAACAAATCTCACGTGTTGCACTCCCATGATCTCTACTCTTGTACTAAACATTCTTACACTCTTATTCCTATATCTTCTTCCTGTTAATTGAGATAAACATTTGTACAAATTATCTTATTGCTTATTTCCTTGTAGGTGCAAGGGGAATATTAGAATACAGCAGGCTTTGAGCCATAGTCAAATATTTTTAAAGCTTTGCGATCCCGTTCTCTTTGCACGCTAACATATAAAAAATAAACAATGATGTTCCATTTCACGATGTTTTTCGAAACCCACACACATAACAAGGAATATCTCCGAAATGGTTCACCCTACAAGAAAATTTATTTGGACATACATTGTGTATTTTAGCAAGATCTACATTTTTTGTATAGTGTAATTTGGTCTATCTCTGTTTACCAGTTATGCAAAAGTCGTCCAGAGTAAATACGACTACAGGGGCTATAACCAGAACATTCAAGATATACATTTCATTTATCATAAAAATATCTCAATCATATGACATTTTAATCAAAATCGTTAGAGCCATTTTCAAGAAAATAAAAATTTTCGAAATTTTTTCCATGTAAAGGGTAGTTTAGGGTGGGGCTATTTTCTTCAAAATCTTCGTGTTGCATCCTTGAAAGCCATTAAACTTAAATACGAACTTTGGTTTTTAACCTACTTTTCGTTTTTGAGTTATGCTGTCCACAGACTGACGCGCGCGCGCGCGCACACACACACACACACACACACACACACACACACACACACACACACACACACACACACACACACAGACCTTTTTCTAAAAATGCTTTTTTGGATTCAGGGGCTCTCAAAACATACCTATTTCCGGTGAAATCTCGATATCGAATTTTTGGTTCGAATAAAATACTTCCTCTACTTACCAGTAGAGAAAGTAAAAAGGATTGCCAAAAATCGGAAATGTAATTATTAGGATGGAAATAAACCCGTAATATCTTGCTACGTTCCTGTTATAGAGAAAATGCATTAGGTCGCGCATGGATGACTGATTATTGTTTTGAAATTGCATTACAGCATAAAACGATATGCACAACATACATTTAGCTTAAAATAAATCATAATGAAATAGAGATACGCAGCAGTCCTCTTCTATTTGAACACGATTGTGATATTTTTACTGCTTACGTTGCAGTATTTTATCAGAGAAAATGAGTAAACTAGAAGAATCATTGTACCCAATAACCGTTCGCATTTACTCATTCCTAATCGATTATTGGCGTGTTTCTATCAGTATTTCAGGTAATTTCATAGGATTACTCGAGTCCGTTCGATTCTGCAAAATGACTACCTACTCGATACAAGAACAAGTGGAAATTGTGGAAAACAAATTCGATTAAGATCCCAGAGAGCACCAGTTCGGAGGGGAGGAGAATGGACTTGGCAGTTAGGTCCTCTAAACCTCTAAAACTGATTTCGGAAGGTAAATATTTTCATTAGGGATTTTGGCCTGGTCCAAGACCAGGAAACATGATCTCATAAGCAGAACTCTTTACGAGTAAATGTTATAACTTATAATACTTAGGCTTGTATTCACAAACGGTACTTTCAACCCGGACTTTTCAGAGACTACTTTGTTAGGAAAGTGTAACTTTCCTGAAAGTCTCATTCCAGATGTCAGTTTCGATATTTTAACTTTGACTTCATAAAGTTCAGATTTCACTACCAAGTTCCAACGTTGGCTAAACCGATTTCCAAAACCAGAGCCCTCTATAACACATGCAGATATAGAATCTATTGGCGATTGTAACAAAGGCATTGACCAAAGTGTCTGCATTTCCGTCCACCGCTTTGGCGTTCTTTTTAAATCACGTGGCTTTGCACACAGGTATATTTGCTGTTGTATTTTGCGAGTTTCTTTCTGGTTTTGTATTTTTTGGCAATGGATGACGTCAATCAGCGATTATGAAAGAGATGTGCTAATAGTGTTAATTAATTGCTATAATGAATATACTGAATTACCTTTCCGCTTCATCATAGTGAGTTATTTTAATAGTTTGACTTTAACTGTTAATCCTTACGTGGTAAGGGATCAAACAAAACAGCAGAAAGTGCCTCAAATTACGAATACCCACCATAACCTAAACCTCATTTTGAAGAAGTGTGACAATGATTAGTTTATTTGAAAGTATTAGAAAATCAATTAAATCTTACCTGCAACACAATATCGCAGTGTAACTAATAATTGTATCATGGCTGGACCATGTAGTCCTCTTGCAATTTCTTTAACGATGTTGTGTACAAACATCGCTTATCCACAGCGGTATGTTTATCAAATCTACATCTAGATCTGAATTCGCTGTCCCCGTAAAACTCAAACGGGTTTTGTGCATCTCTTATAATGCTCTGAGGAACACGAATATCGCCAATACGGTGTTGGATTTGTTCTGCATTTTCGCCAAATTCTATTACTGCCACAATGTCAACCATTACGTAAAGTCAAGGTAAGGATGAAAGTCGAGAAAATTGGCTACTTCGAAATAAAGTCCCGATCGAGACTATGGCTCTGGAAAGTCTCGTTCTTGAATAACAAATTGACAATTCCGTATTTTCAAATCTCTACTTTCAACCAAAGTCTCGTTCATGAATACAAGCCAGTGAAACAATGTTGAGGAAAATAACGGTTAATTTCACAACATATACTTTAATACAACATTTTATTGTAAGACTAATATCGTGATACTTAGTCTGATGCTAAAGAGTGTGCTAAAAAACATGAACTGAGTGAGATCTCATATTGGTATTGTTGAAAAACCTCTGTAATACAGCATTATGGGTGCAGCCAGAAAAATAGAATGCACATGCATGAAAACAACCCTTTCCAAGCAGTTTTGTTGCTCTTTTTAAAACAGTTCTCACATTCTCGTCGCTGCATGTTTCACACACCACCAGCTACAAACCGCTGAACTAGAAAATAATGCTTGTTCAAACTAGGGCAGCACAGATGCTCGTGGCCAAAGGTTTATTGCAAAGTTGTAATTACTAGTACTGTGAAAGGGGGGAAACAGTGCATTATTAACGAAACTCCACGACTGTCGGCTCTTGGAACCTCATGTTCAGTGTTTCCCTCTATGTACATCATTATCAATAGTTCCCGTTGATGCTAATTACAGACAGATATAATATCACAGTGTTTTAAATGTATGAAATGTATCATGGGTAAGAATTAAGAAATGAAATACGTTTATTATAAAATATATGTATTCCTGGAATAATTCTAAGTGTTTCGTGATCAAAACTTAAACACAGTTTCAGAGGATGTTTCATATCGGAAGTTCTGTATGCATGTATCAAAAACAATCTAACACAATGCTCTGTTAGCTGGACAGCCAGCCAACATAGGGGGGATAACTTTTCAGTATTTTCTGACAGATGTATATCCTTTGAGAAACAAAGAGTAGTAGTGTAAAACAAAAAAAGCTTGCTTATATGTGTTCAAGCCTTTTGTGCCGGAGTTCTAAAACTTGCAAAGAAAGGAAGGAAGAAAGGAATGGAAGGAAGAAAGGAATGGAAGGAAGAAAGAAAAGGAAGGAAGAAAGGAAAGGAGGGAAGGAAGGAAGAAATGAGGAAAGGAAGAAGGGAAGCGAGGGAAGGAAGAAAGGAAAGGAGGGAGGGAAGGAAGAAAGGAAAGGAGGGAAGAAAGGAAAGGAAGAAAGGAAAGTAAGGAAGAAAGGAAAGGAAGGAAGAAAGGAAAGGAGGGAAGGAAGGAAGAAAGAAATGAGGAAAGAAAGAAGGGAAGGAAGAAAGGAAACGAGGGAAGGAAGAAAGGAAAGGAGGGAAGGAAGAAAGGAAACGAGGGAAGGAAGAAAAGAAATGAGGAAAGGAAGAAAGGAAGCGAGGGAAGGAAGAAAGGAAAGGGGGGAGGGAAGGAAGAAAGGAAAGGAGGGAAGAAAGGAAAGGAAGGAAGAAAGGAAAGTAAGGAAGAAAGGAAAGGAAGGAAGAAAGGAAAGGAGGGAAGGAAGGAAGAAAGAAATGAGGAAAGAAAGAAGGGAAGGAAGAAAGGAAAGGAGGGAAGGAAGAAAGGAAAGGAGGGAAGGAAGAAAGGAAAGGAAGGAAGTCAGAAAGGAAAGGAGGGAAGGAAGAAAGGAAAGGAGGAAAAGAAAGAAAAAGAAGGGAGGAAAGGAAATGAAACGAGGAAAGGAAAGGAAACGAAGAAAGGAAAGGAAAGCAGAAAAAGAATATATGGAAAAGTTGAGTGTTTAGTACGCAAATCAGGCATATCCATTATTGTTGCTAATCGAGGCTCTTTAGATCTGCAGAAACGTAATTATACCGAGAAGCATAAGATGGTGTCGTAAAGCCACAAGTACGACAAACTTGACTCAACATTTCATTAGAAAAGACACAGACTTTGAAAATAAAAGCGCTAGCTGCAGAGCAATGCTAGTATATCACACTTTAGTGCATCATTCTAGTTATAAGACAATGAACTGCGTTTTAAATATTAGCTTTAAGTTGTTTTCCAATTCAAAAATAGAAGAAAAGATTTCGTTTGCAAGAGCAAAAGTGGAATTTTATGTCATGAGTATAACTGAACTTCATGCTGTATTGTAGCATTCAAAGAACATTTTGGAATGTGCACTGACCCTCGAATCATGGTTCACAAAAGATGTTTCCCTTAATGATTTACTATTTCAGTCATATACATGGAGGATTGCAAATTGAAGTTAAGGCGTGCAAAGTGCTACAGTTAAAATGCAGAAACAATTTCATTCAGGTTACACATGTTCTGCGTATGAAAGGAATTTTGAACAAATGGGTTGCCCATGGGGACTATGGCTGCAACACTAGTTTGGTGGTATAGGCAAAGGTAATGGGGAAAATGTTTTCTCTGGCCTTAAATCATCAGTAAATCAGAACGTATGAGAGTAGGGTGTCCAGCCCAATTCTCCATTATTATTTTTGTATCCAACATGGAACACGTTTTGCCACTCAATATTGAATGTATTATTTGGAAGGTTTTCAATTATTTCTGTCTACACTATTCGCTTAGAAGTTTTACGAGAATGTTTTTGTACTTAAAAATTAACTCTCTACTCAGCCACTCGAAAACACGTTGGCTATCCCTCAGAGCAACTGTGGACCGTATTTTTACTTTCTCTACTGGTAAGTAGGGGAAGTATTGTATTCCACCCAAAAATTCGATGTCGAGATTTCACCGGAAATATATGTTTTGAGACCCCCTGAATCCAAAAAAAAAAAAAAAGCATTTTTAGAAAAAGGTCCGCGCGCGCGCGCGCATGTGTGTCTGTCTGTCTGTGGACAGCATAACTCAAAAACGAAAAGTAGGTTAAAAACCAAAGTTGGGATTTAAGTTTAATGTCTTTCAAGGATGGGAGACGAAGATTTTGAAGTAAATAGCCCCACCCTAAACTACCCTTTACATGGAAACTTTTTCGAAAATTTTGACTTTCTTGAAAATGGCTCTAACGATTTTGATTAAAATGCCATATGTTTGAGATATTTTTATGACAAATGAAATATGTATCTTGCATTTTCTGGCTATAGCCCCTGTAGTCGTATTTACTCTGGACGACTTTTGCATAACTGGTAAACCGTTAGAGATAGGCCAAATCATACTATACAAAAAATATAAATCTTGCTAAAATACACAGTTTATGTCTAAATAAATTTTCTTGTAGAGGGAACCATTTCCAAGATATTCCTTGTTATGTGTGTGAGTTTCGGAAAACTTAAAACTTTCGTGAAACGGAACATCGTTGTTCATTTTTTATATGTGTGCAAAGAGAACAGAATCTCAAAGCTTTAAAAGATTTGACTATCGCACAAAGCCTACTGTATTCACATACAAGGAAATAAGCGATAAGATAATTTGTACAAATGTTTATTTTAACTAACACGAAGAAGATACAGGAATAAGAGTTTGTGAGGATGGTTAGTACAAGTGTAGAGAAAGTTATGCGAATGTAACACATCAGATTGTTTGCATATGCACCTTATCTTAGAGTCCTAATAGGTCGACTCCAATAATATTTTCGAAGTTCGACGACGACTTTAGTGAGGCATGTTCATACTTCAGTTACAGATTTTTGTCCGCGTTTCAAACAAACATTCAGCAACGTTAAGAGAGGATTATTGTGTTATAAATTACCAGAAGGTTATAGAATCTAGAAGAAACAATACATATTCTTCACTTCCGCCATTCTTTCCAAAACAACGCTTATTTTATTTTGTTTATTAGTCTCCAAAAATGAACCTATTGTAGCATTAGTTATAACCCCTACAGTTTTATAGTACAGTAATTATGATTGAAAGAGGAAATCAACATCATTGTGATACCATACTATGAAATACTTCTTCCTGTACTTGTAGATACCGAACTTTTTCCTTGGAAATATTTAATAAAGTCAAAAAGCTTCATTCTTTCATATCTTTGAGAAAGCATTCTTCAAGGAAATGCACTGCTTTAACACACTTCTTGAATTGTCCTTCTTCCCACGCTTGTCTTCATAATGAATTCTAGGCCAAGCTTCACAGAATGACATACAAGGGAATGCATATTTGTGGTCTTCTCTAATTAACCCGAGTCTATTACAGCAAGGGGCGAATTCAAGTACATCATATTGGCCTCCGTATAAGGACCAAATATATTTGAGTCAGGTAATATTTGGATATATTTTTAGCAAATAGAAATTCTATAGCTCTTGTAATGCTTCCAGTGCTCGCATCTAAGCATATAACAAATGTTAATTTAATTCTTTTCCGATGGTGTTCGAATTTTAACTAATAACCGATAAGGTTCATAATTGGTTACCCAGAAGCAAAAGATGTAATTTTAAAAGTATTTTGTATCTGTGTATAACAACAACAACAACAACAACAACAACAACAACAACAATAATAATAATAATAATAATAATAATAATAATAATAATAATAATAATAATAATAATAATAATAAGAAGAAGAAGAAGAAGAAGAAGAAGAAGAAGAAGAAGAAGAAGTCCCCGGTGTGAGTTTCCTATATAGATGATACCCTTATCGCACGGACGCTGCATCCTCGCCCACCTCCATAGCGTGGTGGTAGCATGTGTGCATCAAGTCCACGAGTCCACGAGTTTTTCCCTTATCCTGAGAAGACGAATGTCCAACGGGATCATTTGAGCATAATTTCATCCATTTCATTCATTCACCGTCCGATATGACACTACGTTAATTAAAAAAAAAAAAAAAACGCTGCATCGTCTAGCCGCAATTAAGACCACGGAGAAGTGCAGGATGGGAGTGCCGCTGGTCAGCGCGCCTACTCCCCCACCATAAGGCGAGTGCTTCACCTTTTAGGAACGCTACCTCTGTATAATACAGTAATAATAATAATAATAATAATAATAATAATAATAATAATAATAATAATAATAATAATAATAATAATAATAATAATAATAATAATAAATCGAAGCTAAATTATCCATGCTCTATGGTGACTGAACAAGATTATTGTTATTGTTATTCTTATTGTTATTATTATTATTATTATTATTATTATTATTATTATTATTATTATTATTATTATTATTATTATTATTATTATTATTATTATTATTATTATTATTATTATTATTATTATTATGCAATATAATGTCAACATACAGATTATATACTGTCAAAAATAGAATAAGTTATACGGGGTTAAAAAGACCTGCACCACCTAAATAACTTCTGAACCAGGGATATTTTCTTACTTCCGATTTAACGGGAAGGGACTGCAGCCTGCAGTATTCTTATTTTAAATGGCATCTACACTCTTTTATTTTATTTATTTTTTATTTGATTATTTTTCTTGCACATTTGGATATTCTTCAGTAGCTTTTCAACGTGTATCCACAATGAGAAACAAAACAAGAATAAAAATAAAAAACAAGGGTAGTTTATCTTCTGAATTCGTGTTCAAACTGGTAGCCCTTCACCGCTTGACGACATGACAATCGATCATAGAAACCATTTAAGGAAATACTTAACCAGGATATAGAAGTGCTTCTCATAGCTTCTGTTATTCATGCTACATATCTTCTAAGTTGTTGAGTCTGTCTCGATTTCGTACCACTAACTTCAAATGGCCCCACAAAAAGAAGTCCAAAGATGACAGATCTTCCCGAACACTTTTCACAAGTTCGGAAAGCAAATGTCATTGGACTAACCCGGTTGTGAAAGCCTTCGCATGTGTATTAGCTTTGTTTACGTTATCTGTAGCCCAAAAGACCGCAGGGCACACTAGGTCCCAAGTTACAAGCCTTGCTTAAAACGCAACACGTATTTTACTAAACCATTTAACGCTTAGACTACTGAAATAATTTAATAAGATAAAGACCTCTCCATCAAACGGTAACTGCTGAGCCCCAAGTCCGTGCAGTCGTGTATAGTCATAGTTAAAGGACGGAGGTGTGTGCGTTTTTCCACTGTTATCGGTAGTGCATGTAAACAACTGCAGGCTCACTGCGAGAAGAAACAAGACAGCCGCGTTATGCTACACCTTGACCTTGCGTCTGCATACACTTGCAAGGCAATGCTTCACTTATTCGCAGAGTACTACGTTACGATGTTTTCAACTCCTGCTTCTAGTGGCTGTTATTTGCACATTTGATGGCCGTGCTGTACTTTTGACGTCATTCACACTCTGCGCCCAGTTAGGCTTTAGCGCATGCGAGCGCACATCCCTCCGGCCTTAAGTCGGTCTGGGTGGCTCGCTTGGTTAGACGCTGGCCTACAGATCCCAAGGTCGCGGGTTCAAATCCGACCCAGACCGACAATTTTAAAGTGTGCTTAAAAACGACAACTCCATGTCAGTAGATTTACTGGCAGGACAAAATTCCGGCACACCGGCGATCCTGGCAACTGACGTGTCGTTAAACAACAAATAATTTTAATTATTTCCGGCCTTTAGTTTTAATCGGATTTGTATTGTGCAGAACTACGTCTTTTGCATAAAATTTACATCCTACACTAATTAAGTGTTATAATTCTGAGCCAATTTATCAGATATTTAGCAGTTTAATGTAGTCAGAGTAGGATTGTTGTTTGGGAGTGACTGCTAATGAAGCAATACCTCCCTCTTTAGGCAAACTGGCTTTTGGACAAGGTCGTCTACGCAGCAAACAATTTCGGATAACGGTTAAAGGGTATAGAACGCAGGGGGACACCTCGCGCACTGCGACCTACACAGTTCTAACATCCCTCAGGAGGAAGAAACGAAAAGTTAGGAAACAACAGGAGGCTACAGGCCGCAGGCAGACAGGCCACAGAGACGCGCGGAAGTCCCCAACATTTCCAAGCATGATGACCCGTCCCACTGCTGCAGGCACCATATAGGGTGAAAAAGTGACCCATCGATCTGGCAGTCCTCTAGTGTCCATAGGGAGTACTCTTTTCATTGCACATGCACCGTGTCATTCTTCTGGCAACGCCATACACAACGAACCTAGAAGCACATACGAAAGATGAAAAGGAAATGGAATTAAGGGGGAAATGGGAAAGTAATCATGGTATTAGAAACAACATCCCAGCATCCCTCTAAATCAGGCACACTATGGTGCAAACCTCTACTTTCACCCCTTCCACGCAACATGACGTAAGTTGAAGCGGATTGGCCACCACGGACTTGCGTTTGTCATTCAGCCAGTGATAAACATTCAGTGGCACTTCGTAAACATGTCCAGCACTCCGTTTTGAACGCCTCGAAGATTATAGCCGAATATTCACATCTCGTAGTTGCGAAGATTTCCAAATCAAGACCCCAAAAAAAAAAAAAAAAAAAAAAAGAGATTGACATATTGTAATATTAATATTGTATTACAGCCAAAACAGGTGGTTTTCCAAAATTATTACGATTCGTACATGCTATCAGTAAAAAAAAAAAAAAAAAAAAAAAAAAAGATATTGATATGCAGTAGCCATATTAAAGTCAAATAGTAAAAATAAACACATGGTTTATCAAAATAATGTGATATTTCCATGCTATTGGTAACTCCAAACTCCAATCATTGTGGCTTTGTTTATGTCAGAGAGGCTAGAGTAGCTGGGATAGGTATAATGGTGGGGGAAGCCTAGGCGAGGCTATTTCTCTTCGACGGCACCCCTGGTCTAAGTGACAAGGAAAAACCATGACAAACCAAAGTTTGGTCGACGGGGATCGAACCCGCCAGCTCTCGAATGCGAGTCGTGCCCGTTACCACGGCGCAACCTCTCGTTCGGTACAGCACCAAATAACTTGCAATATTACTGAGATAAGTGAAGCTTTTAGTTTCTAATTTGTTCTTACTTAAGATTGATACACTTTAATGTTGAGATATAACTGAAGCATCTACATATTAATTGCACAGAGAGTGAATTAATGAGCGACTTCAAGTTGATTACATTTTTCTGTTTACCACCTCTATGCCTCTATCCGTCTTTCCACTGCCTATTGATATTTAAATTAGAACTGCAATGCTGAAAACTTCAACAATGGGGCAGTGCAAAATGGCTTTATATGCTAATATATTCATTCATATGAATTCCTTATTTTTCTCTTTGGTTTACAGACTCCCTCAGCATAAAGTCTGAGCCAATGCAAAATTACTATGTGGTCTAAGAACAAACCATTTTTGCTACTTATTCACATCTTAAAACGGCCCAACACATTGAGTTCCTTAATTTTATAATCCTACTACTGATTTACGTAAATCTGAACTAAAAAAATGAACAATGATATCACATTTCAGTGAGGAATGATTAACATTGAAAGTCAACACTATTTTAATGCACTAATAGTGCCTAAAAGAAGTCCTGGAAAAATTAATAATTGCATGCTTATGTTTCATATCCTTACTAGCCCGCTTTTTAAACTAAGCCTATACTGAAATTACGACATAAGAATAAGAAAAATGCTTTCAAATACATCATAGCTGCTGTGATTGTCAAAATTTATTTTCAAACTGAAAATATTTGTATAAAACTTCCAACTTCAGTAGCTATTTTCCAGCTACAATTACCAACACACTCAAGTAAAAGTTTAGTATTTGAACATTTCATATAACAGGATAATAGAAGACAATGTACAAAAAAATTACAGAAGAAAATATTTGTTCATACAATGTCATATTTGAGTATTTTGAACTTTTTACATCATTGCATGAAGGAGAAATTTACAATAGAGATTTTTGTTTGGAGTAATCTCATTTTTAAAACCTTCTAAAGTCAGTTCCAAAATTAAAACGTGTATTATTTGCATTTTTATATCACCTCTAATGGGAGATGTTATATACTTCAACATGGTTTTCAATATTTAGCTAGAATAATATTATTCGGTCTTGAGTAAAAACAAAATATATTATGCAACTGTTAAGAAAGTGTATTTCTTTAGTTGTACAGAAATGTTTACCTAACCAAAGGAAGTTATAATATCTTAACTGGAATGGAATACTTCACTTCTTCAGCAATTATATCAATAACTTTTTCAATTTTCATATTCAACGCCATTTAAAATTCATGGAAGTACTAGTCAAATAGATAAACTGCTATCATATAGCAATTTTATATTAACAATTATATTGAAGTAATCACCCATTGCAAATTAATATCAAAACTGTAACTTCGAACCATGCATGACAATAAACTGCTTTGGCTACCTGGAAAACAAGAATTAATTTTTGGCTTCATTCTAGAAAAGATTATACAATCAACATCCATTTCTATTACTAGTTACTTCAAATATTATAAATTCAAAAGAAAGTAATATGTAAGTTTAAAAAACATCCAGTGCACCTCTGCTGAAGCTATGAAAGGAGAAAGCTAAGGAAAAACCATCATTTACTAAAAAATATATTGTTCAATCTAATGCTAGACAAAAATGTTCAAACTATATTAATATTATTTACTTAGACAATGTTTTCATACTCTTATTGCCACTATAACTGTAGGAAACATACCAGGATGAGTAAAATAAAATAAATTTCTGCTCAATATCATGCCACAGTATTCATTACTTACTAAGTTTACGTCAGAGATAAAAGTGGTTAGATGTCATTACAAATTTCTGCTGATATCAGAATCCTCATTTGAAGCTGCTGGAATTGTTACTTTTAGTCACTCTGTTCAATAGAAAGATTAATTATATGCTGAAATAGTTATTTCATTCTATCTACATATGTACTTGCAATGCTTAGTGTTAATTTATATTTTATCTTTACTTGAATTATGACCTCAGCAAAAATTGTCATTGAACAATAAGCAAATACGTATTTCTATGAAGAAAAAATGAACATTTTCTGAGTTTAAATTAATTAACTTAGGATTCTACCAAAAGTTATATAGTGATGAATTACATTTAATTTACCTGCAGTACATTCGTTATGAATTATTGGTTCTTCTGAATATTCCTCATTCCAAAAGAAGACTTACCTCAGTCTCAGTTAATACACTCAATGTTTTTCATTACCTTCATATTCGGCCTTTCTTTTCTCTGACTGGAACTCCTGCAGAGCAGTGAGAAGTGCAGTTCTTTCTTCTTCTGTCAATCTCATTATTAAATCTTGTGCCTGTAGTTTAGTTAATGGACCTGTCAAAGAATGTGCCTTGCCTTCTTCAACTGCTGATGCTGAGCTGCTAAATAGAGGTTTCAGTCTATTGTGAAGATGTCGCACAACACTTTGAAATGATGTTGTATCCCGGATTATTTGTTTACTCATTAGTAAATTTGGTGACATTCTTGAATTTGGCGCTCTTCGAAAGGTATGAAAACATCTATGAGTTTCAAAGCTGATGGCGTAGAGCAAATTTGACGAGTTTATTATTCGTCTTAGTCCCGAATAATGACGTTTATCGTGCGTTCTAAAAACGAAACTGGAAAATGTTACTACAGCACTCACGGGTGAGGTCATATTTATGATCTTCTCAAGTAAACGGCCTAAACGTCACTTATTCACTAGTTTGCTGCTCACCACTATCACTCACATGCCTCCACCATTTGTGATACCTCTGGTGGGAGTGTCACAAACAAGCAAAACAATTGCCGTCAAAAACTACGTTCATCAACTATACAGTTGTACTCACAATATGTAATACGTCAATGGTAATGATTTTTAATAATGAAACCAACATTTTTAATTACCACCTGACTGCGTAATGTTAACAAGTATTATATGTTCTCATCCAGATTAAATGTTGTGTTCCATCTAGCGGCAATACTTATAACCGATATCAGAACTTGCCAGCCTCTTTGCCTCAGTGAATGTCATTCAAGAGCATCCATTTGATATTTTAGCCTAAGAATCTGGAAATAAAAATAATAAAATAGAGGGCACAGAGGGGCAGAGCACGTCACATGTTTCAGCTTCCATCTCAATTCACACAGATTTTCTGCTCTTAATGTCAGACGTAGGATAGTATAGGATAGGGTTATGGTCTCTTCAATTGCACAGCGCAAACCTTAATACCCTGATTTACTACGATACCCACAGATTAATACTCCAGAAACCAAGTTTATTGCTACCGCCATTCCCTGAGCTGCCATCCCATCTTGAAAGAACGGATATTTGAAAGTCCAGAGCGAGGTACAAACAAGATTACAAACATTTTGACGTCGAGTTTTCCCATTACACAGACATGCTAAATCACAGTAGCATTATTGTAATTGCATTAGTAAGCATGACGGTCCAGCCTGTCGTTTTTAAGGTTCTCTTTATTATTTATACATTATCATTATTTATCTCGTGATGCCTATTGAGTAGCTAACCTGATAGAAAGGTAGCGTCCCTAAAAGGTGAAGTAGTCACCTTTCGGTCGGCCGCACCCTGCACTCCTTCGCCCGTGGCTGCGGCTGGAGGACACAGCGGTCGGGTGGTAACAGTACCCTCTATTTAGGGAAGACACCCTAGGGATTATTATCAAAGAGCCCCAAGTTTCAAGGACATTCACTCCACTCCGTTATCACTGGCTTTGAACATAGGAAACAATGGCCTTTTTAACACTACCCAAAATTAAATTTAGCAGATCTAATGACCGTGAACAAAGACAGAAGAACCAAGGATAACTCTAATCATAAAATCAATGGAGAAAAATTGTCTTAAGCTTTCAATAATGGAACCACCATTCACTATTGTTCAGCACTTCATACATCATTTTTGAAACAGTTGCAGTATCAATGTCAGCTGTGCTATTTTGTATTTCTGACACAACTATACCGAAGTGGTTGGAATCACACTATAGATATGCAATAACTCGAGAAGAGGCAGATCCAATAAATGTTATGGCCACAGAGTAGGTACTACAGTGGCTGTGCACAATGAATTCAGAGGATAAACAATGCATATAGATTTACAGTTTAGTTTAACAAGTCGTGTAATCAAAGCAACTGTTATTTAATTTTGCTTATTTCCTGTTCTCTCATCCATCATTGCTGATGTGTAGAGGGTGGGCAAGTGTGCAAAACAACGCAAGTTTAGTGCACATGAGTTTTGCTGTTGCTCTTTTGAAGGTACACAGCTGCAGGCGTCTCCTGATGCGCATGCATATACAATGGCTCTGCAGTACCTGTTACCTCAATCATTCTTCATGCCCAACTAACCTGTATCATGGTGAATGCACATGGCTCTTCGCTCTACTGATATGTATGCACTTGTGGGATCTTATCCTCTTTACAGCTATGGGTGCTGCAGTTTTCCAACAGAAGTCTGTAAAATCTTTGGTAACTTGGGGAGAACTGGATTAACTATCCGTACTTTTAAATTTTATTGGGCAATGTTTATTGAGTTCTCCGTCAGAAGACTTAAGCAGAATCACAAAGCATCAACTTCAACCATTTTTAACCATTTTAGCAGTTAAAAATCAACAGCAATGCTCAATTGCATTGTTCCTACTCAAACATTTTACTGTCTGAGAACAATTGAAATGAACTCAAATATTGGGTATCCAAATACCAAGCTGTTACTGAACTTATCTTATTTTACATTTTGCAAGTGTATCTATCTGCGGAGAGGTTTGTCAGTTATGTTGTGTGATAGGATGTTTAGTAAATCTATGAGATTCCACAGGATTTTATTATTATTTCAGTACATTATTCTTCAAGAGGGGATTCTACAATATAATCAAAACATGTAGTAAGCAAGCAAACTCCAGCACCAAGCCCAAATGCATGACTCACAGGAGTAAGACATGGAGGCATCTGGTTTATGTCAACCCAACAATTAATGAAACACTGCATTCTTTCATTTTCAAATGCTTGTAGCAGAAACTGTTAAAGCTGACAGTTTGTATTGTCCTGTGTAAAGGAGTTCATACTAGTGTCATAGCATGTGATTCTATGAAAACAAAGAAAAGACTTTGCATTTGTTTAAAACAATGGTAAGATCTGGAACTGGATTACATCTGTTGACAATAATTGTTTTAAGGTACCTATGTTAACTTGTAAGCAGGTTTTTCACATCTGGACATGGAAGTGAAAGTGGCTTTAAGCAACACATTTCTACTGCACTACATAAAGGTTTTGTATGACAAACACATATGACCTCTAAAGTAATAAAATTTATTAAAATCTTAGTTAAAAGTAGGTGAAGCAATGTGTGTTTCAAAATGTCACCAAGTCTTTTAACTGAGATTTTAATAACATACTTCACCAGAGAGCGTAGACTTTCACGGCCAGAGTTAATATAACTATATTGTATATTGCAGTACTGGGTACTTAAACTCTAGCAGACCACCAGTGGCAGCTTCTCAGAGGAGGGAAGGGAGGAACATCCTCCTCAAATTTTTTATGAATTTATAAATGCTATATTAATCTTAAAATTCAAGCAATATTGAATAAATTTTGAATTCGAAGCTACATCTTACGAGTGTCCGCGCAGCAGAGGAAACTTATCTCTTTCCTCCACTCCCATACTAAATGTGCATAGAACATAGCGCTACAGCGGCCAGAGAGAGAAACAGATTTTTAATGCAGCTTATGTACAGTTGAGGAGGAGTTCCTCAAATACCGGCAAAGGTATTAATACTATTGCTGTCATCTAGTGATTTTATGTTGAACCAGATCTATTAACAGGTCTTTTCCCTTGACGGATATGTTGATCATTGTCCATCGTAAACCTTTCAGTCACGTATTTTGTTGCTGCTCCTTTTTCAGTAATATTCTACTGTGCTTCTTCCAACGCGCGATTAAGACGGTGAAGTTTTGCTTTTTTAATTTGTTGTTATAACAGTGAACAATGACTGACAGTGAAAGTGTTTTAGTTTTTGGAGAATTTAAAAGACTCACATTACAGGAACAAATAATTGTTATACAGAAGGGACGACCATACCCACCATTGCCTGGACTCATGGCTTACAAATGAATGCCATTTTTGCATGAATTATTATTTAAGGTTTCATAATTTTATGCAGTTAAATTCTTTCCTCCTCTAAACAAATACGCACGAGCCGCCATTGCAGACCACCATGGCATAACAGCCTGGAAATAACTCCTAGTTATGTAACATGCTTCACTGTTTTATACACTTCATTTTCATCATAAGTTTTATGACAAAGTTGGTGCATTCTACCGCCATAATGTCTGACATAATCTAAGATATAATAATTTTACTGTAGCACGAAACTAATGACTCACCAACTATGCCAAAATTAAGTTACAGATGAATGAAAGCTAAGCTTAGCAAATAATAAAGAGACCCAAAAACATAGGAACTGCTGCGTGGTGTTTTTCCACTGTGCAGATGGAAACACGATAACAGCAGCTGATGAACACAAGGTCATGATGACTTGTTTCTCTCCCCTCAGAAAATGCAGCATAGAGCTGACGCACTATTGTGTGGTTGAGTTATTACCAGTGCTTTATTATTTTGTCCTGTATTTAGCCATAAAGTGTATTATGGCTCAGCATTTGTTTTCTACTGCACAGCACGTATTTATTTATGATTTGCATGTGTTAACTCAATCAGCTTGCCAAGTCAAAGTGCAATTTGCAGAAAAATTTCCAGGTGATATGCGATTTCTATCTCTGGGGTAATTTAAAGCATGAAGTGTAAAAGACAAACCCGCACACCCTGGAAGAATTAAAACAAAATATTTGACAGCAAATTTCAGGCATTTCTCAACTGAACTACAGCGAGTGATGGATAGTTTCCTAAAGAGGTGCCAAAAATGTATGGACAAGACAGTGGGCAGTTTCAACATCTCCTTTAACAACATTGGTAAGTAAAGTCTTTAAAAGTAGTTTTAAAAATGCTGTCTGGTTTCATCCGCACTGTTCTGACAGTGGCCGTTGGCAACGAGCACCGAGGATGCATACAGGCAAAACACAATGCAGCTGGTTCAGTCTTTTGGATCACTTGTTATATTACACCTAAAAGGGTGAATAACTTTATGAAGATTTTATCCTCTTCACTGTTTGCCAACCAATACCTCCAACAAGGGTAAATGGAGGATGTCTCCAGTCTGCATTACTGCAATCCCCATGAAGGTGTCCAGAGAAAGCTAAGACAAATTACCAAACCTTTTTATAGCAGGGCTGGTAAATGAGGGGTAATGTGGCAAAAGTGTTCAATGGAACAAAGAACAACTGTGGTGGCAGCAGTGGTAATGGCGGTGGTGAAACTAAATGTTAACAAGGTTATTTTTGGCATCCTTTATATCTTTTTTATTTATTTCTTTTTTCTTTTTTTTTTTCCCCTTTTTAAGGTGCTGTGTATCATAGAACTGTATCTGCAGTTTTTAAAAAATATGAAACAAATATATTGAGAAATTGAACTTTTCTGCAGAAATCTTAGTGGCTTATTCGGCGAATACTGCAAACATAAATGCTGAATATAAATGTTTTAAACTTTTTATGTAGAAAATTATAGAGCTCTCCGTTTTCCCCTGCCATTCACTCCACCAAATTCTCCATCATCACCTTTCCATTCATTGATTTTGCCTGCATTTCATGTCATCCTCTTCCTCTTATCATACTTATACCTGGTGCTTGGCTGACCATCTACTTCCAGGTCTTCACTCTGTCTGATCCATAGGTTCCTCTGCTCCCTGACAAGCGTCTGACCCCAGACACTGGCTTGTAGGTCCTAAGGGGTATAAGTCCTACATAACGGGAGAATTACCAGGTAAACAAGAAGAAAATGTAGAAAATTAAACAGCAAAGGACAGTGATAATGTTTGTGCCTAAATGATATCTCAGTGTTTTCTTGATCAAATGTTATTATATTGTGTCAACATTTAAAAAATCTGGCAACCCTAACTGTATTATAATAATGAGTGAAAGGCGACAAGGAGGTTCCCATCTCTCCCTCCCTTTCTATGGTTCAGAAAAAATGGGCATCTGAGCGCACTCCCCTTCCGTGGGACCTTCCATTAGGGTAAAACCTTGAGGGGAGATCTAAGACTACAGAGTAAGTTGTGTAACTGTTGCTGTTGAAGTTGTATAACTGTATTATGAAAACTGTAATATTTTACTTAAAATCAATCCTTGCTTTTCAGGAAAGTGAGGGCTAACTAGCATTAAAAATGTTGCATTGCTGCTTTTCTGAATAAGATTTGTATTTTAGTTTTTATTACAAATATAAACATTTGATTGCAATTCACTAAATAAAACCTGCACAACTGCTGATTGCAAAATAAACATAATCTGTTAGACTTGATTGTAGCAAAAGCTGTAACTAACAGCTGAAATCACTGCTTGAATGTTCACTTTCTTGCTTGCTTTCACGTTTAATATGCTTCTTTTTCTTTTTGTGTTTTTTCTTGTGCTTGTGTTTATGTCCCACACGCTCTTGATGTACATGTTGTTTTATCTTATTTTCTGATTCATCTTCATAACTTCTGTTGTGAGCATGGTGTTCCAAAATGCGCTCATCTTTCTTATCAGTATCTGATTCATTTGAACTACTGACAACTGATGCAGAATATTTACTGCTCTCTTGTGATGATTCACTGCTATCATTAACCTTGTATTTGTCTCTTTTAGAGCCATGGTGATGTTTGTACCTCTGATGCTTCCTGCGTACACTATGATATTCAGTAGAATCCATGCGATATCTTTTCTCAGTCACACCCTCATAACAATTTTCTTTTCTGCGTTTCCTAGACTGTGTGGGTTCATCTTTCTCTCTAGAAGGCATGGTATCAGTTTGTTTTCTACGACTGCTACATTCAGGATATTCATTGCTTCCTTGTTTTCTATACTCTGAAGTTTCGTGTCTCTTTTCTTGATTTTCATCATAGCATCTACGGTGATCACCTCTCTTTGTATCCCAGCTGGATCGCCTGTCTCTTTTGTATTCTGATTCATATTTGCTGTGATATTCTCTCTTAGGGCTATGAGGCCTGTCCTTTACATTATATTTCGTCCAGCTTTCATTCCTAGTATTATTGCTTCTACCACAGTATTTACTTGACCTATACCTGTCTGTCCCCATATTTCTGTATTTTTCACTTTCAGGGCTACTAGAGTTCCTTCTTTTGCTACTATGATAATGTGTGTCATACATTTTATCTTCTGATTTATAGGACCTTTCGAATTCTAATGCTCTGCTTCTTCTGTGATGATTCTCATCTTTTATACTACTGGTATTACTATTTTGATTTTGGTATCTATTAGTATTTCTACCTCCAAATTTGGAGTCAAACTTAGCTTGATTATGATGTTTAATGTCATATTCATCCAGATTTTCTTGTGATTGTCTTACATTCTCTAAATATTTACTTATTTCTTTTGCTATAGCATAGGGATTCCCCTTTTTCCTTCTCAGTTTTGCAATGTATTGATATGGTATTTTCCTATCCTCAAAGCTTGGTTCAGCAAGATCTCTATCACGATCCACCACAGTAGAATTACTTGATCTCTCCTGATCTGGTTCTGAAGGTTGAATGGTGTCTGCATGCTCCTCAGAAGCTCTGGTGTTGAAAATATCCTTGTTTTCTAGCTTCAGCCATTCTTCATAGAGCTCCATTTGATTCTGAATAACTTCCCGCAATATCTAAAACAAAAGCATTTCAAAAAAATGATGATTTAGCATATACATACTGTATACATATACAATGGGTATATATACTGAATATATGACAGGGTTAGCAGTTAAGGCACTTTCCTTTATAACTAAACTGGTGCATAAAAACAATGGCATCCTGGAAGAAATAAGAACCTGCCTTCCATTTTTGCAATGGCTTCTAAATTAAATTTTTATGTTGGGATTATGATGAACTTAACTTAAAACATAAAAAGTAAATCCCAGTGCAACAGCCCATCAAGGGCCAACGCTTACCACCCAGCCACTGCATCCCCCACCTCTGACCACTGCCGGCATCATTAGTGGGGTGCAGTACTGGAGGGTGGTACATGGTCAGCGTTCTCAGCCCTCCCAGCCAGTTATGCAGCCTTCTCGACCTGGGACTGCTGCTTCTCCATCAAGTAGCTCCTCAATTGGTCCCCCGGGACCTAATGAGGCTGAGTGCACCCTATGCCACACCTCCCAGCAGGGGAAAATCCACATGCTGGTACAACTACGCTACAGAGGTGGTCATGATGAACTTAACTTAATGTGACTTAATGCGACGGGAAGGGAAGTGAAGTAAAAAACTAGAAGGTCTATTAGGATGCTACTGCTGATGTCCTCTTTAAATTAACGCTTCTGAATCATTCTTTGATTGTGGTTTTGACTTCTTTTGGTGTTTTTTACATCCAGAAACAGAAGTCAAACTCCCCAAACGTAAAAATGGAAGCAACAGCTCCTGAAACTAGCCCTTCATAATTAAAATGCAAGTGATTGTAGTGTTACAACTGACTCCAGTTAAAGAACAAATTAGAGATATCTCTTTTACATTTAGTTATATAGTAAACATTACTTAAACTAGAGACTGCTGTTGCTAAGAGATGCAGAGAATAATGATGTATTTACCCGTCTGAAGAATGAATGCAGATGGCAGGCAGGGGAAACTAGTGCAGAAACATTACAGGTAACCCATATTACATCGCCCTTCCTGTTGTGTAGCATGGCCAGGTCCCACGTTTATCTGGCCAGGGCACAGAAGCACCCTTGCCAGAAAACTGCACTCTTTCTTCAGACAGATAGCAAAAGTGATGCTGGACATCAGTGTGACTTTAGACCTTCTGAGAAAGAATTGTCTTAGCCTTATTGTGTTGATAAGTGAAATAGAATATAACTTTTACCTCTGTCTGGCTCTTTCTGTTTGTATGCACCTTCTTGTTACGGTAACTCACTCTGCGACGTTTAGCATCTCTTTCTTCAGCAAGTCTCTCCAATATTGTTTTAGGCTTCTCCTTTTTTTCACCATCCTTTTGGAATCTATAACAAGTTTTAAAATCATACTTCTGATCTGCCAATTTGTGCAAAGAATTGGAGATATTCAAGAAGAATTAAATTCATCATTAAACATTTCCTCCAAACCTAATCAAGCTCTTACACCTACATAAGTTGAGATACTGGAAAGAGAAAAAGAGCCCTGCTCCAGAGGCTCCTAGAAAAATCCAAACCATCATGAATAGAGATTTGATGGTCTTTCTAGACAGCATTATTGACAACATTAGAACTCTCATATCAAATAAATTACAGAAAAAGCAAACAAGACGTGTAGCCTCCTAAAAGGACTACACAAACCAAGTAGGGCTATTCAAGAACAGTTTTAAATACTACATAAACCTATGTCAAGCCAGTGTTACTGTGTGGGGGGGAAAACCTAGTTACTGCCAATAAAAGAGCATTATACAAGATGGAAGTAGTAACTCAAAACCTAGCAACGAGAATTATAACTGGTATAAAAGAGCATTACACAAGATGGAAGTAGTAACTCAAAACCTAGCAACGAGAATTATAACTGGTGGTGTTAAATCTACTCCAGTTAAAGCAATGCAAATCCTAACAAATAACAACCCAATTGGACAAGAAATTAAGAGAGTCGTATTAATACAATATGAGAAACAAATAAGAATGCCACATGATGACTTCTGGGCAAAATATCAAACAACCAAAAGAAATCTAAAAACACAGAGGATACATGCAGCACATAGAGACACTAAGGGCAAAAGAACTCAGCAAAGCTAAACCTGAAAAACAGCCCCCCCCCCCCCCCCCCCCCAAAGATCACCACTGAACTACCAAGATATATCATACAAAACTGAACTCTTAAGCAACTTAAATAAATCAGATTGCACCCCAGACAAAAAAAAGACTAAAAACCCCTAGTGCAACAGCCCATCGCAGGCTAAGGCTGATTGTACTCCAGAACAGTTAAAATTAGCAGCTCTAGAAATAATCCATATTCTATATCCCGAAGATGAATGGATCCACATATATACAGATGGCTCCTTGTTCAACAAAGGCAAAAATGCTGGGGTAGGAGTACACTGCAAGCTCTTCAGTCAGTATGTTTCCACAAGACCACTTTCAACACACTTTGATGGAGAACTGTTAGCTATAGATGTTGCACTTACACAGCTCTTATATAGTACAAAAGAATACCAAAAGACAGTCACACTTAGCGACTCATGAGCAGCTATACAATCAATAGTAACACATGATTCCATTTCTTTTAATAAGCGAACACACGAAATACAGAACAAAATTAAAATATTAACAACACTCAAAAAATGCATAAAACTGCAGGGGGTCCCTGTTCATTGTAGACTAATAGGAGATGAGAAAGCATACCAACTGGCAAAACAAGGAACAAAAATATTAAAGTTCATGCAAAATGAACTCCCATATCTTCTTCTTCTTTACCTGATTATCCTCCCCTTATGTAGGACTTACACTACCTAGGACTTACAAGCCAGTGCCTAGGGTCAGATGCCTGTTGGAGAGCACAGGAACCTATGGACCAGACAGAGTGAAGACCTGGAAGCTGGTAGTCAGCCAAGCAACAGGTATGATAGTGAGGAAGAGGATGATATGAAATGCCGGTGAAATTGGTGATCAGAAAGGTGATAATGGAATTGGTGGAATAAGTGGCAGGGGAATCTGGAGAAAGCTCGTACCGATGCCACTTCATCCACCACAAATACCACATGCGGGTCCCTGGTATCGAACCCGGGCTGCCTAGGTGGTACGCGAAGCTGAACTTCCATATCATTCAAAGATACAGTTCTTGACTCACTCAAACAAGAAGCAGTAACTATATTCTGCAAAGTAACAGGACATGATTGCTTGGCAGCACATTTACACAAACTATCAATATGTTGTTGTTAGCTAATGCTGGATTTCTGACAATGAAGTCATTAACCCTCTTGCTCTCCAATATTTTTCACTGATGGATGGGGCACTAGAAGTGGCCGGGCATATTTGATGGTGGTCTCGATCCATTTCCTCTTGCAGATCATATAGAGGACAGAGTGGTGAAGAATTCTACTCTTTTTGTTTGGGTGAGACCACCTGCGTTCCATTGTAGAAGTCTGATGTTAGATCTTCTATTAATATATTATTTTAGCAATAATAGTAACCACTTTTTAGAGAGCACCATATTTTTATGTTTTGGCGGTCACATCGCTCTCTCACAACCCCCAGAATGTCTGGAAGACCACACCTGTCGTTGGTTTATGGGTCTCACCGACCTGACCAGGAGAATTATCAAAATAAACTCACCGACCATAACCTCTGATTACCAATCAGAGGACATATTACATGCCATGACAGGTCAGCATGTTGGGGGTTAATATTTTAGAGAAATGGAGAGGTTGGAAAAATAAAGACTCCCTAGCCCTCGGGAACCCTAATAGCATCGGGGTCGGAAGAGAACAAGAGATGACCAAGGTATGCTCAGATAGAAAAGTTACAGTGAGGAGCAAAACACCAGTAAGTGGAAGTAATGTTCTGCTCAGATCATCACCAAAGTGTGTCCTGTGCAACGTTGAAAACATCATTATGACAGCAGAACATCATCTGTGCCCAGCTCTAGACGGATCAAGCTTAACATCATCACTACTGTATTGGGAAGCAAGAAGGAGAATGGAGTTCATTCAAGTTTCTGGGCAGCAGGCCACCACTACCACAGCCACTGCCACTGCCACTGCCACTGCCACCTCCCCAACACTACTTATTGACAACATAACCCCTTAAAAATTTTATTAATAAATCTTACTTATGCCAAAGTGATAGCATAAATACAAAATAGTTTATTTATAACTTCCTATAATTTCTTGCACTTAATAACCATTCCATGTATACATATTTGTTCAAAGCAGTGGTTCTCAACCTTTTTTTTTTTTTTTTTTTTTTTTTTGCTCATGGCACACTATGCAATGTAGCAAGTTCCTGTGGCACATTTACATACAAGTTGTGAAGGTGCATAACCCTTAAACTGTATCTTCACAATCCATCAACTTTTCTTGGAGGAAAAACTACTCACAGAACTTCAGGCAGACCAAAAATTTCAACTGAAATACAGCTTATCAAGTTTTAGATGTTAGCGAAGAAAGAGTACTAATAGTAGTAGAAGTTGTTAATACCCTGTTACATTTTTCCACCATCCTCTTGTGTACTGCTTACTTTGGGAGAAACTTTTCTCAGTTGAACAGTTTGTTCAATTCCACCACGAATTGGACTTCAGTGTAAAAAGTGACAGGATTAAGTTTCTCATTAATAACTTGTTGTAAGTTGTAAACCAATAAATAACCTCTAAATAAGTATAAATTCTGGAATATTATTATATATTTTAAAATTCTTCCCAACGATAAATAGATATTCAATGAAATTACTTAAATTACTTTTATTAGCAATATCATAATCTCTCAGAAGTATCACGGCATATCCAGCTAATCTCACGGCACAGTGTTGTGCTGCACAACACCCATTGAGAACCACTGATTTAAAGGGTAGTTAACTCACAGGAAACAGCTTCTACATAATTTGATAGTTTTAGTTGCAATTAATAAGAAAAATAAATTGTACCTTTGCTAAGCAATATCAATAGCAAATGACATTTTTTGAACAAAAAAAAGCATGACACATCACATAGGGTAGGGTATTTTCTGAAGACACATAATATTGTATTTACACAGTCCTATACAAATTAATTAAATTGGACATAAAAAGACATGGGGCCCTTTGAAGTGCTGTTTACATAAAACTCTTATATTTACGCTTAATTTTGTAGAATCTTCTTACAAATTATGCACTAAACTTATGAAAATTCACAAAAATACAAGCATTTTAAAACAAACAGTACACACCCCTGTAGTTTAAAATAGATTGAGTAATTTATTAATGAAATGTAATTACATCTTCAGTATCACAATACAATAGAATCCTGATAACTCGACCTAATGTGGACTGAGAATCTGTCGAGTTACCGAAATGTCTAATTTTATGGAATAAGGGATCTGTTATGCACAACTCATAACATATTACAACTACATTAATGTACATTCTGGCACAATATAGGAACAGAAAAATATAAAATATTCTAAAACAACAGCAACAATAATAACAATAATAAGAATAATAGTAGTAATGATGATGGTGGTGGCGGTGGCGGTGATGATGATAAGAACGATGATGATGATTATGATGATGATGATACTGTCTCTATGATAAGTAAAATAAACAGTTGCTTACTCCATAGGCAAATCAGTCTTTGAGTCAGAAAAAGCTCCAGTCTTAGCCACAGCATAATCGTACATTGCACGACGCTCATCTGGTGTAAAATCTGCTACAAGCCTGTCAGCTGTTTTGGGCAGCGGCCGAGTATCCACACCTGTGAACCCTATTGGACATATAAAATTCAGAATAACAATTAAAACTGTGATTCCTACTTTATAGGAAAACAATCATTCTGAAGTAATGCAAAATATAATTGTTAAGTGCCAAATTATTTTGGCAGAGTTTATTAAACACCTTGGCAGGAAAGGAAAAGAAATCCTACTTAAACTGTATAACACGTGTTGGAGAATGACTGTGCCTTCCGACTGGAAAAAAGCCATTATCATCCTGATTTTAAAGAAAAACAAACCCTCAAACAATATTAATAGTTTCAGGCCAATATCTTTGACCAGTGTTATTGCAAAAGTGATGGAAAGAATGGTGGCATCTAGACTTAACTGGTTCCTAGAATATTACAACTTAATTAATAGTTCACAGACCGGCTTCAGACAGAATCATAGTACAAGTGAAAATGTACTCCTACTAAGCCAAGACATCAAGGAAGCTTTCAATAGAAAGGAGGATACCTTAGCAGTATTCATTGATTTTAAATCAGCATATGACTCAGACTGGAGAAACAAATTAATTGAGAAGTTGCAATCAATAGGTGTGAAAAGTAATATGCTTAAATGGATAACTCAGTTTATTTCACAAAGATTTTGTGCCACAAAATATAATACATACATTTCCAAATATAAACAAACACACCGAGGACTTCCAAGGTGCTGTTCTGAGCACAACACTCTTTAAGATATATATATATATAAATGACCTTCCATCAATAATAAAAACTTCAGAAACCAAAATTGCTTTATTTGCTGATGATGTAGTCATTTGGACTCTAGGCTCTCCAAAAAAACCTGAATTAATTAAAACAGAATAGAAACAGCCCTAAACAAAGTACATGAGCTCCAAAAACCTCATGACTATCAATGTGGAAAAAACAAATTATGAATTATTTACACTAAAATACAAACCAGTTAATATTAACATAAATTATAATGGTAAACCACTCAAAGCAGTTGATGATGCCGAAAAATACTTAGGCATCACTTTCGACAGAAAGCTAAGTTGGAAGAAACATAACAAACATCTCAGAAAAGGTTGAAAAGAAACTGCAAATCCTGAAAAGGTTAGCTGGTGCTAAACGGGGCTGCTCAAGGAGAGTCCTTAACACAACATACAAAATGTACGTTAAACCAAACCTCTTGTACTGTTCTGAAGCTTTAATAACAGCAGCAAATGCTAACATCAATAAACTTGAACAAATACAAAATCAGGCTCTTCGCCTAATCACTGGAGCAGTTAAATCCACACCTATTGATGCCATGCATGCCTTAACACGGACCCCATCAATAACAACAAAAATAGAAGAACAAGCATTGCTCCAACACGAGAAAATGTTACGACTGCCAAACTCTAAATGGACAGAAGAGAACCTCCCCCCTTCAATCCTTAAAACTCATAGTAGTTTCCTAGAAAAGGTAACACAGATTAAATCCAAATTGAACATTCCTAACACCAAAGAAAATCTACTTATAAGAGAAAATCCATTGGAATTATTGCAACCTACCTTCAGTTTGGAATTAATAGAGGAAATAAGTAAATCAGACACACCAAAAGAAATACAATAACTTCTAGCTCTGGAAACAATCAATACTAGGTATCCCACAGAAGAATGGCTGCACATAATTACTGATGGATCCTCCAGGGAAAACCTTACTGGAGCTGGAGTTATGTGTTCACATTTTTCCTTTTATCATTCTGTTGGCAGAGACACAACAAATTATGATGGAGAAATAGAGGCTATATACATTGCTCTCCGACAATTATTAAATCTTCCCTTAAATAAATTTAACAAGGCAGTAATTCTTTCAGATTCTAAAGCTGCAATTCAGGGAATATGTTCAAATACTACAAAGAAGTCAACAAACATTAGAGAATGCTACAAAATGTTAACACAACTCCAAAAAGTTAATAAGACTGTTCATCTCCAATGGATTCCAGCACACTGTGGAGTCATTGGGAATGAAGCTGCAGACTCACTTGCAAAGAAAGGCACAACAATAAAACAAAAGTCTAAATTCAATTTCTCATATTCCTCAATAAAACGCTTGATCATTAAAAAAGTTTCTCATTCATACCTACAAGAAATAGAAACAAATGCCAAAGATAAAAACTGGATTACACTACTTTCCAACCCAGATATAATCCGCCAGAGACCAAGGAAAACAGCGGTTGCAGCCTTCCGACTACTGACAAATCACGACTGCTTAGCAAGTCATCTCTACAGAATAGGTATCTCAGCTTTACCAATATGTGTCCTGTGTAACGATCCAGCAGAAATGAACGAAGACCACTTGAAGACCTGTGAAGCATTAAGATCAGAAAAAACTACAGTTCAAAAGTATTGGACAGCACGAATGCTAATGGCTTCATTGCCAGATGCAAGGCACTAGAAAACAACAACAACAATTATTTTGGATATAGATGAACCATAATTTATTTTGTTTATAACCATGAAAATCTATAGTTAACCAGCCTGAATGTGATCAATCCTAAAACTGTACTCACTCACTCATTACTTGATATGAGGATGACACTGAAATTTTTAGAGTGTTTCTAAAAACAATTTAAATTTGTTTACCTTTGACAGCTACTTTCTAATGTTTTGTGACTTGATTAACATGTAGTTTTAAATAAGGAAAAATTGAAGCTATTAACAGTGAAGCTACAAGATTCTAAAGTAAGAACAAATTAACAACTAAAAACTTCACTTATCTTAGTATTATTTGCTGACCCTGGGTTTCAAGCTGTGTCCAGCTCATTCTCAAAGCCATATTATGGTTCATCTGTATCCAAAACAATTGTTGTTGTTGTTTTCTAGTGCCTTGCATCTGGCAATGAAGCCATTAGCATTAGTTCCAATACTTTTGAACTGTAGTTTCTTCTGATCTTAATGCTTCACAGGTCTTCAAGTGGTCTTCGTTCATTTCTGCTGGATCGTTACACAGGACACATATTGGTGAAGCTGAGATACCTATTCTGTAGAGATGACTTGCTAAGCAGTCGTGATTTGTCAGTAGTCGGAAGGCTGCAACCGCTGTTTACCTTGGTCTCTGGGGGATTATATCTGGGTTGGAAAGCAGTGTAATCCAGTTTTTATATGGCTTTGAGAATGAGCTGGACACAGCTTGAAACCCAGGGTCAGCAAATAATACTAAGATAAGTGAAGTTTTTAGTTTCCAATTTGTTCTTACTTTAGAACATGTAGTTTGTTTGATTTGCTTTACCTGTTGTTTAATTATAATTATTAATAATAATTATAATGATTTAAAGATTTTGTGTTCACCCAAAAATATATTTGAGTACAGAACATTTCTGGGCTACAATTTTTTATAATTTTAAATCCTCATTAGTGCCTAAACAATGTGAGGATCGGCTTAGAAATTCATTTGCGAAAGAAGCTCCATCTAAAGAAATAATTTATAATTAATTTATAATTAGTACAGTAAATTCAAAAGAGATTGGCTCTTTCTAATGATGAATTTCATGAAGGACTCCAAAAACTGTTGTTAATATTGCTGCATTCAAGTAGGGCTTGGAGAAGATCAACAAACTATTATGAACTTATTCGGGAAACATTGAACATTGGTATAAGTCAAATCCAAAGCATTTTACATCAACAACTAGATGCAAGAAAACTTTGTTATCAATGGAATCCATAAACTGACTCTTGCTCAAAAACAACAATGCATTGATTGATGCAGAAAAGCCCTGCAAAAATTCTAAGGCAGCACTTCAAATTTGATTTAGAATATCATTACCATTGATGAATCTTGGATTTATTGTTATGATCCTGAAAAGAAAAATCAGTCAGCTCAATGGGACCTTCAAACTGACACCAACTCTACAAATGTCTGATGAATTCACAGAGCTGGTAAGAAGATAGGTTTTTTATATATATACTGATATATTGTTATACTCCATCCAGCCTTAGATCCTGAACTTGTGTCCCTCCGCGATAACCTGGTATTCGTATCAGCTGCGTCTAACACAACAAATGCCATGTGGACTCATGCCTCACATTTATATTGCAACAGAACGATATTTACTTGGGAGTTCTAGGAATAGCGATGCTATCGCGTTACGTTCAAGTGGTCTTTACCACGGTTATCATACATCTTGAAAACTCACAAGATAATCGCTGATATTTAAGGTGCTATATTTTATGGTGTGCTTTGGTTTTGGCATATCACAGGTTAGTTGTTGACAGTTTGTGTTTACATGAAGTGCAGATCTAAGAGTGGAGCGATTGTACATTACTTGAAAATAGACGTATCATTGCTGCCAATGGTATACAAATGTCTGCTTACTGCAAATGCTTGAAAAAGTTCATGAAAAATGTCTGCAAGGAAAAATTATTCTACATCATGACAATGCATTATCGGATATACCAAAACTAATAACTGAATATCGGTATGGTATTGCTCCAGCTTGAACACATTGGAGATCTGGTGTAAGAATATAAAATGTACCCAAATGTTCAAATACAAACATCAGTTTCACTGCCTCTAAAGTCAAGCATCAGCCCAGAGGTCCCAAGTTCAATTCCTGACTAGGGCAAAGAGAATCTTTAATTAGAACCTTCCCCTACCCTCCACAGAGTTTGAAAGTATGTGTGTGAGAATGAATGTATATGTTTAAAAGTAGAAATGATTACAAATCCAATGTTAAATAACCAACAGTATTAAAAAAAAACAGCTGTCTTAATAATAAAAGTATATTGTTTTAGCCTTCTGTACCGGAAGAGTCTTGGTGTGAGAAAAGTATGTAGTTTATTCATTCATATAAATCCCCACAATTGTCACAAATAATAGATACTGTATCTAAACTAGAAAAACAACTGTGTAACAAAATATATGTAAATGTGCTATTGAGTTGTAATTTTATCTGAACACTAAAAATATCACAGAAATAGTTTCAAATAACAAGTACATAGTTACAATAATCCAAGTTCAGATTATTCAAACAATTTGAATGGTGCAACTAGTTTGAGAAATAAAATTGTATTTAAATTATTTAAATAATTTGAATAGTTTGACTACTTGGAAAAATTACACTTCTAGTTTGAAGGGTTATGAAACCTCAACAATCTGAGGCCCAAGAAAACAGGCTACCAAATTTCTGAACCAAGATTGGTCATACATGCTTTGTGATAGTGAATTCCCAGCATTGTTCTTTCAGTTGAAATTCAGTGAGAATAAGCAATAACATTTTTTTCTTGCTTTTATTATCTACTCCCATTAATTTGACTGTGTCTGTACAAAAACACTTTCTTTAAGCATGAGCATTGTAACTTTAAAAAATTCGAACTATGCATGTGAAATCTTGACTTCTTCAAAATAGATAGCCAAACTGCAGAAGCACACTAATCCCAGTGCCTTTCTTGTTCCCTTTTATTTACTTTTTTATTTATTTAATTTATTTAATTTTATTTATTTATTCATTCATTTATTTATTCTCCAACTACAACAATAAACCCTATTACACCAAATGACATGTTAGGGTTATAAATAAAAACAAACTCAAACAAATAAACAGCACATGGATAACAAATAAATGAATGCACAAATACCAAGGAAAAGCCTTTAATCACATTAGACAATTAGAATAATGACATCAAATGAAAACATAGATGCAGTAGTGGAAATTCAAGAAGTGACAAATCATGAAATGCAGAAAATTAACAAGTCAGTTGTATCGTATTTTGAACAATTGTTGAGACGGGAATGACACAATGACGGGCATAACAAAATGCAGTATACTGTAATCAAGCAAACCATTTATACCATTCTGAGTGTAAACTACGCCTATTGCCTTGTTTAGGGTAATCCTTTAGATAAAATTGCTTTATTGGCTCACCTCTCTGTATTAAATAATGAGAAGTCAGCTCGTGTTGCACAACTGACCCCTGATCAGTATGGACCGTGTTGTTGGAGACAACTTGGTTTTCTTGCTGCTCCTCTCTTTTGCGTTTGCCAAAGAAATCTCTATGTCCATAATGCATTCACTCACTGTCCTCGCCACTACTTAAGTTCTACTACTTTAAAATAAAAACAATACACTATGATCTGGAAGCTCATTCTTCAAAGTTTGAATTCATTGCTCAAAAAGATGGGGAGGGAAAACGAAGTGACTGACAGCACGTGTGTAAGCAGATGATTTCCAAATATGGCAGATCATGCTACGTATAGGTACACGTTCAATTGTGAACTTCCTGAACGACCTTTGACTCCCAAGAGGTTTGGATATCCGGCACGCTGGAATAAGGCAATGGATAACTCTTATAGAATTATCACTATTAATATAGTCTTCCATACATAGTTATTTTGGTTAATTTATTATTGAAATATTTCTAGAACTTCAAAGTAGTTCTACAGTACTCTCAGTACAGGGAGAATCCCCATTTGCCCGACCTGGCCCCCCTCTGTCTACGGCCCTGACTATGGGGGTTCTACTTTCTGCTTTAGAAGCTTATGCTATATCATTATATTTGTGATTGTTTCAGTGCAGTTTGAAAATAGCTTTAAGATTATTGTTGATTAGTCACTATGATATTAGTTGGCAACAGTTATGTATTGGTACACATGCCTCATGCTTGTGTGTATTTTAATAGTTAGGTGACACTGTTGTAGCACTCATTTTTTTATTCTCACTTTGCTATAATTTGAAGGTAATGAGGTTCTGTGGCACCTTTGTATGCATTACTGCTTGTGCCTATAAGAGTTCTCCAGGCTTATTTGGCAAGTCTTCTCATTACACTGGTCGACAAGATTTTTTTCACAAGAAATCTGAATAGTGAATCTAGTGCATTTTTTCATCCTGAATTCAGATATGTAGTCAGGATTTTCCCATTAGGCATAGTTTTTCTGTGAAAGCTACTTTTCAAAATATGATTTTAGCGTTTTCTTTGACCTGTCATAGGAACCTTTACCTCATATGTAGCTATTTATTGAAATTATTTGTAATATCACACTGAAGCACCACAAAACAAGACTGTGCAGGTTCATTCATGTTTAGACATGCTCAGACCTGTCTGGCATTGTGATGTGTCAGTATTGAGCTGACTGTGACATTGTTCACTAGTGAAATATTTCCTTCCTTTCTGTTTAGAAGTGTATTGTGTATGTTGTGCATGTTGTATTTCAGTGCTTAATGTTTTCATCATGCCAAGAAAGTGTGTAAATCATGCAGATAATTTCTGCTATATTTGTGGTGAGCTGACCTTCAAGTCTCAGAGGCGAAATATGACCCCACTTGTAAAGAAGTGTTATCATCTTTACTTTGGCTGTCAAGTTGGTGATTTTGATAAGAGCTGGGCCCCAAATACTTGCTGTGTTTTGTGTGTTAGACTGCTGACTGGGTGGAAAAATGGTACACATCATATGCCATTTGCAATTCCCATGATTTGGAGGGAACCAAAGGATCATTCAACTGACTGTTATTTTTGTTTGACAAATATTAAAGGAATCACATCTAAAACAAAATATACAGTTAAGTATCCGAATTTGCAATCTGCATTGAGACCTGTCTTACAGAGTGAAGAGTTCCCCGTACCAGTATATGTAGATACAACCTTAAGTGATAACTCTGATTCTGACCTAACTGAAACTCAAAATAATTCAGATGAAAATAAAAATGATCTTACATATGAAGCCAGTAGCTGTTCATCAGAACCATACTTTCCCAATCAGCAAGACCTTAATGATCTGATTCGGGATTTAAATCTGTCTAAACTGCAAGCTGAAGTTTTAACTTCCAGACTCAAAGGGTGGAATTTACTCCAAAAAGATGTAAGAATAAGTAGTTATCGTAGCCGCCATAGTGTTTTCAAAGAATACTTCTCTGAAGAATATGGTGTTGTGTTTTGTAATAATATTTGTTCACTTATGGAAACTCTTGGGCATCAACACCGACCAGATGAGTGGCAATTGTTCATAGACTCCTCTAAAGTAAGTTTGAAGGCTGTGCTGCTACATATTGGCAATGAACTTCCATCAATACCAGTACCGCATGCCGCTATGAAAGAGACATATCAAAATATGAAACTAATTTTAGAGAAAATACAATATGGAAAATATGAATGGAATATCTGTGGTGATTTAAAGGTCATTGCTTTATTGCTTGGTTTGCAACTTGGGTTCACCAAATTTTGCTGTTTTTTGTGTGAGTGGGACAGCAGAGATAAGAAGTCTCACTACGTTAGAAAGTCATGGCCAAAACGTGAATCTCTTCTCCCTGGCCAGAAAAATGTGGCATGTGTCCCTTTAGTGAATCCTGAAAAAATATTTTTACCTCCATTGCATATTAAGTTAGGAGTTATGAAAAATTTCGTCAAAGCTATGGATAAACTTTCTGATGGATTCTTGTACTTGAAATCGAAATTCCCCAAAGTCAGTGATGCTAAATTGAAAGAAGGAATTTTTATAGGACCACAAATCCGATCATTAATGGCTGATGAACATTTCGAGGGACTGTTAAATCCACTGGAGAGAGCAGCCTGGCAGTCTTTCAAAAGTTTATGTTGCAATTTTCTTGGAAACCATAAAGCAGAAAACTATCGTGACATAGTGACTGATCTTCTACATTCTTATAAAGCTATGGGATGCAACATGTCTTTAAAAATTCACTTCTTGGACTCTCACTTGAACTTCTTCGCCGAAAACCTTGGAGCTGTCAGCGATGAACACGGTGAGCGTTTTCATCAGCAAATTTCTACGACAGAGAAGAGGTACCAAGGCAAGTGGAGTTCCAATATGCTGGCTGACTACTGTTGGACTAAAATGAGAGACGTTCCAGATGCAAAATATACCCGAAAATCACTATCTACCACTTTCTAGGTAAGTCAGAATCAGTAGTTATAATTTTGAGTTAGATAGCTGGTTACGGATTTTTTAGAATATTATAAAAATTCAAATGAATATCACACAAAACTCCTGCCCGATGCGGACAAACTGTAATTATATTTGAATTCAGCATGAAAAATACTTTTAGAATCTGTTATTTTAATTCTTGTGAAAGAGAAAAAGTTAATTTTTGTAGACCAGTGTTATCTTTAGAGTGCTATAAATATTGCTTTTTTCACAGTAGCCAGATTACTTTCACTTTATTAATATTATACCCTAATTAATATGTGGACATACAGGCCTGGTCAACAGTTTTATTCATTGATATTTGCAACTATATTTATAATGAAATAGCTAGATATATTGTTTCCTAAGACTATACATGTTTGAAATTTCAAATTTATGTTTTTTGCACTAATCAGTCTAAAATGCTAATAGTGAAAGCCTCATAGGCAGGTAGCTATAACATTTTGCTTTAGGTATCACTGGCAGCCGTTTTATTACTAATATCTATAGTTTTTGTTGTGTTGCACAAAAATTTTCTGATTGTTCAAAATATTTGCCTTGACTAAAAAAAAAAATGTGTTGTTTGTAGAAGATCAAAATGCCTATTGAATTTTACACATTTTTTTTCAGGAAAAAACAAATTAGCTAATCACACTTTTAACCCTTGGTGGCATTAACAATATCAGTAATACAATGGAATCCTGATAACTCAACCTACTGTGGACTGAGAGGCTGTCAAGTTGCCTAAATGTCAAGTTTTACAGAATAATGGTCTGTTATTCACAACCCATGAAATAATACTGCAAATTACATAAATACATATTCTAGCATAATATAGTAAACAAAGATATAACATATTCTAAAACTAATTATAAATTAATATGTTGCCCCTTTGTCCGGTCTCTTTAACACATTCCATTTAATTTCCATTGTTATGTTAACTTGTCTTGTCTTCTTGCTCAATATTTTCACTGGCACTAACGCAACTCAATACAACACTAACAGTAAGCTTGAAATCTTGGAAGCTGCACTCTAACCAGACATATGTAACTGCAAGTTTAGCTTACCACGTATTACACAGGTATCTTTTACACATAGCGAACAGTCTTGCTTGAATGTGCATAAGCAACATCATGCAAATTGATTATGTGGGTAATGTCTCTCTTTACTTCCTTGAAATAAACAAGATACTGCTGATAATGTGAGCGGGCACTGTACTTAATCACGCATGGTCCATGGAAGTCAGAAACACAACCTGACACCCCTAAGGTGAACTCCATCATAAACCACTGGGCAATTGTTATATCTAAAAATACCTTTGTGCTAGATAAAGCAATAAACCTTCAAACCCTCCAAACAAATTTGTGCTAAATATCCACATTATTAGCAGCAAGCTTTTGGTTTCGTGATAATGGTCTGCCAGCTGTCTATGTTCTAAAATGATATCGAAGGTCAATACTGGTCAGTCCTTTTGTTACTGTGAGGGAGATTGTGGTAGGTTGTACAGGTATACTAATTAAAATTTACCTATGCTATTCATACCGTATAGTGGATAACAGAAATTATTACAGTCAAGTTTAACAAAAAAAAAGATAAAAAAAAAAAACATTAAAATAAAACAAGGTTGTCAAGTTACTCAGAATGTCAAGTTAACAAGATTCTACTGTAATACAAAATGGGTATGTGACAAATAATTTCCATTTACAACTTCCGTGTTCAGTGCAAGCATTAAAATTTAGTACATTATACATAACATGTTTTTACTTTAAATATGGCTACCCATAGCTTTTAAAAGTGGCAATGAATTAAAAAAGCACATGCATTGAATACAAAGTTTGTTAAAAATCTATTTTGATTTTTTAATTATTTTCACCGAACCATCTAATCAGTTGGGGAACCCCCCCAAACGGATTTTTGAATATGTGTTAGTCTAATACTGTTATGGAACTGCCTAGATTCACTGAGTTTTATGTACATACTACTTTTGTCAAATATATGGGCTATTCCATTTCAAAATATCTGAAATAGAGGTAAAATTGATGCTGCATTTCTTAAATGAAACAAAACCTTTTGTATTTGGAGACAAGTCTCATACTTATCTTTAAGCAGATTCTTTAAATTCAAAACATACATAGTTTTGTAATTAAAATTGTTCAGGTTACCCACTGTGAAGTGACTCATAAATTTAAATGAGAATGAGCACAAATGATCTTGAAACTTGTTCCAATGGTAAAATATAAGAGAACTTTATGTTTCCAAATATCTTCTATCATCTACTTAAATTTCATTTAGCCTCACATGCTTTTTTTTAAATTTAAGGCATGACAATACAAAATGAAAACAGCACCATTAGACCTGCAATAAGTACATGATTTGCACAAATATTACAATTAGTAACAAAAATGTTATGGTTTTGGAGTAAATATTACTTACACGTACCTTTTATTCTTGGTTTCAAAACTAATGCCTAGATCAGACTAAAATGGCTCAAACCAGAAACACCAATAATGAATGGAGGAAATGGAATTAAATTGCAGGACAGAAGCTTAAAATGTTAAGTTGGATATATTATTTTACTATAATTGGCCATTTTATACAACTCCCTAACTGCTACGTGTATATATTCTTTATTATGTAGTGATTTGTTAATGTATATGATTGGCCCATTTACATAAGGACAATAGCAAGAAAGAAAAGGTTTGAAATATGAAAATAAATAATTCTAAATCCAGGTGATCAATGACATAATGTTAACAGTCTCACAAATTATTAAGTCTTGTGTAACATTTTTATTTAAAACATTTGAAATCTGCACGTCTGGCTGGAACTAGCTTAGTGATACAGTAAAAGGCTGAAATAGTGCGGTCTGAAATACCGCAGATTTGGGTTTAACGCAGGTAGAAGTATGTCCCCATTAAAAAATATTGTACTTAATCATTTTATTTTTATCTGGAAAGTTGAGATAAAAATATTCTGCAAACAGGAGTTCTGCAGTATAATTTTTGCCACCACCCCTGTGGGTTGACACTGACCTCTGCGTTCCAGAAAAGTAACATGCATGGAAACAACAGCGTTTTGTACCATACTTCTACAAGAGTTCAAAACCTCTACATGCAACATACAGCATTCTTAAAACTTGGGAAAGTTTAACCATTCATCTCCTCCATCTTGCTGCAGTCAAACAATACGCAGAATAAAAATGCAATGCATCAGTGTGTCAAACAACTTACTGATTTTTTTAAGACAAAGCAAAGTTAGGTTAGTGTAAAATACGTGCATTGCAATAAAAATCAAGACCGGTTATAAGACTGGAATACACCCCCAGCAAAACCGGTGAGTAAGTTTAAAAGCACTGTAACATATCTTATATACGAGAGTTAAATACTGTAGTTAAATATGCATGCAATAATAAATTGCATATTGGATGATAATAAATTGCATGCATATTTCTCTCCTCCAGCTGTGGGGGAATTGATTATTTGTCCCTTCTAGTGTGACATCTCTATAGATGGGAAACCGGGGCAAAGTGGACACCTTAAGAAATTAGTGTCTGTAGTTTGCACGTCGTATAATTTTGTGACCTCAGATTTTGGCATGATGAAGAGTTCACTTTAATGTATTAGTTCTTAAAGTTTGGCTATGTTGTAATTAGCAGTTTCTTCTTTGGTACAAAGTTTTAGAATAGTTGTACAATGTCCACTTTACCCCTGTATACTGGGTAAAGCGGTCCCCTAATATAATTTTCATCTTCAGTAAATAATTATTGGTTTAATATGAAACTAAGGGAATACAGATATAAACTTACCTAAGTCAGCTTTGTTCATTACTAAGGTATTACTCCTTCTTTCCCTGATTGGCCTCCCCTTATGTAGGGGTTACACCCCCTAGGACTTACACAGCCAGTGCCTAGGGTCAGATGCCTGTTGGGGAGCAGAGGGGCCTCTGGACCAGAGTGAAGACCTGGAAGCGGGTGGTCAGCCAAGCACCAGGTATGATAGTGAGGAAGAGGATGATATGAAATGCAGGCAAAATGGATGATTGGAAGGGTGATAATGGAGCAACTGGTGGAATGATTGGCAGGGGAAACTGGAGAACCCGGAGAAAACCCACCCAGATGCTGCTTCGTCCACCACGATTACCACATGCTAGGTGGTAGGCGAGCGGTCACTAAGGTATTATATTTTATTAAAATGAAATACTAATAATAATTGCAAAAATGAAGTTCTTATTAATGCAAAAAGGAGTGCTCAAGGTTTACTGCTTATCTATAACATTATAGTGTCTTTTTAAAACAAAAATCATAAGTAAACATATCACAATCATCAGCAATACCTGCACATTCATAATGTGCCCACTTCAAACATTTTGAACATTGAACCCATCCCTCACCACTATTTGATCTAAGATAGTGTCACTCCAGAAAATACACACTGCATTGTCATTTTCTTCTTCAGAACTAGATTTCTGTTCAAAAATTATTTTTAAAAAATTGTTAGACATACTGCAATGGAAGTTGCCTCAGGTGATCGCAGACTATTTCTGGGTGATGCTTCTTAAATCCATCAAACCAATCTTTACCTGCAAATATTGTAGTCTTGTTGAAAGGATGAGTCAATTAGTTCCTTTTGCCTAAATGAAAAGCTAGCTGATTCACATCTTTTACTGTCAACCTTTAGAACATGCTTTCCAGTTTTAATGCATAGTTTACTAATTCTTGTTCTTGTGCATTAGTAAACACAGGTCGTTTTGCAGCCAGAACCTTGTCTTCAATTGCATCTAGTTTAAATTATTAACTCTCCATTTAAATGCAGTTCTGGGCACCCCAAAAACATTACTTGCGTTTTTGTAGCCCATTGACCTATCACAAACTCAGAAATGGTTGCCCGCATTTTAGAGGGGCTCCAGCTTCCCTGTGTTGTTGTGCATAATCTCGTTCTAGGCATTGCAAAATTTCTGCAAAAAGAAAATCAACAAAAAATAAATATCTAAGAATTAAAATCCTTTGGAGTAATGTGGTCCCCTTGGGTGGTCACTTTACCCCGTATACATCTTAAGTTTAAAAACCATTGAAAACAAAATAAAGCCTTTTTCAAAGCAAACACTAACTACACAGGTTTGTAGCATGAGTCCTGTTCTTATTATTAAAAATTGTTCATATACAGTAACAGGTATATTATTAAGAGTAAACTTGACTGTGACAAATCACTTACCTTAAATCAAAAGTCTTGAAATAGTGATATTCTTCACTGCTGTCAACAAAAGACACAGCCATTTGTAATAACGGCTATAGCTCAACTAAATGGCTGATGGGAAAGCATTGTGGAGCTTTTTGGCTAGAGTGCAGCACTTACAAGGAAAATACAGGTCGGTGCCACTTTACCCTGGGGGACTGCTTTAGATGGGTCTCCCCTACCGAGGAACCGTTATAATGCGGGGTTAAAGCATGTTCCCCATTAACTGTGTTATTTTGGGCTTCTGCAGTATTTGGTAAATTTGAAGGCATTCTGATCACTTGAGACTATTCTTATCAGTTTCTACATTTCTAAATGACTAATATACAAAAGTGAAAATATATATGCATAATCCATAAAGGATACCTTTAAAAGGATACCATGTTTGAAAGTATAAACATATCCCACATACTCACCAAAACCAAGCTGAAAATGAAAACAAGTGCACATGTAGAGATCACAGTAGTTAATACTTAAGCTACAAAGCTTCAATAATGGAAATAATAATACACCTATCTACAATTATAGGAGTACTTTCTCAGGTTCCTTTCATCTAATCTGCAATGCTGGTTTCTTCTGCACATTAGAAACAAAGTTTAATATCTTCAAATTTATAAACTTCCCATAAGGCCCTTCCTGACAGGCAAGATATGGGATGTGAACTTATTATAAATGCAATATAAAAAGCAAACACTTTTAAACAATTCACTCAAACACATAACAGTATGATGAGTTAGTAACTATGGAGAGCACTGGGTAACACTTATTCATTGGATACGGATGAAGTCATTGTTTTAGCAAAAGAATGCCCATTCTGTATAAACAATGGGAGAGCAAAAACTTCCGAACAGGCTGTGCTGTGTTTTGCCCGTCTGCATCCTTGGTGTTTGTTGATGTCTGCCGCTATCATATAAAGGCACGGATGAAGTTATACAACATTTTTTAAAACTACATTTAAAGGCTTTATTTACCAATATTATAAAAGAGATGCTGAAACCGGCCACCATTGTTGTCCATATATTTTTGGCACCTCTTTGGGAAATTACCCATCACTTGCCATAGTTGACATTGACAAATGCTGACAATTTCCTGGCAGATATTTTGTTTTAATTCTTCTAGGGTGTGTGTGCCACACTTGCAGAGGTCCTAGCGGACGACAAAACAGCAGTTGATAGAGTTTTTAATTTTTTAGCGGAGTGAGGATTTAAAATTTTTAATTATCTGTTTCTGATTTTGGACATATTTATCACCTTGTTTCATATCTGGCTATTGCCACTGATTTTTACCTTTGTATATTTTTCTTGTTGCTAGTATTTTTATTTTTTGAGTGAAATTTATATCTGGCTATTGCCATGAATCTGTTAAGGGTGCTGATGACCTAGAAGTTGAGCGCCCTTAAACCAAATCTAATCTAATCTAATCTAGGGTGTGTGGGTTTGTCTTGCACACTTTATGTTTTAAGTTTCCCTAGAGATTGAATCACTTATTGGAGCTCTGAGAAACCTTTCTCCGCTAATGGCACACCACACACCATACTTTTCATCAAGAAGGGTTAGTTCATGAATAATATTAGGTTCTGAGTTATAGGCCCAATTTTTTTCGAGTCAACAGTTGACGCCCATATATACGTGAATACAATTTTGTTCCTTTTTCTAGAGAATTAACAGACAGGGAGTGTGATTTTGCCTTTTTTCAATAAGACTCTGTAACAGCTCATACAGTCAATCTTTCGATGACAATAACTGAAAGTGTGTTTCAGGACAGAATTATTAGTAGATTTGTACGCCCTTCAACCTAACCCCCTGCGATTTCTATCTCTGGGGTAATTTAAATTATAAAGTGTACAAGACAAACCCACACACCCTGGAAGAATGAAAACAAAATATCCGCCAAGAAATTTCCAGCATTTCTTAATGAGAAGTACAGGAAGTGATGGACAGTTTCCAAAAGAGATGCCAAAAATGTATGGACAATGTGGTCAGTTTCAGCATATCCTTTTGTAAAGTTGGTTAGTGAAGCATTCAAAAGTAGTTCTAAAAATGCTGTATGGTTTCATCCACCTCTATGATAGTGGCAGACAGCAACGAGTGCCTCAGATGTGGACAAACAAAACACCATGCAGCCCATTCGGAACTTTTTTGCTCTCCCGTTATCATGTGTAATATAAGCAAATAAGGAAAAAGACCAATACAAATCTTGAAACTAATAAAATCTCCCTAAAAAGAAGCTGAAAAAATTAACACTATTTATGTGACAAAGGCTAAACGAACTGATAAATATGTTTAAATATAGCCAAAATGCCATAATGAAGTTACTTGTACTGCAATAAAAATGGGATGGTTGAGAATTATACAATATCCAGCAAATCTCAAATTATTAACAGCAAAAACAAAGTCTAACTGCAAAAGAAAATTCCACATAAATTATGCACCAGTTTTAAATTATCATTTCTTATCTTTAATGCTTTGCTGATTAGCATTAAAGACATTCTTTTAGGATAAAATGTAATTTAAATTGAAAAAGAATATGAATAATCCCTGGTACGTGTATTTGACCGCAGTTGGTAGCACGCTTGCCTCTAGCACGGAGGATCCGAGTTCGATCCCTGGTACCAGCATGAGGATTTTATCCCCTCTGGGAGATCTGGCACGGGGTGTACATAGCCTCGTTAGGTCCCGGGGGACCAATTGAGGAGCTACTTGATGGAGAAGTAGTGGGCCTAGGTCGAGAAGGTCGTATAACTGGCTGGAGGGCTTGGGCCGCTGACCACATCCCATCTCTAGTACTGCACCCCACCAATGACACCTGTAGTGGGCAAGGTGGGGGACACAGCAGCAGGGTAGCAAGCCTTGGCCCTTCATGGGGAGTTGCACTAGGGGGGGGGGGGTGGTGGTTTCCTGGTATGTGCATAAAAATGAGTTAAAAACAAATTAAGAATACAAAGTATTATAAGAATTTTAGGAGTTTGATTAGTAAAATACAACATGTATGATGCATAAAAAAAGTTTGTTAATACTGATTACTATCAATCACAAGCATTGATGATACTTCACGATTTTCTCAAGGGAAGATTTATACCGGGTGGAAGGGAAGTCATTACCTTAATTTAAACCAGTGGTAGATCTCTGAGTTTGGAACACATTTTCTATCTTACGTTTTTGTCTCTGACCATTTCCTATGGAGATATTTTAGTGTTGTCGAAAACAAAAGGGTCAGATGCCTGTCGGGTAGCACAAGAACCTATGGACCAGACAGAGTGAAGACCTGGAAGCAGGTGGTCAGCCAAGCACCGGGTATGGTAGTGTGGATGAGGATGATATGAATGGAAAGGTGATAATGGTGGAATGAATGGCGGGGGAAACTGGAGAACCTGGAGAAAACCCACCCTGACGCCACTTCGTCCACCACGAATACCACACATGGGTCACTGAGATCGAACCCATGCCTGTGGGCGAACATTGCACTCGAGTTTACTGGAAATAACTGTCACAAATTACTGGTGATTTCAGTGTTATTTGAAACGCAGATTAACAGCTAAACGAAACAAGGAAAAAGGAAGTCTTCACTTCGTAACACTTTCTGCCAATGTTATGCCTCCTTTATTTACATTCTTTCTGTAATTATGTTTCAGTTTCCCTTCCATTCCTCTATGATAAAATTACTCCATTATTCTGTTCGTGCTTTTATTCCACTGTTTAATTTTAGATTATGCTTCTATTTCATTACCCATATTCCCCTCAAATTTGTAGTTGCCAATCTCTTTGCCCACTGTAGGGAATGTAGTGTGTTTCTTCATTTCAAATTGGCATGAGATGGCGTGATGGCACATCATTAAGCCCTTATATGGCATTACCCTACAATGAATATAAAATGAATATGAAATACGCTTTGATAATATAAATATAGGGGGTAATACAACAATTTTCTCATTAAACATTTATTTCGATCCCCTTATAAAATTATATAGGCTATAATAATCTTCTTCTTCAGCTTCCCTGTTCTACCACTATCCTACCAGCGGTTTCCTTTTAACATAACTTTACTTAAGGTGGGGGATTAGCCCAACGCTTAAGGTCCCTGTTTTATCCCTAGGGTACTCGAGTAGATCCTCAGTTCTTGAGGTAGGGATTGGAAATTTCCTCCCAAACCCAATACTTGGGAGGCTGTTTGCCGTGTTTTTCCACTGAGCAATGAAACTGCCACTTCCCTACACCAGCTATAATGATCAATATGCAATTATCTCAATGGAGTAAAGGATGCATGATTTAAAATGAATATAAAAGACATAAATTCCAACATGTATACTATCAGGAATTGTAATACGATAAAAAGAAGAAAAGGATGGTTTTGTTTATATTACTATGACTTGGACATAAAATAAAAACTAACAGAAATACTTACCATGAAGTGTAGAAGATAGAAGAAAGGAAATAATCACTGTGCATAAGCCATCAACAAAATTTTACCGAAAATAACTCAAAAAAACTATACAAAATGCAAACAAATTTTATATAATCACAGGGGCATATATATATGAATATGGAAAATCATGTAATTGTAAAGTGTGAAGTAATCTAGAAAATTAATGAACGGGCAGGATTATTGTGGTTATGCTTGGTTTCTTTAATTTTAAATATGCACGTTACAACCCAAAACTTAACCACAATAAGAGGCATTTATGACAAAATGTCACAGTGGCCTCACGCCATAAGAATGTATATATTTACTAAATTGATAATTTGTTTTAATATGTTTTATGTTTATTCAAACTGAAGCTAATTTGAAATATGACATTTATTTGTTTATTGGTATATTTATTCCGGAACAGAACTTAAATACTCAAAACAGAATAACAAAAGTACTACTCATATAACCAACATTAAGTCACCATTATCCAGTAGCAGAGAGATAAATCTGGCTTCTTATTGCCAGGTAAACCATAATAACATACGAGAATTTTCTAGATTTGAAGTTTCAGATTCACACCAGTGCAGTTATGTTTCAGACTAGTAAAATATATCAAAAATTATAATCAAAGTCAGCATATTTAATGCTCATCAAAACTTATTGTAAATAAATCACAAATTATTGAGAATTTGGACTTATTCATTTGAAAAACCTTGTCCCTTTGCGAAGATACAAGTCACCAGCACCCTGCTTTTCGAAAAATCATTGCATCTATTGGTAACTGACAACTTAATACTTTTTAGAATACATTTTAAGATTTTCTCAGTGTCAGTTAAGAACTCTTGTGGAATTTTATCCAAATCGTCCTGGAGTATTTTATGGACAATGTTCAGAAATTGGGATAACTTGAAAAGGATAATTTAATGGCATTGAGACAGATGAGTTTAGAATAACAAATTTCTGATTTGTTTGTAAAAGGTATGAATTTTTTGTAGTTTCAGCTTTCTTACATAAATGATTTTAGGTTTGATGACTGTTGAAAATTATTCATCTTTTAAATTTTTGTCATGGTGTTATATTCTTTCTTCAGGATTTTGACAGTAAATTTCATTACTATCAGAGATTATCAGGTTCTTTGGTGAATATTTTCCATTCCTTATGGATACACAGATTTTGATTTGTTATTGGCGAGGCTAATTTCTTGAAAATGATATACAGCCATTCTGTCCATTCTTTTGTTTTTAAATTTTTTTCCTATGATCACAGTATTATTTGCGAAACTTCATACTATGCAGTTGCACAAGAGTGACTTACCTTCTCTTTCAATGTCTTTCTCAATTACAGACCTCTACCCTTCAAGGGATTGAGATGGCAAGTGTTAAAAAAGGGGTTATAGGATTGCACACAGTACTAAACTAAGAAATGTTATGAAAGAAGGGTGTGATAAGTCATAGTAAAATTAATGTGATAAGTGATAAATAAGTTAGGCTTTGTAGTAATTATAATTTTCTAAAACAATTATTCTACTTATGGGGACTCAAACAAATATAAATTTAATGTTTTGAAGTAACTAGAAAAGACTTTTGCGGTATACCCACTAACAACTATTAGCAACTACAGTCAAAACCGGTTATAACAACGTCGAAGGGACCAATGGTTTGCAGTTGGTATAGCCAATAGCCACACAAACCGGGTGTTTGCTATTTTTTTTAATGAGAATTAGCTATAACAGAGGTACTTTTAGATATGTCGAATTGCTGGAAGTTGCACAGTGGTTTGTGGTCGGGTTCACTTTTGTATTCATAAGACCATAGGGATGTCAGGTTAGTATCTCTCCAATTTCCATGCAGTGAAAATCACAGAACTGCAAGTTTAAGTACAATGTCGCTCGGATCATCAACAGTGTCAGTTCATTTCCAGGAAAGGAACAGACATTACCCTCCCCCCCCACCGTCAATTTGCACAATGTCACTCGCAAAGACCCTAGCAACGTCATTCGCCATGTATAAAAATACCTCTGTACATTGCTATATGTGACAAACAAAAATGAACTTTGGACAAGCCAATATATTTCTCTGGAAAGGTAATAAAAATATGTCATGTATGATTAGTTGCTATATGTGGCGTCATACTAAGTGATATTTTAAATATAACTTTCATATGGAATTTAGACTGAACCGCTACATTTAGCCATTAGAGCCAATATGTCATTAAAAGTGATGTTGCTATAACCGGTTTCGACTGTATTTCCAATTTTATTTTTCATCCCAAGATCACAAACAACAAAATTCCTCACTATGAGACAGAATATTAAAAGACCTCAAAAGAAAATCATTTATGTGAATATTTGTTAAGAGTGTAATTTGTTTTTGATGTTGGTATGAGTTGGTTAAATGACAAAAACGTGTTACTAATGTTCATTGTTACAAACAATTAAGTTTGTTTAAAAACGTCATAAATATTTCCATATTTAATTTTAATATATAAGTATAAATAAAAGAATTATATGTGTTCAATATTGAAAGCGAAGGGAAAATGGCTAAGGATCGCTTCCCTAACAATGCGGGAACTATTTGATGAACGCATACGTGGATGTACACAAAAAGAAGCGCAATGCGTCGCCAATTGTCTAGTCATTAGCGTTTATGTGTTTGGCGTAGATGGACGTATTTTTATGTGTACGCGTCATAAAATAGTGAAAGTAAATTTACTAAGTGTTTAAAGACCGTTAATTTGTGTAAAATAAGTGAGACATTAGCTAACTTTAATAAGTTAGTTAATACGAAGTGCGCGATTAAATAAAAGGACGTAAAATAGACGAAGTGTAAAGTGATAGAAAACACTTTTAGCGAAATATCGCTAAATTTTTAGACATTAAATCCCGGCGATGCTAGGGAAGTCGATCCACTGAAATAAAAGACTTACTACTGTAATACGATTTAAATACTGTGAACAAGAAGGTGCGAATAAAATATTTCACCAAAGTTAAATCCGAGTGTATGTTCATTCCATCCAGTACCATGACCCGAGATAACAAAAGAGTCAAAAGCTCATCACCATCATCGTAATACATAAAAACAGCACCAACTGTAACCATTAAACTGTTTAAGCAATGTTTCGTAATCACACATACACTCATATTTACTCACCAAGTTTCATATTTGGATCTTTAGCCACAGCCTCTTGGAGTATAGCACTGCGAAGTGTCTTTCCTGTACATAAAATGGAGAAAATGCTGTATAGAATTAAAGTTCATGCTGAGATATAGCTAAAACAAACATTTAAATCTCCTTAAACATATCTCCATTTTTACAGAACTCTCAGTTAATTCTTTTGTCTCAGTGTAGTCTTTTGAAACTGTGTAAATGACCTACTAAATTTGAGAGGTAGAATCAGAACTGAAAAACCCAATGCCACAACCGAGCATTGGGTTTTTCCTACTAAATATTGGTTTCAAAATTATAAACTGCTGCATACTTAAAAACCATCGGTCCAGGCCAGGTTTGAACCACAACCTTGGTACCAGTAAGCCAGCATCTAACCAACTGAGCCATCCAGACCAAGTTACTAAGCTGGCTGAATCCTGCCCAAAACTAATTTGAGCCAACTCGTAACCTGCCCACCACAGTACCAAGCCAGATGAAAACAATTATCAAGTGAATAAATACATATTATTTTAAAATATATCACAAAGTAATTGTTTAAAATAATGAGATGATACTGTAATGGATTTTCCAAGAGTGAACCTCTATTAAGTATTCAAACCTATAGGAACATTGTAACTGTTGATAAATACAAAATAAGTAAACATAAATAGCACAGCAGACTAGAAGAATTTAGACCAATGAATAAGATCAGTAAGGCATCTGAACAGGAAATTATAAACATATGTTTGTAAAAACTGAGCAGAAAACCTGGAACTCTACATAAATGTGAAGGAAAATGAATTAAATACCCAACTGAATATTTAAATAGCTACTTTCTCAATATGGTTGAGTATATTTTACTTCAGAAATTAAAAGCTCAATTTTTAACAAACTAACCGTAGAAGAAGGAATTCTCCTATAGTTTGTCAGAACTGCAAATTAACACTAGTAGTGGCTGGGATGAAATTAGCCCAAACATTTTAAAACAATATATACATATGCTTGTGAATCCACTAGAACATTTAATAAACAGATCTATAACAAAATGGTTTTTTCCAGATATACTAAAGCTTAGTAACATTAGGCCAGTGTCACCCTCCATGGTCCCGAGGTCATGGGTTCAATCCCAACAGAGGTTGATAGATTTTTTCCAGCATAAAAATCCTTAGCATGGCTTCCTTTAGAAACGAAGTAAAGTCACTGGTTCTGTGGCATAGCAGGTCACATACAAAATAATCTCAAGCTTGATAAAGAGGCCTCTGAGCAAATTTAATCAGTGTTCGTGCCTAATATAAAATGGGACACTGAGAACCACAGCAGTTAAAGAGCACATATAAATATAAACTAAATTTCAATTAGATTAGTATTTAAAAAGGGGAATGCTAATGAAATTCTCATAGACCAATACTGCAAATATCATAAACTAAAACTTTATGAAAAATTCTATTCCCTAGCAGAATATACCACAAAACATAACATTATTAAGAACTTTCAACATGGATTTAGACAACATTTTCAACAATGACAGCAATTTGTAAAGATGAAGTAATAGAGAAAATAGAAAACAATGACAAAATTAGTTTATTTTTCTTAGAACTTTCATAAGACATTGCCCGTAGTAACCATTAAATATTATTAAATATACTGGAGCTATACGCAATTAAATGACTACCTGCACAATTAATCTCAACATACCTATAAGGCAGATCTCAATCAACTGAGATCTAGCAGAATAAAAAAAATCACATATACTAATTTTGGTTAAACTATAAGCAAGTAAAATATGCTATATTAATAAGGCAGTGTCTTGGGTCCTTTACTGTTTATAATTTAAATAAAGAATATAATGGTGTCATCATGTACTATGATTGCCTCATATGTAGATGATAAATGCTCTGGAATAAAGAAGGAAGATTTACATAAAAATATGAAATATACTAAACTACTCTGAACAGTTTGTTTCATCTCTTAACTTAAAATGTAATGTAGGAAAAAGTGCTGTGCTTTTACAGAAAACAGAGCTGCATGTAAATGATTCTGAGAATCGAGTTAACTTTTGTACATTGGCATTAAGACATGATACTCCAGATTCATCATGTATCTGTTTAGTGATGAAGCAACGTTTACTAGTCCTAGCCAGGTAAACTGCAGAAACATGCACTATTGGTCTGTTGACAATCCCCATTGGCTTTGCTAGGTGGAGCATCAGTGTCCATGGAATTTAAACATATGATGTGGGATAGTCAACCATCAGCTCTTATCAGCTCCTTTTTCATAGACGGAACAGTGAATTCACACAATCATCGCAGACTCCTAATAGAACATCTTGCACAGATGCTCAAAGACGTTCCTCTGCATACTAGGAGCAACCTCTGGTACCAATATGACGACTATCCAACCTACAGTGGACGAATTAATACAGCTTGTCTTCACAGATTGTTTCCAAATTGTTAGATTGGGTGCAGACCACCTGCACCTGGCTGGCCTGTTAACCCGATTTGATTCTTTTAGACTTTTTTCTGTGGGGAAAGCTGAAAGACACTGTTTACATGGACGTACCAACTACACAGTTGATATTCAAGGATATATTACTGCTGCCTACTCTGAAATGCTAGAACGTGTGCAGCAGTCTTTCCGTAGCAGACTGGAAGCCTGTATTGAAGCTGCGGTAGACACCTGTGAAGGTCAATTTTCTCTTTACTCGTCAGAATCCACAGTTTTTCTTTAGTTTGCACTTCCACAGACTGTACAAGTGTTGGTGTGTAAAAGTTTCAAAATAAGATTTCTTGTAAACTGCATGCACTAGAATCCTGCGACAAACACCATTACTCTACATTTATTTTGTTGATAAAACTAGGCATTGTTCTACTTAAAACAGTCTGTTTGCTCAAACAATACACTTTCTAAGTATTATTAAAATCTGTTTATATGCATGCTCTGAAAACCACAGTCCAAAGCACTTTCTATTTGCAAAATATCTGTGGTACAAGTTTTATGTATTTCACCTTGTGTAGGAATGATTTTAAATTCTTAAAAATTTTATGTTTACCAGGATTGGCTAAGAGTTTCAGGTAACATGGAAGGTTATGTATTTTTATTGCAAAACATAACATCCTTTTTGGAACAGGTTTGAGCTATCTGCTGTCTATACAAATAGCATGCATGCTTTGTACTGTGGTCATGCACAGCAAGGTTTGTTGTGAAGCTATCATAATTATCTGTAAGATAACGGATAATACATGTATTCACCAGCAAAAATTCTTTTGAGTTTTAAACAATAGCCTACAGAAATGAGAGGGCCCAATGCCACAAATAATATGCATGGCCCTTTTCTGTAATATAAACACTTTGCTCTATGCTGAATTACTCCACAAGATAATTCCATATCTCAATAGGGAGTGAAAGTAGGCAGAATATGCTTTTCTTATGGCATTTTGATTCAGCAGACTCTTTAAATTTCTTAATGTAAAGCAAGCACAGCTAAGTTTTGATAGCATCATTTTTATTTGTTTTTTTCAGCTGAGCTCTTCATCTATTTGGAATTCTAGAAATGTTGTATCAGATAGTTATTTGTTTGTAGTGTTTAACGTCCACTTTTACTACATACGGCACTGCAGGCGGTGACACTGATGAAACATGGAATGAAAATGGAGCACTGGAGGAATGAGATGGCACTGGAAACTGGAGAACCCAGAGGAAACCCGCCCCAGCGCCGCTTCATCCACCACAAATCCCACACGCAGTTGCCTGGGATCAAACTGAGACAATATTAGAAGACCCCAAAAGAAAATCGTTTATGTGAATATTTGTTAAGAGTGTAATTTGTTTTTTGATGTTGGTATGAGTTGGTTAAATGACGAAAACGTGTTACTAATGTTCATTGTTACAAACAATTAAGTTTGTTTAAAGACGTCATAAAAATTTCCATATTTAATTTTAATATATATTAAATAAATAAAAGAATTATATGTGTTCAATACTGAAAGCGAAGGGAGAATGGTTAGGGATCACTTCCCTAACAAGAGGGAACTATTTGATGAACGCATACGCGGATGTATACGAGAAAGGTAGTATCACGTGAGGTGACGCTGGACTTTTTTCACTAGCGTCTGTATATTCAAGGTGAAAAGACGTGTTTAGGTAGCGTGTGAACATTGTAGAACATTTACCAGACTTTCATCAAGCTTTTGTTCCACTTTTTGAAAAAGTGGAAAGACTTAAATAATCTAAAATGGTGCTAAGAGGATTTATTTAAATGTAAAATAAAGAAAAAGTGTTAATAAAATAATACATTGTGGTGAAGAAACATCGTATGATTATTCATTCCATCCGTTACCACGCCCTGAGAGAAATAAGAGCCACATCGCTCAAACACGAAGCATCATTATAATAAAAACAGCACCAAAACCCAGGCCACTTTGGTGATATCAGATACTTCATTTATAGTATAACTCTTGTATCTGATTGTTAATTCATTTACTTCCACAAGTATCATCTGCAAAGAAGATAGCTATTGAGTCTTTGTTAAGACTGTAGGGCAAGCCATTCATAATGGATGTGTCAGAAAAATGGGTACATACTTTGAACCGTCATAGGAACTGTATTTCCCGTGCTACAAGGTTCAATTTCTGGGAGAAAGTAATGTTACTGTAATGTTGCAAGTGTACATTGCAAGGCTGGTGCAACAGCTAAGTGAAAAAGACCCAGATCGAAGGTTAGAATTTTGTGAATGGGTTCGGAGATGATGAGACGTGAATCGGGATTATGGGTAGCATAATTGGTTGGATGAAGCCCAATTCAAATTGAATGGAACTGTCAATAGGCACAATTGTATGTACTGGGCTAAAGAGAATCCTCACATTACTATTGAAAAGGCTATGAATTTGCCTGGTGTAAATGTGTGGTCTGCAAGGGAACCCATTGGGCCTTTCCGCTTTGAAGGTAATGTAACAGGTGCAAAGTACCAAACAAGGCTTACCAATACCATATTCCCTGCCATTCGTGCATTGGACGATAATGACGAATTTTATTTCCAACAAGATGGCATCCCACCATACATCATGACACACGAGCCTACCTGGCTCAAAGCTTGCCAGGCCAGTGGATAGAATGCAGAGGGCCAATCAAGTTTCCTCCACACTCTCCAAACCTTACTCCGCTGAATTTCTTCTTATGGGGCACAGCAAAAAATGAGGTGTACAAACAGAAATTATATAACCTAGACACACTTTGGAATGAGATTCAAGCAGTGTGCACAGAAATCCCATTGCACATGTTGGTACGATGTACGGAAGCAGTGGTACTCGTACTCAGTTGAAGGCCGCCAGTTTGAACAGGGATCACATTTGCATCAGAAAGTGCATTTATGTTTCAAATTGGACTTTAAGCTTTCCATTTCCTTCAATTGAACCTTGTAGAACAGAATATAAATTTTGTACGACGGTTCTAAGTGTGTATACATTTTTTTGACTCACCCTGTAGATATAAAAAACAGCAAAGGCCTGATTATAGAACCTTATTGAGACATCTTTAGTAAAAACACTGGTTGTCATCATGGGCATCGCGAAGGGGGGGCAAGGGAGGGCCGCGGCCCCCCCCCCCCCCCTTGGAAATTAATGAACTTAATGTGCTGACTATTAAACTATTATTTTAATTTTTATGTAAAGAACAATTTCTGTTTAGCGCAAATTTATACGGTTATCCGCAACAAATACTATAACTTTTGACAACAAAATAATGAATTAATATTATCTGATTGCAAAATTCTAACATTTGCCCCCCCCCCCCCCCCCCCCCGGAAAAAAGTCTGCCGACGTTCATGGTTGTCATAACCATTTATGCTGATTTTCTGGATTCTATTTATTAAGTAAAATCTGAATCAATTTATCGAGATCTCACTGAAACCAAAAAATTTTAAGTTTTATGGCAAATGCCTCAACTGTCACAAAATATTGCTAATGGTTATGGTAGTTCCTTTTTATTCAGGCTGTTACTACTTCAGAAGTAAGCATGTATGTAACATTTTCAGTTGACATTCTTTTTCTAAATTCAAACTGGGATGATGAGAGAAAGTTGTTTAGAGTTTACCACAGCAAATAAAGTCCCTGGGGAATGAGGTGAAGAGGGAAATTTCTGATTAGACACAGGTATGACACCCAACAAACCCTGTTTCTTTATGATACCTAGGATGGCTTAGTTGCAGCCAACTCAAAAACATGTGGCCGACATCTGCAGCCTTCTACTTTTTCGAAGAACACTCTCTTGGTTTCAGTATATGCAGTGAATTCTATTTGAGCGATTCTGTATTTGCAGAAGTACAGAATAGTGATGTCCAACGTATGTACAAAAGACAAAACTGTTTACAGCGGGGGCATGTCTTTTGAATAGTTTTACTCCTTGTGTAGCATGTGCTCTCTGACACACACATTCACTGTACTTGTTGCACTGTTTCCAAATGGACTAAAACTAAACTAACCCCAGCACAACAGCCCATGAAGGGCCAAGGCTTGCCACCCAGCTGATGCATACCCCATGGTACGTGGTCAGTGTCCTGAGCCCTCCCAGCCAGTTATGCAGCCTTCTTGACCTGGGGCTGCTACTTCTCCAACAAGTAGCTCCTCAATTGCCTGCCCTACCCCCCCCCCTCCCCCCACCCGGACCTAACGAGGCTTGAGTGCACCCCACGCCAGGCCTCCCAGCAAGGGAAAAATCCCCATGCTGGTACCAGGGATCGAACCTGGGTCCTCTATGCTTCCAAATGGACAAGAGCAGCAAATTTCTGTCTGAGGCTTTCTTCCCGTTGGCAGACAATAACCCCTTGTATCTTACAACCCGATTATATGCAGCTTTCTCCATTACTTTAGAAAGGCTAACAAAAGCAAGATAGGGCTATAATTGGAAATCAGGCTTTTATCTCCTTTTTTGTATAAAGGCTTAACCATTGTCTATTTAATATTTTCTGGAAATATCCCTGATTTATGTTCTGTGTTTCCTAGAAATAACAATGTTATAAAAGGAAATTTTATTGTAAGAAATAACAGCAAGAACGCTTGTGTGAATTAAGCTGCTGCAGATTCAGAAATTCCCATGGATAGATAAAGATTCTCCAGTATATTCAAAATCTGAACACACAAACTTCAGGTTCCACTGCCCATTAGTTCTAAATAAAAAAAAGAAAAGAAAGCTAAAAAAAACAATAAAAAGAATGCAAGTGTATAGCATGCATCACACATCACCAGTCATTTAATCCTACTGCCTATGTTTCTATGTTCAGTGATATACAAAATAAATGTTGTAGTTTGTAATTACCACACCTAAAGAAACACTTATCAGTACAGTTTTTGTTAATGTTGCTGCAGAAGCATCCTGGGGCACGTAACATATGTAAAATAAAATGAACAGAAATGCAAAATAACTTACATAATGTAACCATATAGTTGGGAAAATGTTTGCAATGGTTAAGATTTACAAATAAATGTGGTCTTCTTAATAAAGTGATGAAACAACCTTTGCCTAATTACCAATGCACCACACAACGTGTGCATGGGTGTGTATTAATTTATTTAGTAAGCAAATACAAGACACTACTTTTCAGTACTAAATCTGAAATAAAAGCTGTGATAAAAGAGTAGGTCTTGAAGAAAAGTAATATATATTAGTGGTAATAAAGAAGGGCATAAAATAGTCTTACTCAATTGATTACACAGCAATTAGTGATATTTAATGCCAATATTTTCAAGAGTAATATTGGGGTTCAGAAACAGAGGTCCTACATCTACTCTGTCTTCACACATCCTCTCATCCTTTGGCTATGATTCACAGCATAGGACCCTCGACCCTCAACCCTCATTTACACTTTGCGGTTTATGGCCCTCACCTTGGCATCTGTAGGGAAACTGAGAAAACACACTGAGTTAAATGGGAGACAAGTATTAAGAAACTTCCTAGTGATTTAGCAGATTTCCTCCTAAAATGTTGGCATTGTTTAGCCAACTGTGCAACTCCAGGACGCTTCTGCAGCATTTTTTCAATACTGTGATTTGGCAGTGCTTTCCAAAAAAAGGTACAATTACCAATTAAACTAATATTTCACAAATATTGTTAATGGTATTAAAAGTTACTGTTTCTTATACCAATAGTAACAGAACCAAATCCGGTGCCACGGCATTCTGGTAAAGGTGTGTCCAAATTATGGTAACCTTCTGTCCTCCAAGAACAAGAATCGAGATGCTGCTGTAATTTTTCTTGGGGCACACGATGTTCTGCGTTTAGTGGACATGATACCATAACCTTTTCCTGCAAGATAACATAACATAATATAAGCCATATATCCATATATTTTTTCCTCCAGCATGTGTCTCTTGCTATACTTGTCGCTGCTTCAAACAAAATACTGATCCTATATTACAACGAACTGAGGAAATAGGCAGTAATTCAACTGGTGTGACAAGTGTATTCCATAATCTTAGAATTTGCACTTAAGCCTTACCTCTTTCTGTAATTGTGTTTCATCCCACCCTAACTGACTTAGTACATTTCGAAATGTGTTTTTGGCATGGTTAATAAATTCAGACAGCTGGTTTAGCTGCTGTGTTCTTTCACTTAAAGTGAAAGACATAACTTTTAGACAGCTCTTGAGAGTCTTCGCAAAGACCCTCAAAATAGTTTGTAAATTAATTCTGCTGAAAAATTATAAAGGGAATTAGGTAAGCAAGAATTATTTTGAAAGATGGGTACATGGCTGTAATCCAAATTCCATGAGATAAGAAGCTCTTTGTAGTCACGATAATTCACTGTCACAGTCAATGGTGGATATCACTCAACATTGAACTGTTAGGTTATGTTTTCCCATTTAGTGTCGTTTTCTACCGCTGGAAGCACTGGAATTGAACAGTCAGTGCTACCAACCTGTAAGTAATACGTTTCGGAAGAGCGAGAAAAAGATCAGTAGATGGAGGAAAAATCAATATTTTATAAAACGTTCACTTCAATATTAATTAAAGGAAACCTGAGCAATTACAATAATATATTTATTTTTAAACATCACCGAACCTCTGTACATTATGCTGCAAACATTGTTAAAATTATTTTACCCAAGTACCAAATAGGTCTACAATAATAACATGTAATGCGTGTAATACTTCTCTAGACAGAACTGAATACTAATGATGAATATTCATGAAAGAAAACCACTGCATGAAGCTGATGGTGTGCAGCATAAAATACAGAAACTCATTTATGCGCGTATATTTGCGCGGCAGGCAGCTTAGCTAAGGGAAGAGCTGCCAATCCGGTTCATGTGCACTGCAGCCAGGCAGTACCTGTCAGGACGGATTCGTTGTTTTAATGAAATGATATTATAAACAATACATTATATGTGTTGGTTCTGCAATAAAAATTAAAATGAAAAAATTTACAAAAATCGGTAAAAAGCAAATGTTTCAGGACATCGGCAGTTAATGTGCGGTTTCAGTTATTGATATACCAAAAAACCGGTAGGGTTGGTAGCACTGGTGTGAAGTAACCACTCTGTTTTTCGGAGTTCATTCCGTACGATTTACTCCTGCTTGTTTTCTTTACTTTAAGTAGAGTAAGATTGTATTCCACCCAAATGTACGACGTCGGGATTTCACCGGAAATAGCCTATATTTTGAGATCTCCTGAACCCAAGAAAAGCTTTGTTACAAAAAGGCAACTCAAATACGAAAAGTCTGTTCAATACCAAACTTGGTACTTAAATTCGGCATCTATAACGATGCGATACGAAAAGTTTCAAGACAATTCCTTAGGTATCCCAAACTACGGTTCACATAAACACTTTGCGGAATTTTTTATTTTCTAAAAATGCTCAATAATTTGTATTAAAATAAAATACGCGCGTCTTTATGACAAATTAAATGCATATTTTCATTTTTTTCTTCGTGCACTCTGTCACGGCGGCGCCATGGCCGAGGGGTTAGACTGCTCGCCTACAACCTAAGCGGTCCGGGTTTCATCCCCGGGACGAAGCGGCGTTTGGGCGGGTTTCTCCGGGTTATCCGGTTTCCCCCGCCACTCATTCCACCAATTGCACCATCACCTTTCCCTTCATCGATTTCGCCTGCATTTCTTATCATTCTCTTCCTCGCTATCATACCTGGTGCTTGGCTAGCCACCCGCTCCCAGTTCTTCCTCTGTCAGGTCCATAGGTTCCTGTGCTCCCCGATAGGCGTCTGACCCTAGACACTGGCTTGTAAGTCCTAGGGAGTGTAGGTCCTACGTAAGGTAGGGTAATCAGGTAAGAAGAAGAAGAAGAAGAAGAAGAAGAAGAAGAAGAAGAAGAAGAAGAAGAAGCACATCCCAAATTAATATGGAATGAAAACCTAACAACATTTCATTTAGAAACTTTTGCAGACTGCTGGGGAGCACAATAAATAAAATATCAGTATCATTTTTAAGCATAGTTAAAAACGCCTTTCTAAGCTTTAACAGATTTCTGGGTCACAATCGGCTTTTCTCCAAAATACGTCTTGGCAGCTTTGATATTCATGTTTTCGGCGCAAAACAATTTCGTTAAAATTAAATTTTACTCGGCAGCACCGCAAAACTCATTATCATACCTCTCACTAATGTAGGCCTAATGAAAGACACTATAAACAATTGTATGGACCTGTAAAGGTTGACTAAAAGCACACTTGAAATATAAAGGTTTGAATCCTTGTTTGTAACCTGCATTGAAATTGAATTTCATAAACTGATGTACTTTTCCCCCTTCTAATAGAAATCACACCAAAGCAACAGTTCCGTTTCTGCTACGGGTGTCGTGTCATCGGCCATCCCCATAGTAAATGCGTTTCCTGGATTGGCATTGTATGGTATTTGCTGTTACGAGCGCTATGCAGTGCCCAGTTCACTATGAAGCAACAATGGTGACGCAACATGAGCAACAAGACGAGTGACCAAAGGAATTCAGCTGAACGCGACAAAATCCGTCCGACGAAACTTGAACTGGAGTTCAAGCAATGGCGTTCACTCGTTTAACCGTGGTTTTGAACTTCGAGTTTTATTACTTCTTTACTTTCTCTTCTGCGTATAATAAGTATGGGAAGCATTGTTTTCCATCCAAAAATTCGATTTCAAGATTTCCCCGAAAATACTTTTTGAGGCCCTTGAATCCAAAAAAAGCAACTTCAGAAAAAGTTCCGCGCGCGTGTGCCAGTCTGTGAACAGTGTAACTCAAAAACAAAAGTCGGTTAAAAACCGAAGTAGGGTATTTAAGTTTAATATCCTTCAAGGATGCGATATGAAGACTTTGAAGAAAATTCCTCCACCCTAAACTACCCTCTAGATGGAAAATGTTTCGAACCTCTTGATTTTGTCAGAAATGGCTCTAACCATTTTGATTAAAGTGTCATATGTTTAAGATATTTTTATGGGAAATTAAATGTAAATTTGTAATTTTCTGGCTATAGCCTATGTAGACCTGTTTACTCTAGATTACTTTTGTGTAACTAGTAAACCGTAAGAGGAAAAAAAAAATCTTACTATACAAAAATGTTCATCTCTTTAGAACACACAAGCTATGTCTATGTGCCTTTTTTTTCGGAGTGAACCATTTCGGAAATATTCCTTGTCATTTGAGTTTTGCAGTGCTTAAACTTTCCTCAAATGGAAGGTCGTTATTCAGTTTTTATCTGTTTGGCCGTGCAAAGAGAACGGAATTTTAAAGCTATAACCTATGTAGTCCTGTTTATTCTAGATTACTTGTGTATAACTGGTAAACCGTAGGAGATAGGAAAAGAAAAAAGAAACAAATCTTACTATAGAAAAATGTTGATCTTGTTAGAACACACAAGTTATGTCTATGTGCATTTTTGGGTGGAGTGTACCATTTCGGAGATGTTCCTGGTTATTTGTTTGAGCTTTGGAGTACTTAAACTTTTCTCAAACGGAAGGTAATTATACAGTTTATCTGTTTGGCCGTGCAAAACTTTAAAGCTTTAAAAGATTTGACTATAGCTCAAAGTCTACTGTATTCCCATATTCTCCTTGTACCTATAAGAAAATCAGCAATAAGATAATTTCTGCAGATGTTTAGCTCGACTAACATGAAGAAGATAGAGGAATAAGAGTTTGTAAGAATAGTTAGCACGAGAATAGAGAAAGTTATGTGAGTGCAACACATCGAGTTTTCATTAATAGTTAAATTCACACACCCATTCATACTTCCAGACTCTAGGGGAATGGGTAATAATCCTAGTGAAAGAAAATTTCTACCTTTCCAGCCGGAAATTGAACCCGAGACCCCTTGCACAGCAGACAGGTGCTCTGCCGACTGAGTTACTGAGCCTAGCTATTGTGTTTTGTATTGGTTAGGTAACGGTATATTACTATAATCTTTGCAAAACTTAAAGGCATATGGAGGCGGGCCGTACTGCAGACTCCAGCGAATCCTAAGCTTGCCCCTCCTACCAGCGCTGCCGAATGTGGTACACGCATCTCATGTACAGAGATGTACACGCTCTTATGTACAGAACCTCTGTCGGTACACGCATTACGCTTGGCAACAGCGCTCCGCTTGAGCATTGGCCAGCGTTCACATGCCTTTAACTTTTGCGAGTAGTATAAACATTAAGCTGTATGCAATTATTTGAAGTTTGTGGATGATCTGAGTACTCTGCGACGTTGGTTAACTTCTATGCAAAGACGCCCTTCACGAAACCGTTTATACCAGTGAGTTTGTGCTGCAGTCTACTGCACTCTTCTCACAACACTTCTGAAATCGATTCATAAATTCCTGTCGCGCACAACTACCTCAAGTTTTAAACACAATCTTTAACCTAAGACATTAAGTGACCTATCAGTTTTTGGTTTCTCTTCTACGTATAGTAAGTAGAGGAAATGTATCCCACCCAAAAATTCGATGTCAAGATTTCATCGGAAATATTTTGAGGCTCCTGGAATAATTTTTTTTATTAGAAAAGGGTCCGTGCGTGTGTGTGCGCGCGCACGCGCGCGCGCGTGTGTGTGTTTATGAACAATGTAACTTAAAAAACGAATAGCCAATTAAAAACCAAAGTTGGCATTTAAGTTTAATATCTTTTAAGGATACGACACGAAGATTTTGAAGAACATTCCTCCACCTAAACTATCCTTACGTGGAAAGTTTCTCGAAAATTATGATTTTCTCGAAAACGGCTCTACGGTTTTGATTAAAATGCCATATGCTTAAGACATTTTTATGGCAAATGAAATGTATATTTTGAATTTTCCGGCTATAGCCTATGTAGTCCTGTTTACTCTTAATGACTTTTGCATAACTGGTAAACCGTAAGAGATAGACCAAATCTTACTATACAAAAATGTTGACTTCGTAAGAACACACAAGTTATGTCTGTACGCATTTTTTGTGGAGTGAACCATTTCGGATATGTTCCTTATTTGCTTAAAGTTTGGAATGCTTAAACTTTCGTCAAATGGAAGATCGTTATTCATTTTTTATATCATAGCCGTGCAAAGAGAACGGAATCTAAAAGTTTTAAAAGATTTGACTATCGCTCAAAGCCTACTGTATTTCCACATTCATTTTGACAAGGTTTCAGTTGGTGTTTGCACGTTTTATTTACATCAAAAGGTTCAACCCACCCATTTTTACTTCCTCTACTACGTACAAGTAGAGGAAGCACCTATTGTATTCCACCCAAAAATTCAATGTCGAGATTTCACCGGAAATATGTTTTGAGGCCCCCAGAATACAAAAAAGGCGTTTTTAGAAAAAGGTCTGTGTGTGTGTGTGTGTGTGTGTGTGTGTGTGTGTGTGTGTGTGTGTGTGTGTGTGTGTGTGTGTGTGTGTGTGTGTGTGTGTTTGTCAGTCTGTGGACAGCATAACTCAAAAACGAAAAGTTGGTTAAAAACCAAAGTTGATATTTAAGTTTAATATCTTTTAAGGATGAGACACGAAGATTTTGAAGAAAATTCCTCCACTCTAGACTACCCTTTACGTGGCAAATTTTTCGAAAAATTTGATTTTTTGAAAAATGTCTCTAACGATTTTAACTAAAATGGCATTTGTCTGAGATATTTTTATGGCAAACGAAATGCATATTTTGAATTTTCTGGCTATAATCTATGTAGTTCTGTTTACTCTGGAACACTTTTGTATGATTGGTAAACCGCAAGAGATAGACCAAATCTTACTGTACAAACATGTAGATCTTGCTAAAACACACAATTTATGTCCAAATAATTTTTTTTTTGAGTGAACCATTTTGGAGATACCTATTCCTTGTTATTTGTATAAGTTTTGAAAAACAAACTTTCGCCAAATGGAATCGGGATTCATTTTTTTATATCTTTGCCGTGCAAAGAGAACGGAATCTCAAAGCTTTAAAACATCTAACTATCGCTCAAACCCTGCTGTAATCCCATATTCCCCTTGTATACTTACAAGAAAATAAACAAAAAGATAATTTCTGAAAATGTTTATCTCGACCACAGATCTCGACTAACACGAAGAAGATAAAGGAATAAGAGTTTGTAAGAATGGTTAGTACAAGAGTAGAGAAGGTCATGTGAGTGCTAGATATTAGATCTTTTGATTATGTATGCGCTACGTTATGCATTAACAATTATAGTTTTGCATTCTAAATGTTGTTATCCATTGCGTATACTTTTTTGACTACTATTAAGAGAATTATGACTGTATATGTGCCATCATAATAATAATCTACAAATGGTAATTAAAATTAGATTCCTCTTATTCAGTGTTAACTCATGTTAGCATTTTCTTTTTCTCTTCTCAGAGGTTTTAAAACACGCATTATTTTAGATGATAGTTTCTCGGGCCAACAGCCAGGTCAGATTAGGGTAACTACCCAAGCTTTCAGCGACTAACTCTGCCGCCATCCTCAGGGGAACTGAATCTAGTTCAAGTTCAAGTTCAAGTTATTTATTAGAAAAGTGTTGGCCTGGTGCCGGTACAATGGGCCCGGCTTACAGGCTATATTTAACATTTTTTTACATTTGGCTTTGTTTATATATACACTTTTTCGGTGTCTACAAAAAACCCATACGGTGACCATCTGTAGGTCACGAAGAATAGTTTTCTTTTGTCTTTTGTCTGTTTCGTCTTTGGGTTATATATACATATGTACATATTTACAAATTATATACAGACACATACATGCACGCATTCACCCACACACACACTCGTACACACATACACACACATCTTCACTGGGCACACCAGAAATATGCGTCCCAGCGCACTACACTATTTACACTATATACACTGTCCCGCGGTAGCAGCTCCTGAATATTTTCCGAGGCGAGGGCCTCTGCCGGAACATGTATGTGGCTTAGGGACGAGGTTGCGTGGACGCGCATTAGTCGGCGAGCCGAGCCGCTTCTAGAACATTTTTATCCTAGTATGCTTGCGGTGCTTCGGCTCGCCTTTGCCGATGTTAGCGATCACGTCATTTTCGTGGTTCCTAATGCGCGTCCATGCCGCCATTGCTCTTTTGTCTATTGCCTCCGGGATGAACGGGATATGAGTTTCGAGGTGAAGAGTTTGGGTGGTGGTGAGGAGTGGAGCAGGGAGTCCAGGAGGAGTCCAGGAGTGAGTACTAGTCGTCTGGGTTAACCCAGGCGGATGGTAAGGTGGCCACGGTACCTATCCGTTTAAATACGGATTTACCCGTGTGGTGGTATAGGTTGGTATATGTAGCAGGCTTTTTGTCTTTGTAATGTCTGATGGTGCAGGGTGGGTTCCTGTATTGTCACCGGCAGCGGGATCTGTCGGATCTTGGATGTCTAGCCATCCAAGCGACCATTTCCCTACTGATTACTTCGTCAGCCATGGCCGACGAGCAATGCAGTGCCAGTGACAGGAAACCGAGGGGAATAGGTGATAGGTGTGGAGGATGATGAAGGCAAAGCGGTACCTACCAGCCAAGGGCGTCCTTGGGTAGACGGTAGCTCTGTCTCCGCCTAGGGAGGCGATGGTCGTATTGCCCCAGGCTGTTCACCAGCTAGTTTGGGTGAGGTATGAGTTTGTCATACATTGTGCGAGTCCTGTCCCGCACTACGTCCACAATGTATGGGATGCCGGAATGAGTGTGAAGGATGTGTGATGGAAACCTACGGTCGGTACCGTAGATCATCCGAAGCGCCCTGTTCTGCACGGTCTGCAGCCTGCGGATGGTGGAACGAGCCACCGTACCCCAGACCTCGCACCCGTACAGGATCAGGGGCGGGACGATCGCACGGTACAAGCGTAGTTTCAGGTATGTGGGCATGGTTGATTGGAGTATGGGATATAGCTGTCTCAGGGCGCCATGTCCCTGACCGACCTTTGTTCTGACATGTGGAGTGAAGGTTAGACCACGGTCAAGTAGTACCCCCAGGTATTTGGCAGAGTTAACCCAAGGGATTCTTCTCCGCCGCATCGTCAGGGATACACCCGGCCGCCAGTTTCGAACTTTGCCCAGTAGTAGAGCCTGGCTCTTCTGCAGGCTAATGGCCATTCTCCACTGTTCACTCCACCTGCCGATAGCGTCGAGCTGTCGCTGAAGTGGAGGGAAGCAGTACCGAACATTTTTGTTCTGTGCCAGTATGAGGACATCGTCAGCATACTGGCACGTAACAGTATGCGGTTCCACGGGTAGGTCAGACATGTAGGCAGCAAAGAGCAACGGCGATAGCACGCTACCCTCCGGAACTCCAGCCGCTATGGGTCTGACCGAGGACAACTTCCCCTCCACCCGCACCCGAAAAGAGCGATCCCGAAGGAAGCTACCAATCAGGGTGAGGTAGGGGGGAGGGATTTCAGCCTCTCTGAGTTTGTACAGTAACCCCTGGTGCCATGTGGTTGCAAAGGCTTTTTCTACATCCAGAAGCACCGCGACTGTTTTGAAGTTTTCCTGGAAACCCAGGGCAACCTTCTCTACCAGCCGCAGCAGCTGTAGTGTAGTGGAATGTCCATGACGGAAACCGAACTGATGATCCGGGATAAGTTGCCTTTCCTCGAAGAGAGGAGTGAGGCGGGATAGGAATAATCGTTCAAAGATTTTTGAAACGATGGGTAATAGACTTATGGAACGGTAATTGGAAGGGAAAACCGGGTCCTTGCCGGGCTTCAAAATGCAGACCACCCTCGCCTCCTTCCAACAAGTAGGAAAGTGACGAAGCTGCAGACATGCATTATAAATCCTCGTCAGATGGACTACGGCCTTTCGGGGAAGGTGCTGGAGCATGGGCGCCGTGACGCCATCATGCCCAGGGGATTTGCCAGGTTTTAATCTTCTGATTTCAGAGGCCACCTGTCTTGGGGTGACTAAGGGGATTTGGATCTCTGCGCGTGGCGGCGGAGGTGCCTCATAGAGGTAATCTACCGTCGCCTCCACGAGTTCAGTAAAGTCTTCGTCCTGGACATCTTCCCGGGGTTCGAATTGGGTCTCTAGATGGTCTGCGAAAGCCGTGGCTTTCTCTTGGGGCTCAAAAGAGAGTCTCCCGCGAGTGCCATGTAGAGGATGCTGATGTGCGTTTTTGTCCTTTCTAAGGGACCTAATTATCCGCCATGGTTGTTTCTCGGAGAGGTCTACGTTTGCCATCGTGTTTTCCCAGGCTGTTTTGCGGTGTAAACGCAGCAGGCGTCGTGACAGGGACTTGAACCGCTGGTAGACGGCCTGTATCCTGGGATGGCGGAAACGCTGCCAGAGCCTTCGGACAGTTGCTTTGGCTTTGAGCAACTGTCTGAGTTCGATGGGAATGGTGCGAGGGTTAGGTATGTCGGATGGAATGCGGTGCGTGTGGGCACGCACTACATCCCGGATGTGTTGGGAGAATGCCGTGGCTGCCGCCTCCAGTGTATCGATAGAATCGACACGCGGACGCGGGTCCACAGACTGGTTGAGTTCATGGATGGCTGCATCCCAGTCGACCTCGTATGTCCAGTCTGGAGTGACCAGAGCTGGCAGGTCAATGTTGGAATCCACCAAGACAGGGTCATGGTCGGAGTCCAATTCATTGACCGCTGAGAGGTCTAGATGAAAAGGGATGTTTTTGGTGACCATGATATCGAGCACATCTGGCCTCCCTCGGGCCGGATGGAACGTAGGTCCTCTCGGTCCATGCGCAAGAATGCTTGGGTTACCGCTGATCAGGCGGTAGAGCCCTCGCCCCTTGGCATTGGTAGCGCGGCTATGCCAATGTGCATGCTTAGCGTTGAGGTCGCCGGCGATGCAAACCGCAGGATGCAGGTTCAGGAGGGTGTTAATATCAGCTTCGTAGAAGCGGTTATCAGGAGGGTCGTATGCCACTACCAACACCGTGTCCACCCCGCCAATGGCAAGCCTAATGGCACAGGCCTCCACGTGTTGTAGTGGTGGGATAGGGAAGGATGTGTGAGTGATGTGGTTCTTGATGAAAATGGCTGTACCGCCCCCCGGTCGGCCGACCCGATCAGACCGATGGGTGACGTAACTCGGCAGCGAGAAGTTGGTTGCAGCATCCAAGTGGGTTTCGCAGACCATCAGAATGTCAATTCCATACGACTGCACAAACTCAACGAGGCTTGGGTAATGGCCCCTTATGCCATTTGCGTTCCAGAACGCAGCCCTGAATGGTCTCCGGACAAGTCTGGAGGCCATTACTTGGCTGAGTTAGGGAACAGCTGGGCCAGGGTTTGGACCAGTAGGGCATGCTTCTGCATGGGGCTCAGGTTAGGGCTTTCGTATTGCAGCTTGAATTTATGAAGTGCAGGCAAGATTCGGTGAATTATGTTGTTGAACCACAGGGTTAGGTCCTGAAATTCCTCCAGGTCCGCCTGCGAGAGCGTTCCCCCTAATGCAGGGGGGGTCATGGGTACAGTGGGGACCACAGTTGCCACCTGTGGGCCGGCTGTAACAGCAGTATCCCTTGGTGCCAGAGCTGCCTCAGTGGACTGCTCTGCCGGCGCCTTGGGAGGCTGTTGAGGAGCTGTGCTTGCTCTCTCCGCGGCTTGACGCTTGCTCTTGTGTTTCCTTCGCCGCTTAGGTTTAGGAGGAGCATAGGCCACAACAGACTCCTCTGTATGGCCTGGAGGTGGTGCCGAGACTTCAGTCGTGGCAGGGGCAGGTACTATTGCCTGGTCCAGTGTCTTTTCTGCCCTATTAAGGGCGTGACAGAAGGAAACGCCGGGGCGGACCTCTGCCGCTTCTGCACGTCCCTTGCGACGGCTGTCTATGATTTTCAGACGCGTCGCGCATCCTTTGTAGACACTGCAGTGCGCGCCTTTGCAGTTGACACATTCCCTGTCCGTATCCGGCTTAGGGCAGTCCTGCACTCTGTGGGTTCCACCACATCGCAGACATGCAAGCGGGCGCTCACATGCCATGCTGGAATGGTGAAATCCCAGGCAATTGCGACACTGCACGGGACCCTCCTTGCCGTAAAAGCGTTCCACCTTTACGGCAGTGTAGATTAGGTGACGCACAGTGTCAATGGGCTGAACTTGTTGGTCGCGCACTTTGTCCACCACGACCAGAAACAGTGGCATGGGCACCTTTTCAGGTCCACTGTCGGAGACGATAGTCTTCTTCAACTGGTTGGAGGTTTGAATACGGTTTTTATTTGATATTTCATGAGCAATCTTCCAATTTTCCCCGACAGGGCGCCACAATAAGGGATGACTGCTAAGCCTGCATGTTCTTTCGTTGTATTAGGTTCACGGTTTCGTTTGGAGTGGATTTTCTTAAAAGTACTGTTTATTTCCTGGTTGGTGTATTGATTCTGTCTGAAAACTGTACGCAGGTGTTGTATTTCTTGAGGTAGATTTTCAAGATCAGAGATAGCAATCGCTCGATGTAAGAGTGTTGAGAGGACTGTCCGCTTTTGTGCCGGGTGATGACAGCTGGTGCTGTTAAGGTATAGATCGGTGTGAGTTGGTTTCCTATACACCTTATGCCCCAGTTGACCATCGTTTTTTCTATAAATAAGTAAATCCAAGAAAGGTAAGCCGTCCTGGTGTTCAGTTTCCATGGTGAACTTAATGTTGGGAAGATTGCTCATGAAATATAATAAAAACCGTATTCAAACCTCCAACCAAAATAAAACAGTTTTTAGGCTCTGCTAAAGATAATTTAGGTCTTCGTGCACCAGGCATTTATGAAATCCCATGCAGTTGCGGCAAAGTTTACATAGGACAAACAGGTAGAACTGTAGAAGATCGCATCAAAGAACATCAACGTTGTATTAGACTAGGATACCCAGAAAAATCCGCAGTGGCTGAGCACACATATAATACAGATCATAAAATCAAATTCGCCTCTACAAAAATTCTTGAAAAGTCCTCTAGGTACTACGATAGGGTGATTAAAGAAGCTCTATACATTAAAGCGAATAAAAACAACTTCAACAGGGATGAAGGCCTTCAAATCAGCAAAGCATGGACACCAGTCATTCAGCATATCTCTCCTCCACAGTGCAGAGAAGCATCGGCAATCACCTGATTGGTTCCGCACGTGCCTCCATCGGCCGGAGCTCGGCCAATGGTAAAAAAGTGGGCGGTTCTTATCGGCCGCGCTCTAGGTATAAATATCGCAACATCAGTAGCCTAGATTCAGGACAGGATTTTGACTAGGGATATTGAGTACAGAGTGTAGTTATATAACCGTTGTTATATAGTGTTTTGTTTAGTGTGTCCGTGTACACCTGGACGTATATTTTGAGTGAAGTGCAATAACTAATATGTGAATGAGTATCAATAATACTCCGTCCCCTGTGGAAATAATTCTACGTATAATTATAGTGTAAATATAGTGTGTAAGTGACAGTGTAAAAAGCGCGCGAAATATAGTGTACCCACGCTAAGTGGTGGCTCCCAGAAGCACTTGCGACTGGGAGCGGGAACAAGAAGGGGATGGAGAATGCCCCTGATCCGCCGGCCGCCGAGAGCGGAGTCAGGCAAGTGATGGCATCCAGCGCAGCAGCCGTGACTGCCACCGCACTCGCCCCGCCCACTACAGCTCCATTGACTACAGCTCCCAACGGCCAACGAACCACGAACCGACCAACCAAGAAGACGCAGATGACAGAGGAAGAGCGTAAGGCAATGGAAATAGAGAAACTTCAGAAAGAAGTAGATGAACTAAAGGGAGAGATCATCTACTACCAGAATGTGCTGGCAAATATGGATGGGGAATCCCAACAATTTGCAAAATTCGCACAGGACCTCGGGTGCTGCTACAAAGAGCATGCCCTCAAGAAGCGGCGATTAGTCATCCTCAGCGAGGGGTGGCAACAAGTGCCTGCAAGAAATAAGAGGAATAGAGGAAGCGGCCGGGAAAGCGATTCAGACAGTGAACGTCCCAACCAGCTGCGCCCCAAGCGCGTCTCAAAACAAAAAACGCCGCCATATCCTCTCACCACGAGAAACACCTACGCGCCGCTGAGGGTACAATTTGATGCAGAATCCGACGACGAGACGTCAGAGGATCCACCACCACAACCCGCAATAGCCTCCACCTCTAGAGACCCCTTCCCCAAGCTACCCCCCTACCAAAGTCCCCATTCACACACAGACACAGAAGAAACACACCACCCAGCCCACCATTCCCACCCCCACTCCAGCCCCAAGCACATCCAACAACGGAGCAAAAGCATCAGACAACCAGAAACCACCAAGAATAATAATCCCTGACGTCCAACACACGGTAAAGGTCCTCCGCATCCTGCGTGGCTCCCTTCCTGCCGGCACATATAAATTGCAGACGACGAGGGACTGCCTTAAGCTCTTCCTTCAACGGAAGCAGGACGCGAACCCGACAATGCAGCTCCTGAAGGACGCCGGAGTAGAAAACTACAGTTTTACTCCACGTGGGGACCAACCTCTTCGCTACGTAATCAAACGTCTTCCAGCTGACTTAGAGGAAGATTACGTGAAAGAGGACCTGGTCCTAAAAGGCTACACCGGCGTCCAGGTACGACAGATGACTTCACGTGGCAGGCCTCTGCCAAATTTTCAGGTAAGTCTTGACAGGACCACCGAAAACCAAAAACTTCTACAGGAACGAGAGGTGTGCCATATGATGGTCACCGTGGAGGTCCTGAAAACAAACCAAAATATAACGCAATGTTACAACTGCCAGCAGTTGGGGCACACTTTTAGGAACTGCAATATGACCTCCCGGTGTGTCCTTTGCGGTGACCTCCACCGCCTGGCTGATTGCCCGAAAAAGGCCAAACAGGGCGTTGTACCCCACTGTGCTAATTGTGGGGAAACGCATCCTGCCAGCTACAGGGGGTGCGAGACGTTTCGCAACGAACGTCACCGCCGTCAACTGGCATCCATAGCCAGGAGCTCTCCCAGTGCTCAGCCAGGGCCAAAACCCATCATACACCCGGCCCTGGTTCAAACAGGTATCTCCTATGCGGGAACTACCGGAGGGCAAAACGCACCAGTGCCACCACAGAATGGTCCCCCTCCACTATCCCAACAGGCGCCCACGGGTGACCTGAGTGGGATAAAAGATATATTAAACATGTTCAGAGACCTAAATTTACCATCATTATTGATGAAGGCGCAGCCTTTCCTAGCCAAATTCAAAAGCTGCAGCAGCACTTGGGAGAAAATAGAGACCATCATATGTCTCCTCTCAGCTCTTTTAGAATAAATGGCCCACGTAAGGGGAGGCACAACTTTAACGCGCGCACTACTGTGGAATGCAGATGGCATCCACAGGAAGCAACACGAACTTGAAAACTACCTACGGCGTAACAAAATTGACGTCGCATTCATCTGCGAAACAAAATTAAAGCACGAGCACACTTTTAAGCTCCAGGGGTATCAAATCTTTCGGATCGACAGAATTGGCAGACAAGGGGGAGGGACTGCTATTTTGCTTAGAAATACTATTGCTCATGCTTCTGTTACGTTGCCTGTAATGGCAGCGTTAGAGTGCACAGCACTTAAAACACGTGTAAATAGTAAAACGGTTATGCTGGTAGCACTTTATCGGCCCCCTAACTCTCCAGACTTTACACAAGACCTCGAGCAGATCCTCGCTTTAGAGGAGCACGTTATAATTGCAGGAGATTTCAATGCCCGGCACCCCTGGTGGTTTTCACGCCGGGCAAACGCGGCGGGAAATCTCCTGGTTGAATTTATAACTGATAATGATGACATTGAGGTACATCTTCCCCCAGAACCCACTTTTTGGCATCGATCAGGGCACTTTGACGCTGAGATTTTGGACATCGTACTAACAAAAAATGCGACACTGTTAAATAACTTTACTGTTTATCACAGCCTGGACTCCGACCATCTTCCTGTGGATTTCGACATACAGGGTGGCATTTCAGCCAGTGCCTCTGGCCCTCAAAGTAGAGCTGAAACCGACTGGAATAAGTTCACCATGGAAATGCACGGGATGGCGCAACCCAGACTGTCATACTATAGCGAGGCAGACATAGATGTCGCCATTGAAAACTTTACTGCCTCGCTACACACAGCCAAGAGAAATGCTACCACATACACCACAAGACCACCCGGTTTTTGCACGTACCCCGAGGTAGAGCAACTCATTGCGCGGAGACGACGCTTGACAAAACTGTGGCGATACACCCGTCAGCCTGAATATAAAGTGCTAGCAAAATGGCTACGCAACATCATTCGGCAACAAATTAAAATCAATAAAACTGAACAATGGGAAAACAAAATGCTGAGTACCACACATTCGGACTCTTCTTTGTGGAAATTACTCAAGGCTTTCAAAGTTTCCACGAGCGTCAACTCCGCAACTGAGGCGCTGCACACTCAAAGCGGCTTGCACTTCTCCGCAGAGGAGAAAGCCGAGGTCTTCGCTGACTGTCTCCAAGACAGATTCACCGAAAACCCAGTGACCAACTGTGAAATAGAACGGGAGGTCCAGACATGGGTACAAACCTGGGTGGCGCAGAAGCAAGAGCAACAACTACCCACCATAACACCGCAGGAAATTTACAAGCTCATTAGGAAATTGCCTAATGGGAAAGCTGCCGGTCCAGACAAAGTGACTAATGAGGAACTTAAGCATCTCCCGAGAAAAGCTCTGGTGCAACTAACAAAGATTTTTAACGCCTGTTTGCAGCAAGGCTATTTCCCCTCTACTTGGAAACGAGCTAAGGTTATCATGCTCCCAAAGCAAGGGAAAAGCACCAGACAACCGCAAAACTACCGTCCCATTAGTCTTTTGTCTACTATTGGTAAACTGCTCGAAAAATGTATCCTTTCTCGACTTCAAAAACAAGTCTCGGCAACACATGAACTCTCAAATTCACAGTTTGGCTTTAGAAAAGGACATTCCACTGAACTACAGCTCCTCAGACTAACTGATGACGTAACAGCGCAATTTAACAATGGGGCTTCAACGTTGGCGCTATTTCTGGACGTAGAAGCTGCATTTGACCGGTGCTGGCACAATGGCCTTATTTATAAACTGCACCACAATTTCCCGGCTCTTCAAAATTATCTATACTTGCTGCACAATTTTCTAGAAAACCGGCAGTTTTACGTCCAAGTGGGCCGCTCCTCCTCACGGGAGCGAGTGATGCGGGCTGGCGTCCCACAAGGGGCAATAATGTCCCCTTTTCTGTATATATTATTCACCAATGATTTCCCAGTGGACGCCAGATGCAAGGTCGCCATGTATGCTGACGACACTGCAATATACAACCACCATAGAAATCCACGTTTCGGCCTTGCAGAAATGCAACGTTATGTGAACAACTTCCTCTCATGGCAACATGACTGGAAAATCAAAATTAATCCCGACAAATGCCAGCTGATTCATTTCTCTAAGCGGCGTCACACTTTGGCAACGGACCTAACGGTCGGTGGTCAAGTATTGCACTGCCGTCAGCAAGTTAAATACTTAGGTGTCACCTTGGACCGCACAATGTGTTGGTCCACCCACATAAAAAATAGCGCCAATAAAGGCAGACAGCGGCTAAAGTTGTGCGCCTCCATCTTCCGTAGTAAACAGTTGCGACTAAAGTCAAAACTTATACTATATAGGTCATTTATTCTCTCGGTGGTCCTGTATGCATGTGTGGCCTGGGCTAATGCCTCCAAAACTGCCCTCAAACAACTCCAAACCCTCCAAAACCTCTCCCTCAGAAAAATCCTCTCTGCTCCACTCCTCACCACCACCCAAACTCTTCACCTCGAAACTCATATCCCGTTCATCCCGGAGGCAATAGACAAAAGAGCAATGGCGGCATGGACGCGCATTAGGAACCACGAAAATGACGTGATCGCTAACATCGGCAAAGGCGAGCCGAAGCACCGCAAACATACTAGGATAAAAATGTTCTAGAAGCGGCTTGGCTCGCCGACTAATGCGCGTCCACGCAACCTCGTCCCTAAGCCACATACATGTTCCGGCAGAGGCCCTCGCCTCGGAAAATATTCAGGAGCTGCCACCGCGGGACAGTGTACATAGTGTAAAAAGTGTAGTGCGCTGGGACGCATATTTCTGGTGTGCCCAGTGAAGATGTGTGTGTATGTGTGTACGAGTGTGTGTGTGGGTGAATGCGTGCGTGTATGTGTCTGTATATAATTTGTAAATATGTACATATGTATATATAACCCAAAGACGAAACAGACAAAAGACAAAAGAAAACTATTCTTCGTGACCTACAGATGGTCACCGTATGGGTTTTTTGTAGACACCGAAAAAGTGTATATATAAACAAAGCCAAATGTAAAAAAATGTTAAATATAGCCTGTAAGCCGGGCCCATTGTACCGGCACCAGGCCAACACTTTTCTAATAAATAACTTGAACTTGAACTAGATTCAGTTCCCCTGAGGATGGCGGCAGAGTTAGTCGCTGAAAGCTTGGGTAGTTACCCTAATCTGACCTGGCTGTTAGCCCGAGAAACTATCATCAATAATCAACGCCGGGAAAGCTTCAAGTCATTAAACGCATTATTTTAGTGCTCTCGATCTATGGGAGATTCAGAATGTACCAATTCGTGTCAGATTGGTTAGTGTCTCGTTAGACCCACTTTGGAAAAGTTGGAAATAGAGAATAGGTTACTTGCTTTGTCCATACTTGGGATTTTGTTCCTATAATTTTGAAGCTAAGGTTGAACGAAAATGTTAGTAACAAATCATACTCAAAATGGTGTATTGTTTCACTAGTTTAAAAGCGGAACATAACTTCGATTACCCTCCATATAAGGTCTCGAAATACATTTTAACGACATCTAGCAACAGATGAAGACAACAGGTTTCTCAAATAGCCGACATTTTCCCCAAGGATTATCTGGCTACGTTCGCGGATCACCAAGGCGATCCGAGTTCGATCCGAGGGACCCGCATGTGGTATTCGTGGTGGACGAAGCGGCGTGTGGGCGGATTTTCTCCGGGTTCTCCGGTTTCCCCGCCACTAATTCCACCAACTGCTCCATCATCACCTTACAATCAGCTATTTCGCCTGCATGTCATATCCTCTTTCTCACTCTCATACCTGGTGCTGGGCTGACCACCCGCTCCTGGTCTTCACTCTGTGACGATCCATAGGTTCATCTGCTCCCCAACAGGCATCTAGCGGGTGTAAGTCCTACATACGGGAAGGGTAATCAGAAGAAGAAGAAGATTATCTGACTACAACTTCACTGCATCTTATAGCTGTAGAAACAAATACTGTAAAACCCCGCTTAAACTAACTGCGTTTTACCAAAACCCAGGCTATGCGAAGCAGCAATGGATCGGAACGCAGAAGAGGAAAGAAAAGCGTAAGAAAAAATTAAAGAAAAAATACGGGATGCTCAAATTTGGGCTGCCAATATTGGCCCGATTATTGGCGATTTTCTTTTACCCCAACATTAAATTCCTATATCGGTATCTGTACTGTATGCAGTTCATCCTCACCCGCTACCCCATATTCCAAGAAATGTAAGTATTGACTGCTTGCACGGGATTCAACCCGGGCGTCCACTGTTATTTTACTGTTGGTGTTGGTCAGTGTGATTTATTTATCCTTAAGATTCAGCGAAAAGAAACCGTGTTGTAATAAGCACTGAAGAGAAATTCGAAGCCGATGAGGACGAGGGATTCAAGACATTAGAGATACGAAAGACTATAAATGCGTATTTAATTCTCAACGGGAAATACTGAATCAATAACACAAAGCCTTTTGTTTTTGGTTGCTTAGCTTCATGTTAAACAAACCATGAATCAACATAACGGATTGCAGTTTGCACTTATCAAACGGTAGTATGATATATCAATATTAAAGCTGCTCGTGAGCGTTGAGAGAAGAAAGTTCAGGAAAACAAAACAAAAAATCTGATGTGTTGCACTCACATGACTTTCTCTATTCATGTAGTAACCATTCTTGGACACCTCTATTCCCATATATTCGTGTTAGTTGAGATTAACACTTACATAAATTATCTTATTAGATCGAGAAGACCGCATAACTGGCCGGGAGGGCTCGGGGCGCTGACCACATCCCACCCTCCAGTACTGCACCTCACCAATGACGCCTGTAGTGGGCAGAGGTGGGGGACGCAGCGGCTGGGCGGTAGGCCTTGGCCCTTCGTGGGCTGTCGCGCGGGGTTTACACAAATTATCTTATTGCTTATTTCCCTGTAGGTGTAAGGGGAATATGGGAATACACTAGGCTTTGAGTCATGGTCAAATCTTTTTAAGTTTTCAAATTCCTTTCTCTTTACACCGTTAACATATTAAAAAACTGAATAACGATGTTTCATTTGACAGAAATATAAGTTCTCCAGAAATCACACAAATAACAAGGACTATCTCCGAAATGTTTCACTCTACAAAGAATTATTTGAACATAGGTTTGCCTTTTAGTGAGATCTATATTTTTTATACAGTAAGATTTGGTCTATCTTTTACGGTTTACAAGTTATTCAAAAGTTATCCTGAGTAAACAGGACTACACAGCCAGAAAAATCAAAATATACATTTCATTTATCATAAAAATAGCTTAAACATGCCATTTTAATTAAAATCGTTAGAACCATTCTCAGGAAAATAAACATTTTTGAAAAGTTTCCATGTAAAGGGTAGTTTAGGGTGGAGCGATTTTCTTCAAAATCTTCCTGTCGTATCCTTGAAAGACATTACACGTACCACCTTTGGCACACACACACACACACACACACACACACACACACACACACACACACACACACACACACACACACACACACACACTCACACACACACACACTCACACACACGCGCGAGCGGATCTTTTTTCTAAAATGCTCTTTTGGATTCGGGGGGCCTCAAAATATATTTCCGGGTGGAATATAATATTTCCTCTACTATACGTAGTAGATAGTAAAAGATATATACGTAGGTAGGCAGACGGATGGGTACCTGGTTGGGTAGGTATATGATACATAAATAAACAAACAAATAAATATGTAAATAAATAAGTAAATGAACATGTAAATAAATAAATAGACAGATAAATACATAGACAGATCAATAAATAAACAGATAAACAAATAAAGTAAAAAGGTAAAACATTCTATGAAAAAGTCTGTAAATATTGTAATACACATTTTAAAAATATACCTACAGTGGTAGAATTTTATTAAACAATATTACATGCATTTGCAATACAATATTTTCATCCTTTCGCTACTTAAAACTGTTAACGTCAATTATCCCAAAAATGCATTATATAGATAGGCTCTACATCATTTAGTTCGATTAAGTGGAGTTCCAATGTAAATAAAGAAATAAATGTTTCAATAATGTGTTTGTTGACTAGGAACCAGAAAGACCGCGGCTTCTAAATTGCCCAACTCACTAATTCATTTCTTTCCGACGGGGCCAAATTCAAATAATAACTGCTTCTGTCTCTTTAATTTTTAAAGTGTCCACATAGGTGCAGCATACGGTAGACAGGTGCACTCTGTTTTCCGGTATGGGATATTTAAAATGTGAAACTCCGGAAGTGAAGGGTTCCCTAGCTAGACAGTTCATGTAGTACACCTGTTGTACAAGAAGTAACGGTCGCTTGTGAAAAGCGAATTTGAACCCTAAGTACGTTTTATCTTTGAAATCAAACGATTGGAATGCTCACTTTGAGAGCCTTTTCCCTTTGCCTTTGTGTGCGTAACGTCCTTTAGCCGTACATAGATAATTTTGCTATGGGGCTTTAAAATCAACAATAACGAAATGAACACCGATCTATTCGTCGACGATAAAGCTGTTGTTAATGATCAAGACAATTATTTTCAATATTCAGCTTATCAACAAGAAAGTATGAGGAATTTTCGTTTCAGTATATTTCAAAAATGGCCGAAAGCTATAGTTATTTTCGGGGGAGTGAGTGAGTGAGTGAGTGAGTGAGTGAGTGAGTGAGTGAGTGAGTGAGTAAGTGAGTGAGTGAGTGTGTTGGGTTTAAGGGCCCGTCGACAACTTGGTCATTAGGGCCCCGAGTCTAAAAGTAAAATTACGTACGGTCAAGTGTTAAAACATCACCCATTAAAAACTAAAAATCTAAAGTTAAAATAGATAAAGGCAGCTAAACAACTATTAAAACGATCCATTTAAAATGCTAAAAACTGAAACTTAAAATTGCTACAAAGTAAAATAAGCTAAAACGTTAAAAAACCCAAAAATATGGCAATCTAAAAGGCTAAAATCTCTGAAATAAAATAACCTTACACTTGCTTCATAAAATCAATTGTGGAACAAAACCGCAGCACTGTATTTACAGATACTGGGTCGTTGCCTAAAACTGACCACAGTGTAAGGCCCAGGCCAACGGACTGGCGCTCACGAGCGTATCGCGGACAATCAAGAAGGATTATTTTAGGGGAGTGGTTAAGAATAGCATAAGGTGTAAACTAATAAAATAAAACAAACATGTGTCTAATCTCATTTACCTTGCTTATTGCCTCATTTTGTCTGAACAAGGGAATTGGGCTTGTGAAGTCAGATATGAGGAACAATTGTGTATTATAGATCCTCTACAACGCAAACTGAGATTTATTAAATAATGGCACAAATACCTTTGAGTTGTAGTTGTGAAAGTTGGCTACTGAATACATCAGACAAAAAACTGTTAATTAACTGTTAATTCACATTTCTTGGTGATACAGGGAAATTAACGTACTTCTTTTCAGATAGACTGATTACTCTCTTGAGCTCAATCCTTGAATGGTGGTGGTGGTGGTGGCGGCGGCGGCGGCGGTGGTGGTGGTGGTGGTTGTGGTGGTGGTGGTGGTGGTGACGATGATGACGACGACGATGAAATAAAAAAACACGATGTATTACTGTATGACTTTTTCAACTCTTGTACAAACAATTCTTATGTACAAGGGAAATACGAGAATACAATAAGCTTAAGCGAAAGTAAATCTTTTAAGAGCTGATCGCTATGTGATGGCTTTGACACCCGTTCTCTTTGCATGGCCAAGGCCGTAAATTAATAACGTATTCTTATTGAAGAAAAGTATAAGTATAAAAGCAGAAATGTCTAACAAATAAATCGTTAACTCCTCAAAAATATTTGACATAAATTATGTGCTTTAACAAGAACTACATTTTAGTATAGTAAGATTTTGAACAATGGCGGCGTGGCAGAGTGGTTAGACCGTTCACCTATCACTAAGGCGGTCCGGATTCGATTCCAGGTAACCGCACGTGGTATTCGTGGTGGACGAAGCGCTGTCCGGGCGGTTTTTTCCGTGTTCTCTGGTTTCCCCCACCACTAATTCCACCAACTGCTCCACCATCACCTTTCCAATCATACATTTCGCCTGCATGTCATATCATCCTATTTCCTCAGTCATGCGTGGTGCTGGGCTGACCACCCGCTTCCAGGTCTTCACTCTGTCCGGTCCATAGGTTCGTCTGTTCCCCAACAGGCATCTGAGCCTAGGCACTAGCTTGTAAGGTCTAGGGGGTGTCAGTCCTCCATACGGATAGGGTAATCAGATAAAGGTTTTGTCTATCCTTTAGGTTTACCAGTTATGCAAAGTCATTGGGAATGAACAGTTCTTCAGAGGCTAGGTATTCCCAGAAAATTCAAGGTATTAATTTCATTTGATGTGAAAAGGTCTTCAACATGTAGTATTTTAATAAAAATCTTTAGTGCCATTTTTTAAAAAATAAACATTTTCGAAAACTTTTCCATGTAAAGGGTAGTTTGGTGCTGAGGTGTTTTCTTGAAAATCTTCGTGTCGAATTCTTGGAGTACATTTAATTTCAGTATTTGCTATTTAACCAACTTTTCGTTGTTGAGCAAGGCCGGCGACTCGCGCGTTACCTTGAGCGACCTTCACATTTTTTTATCTGGTAAACATACAGCTATCAGTCGTGAACAGTGAGCAAGATATGCTCGCTAAGAACCAATTGTTAAGCTGTTTACAGGTAAACACACACGCACGTTTCTTTAATTTTTTTTTTTTTTTTTTTTCAGGACACCTCAAAACATATTTCCAGTGAAATCTCGGTATCGAATTTTGCAGTGCCTTCTCTTTCTACTATGTGCGTGGTAGAAAAAGTAAAGTATGTGTTATATTTACACGATTTTCTTTGCTGGTCACGGTTTATTTTTGTACAGTTTCTACTATCTTTCTTGAAAACATACTATGTTTTTATCTGCTTGTTAACGGAGATAAACATTTGCAGAAATAGTTTCAAATCATTACACATTTTGTTGTAGATGTACGAAGAAAATACAGAAGGTCGAAGTGGCAGTGAACTATTTTAAACAAGGGTTGCTAAATGCTATCTTTGAAGTTCCATGCTCGTTTCATAACATCGCGAAAAGCAACTGAATGATGAAATCGACACTTGGAAAAGGATGTAATACTGAATACTTTTAGGCAATAACAACGAAGATATTATTTGAAATAAATTGTGTGCTTTAAAGTGTTCTTAACTTTTTTGTGTAATTTATTTTATTCCAATAATACAGAAGCATACAAAATTCATTCAGATAAGAAGACTTTCACATACTACTCGCACAAACTTCATATATTCATTTGCTTGTCATGTAAACGTCTTATACACGTAATACTTTAGTCAAAATCAGTAGCGCCATTTTTGAGAAACTAAGAAATAAAAAAATCAAAAAAAAAAATCTGATGTGCTGCACTCACATGGATTTGGATGCAGGGGGTCTCAAAACATCCGGTGAAATCTCGACATCGAATTTTTGGGTGGAATACAGTACTTCCCCTACTTACCAGTAGAGAAAGTAAAAATTTGAATATAAAGAGCAAGTTTAGGAAGGAGTACTGTTTTGAAAATCTTTATTCCGTATCTTTGGAATATGCTGAATTAAATACCAAGTTTGCTGTTTATCATATTTCAAAACAAAAAGTGGAGGAAGAAAGAGAAAATGGAATATAAATTTTCATAAAAATAATGAAAGAATAGTAGCAACGTTGTGAGTACATATGAAGTATTAGGAAAGCTTCAATCAGTAGAGGTGGCTCCGAGACCATTTTCTATGCCATATAACTACAGGAACCCCAGTAATCAGATACCTTTCGGTATATTGCCATTTAAAAGACAGCTAATATTTTGCCCAATGCTATAGCTTCAGAGTACACCATTCGTGACGAAAAACCACGGAGAATAAAAATTGTGTTCAACGCATTCGTCAATTAGGTGCATGTGAGGAGGCATTCCGACGCGTCTGCCACCTACCGGCAAGAAGAAAAAGTATGAGTATCAACAAGTGAGGAACCTGACTGGAGGCATCTCCCAGTTCTCACCATTCAACACAAGAGAGCAAGCGTGAGAGCGGAATTGCGGTATAGTGGTAATGTTGATAGTTGAGTGGCGGTATTGTTTTGTTAGTTCGACCGCGAAATTGACAGTGGAAGTGATAACAAGCAAGTGTTATAGTTATTAATACAAAATTTGATGGCAATGAAATCTTTGGTGCAAAAGTGTTACCGACTGTGCCATACAGTTCCAAGGCGTCTCGTCTAAGGTGGGGTGACTACCCCAATCACTGGAAAAACGCAGTAATACATCTCTGATTGTTTCAGGGTAAGTCAAAATGTTACAATATTTATTTAAGGGTTCCAAGATTTCATACCGATAAAGAAAAGTGTTTTGGATATGACATTTGTGGTTCTTGAAATCTGAAAACTACTTAAATATGGTTTGTTATTCTGGCATAATAAAACCCCCTCTTTGTAAGTTTGCATATCTTTCTACTACAATTTTACATTTGATGTATAGATTTATTTTTGTCTTTTGTTTTTCCAATTGTGCATTCTATATTGCAAAGGATCTCGTATTAGCGTCGGTATATTGGTCTTATATCTGAATGCATTTACACAACTCACGAAACACTGAAGGTAAGCAGATGACTTAATTTTGAACAGGGGCATCATTTAGTGATCAGGGGCACAGGCTGGGGACAACTGCCCCTTAAGTTACGAGAAATAATTAGGCTACTACAGATTATTGTTGCTGTACCAGAATAAAGACCACAACTGGGCTTTATATAATATTTCACATTTAAGGAATATAGAAATATTCTTTGGTTAAATTTGTCGATAGGAATTGAAATGATAATTTGGGAAACTGAATAGGTATGCTCCACACGCCTCCGTGAAGAATTGAGTTGACGCTCCTGATTTTCAAATTTAGATGAAAACGGCACAAACTTAAAATCATTCAAACTTATACTTTCTGATAAATTTACAATTTGTTTGTAGTATTTCCCAGAATATTTCTAGCAATAAATTTTACAATTGCTCCTAACAGTATTTCCGCACAATGAAAACGCCTGGAGTTTTTGTTAATAATTTTCGAGCCAGCTGCAATTCTTGTATGAACTTTGTTGGGGATGATAATTTTATAACATTGATGCATCTAAACCAGTAAGAAACTTCCAGATAATTTGCCCGTGTCTTCTTTTTTCTGAATTTATGTCGGATACATGGGCGTCGCGAAGGGGAGGCAAGGGGCCGCGCCCCCCCTTGAAAGTTGGTGAACTTCATGTGCAGTCAATTACTGGCTGTTAAGCTATTATTTTAATTTCGATGTAAATAACACTTCTTATTTAGCACAAATTAATACGGTTATCTGCAACAAATATAAATTTTGACAATAAAACAATGATTAAATAATATTATCTGACTGCAAACTTCCAACATGTGGCCCCCCCCCCCCCCCCCCTCTGGAAAAAAGTCTGCCGACACCCATGGTCGGATATGGCGGTACAGCAGATAGACAATAAAGAGATGTTCTCTTAGGGACGTACTATTTGTAAAAATGTATTAGAAGTTTAGATTTTATATACTCCTTTATTAGTGACATGGTCATTAACCTTAGCAACATCAATCTTCTGTCATTTTTTAAACTCTGCCTTAATTGTTTTCCTAGATACATGCAGTTGATAGTTATAGTCAACCACTGTTTCTGTGATTGAACTAATTGTTTCAAAGTTTTCATTATTGTCATTTTATGAAACAATGAACTGTGAAGGGTTACTAAGTGTCCCCCCGGCGATAGCTAATGTAATGCCATAAGATTTCCATATTGCTATTGGCTTTTAGAAGTTTTTACGACAAATTCTGCTTGTACCAACAATATATTTTGTTTATATAAGTTATCTTTTCAATCTTGTTTGGTCTGGTAGTTCGTTTTCTTCTTTTCATTTTTCAGCATTGAGTCTGCTCGTACAGTCGTGGCAACTTACAATCACAAAGTTATATCAAAATCTCTCGACATCGTGTGACTGACAAAGAAATTATGACTACATTTGATAGTGCAATAGTTTTTGATTTTGAATTTGTATAAGTGTAATATTTAATTTTAAAATACATTTATTTTAAAAATTTCTCAGACAATTTGTTTCCAATAGTGATCATAAAGTGCCCCCCTCCCCCCGTTTCCATTGGTGTAATAAGTATAAGTTCTGTAATAAGGGTTGGTATTGCTAGGGTTGATATATTTATCTCGAGTAGATATAAATTACTCACTTCGTTTCCATGGGGAGTTGAAATCGATTTGATTCCAATCCCATACTGAATACGATCCCGTTTCCAGTTTAAATCCAATGCGTATTGAGATCGATTTGGATACACAAGGTTCGAGAGTACCTACATAATTCAAGTTTTTATGTTGGTGGACTTGCTTTACGTTGGTGAACCTGTGAAACATAATATGTTGGTTTATTCTGCGTATTTTGAGCACATTTTGTTTTAGTGAATGTTTTTGAGAATGCATTGCAAGAACATAGAAACAATAAAAGTGCCCTGTTGTTACCTTTTATTATTACGTCATTTCCGCTAAGAAAACAAAATGACAAGCGTGCACCGTGTTACGTGTACAGTACAAAACAGCAGTTTTGGATTTGAATACGCTAGGTGTTTCCGTACAACATTTCGATCCAATCTTACCTTTTAAGAGGATTGGATCCGAAGAACTATGTGAATCCGCGTTTCTATGCAGTATTCAATCCCGAATAAGGACTCAATACAACTTCAATTCCCAATGGAAACGTACTGAATGTGTCATAATTGAAACAAGATATATAAGGCATTAAAAAATAAAAATCTCCTCTGACTCGACTTTCACAGCCTTGTGGAAATGTTTCTAAATCCGAAGAAACGTTTTTAGAAGCCTATGTATCCATGGCAGCTTTGCTGATCCAGTTTTGTTGTTGTTGAAACAGGTTACAATCCATGGTATTTTTACGTCATCAAAAACATTACTTAGTTGGATACGAATTTTGAAAACAAAGCTAGGAAAATAACAGTCCCAAAAAGACAAATAGGTAGAAATAGACATGATTGATTGATTGATTGATTGATTGATTGATTGATTGATTGATTGATTGATATTCGTAGTTTCCTTAAATTTTATTGGTCAAAGGTAATATGACATACTAATAGCCCATGGGTGTCAACAGATGTTTTTCAAGGAGGGGGGGGGGGGGCGCATGTTGGAAGTCTGCAATCAAACCATATTAATTCATTATTCTGTCGCCAAAACTGTAAAAGATATCTTATAGTATTAGTTGCGGATAAGTGTGTTAATTAGTGCCAAATAAAAACTGTTCTTTACATCAAAATTAAAATAGTCAATAAGAATTGACTGTACATTAAATTCATTAATTTCCAAGGAGCGCCACGGCCCTCCTCGCCCCCCCCCCCCCCTTCTGACGCCCATGAACAGAATAGTGGACGACATTTTTATGCGTTTATGTAACTTTAAATTGGATAAATTTAAAATAAGGCCATATACATTTATCAGAAATGTCGAAAAGGCTTCACACTTTCCTTAGCAAAGGCGTCTTTAAGGTGTTCATTGGGTGCTACATCGGGCTACATAATGCATATTATTCTACAGCCGATATTGTTTTGATATCAAGTCTTCAAATAGAAACAACATGTTCCAACATGTGGGCCATCTCCATAGTGTGGAGGGTGTGTGCTTTCAATTTCAAGAAATCCCGATTTTTAATTTCGGTTGGGGGCGAGTTTGCTGGATAGATAAGGGTTTTTTTCAGGGTCTTCCTTACATTTAAAAATGGATTCGGATATCTCGAAGCTCTGTGAACACTGGGCAGCATTTCACCCAATTTATTTATTCACCATCCTATATGACCTTCCCGGTTAAAAAAAAATGCAGAAATAAACAAATACCTAGCATTCATCTGTGTAATATTTCTAATTGGCCAGTAACATGTCTAGGATTGAAAAAAGATGCATTATTTGAATTCTCACTATTAATCAATTTCATTTGCATTTAAAATAAAATTGGTGTATGCACTTTTGTACGGTCGTAGATTTTTCAATCTGTAAAAAAATACAAACGGAGAACTCAGTTTTAATATTCATCTAATTCAAATTGTTTTTTCTACTTGATGAAATTAGCAGAATCTAGAAAACGTGCAAACTTCAGGGGTATGCATAACAATATATTGTATTTCAACTTTGTTATCGAAGGGGTTGAATGCGACGCTTCTACTATCAAGATGAGGCGTAAAGAAAGTAAAACAATAGGTAAGTAATTAAAATATATTGTTGGTAGGGAATATTGCATTCTTGCAAAAATAAATAATTCCGTATACATAAAAATATCTAGGAATTTAAGAACAGCACCTTGATCTACGAGACTAGTGTCTTATTGAAGCCTCGTTCAGCAGTTTTTGTGTAAAGCAAATATTTTAACCATGTTAACTCGCGAAGTTTAGCAAGGAAATTTAATGTTGGGACAAAGGAGACTTCGATTCATCAGCGCGGTAGGTCACATAGCCGCTCCAACGGGAATCGAGCCTGGGTAACTGCGAAGGACGATGCCAGGTTTGGGTGGTTCCCAAGTAATTTCAGGAATCATATGTATAGATAGCTTCTTATGTGGGCGTAACGCCATCATTCCTTCGCTCAGCTTCTTGCTATTCCACCAGTGCAGGCATGTAGGTGAAGGTTTTGGTAGGTCTTAGCGAGGACATACTCGTCTTGATGCTGCAACGAAACATTTCTTGAATGTTTTGCAAACATGATTGTCAACATGGCAATTCAGCATTATAAGTGCAAGTTCAACGTCTTAGATTTGGAATTACGTAGAATGATTGTATTATTACCTACTTGCATTATTACTTTGAAACCAATAATTACCTCTGGGATAATGTTTAATAGGAGACTAGTGTAGGAACTGCCATTTGGTTCCTTTAAAATGATGGATCGCAAAAAATCATAAACTTGTCTGCCAAGTAGTTTTGAAATTTACATACATAGTTGTTTATGAAAGAATATTTGTTTTCATGTTTTTACTTTCTCTACTGGTAAGTAGGCGAAGTATTGTATTCCACCCAAAAATTCGACGTCGAGATTTCATCGGAAAAACATGTTTTGAGACCCCCTGAATAAAAAAAAAAAAAAAAAAGCATTTTTAGAAAAAGGTCCGTGTGTGTGTATGCTTCTGTCAGTCTGTGTACAACGTAACTCAAAAACGAAAAATCGGTTAAAAACCAAATTTGGTATTTAAGTTTAATGTCTTTCAAGGATGCGACACGAAGATTTTGAAGAAAATAGCACCACCCTAAACTACCCTTTACAAGGAAAATTTTTCGAAAATTTTGATTCTCTGGAATGTTTGAGATATTTTTATGACAAATGAAATTTATATTTTGAATTTTCTAGCTATAGCCCCTGTAGTCGTATTTACTCTGGACGGCTTTTGCATAACTGGTAAACCGTTATAGATCAAATCATACTCTACAAAAACGTAGATTTTGCTAAAATACACAATTTATGTCTAAATAAATTTTCTTGTAGGTTGAACCATTTCGGAGATATTCCTTGTTATGTGCGTGAGTTTCGGAAAACTTCAAAACTTTCGTGAAATGGAACATCGTCGTTCATATTTTTATATGTTAAGTGTGCAAAGAGAACGGAATCTCAAAGCTTTAAGAGATTTGACTTTCGCACAAAACCTCCTGTATTCTAATATTCCCCTTGCACCTACAAGTAAATAAGCAATTAGATAATTTGTACAAATGTTTATCTTAACAAGAAGAAGATATAGGAATAAGAGTTCGTAAGAATGGTTAGTACAGTAGTAGAGAAAGTCATGTGAGGGCAACGCATCAGATTTTTAATTTTGGTTTCTCTAAGGCTTACATTACGTTTTCAACAAGATGTCTTGCAATAACTCACAAAGTCCAGGGAAGTGTGAGGCCTCTGTTGCTATTTTGAGCTAGAGCAGGGGTGCTCAACAGGTGAGTACACGCTCACTTCCCCTACACATGTTATTTTCCCCATACCACCGACCAAGGCAAGGTGAACCAGACCTGCTAAGTAGAGGCGGATGGCGCGGAGTATCGTAGTGCATACAATTCATTGGAGGACGAATATTTTTGTTTTAGAGATGACGGTAAAGTTAAGTGCTAGATTTGTAAGACTGGTAGTTGCAGATTTATACCATTTCCCTTACCTACATTCCGTGCTCACGATAAACGTTATTCTACTGGAAAAATACAACGAACTTTTGAAGCAATTGTACTAGACATTCTCTTTATAATTTGAAGACCTAAAAGCATTTGAAACCAAAATACAATTATTATGCACTTTTGAAGTTTCCATGTAGTGAGACTTCACACAAGCTACAAAATAAACTACTTGCATTGCAGAATTCCACGACCGTAAAATGTTCTGAAAAAGAAGGGTGGGAATTATTTAGATTCTGCCCTGCTGTGCGTGTCCGAGATTACATTTATTTGCATCTATACTCAAATAGTTTTAATGGCAGTCCTTGGCTCCAATTATATCTGCGAACAAACATTTTGAAAAATGAACCACATTAAAAGTGAGTATCGCAGCAACATAAGTGAAAATTAACTTTGCATATTTTTGAGACAGCTTTTCATTCAGAAAAATCTTTCCTCCTCCCCTAAAGGGGTTCTTATGACTTTGACGAAAATCAAATATTTGAAATATTGGACTGAAGAATAAAACGTAATATTGAATTTTCTTTATACAGCTGTCAAATATTCTCATTCTTATTTATTTTTATACAATTTCACATCTGAGAAGAAAGACAATAGCATACGCTACTATAGGAGGAACACGTAACAGAGGATATGTACGACTGAAAAGTTGAAATTCCGCACTAATAATACTAGCTTTTTAAATTTGCACAATAGGCGTAATATGATGCAAACATGTTACAATTTAAATTCCACCCTAATTGTTTAGAAATTATGATCAATTTTTTGTCACTGAAAAGGCCCTCGGTACGAAAGAATTTAAATTTTGGTCTAATATTTTAACTCTAGGTTCAAAATACACCTAAGTTTTTTTTAATTACCCTAAGTTTATCTGTCTTCTCCAGTTTAAGCTCCAAAAGTTTTTAAATTTATACCCCCTAGCGCTACAGTCCAGGAAGGGCCTTGGCTTGTCGCCCAGCCGCTGCGTCCCCCACCTCTGCCCACTACAGGCGTCAGTGGTGGCGTGCAGTACTGGAGGATGGGACGTGGTCAACGCCCCCAGCCCTCCCGGCCAGTTATGCGGCCTTCGCGACCTGGAGCCGCTACTTCTCCATCAGTAGCTCCTCAATTGGTCCCGCTGGGACCTAACGAGGCTGAGTGCACCCGTGCCAGAGCTCCCAGCGGGGGAAAAATCCCCATGCTGGTACCGGTGATCGAACCCGGGTCCTCAGCTCCAGGGGCAAGCGCGCTACCAACTGAGCTACGGAGGCGGTCTTTTAAACTTATAAGTAGTGTTTTTTAATTTTGTTTTGCCTGAAAAATTGTAATGTTTATGTTTGAAAATCTCGTATATGCTTAGACACATCTGACAAAATCTACGTCAATTTTTACTTGTATTTTTGTGAATATGCGCAGCAAATTTCATTACCAAAACTGTTCCGCAAGGAACATTTTATAGGAAGAAAAAATGCTGAAAATATCAATAGCGAGAAAACAGCATTAAAGGATTTGAATGCATAGCTCACATTATAGTCTGCGCAACATTTAAGAATGCAGTAAGGCATTTAAAATGGCGTCCGAAGGCAAATTATGGATTTTTTTTTTTCATTTACGAGAGTCTCAATTGTTTTATAGAATTAAAATAAAAAAAGAATTTTTTTTCTCGATTTTCATAAAATTTCAGTAATAAAAATGTTATAAACATAATGATTCGTCATTAAGTGCATGATATACCTACGTTTTAGGAGAAAGATGAAAATGTGTAATGTGAAAAATATGTGACCAAATTCAGCAGAAGTTTCACCTTAAGCAATTTTGTGCATTAAAACTAATTTGATGCCCATATGATTTTTGTGGTAGTGTCAAAAGACACCCGAGCATGTGTGTGCTCTCGGAAGTAGAAAGTGACTACACGCCACCGGGTTTTGAACTTCACAGCAACTTATTTTTTGTGAGAAGTTAGAACTCACCTCCGGGGTGGCTCGATTGCTAATAAGCCAAGCCGCCGTTTTGAACCGTTGCTGTAACCCAGTGTCGCAAATTCCTAGGTTTCCATAATTCTTCTTGTCACTACGTAAGAGCATAATACGAGTAATACGAGTAAATATCACACTCTATATCAGTGGTGCAGCTAAGGTTTCGGATGTCCACCAGCAAATAAATATAAAAATTGTCATTTTTAAGAAAATTATTAAGGGCAGCCTGGGGGCCCCTAAAGATCGGAGGGCCGCGAGGTCTGCGGGGTCGATATTTAGGCCACTGCCCTAGATTACATACTGAATAATGTTAATTTTATGTTTTATATTAAATTATTTGAAAAAAAAAATACACGATTAGTTAAATGCGTGTTATTTTGGCAATATAAGTAAACAAGCTGTATATTTATGCTTTTAAATATTTGAACCTTTCTCGTTGTTTCGTGTAGTTCTCAAACTTCCCCAGTTTTCCATTATGAACGGAGCCCGATCATCTGGTACCATAAACCAACAGCTTGCAGTCACTTCAGCTACCAGAAGAGAATGAGATCTTCGTTCCTAATGTAGAAATGCCAGTCGCTTTTTATCAGACATTATTCGTATTACAAACAGTAATAATAGGAGCTGGTGTTTTGAGTATGGAATGGATGCTGGTCATATTCCTGTCTTAACAATAATGACGGTATATAGGTATATTACAGAGCCCATGATTGCGAAATTACAAATACAGAATGGGAAAAGCAGTGAAGGAATATCACAATGAAAATATATTTTTATTATCAGTGTTGTCTGAGATAATAGTTGCTGAATGTTTAAACGACAATGGTTTCAATAATGCTAAACACAGAAATAGCATGGTAGTAGAGATTAATCGCCCAAAAATAACATTATTTTGGATAAATGTGGTCCAAATGGCGATAGCCGCATTACCATTGCAAATTTCAGTTTAACTAGCCCAAAATACTACATATCGCCAAATCTGGCCACCCTGTTCACCTCCATGGTATAGATTTTGGACACCCTCTGTGATGGGGGCGAGAACGAAGGGTAGAAAATATGCAACTCGCTTTCTAAGAACTGGCCTCAAGCAAGAAGAATTCCTTCTTGTGAACCCCAAAGTTCTTGAATGAGTTCAGAAGGAGAAATACTTTAACAATTGGAAAGCACAAAAAATGGCGCACAAAGGACAGCAGATGTAGCCATGCACTATCTTCCGTAGATATGTGCATAATACTTTATGAAGATTATAGAAAGCTATGAAACCGTAACCCAATGGGAGGGTTGTAACTTTCATCCTGTTTCTAATTGGCAACTTATGGCAACCAAATTACAGTTCCTCTATTCCTTTCTTTTACTCTTTTCCGATCTTGTTTTAATTATCAATAAAATATGATTAATTAGTTAGCATCTCTTTGGAGAAAGACGGTAATTACAAAAGAAATCTCTTTTCAGAATTTTGTTTATTATTGGTGTAACAGGCCAATAAGAAGTTAAATGTAAATGAACTTTTTTATCAGAAAGAAAATATTTAAAACCATTCTGGGCATTGAAACTCAAAATCTCTGAATGAATGAATAAATAAATAGAAAGTATGTAATCAGGGCATGTAGTTTTAGCAGCAACAAGCGTTCTGACGATTGTTTAACACTCTTTAATAAGCAAAAACTATAGAAGGTACCTTAATGACTGCAGGAAATGTACCTGTTAGTTCTTTGTGTCATCAACCTCAAGCACGTTAGCAGTAATGGTAGTCTGATTGCCACGACAAAGTTCACTTGACAGCTACGAAAATTATTTAATTGTATTTTAAACTCCAAGCCTATGGCAGCTAAAACCCGAGAAAGTTTGATGATGAAATTTCTGGCATGTCACTAATGTACCACTTCCAAATTATTTTTCACGGTTTAACGAGAAGCCATTCCTGTTAACTGTTTGAATACTTTTTAAACAAATTTTGATACTTTTAAAGTTGCAAAATCATCACGTTAATGCTATTCAGTTCCTGTAAATAATAAGAGAATCAAAATGTAACACCGTAAGGTAATTTCTAAAGCTGTACCATAACATGTAGATGTAATATAAATTTATTTCTTAACCACTTGGAAATATCTTTTGTGTGGGATGATTGACGGTCAGCATTTGTTAGTAATGAATAAAATGTGACAACCCAAAATGGGTGCATATATTTTATCATAGTTGTGAGGGTTTTCTCCCAATAAAATATACTGATTCAGCCTTTCTAAAATGCAGTGCTCTCTTATTTGCAAAATGCAGAAAGATTGCTAGTTGTAGTTGACTCAAGGTTCCATCATTGCGTTTCTTTCTCAACGGCTTTGGCAGTCAAGTACAACCACAGATAATAAGCATGTTGTATACAAAGGACGTGTGTTGTTGAGAGTCATGAACCAAAGAAATAGCCCCCTCTTTAGTTGTTTGTTCTCACGAAATCAAAGGAGAAATGCTGTTTTAGAAGCTTCTGTCTCCGAAACTTTTTGACAAACTCCAGCATGCAAAGTAACCTAGAACTTAAAAAACAACAGTCTATCCAAAAGACCAACTGCATGACAAGAAAACAGTCCCCTGATCGTATTGTTTTAGAGACAGTTCCTTGGTTTAGCAAAACGAAAAATATTTTCCCTTTTCTACCTTGTCTTACTACCTAACTGTAAGTAGGTAAGAGGAAGTATCTCCCCAAATAAAAAAATGACCAAGATTTCACGGGAAATAAATGTTTTGGTATCCCCTGAACCCAGGAAAACATTTTAGAAACATACCTATATGTGTGTATGCGTGCGTTAGAGGTGTGCGTGCATGCATATCTGTGAACCACATATCTCAAAAGCGAAAAGTTGCTTAAATTAGCTTGGTAGAAACTTCCCCCTGACCACTCTATGCTTATCTTGAATTTTCCATGAATATTCTGTTAACTTCCTATTTCATTGAAGTTTGTATACTTTTGTGTAACAAGAAACCCATAACAGATAGATAAAAACGTACTGCAGGTAAATGTGGAGCTCATTAAGATACACAATAGGTATGATAAATGATAGCCAAGATATACCAAGTTGTAAGTTTCAGAAATGTTCTAAGTGACACATCGATTTGTCCTTCCTCATGTCTTTTCTATCATAAGAGCCTGTTATAACGAATAAACATTTGAATGCTGTTTCCAGATGAAATCTTCTTGCTTAATATACCTACATATGTTTACTATATCATCATCGAGGTTTAATGCTGGTGTTTAGCTGCCAGTATTTAATATGACCTTTAATTTTTAAAGGCTAATCCTCATGCATACACAACTTATTTTTGACCTAAATTAACCTCTCGAAATCTGGAAAATCGTGGCCCTAGGTTACTCAGTTAAGGAAGAATGAATTATGTAAGGAAGAAGAATGAGAGCTGCCAATGGCGCCAAGAATGAGTTACCTCCATATTGTCTTCAAACGGAATAATAAGCATAAGCACACATGTGTTTCATTTTGTGCAAAAGAATGTTAGCTAAAAACGAGCAGAAGTTCACTGGTGAAAGGATGGTTGATTGGTTTCTAACGCCCACCAACTGGTCTGTTTCATACAGCTGACCTTTGCTGACATTGCGGAGGGTGGAGCTACTTCTCAGGTGTGAGTCCCTTAAGGGCCAAGTCCATCACCCTGGTGATAGTACGGATCTAAATTGAAAACTAAGCCACCAGAGATAAGGAAATGTGCTAGTTGTAGGATGTGTTCAATTAAAACAGTTACCTCATTTTTCTTGTCGATAAACAATATATGTGATTTTCTAACATTGGTGTTGATGAATAAATGTGCATGATTTAACCTAGAAGATGTATGAGCACGTTGAGAAAAGGAACCTTGTACTACTCCTTATGGTTACAAGCACTTGTTTAACTACTCTAGAGAAATGAGGGCATATAATAATTAAAACTACTTGTAACATCGCACGGTATCAGTGACCGAAGTAGTTACCAGGAATCGTTGTTAAGGAGTGGAAAGGAAATGCCTAATTGGCTGCTCATTGCTATGAAAATATCTTAAGCATGTGGTATTTAAATCAAAATCGTTAAGAGCTATTTTTGAGAAAATGAAAACTTTGGAAAAATTCTCCGTGTAGAGGTGGGTGGTATTTCTACAAAACGTTTCATGTGGCATCCTTGAAAGACGCTGAAGTTAAATATCAAGTTTGGTATTTAATTTCACTGAAAGTATAGTTTTGAGATCCTTAAATAAAAAAGAGATTTTTAGAAAAAGGGCTGCGCGTGTGTGTCCATGTGTGCGAACTGAATGATTGAAAAGCGAAAAGCCGGTAAATACCAAACTGTTTTCTTTTATTTTTTCACTCAAAATTGAGCAAGTGTTTTATCTATTTCCGTTAAACATTTCAATGGATATAAAGGAAAAATTCTGAAAGTTAAACATCCCCAGAAAAAAGTTGATACCGTTCGGTAATAACTACAGTAACCAATTTGTGGCAGCATCGGAAGCAGAGCATACATTCTACTCGGGGGGGGGGGGGGGGTGCTAAGGGTCAACTGTCCCCATCCCATTTGTTAGGGAAAGCGCGCTATTATCAAAGGTAATTTCAAGTTCTTCCATAAATCTGTGAAATATTTTTAAAAAATGTTCATAAAGTTCTTTAAGGCACTCGCCGAGATAGGTAGTGGTATAAAGGCCTAAATCCTTATGTTTTCCACTCAGCTAATAGTGATATCCATCTATACACGGAACTTTTCACTTAAAAGTACGCGAGTAAATGTCAAGCAAGTGCTTTGTAATGTACTGTAGGGTCATACTACCCTGGGAACAGAGCGCATCTTTGTAATAATGTACTGCTTAAATTCCAAGGCCGGAAATTCCTTACTGACTTCCTTTAGCTATATTCCGTTGCTTTAATTCCTTCGTTAATTCACTTTCGTCCGTTAAAGGCATCTTTGCACATTCGCAGGACAGGTGCCGCTCTGCCTGAAGCTTAGGAACCTCTCAGTATTCACCAGCAAATTAATGGGTAATAAAGCAGGTGTTCTTTCTTGAGGGGTTTATGTTTATAATAGAAACATGTAGCCTTATTGCATTATTTGCACGATGATCATAATGCAGGTTCAATGAATCGTACTGCCCTTAGCTGCCTTAGTTTGGTTTCCAATAACGGTTGGCTGTATCAGTGTGTACAGTGGTACGTTCATATGAGATAGGCTTTTTTAATGAATATGTATCTTCAAAGTAATGAACTTGCTGACAGATGAGATAGTTAAAGGCTTCCTCGGTGTCTTCCTTGGTAGTAATCATTTCCTTCTAATATGCATATAAAACAGAGTAAAACTGCAATTTAAATACTTCTGGTTATTTTGATTTTGGATTAATAACTGGTGTAATTATTTATAATGGGCTACACTAAAGCCAATATATTATTTAGAAGTTGCAAATGTTTATGTTATCTTTTGAATAAAGAATGGCTAAATTGATTGTTACAGGAATGGGTATATAACACATATCAAAGAGTATAGGTATTTTAATTACTTACTCCAAAAAGGTAGGAAATAAAAAAATTCAAAATATCCCGTTTATTACTGAGCTTTATAAAACAATACATAATAAACTTTTACAAAATAGTGTTTTGATTAGCTTCTATTAAAAATGTCGATGCAAGGAATATTTCAGTACTCATACTCTTCGTCTTTTTTTCTTCTTCATTTTCTTCTTCTTACTATTACTATTATTATTATTATTATTATTATTATTATTATTATTATTATTATTATTATTATTATTATTATTATTATTATTATTATTATTATTATCATCATCATCATCATTATCATTATTATCATTATCATTATCATTATTATTATTATTATTATTATTATTATTATTATTATTATTATTATTATTATTATTGTTGTTATTGCTATTATTATTATTATTATCATTATCGTTATCGTCGTCGTCATCATCATCATCATCATCATCATCATTATTATTATTATTATTATTATTATTATTATTATTATTATTATTATTATTATTATTATTATTATTATTATTATTATTATTATTATTATTATTATTATTATTATTATTATTATTATTATTATTATTATTATTATTATTATTATTATTATTATTATTATTATTATTATTATTATTATTATTATTATTATTATTATTATTATTATTATTATTATTATTATTATTATTATTATTATTATTATTATTATTATTATTATTATTATTATTATTATTATTATTATTATTATTATTATTATTATATGCGTGTACTTAAACCAGTTACCACGGAAAAATGTAAGCGCGGCCGTTTATAACATATGATGTCAGAAATAAAAAGTAGTCAAGAATTGCTTTCGATGCAATAAACATGACCGGATTCTTTGTTTTAATAAAATGTATGACGACTAAAATAAATGAATGAGTGAATAAATGAATGAATAAATGAATAAATAATTAAATAAATAACAATAAAATAAAGTAAATATAATGGGAAGAATAGTTCGAAATATGCCCAATTTTCTCACAAGAATGTTATAACAATGGATAAACTTGCAATAATTACTAAAGGGCAATGAAAAATAAAGTATTTAAAAGAAAGAATAAGAGCAAAATAGAAAAGTGATACGTGGAATAAAATAGATAATAGCAAATAAAATGTGTTGAACTGAAAATTTTAAACAGAATCCAGGGAGTAAGGCTAATATGTTAATTTGGATTAACTAGTAAACAACGAACAGAAGGATATATAATCTACATTATTTACCATGGTATTTCAGACGAAAAGAAATCAAAATCTGAATAAGTTCCAAAGCAAAGAATAGACAGTTTTTGCGTGTGAAGTGCTTTTGCTGTTTACTTTTTAACATACCACGTAAAGGCTTTTTTATTGTTTTTTTTGCTTTTTTCAAAATATCACATGAACTTGTACGAAAGGGGAGAGGAAGAGAGAAGAAGGAAAGTGGGAAAAGGTGAGAAAGTGTAAGAGGAAAACATGAAAAGGAACGCTGGATACGAGCGATGATTAGGGGGATACAATGAGATAGGGAGAGAGGGAAGAATCTGTGCAGCTATTACGCAGTACGGTAGTGGAGTTTCTGGTTCTGCTTGCCTTAAAAGCATTTAAAGACTTAAATTGGAAATCTGCAATTGCCGTTTTTTGCTTTTTTGTTTAGTCTGTTTTTACTGTGGGTGTATTTAAAATAATAGACGATTTATTCAACGTCTTATTTGAGCACCCATGCCGCTTATGGAATTCTAACAACTTTCGAAAGAGAAATGTATCTAATGATTTTTTGGAATGTTAACTGAAGAATGAGAAAAAAATGTTCCCTTCTCCTGTTATCCCTGAAACTAAGCGAAGCCCCGGCAATACAGCCCATAAAGAGCCAAGTCCTACCGCCCAGCCGCTGCGTTCCTCACCTCGGCCCACTATAGGCGTCATTGGTGGAGTGCTGTATTGGAGGGTGGTACGTGGTCAGCGTCCCGATCCCTCCCGGCCAGTTATGCGGCTTTCACGACCAGGGTTATCCCTGAAACAGGGAGCGCATTGTATATGACCTAAAGGTTAAACTATGAGATTTTCAGAATTAACATGTTTTGAAACGGTCAAAAAACAATATTTAGAAACTAGCGTGTGTGCACGCGCGACACCGCTCCCCCAACCGCCCTCCCTCTTTTTCACTCTTCTCTCTCTAAACCAGGTGTGAATACATTCCCCTACTTTCCCTTCCTTCGTGAAAAGTGGGGGAAAGAAAGCGAAAACCGGTTCTAGCTAAAGCGTGCTACCATAAGTATAAAGGTGGGGGAGGGGGGAATCCTCTCTTCACACTTGTGGAGTAACGTTCTTCAGCCCTGCTCTAAAGGAGCATAATCCTCATTGATCTGTAAAGCATTGTACTGCTGATCGATCAATAAATAAATTTAAAAAAATAAAGGAATATAAATATCAGAGTTTTAAATAACAAATTTGTTAATTATTATTTTGTTTATACCAACAAATTTACTGCTGGTGTCCCCAAGCAATGTTTAAAAGGTGAAATCAAGACTGAAAAATGCAATGCCATAGTTGGGATTTGAAGCAGAAGATCCCTGCAGTAAGTTTGTTGATATAAATAAATAATAATTACCATCTAAAGGTTACTTAAACCCGGGATATTAAATACTATTGTAAGTCGCCCTTGGGGTATTTATCTCAAATGTGAGATTCCCTTGTGGTCCACCGGGAAAGTACGAATCAACTGGGGAATTTAATGTCGTACTGTCAAATTGGCCATGGTAGCTTAGCGGTTAAAGCAGCCGCTCGATAAGCGGACGATCCGTGGTTCAAATCCCGGCTATGGCATTGAATTTTTCAGTCCTGATTCCACCTCTTAAACTACAGAGCTTGAAACATGAAAGTAATAACAATCAATATCTCGGAAGTGGTGAACTCCACAAAGAAAACGCATTTCAAAAAAGTCTGCGTTTTAATGAGATCTACATTTTTTATAGAGCAATATTTCGAAAAATGTTCCATGTAAATTATAGTTTAGGGTGAAGGAATTTCCTTTAAAAATTTAGTGTCGTATTGTTGAAAGATATTAAATTTAAATACCAACTTCGGTTTTTAACCGACTTTTCGTTTTTGAGCTATGCTATTCGCACGCACACATACACACACGGACCTTTTTCTAAAAGTGCTTTTGTTTTTAATTCAGGGGGCTTCAAAACATATATTTCTGGTGAAATTTCTACATCGAATTTTGGGTCGAATGCAATACTTCCCCTACTTACTATAAGCAGTAGAGAAAGTAATAAACGATAGTGGATAGAGATATGTGAATGCAACATGTATCTTTTTCTTCCATACCGGGTGAGTCAGCCGTCCCTTATTTTTTTGCAAGGTAGGCCACCCATCAGACGGCATGTGCGCTTTAGTCCAATCTTGCTCTTACTAAAACGTATTGCTTGACGTTCTTAGAGAGAGGAATGCGCAAAATTCAGATTAAGAGCGGTGTAAGGGACAAAACGTAATCGTCGCCAAAGTACACCTCAAAAACATACGACTCCTTTATTGAAGCGTATTCCGATTTCCAGCCGATTTTACACACTTTTTATTAGTATAGGTATACATAGCAACGTAATTCAGTAAACGCTTCTGAAAAAATTGACCTATTATATGAGTAGCTACACTAACATCACCAAATAAAAAAAAATGCCGATTCTTGTACAGCTTGTCTAAAACGTCGTGACACTCCGTATGCGCGAGTGAGGAGAAATGCGGAGAAGTGAGAGTGGTCGGGGAGCAAGTGGCTAGAAGGTTATCAGAACTTGGGAGGCACACTCGTACAAAAGATGAACTTATCACTCTCGCGGCAGCTGGAAGATTGACCCCATTTTCTCTTTTATGCAAGTGGACTGCTCAGTGCTATTACGCATCTTTGATTCGGGAGGGGGGAATGTCAGGACATTTTGGACAAGCTGTACATATAGCAGGGACTGGCTGAAAAAAAAAAAAAAAAATGACATGCCTCATTCACCGTGTACCCTTACAGTCCGAACGTACATAATATTAAATAACAGTTTATTTAAATTGTTACGTAAACCACGTCTCGTACATCTCAAATAATATGCATAATAGCTTATACCATCTAAGCAATAATATTAAAACTCCCAGCAAAGGTTTAAAATTATCTTAATAAGCTAAATTAAGCATGAAAACTCGCGAAGTGGCAATGACATAGTGCCTGGCATACAAGTCGTACTACTGAACTTGGAATTGCTTTCGGTTAGGTCTCGAAATAGCTGAAGAAAATTATGATTGTACGGTATGCGCTAACCCGTGGGATATGGGTTCACATCTCGCTATTGCAGATTTTTTTTCTGTTCAAAACTTGGAAACCGAATTTACAATAATCTAATTATAAAGTCCCTGAGGGTTTAGAACATTTTAACTTAAATCGCTTTTGTTGTCTGCATTTCGTAATAGAATAGGTATAATAAGTTCTGCCCCATTGGACTGGCATGATGTGTGTTATTATGAATGCCGACTCCATTCTCCACGCGTAAGCTGTTGCATGATATTTTGTGCCATTCCTTCACTATGTCTTCGACAGACGAGTACATTGATCTGCTTTTGATCTTATGGAGAAGCAAGAACCAATGTACAAAGCAACTCAGCATCAAAACTGGGAGCTCCATGGACCTCGGGATTATTTCGACCATCTCATTTCATTCATTCGTCCGATATGACACAATGTTGGAGGACGTGAATTTAAAAAAAAAAAAAAATCAAAACTGGGAGTGATATCCTAATAGAAAATAACAATGCTATAAAATGGAAATAAAACGGTTATAAATTAAAATAATACAGCTTTTAACTCAATTGTTCAGCCAATGTTATTTGTAAATATTACACAGAAAAAAAAAGAAAAAAAAACTCTTGGGGAGTCAAACCTCACCTACACCAGATGTATTACTTACGAATTGTGCGCTCGTTCCAACTGAGCTACCTAGTAACGTGAGAGGTAAGCATTTCGTTTATCATGTAGTGTTCGCTGGCCCAGTGAACATTTACAGAGGTGCAAACGTCAGCTGTCTAATTACGAGTGTATTAAAAAGCGATGCTCAAACAGCTATACTAGTACCTATAAATTTCATCGAATGTGTAACCAAAGACATCCAGTGAAATACTTGGGTAGAACGCATAGGGGCCGATGTTTTCATGTTAGACTATAAAATGCGGATTGCATAAAACTGGAAAATAAGGAGCAGGCGACTCATATGAATATTAAGCGTGGCGTAACATAACCCCTATTTAAGGCTTGAGGCAATTCAGTACACACATTAATACTGTTTGGTTTGATAATAGAAAGCTTGAAAACGCGGAAGAATACTGCTTCCTCTTAAATGTGAGATTACAGTTCCTCTATCATCACAAAGTTACCGACTTGCAACATTTCCTTGCCCAAGGGTTGTGCTAAACAAAAACCTCCGCTTTAAGCGGCTGTCGTTAAAATTACGAGTCCTGTTATAACATGTTGCATTGTTCAACACATGGGTTAAGTATGTTAATGATGTAAAGATAGTAATTGTATGACAATAACGTCTTCGGAATCATTTGCATATTGCCATCTACTCTTGGAGAGCTGTAGCTCGCAGGCGGTGATTGGACGTCATGCTGACACAAAAGTTAGTGAAAAAGTGCGGAACAGGAAGAAAAAACCGCAGTAACTTGCGGTCATCTCTTTAACACGTTGGATACCGATAATAATCTTCGATAATTTTTGGATAGCGAATTCATTGTTCGTGCTGGCGTCACATGCTTCAGGCTACAACGTGAACCGATCTTTCCAAATTTCAAAGCTTCCTTGATCAATTTAAATACGCTCACTGACTTGTATGCTGAAGTATACGGAAATCCTTGCGATGGTAGCAGATGCTAAAAAGAAAGGCGATAAGGGAAAGGGAAAGAAACTGAAAGAAGTTCTTATCCCTTACTATTTAATAGCAATTCTACATAAATGCTAACAACGATACTATCTGGGAACGACTTCATTGGTAATACAAATTGTGCTGTTTGGCGGTGATTTACAAAGCATATGTTTAGAAACAAATCAGCATGAAGTATTGTGGATATCCAGAGGGAGCTCAGAACGAACGTTTCTGTTTGTTAGCCTTTTGCACTTAATAATGATGATGATAGTGATAATAATAATAATAATAATAATAATAATAATAATAATAATAATAATAATAATAATAATAATAACAATAATTTATTCATATTCGGAATACTGCCAAGTTACAAAACTTCAGTTTTTTCTCGCAATGTCATGCAAAGAGCATGAAATTTCAAGGCCAGCATATAGCCACTCGTGTTTAACATTTGACCATCGCTGTTACCTTTGTGTGTGTGTGTGTGTGTGTGTGTGAGTGTGTGTGTGTGTGTGTGTGTGTGTGTGTGTGTGTGTGTGTGTGTGTGTGTGTGTGTGTGTGTGTGTGTGTGTGTGTGTGAACAGCAGAACTCAAAAACGAAAAGTCGGTTAAAAACTAAAGTTGGATTTAACCTTAATCGCTTTCAAGATTTTGAAGAAAATTCCTCCACCATAAACTATCCTTTACATGGAAAATTTTGATTTTCATAAAAGTGGCTCAAACGACTTTGATTAAAATTAAAATTTGATAATAATATTTTTATGGCAAATGAAATGTATATTTTGATATTTCTGGCTATGGAGCGTAGTCCTGTTTATTTTTATGACTTTTGCATAAGTCGTAAGCCACAAGAGATACACCAAATCTTACTGTACAAAAACATTACTCTCGTTAAAACACACAAGTTATGTCTATATGCAATTTTTTTTGGAGTGAACCATTTCGGAGATATTCCTTGTTATTTGTGTAAATTTTGCAGTACTTATACTTTTCTCAAATGGAAGGTCGGTATTCTCCTTTTTATCTGTAGGCCGTGTAAAGAGAACGGAATTTCAAAGCTTTAAAAGATTTAACTATCGCTCAAAGCCTACTGTATTCCCATATTTCCCTTGCACATATAAGAAATCAGGCGTAAGATAATTTCTGAAAATATTTATTTCAACTAACATGCAGAAGATAAAGGAATAAGAGTTTGTACGAATAGTTAGTACAAAAGTAGAGAAAGTTATGTGAGTGCAACACATCAAAATTTTTTTCTTTTTTTTGCCTTTATTAATGCGTAATTTTTGTACATAGTACTACAATTGTGCTACATAGGTTAATCTAGTATTGTCATGAAGCGTGTTCTGAGGGTTACATCCATTGATGTTCCTCAATCAATCAATAGATCTGTGTGTCTTTTCCTCTTGAGACGGCGCTGTGGTTGTTCTGGTGGCATCTTTTGTGGTATTTGTTTCATCAAGACGTTCGGGTGATTTGCTAACGTTGTATAGATTTCTATAGGAAGAGTGGAGAACTGTGGTTACTTTAGGTAAATTTAGATCTAAGTGGAGATTTTCATTTCTTATGTACCAGGGTGCGCTAGTGATTATCCTTAACACCCGGTTCTGGAATGTCTGGATACGCTTAATTTGGGAATTAGAGGCAGAACCCCATAAGGAGCATGCATATTGCCAAATTGGTTTGATTCAAATTTTTTGAGGTAGTGTTTAACGACCGCTTTTACTACATGCGGCACCGCAGGCGGTGACTGATCAGGCATGGAGTGAAGATGGAGTGAGACGGCGGTAGAAACCGATAACCTGTAGGAAACCCGCCCCTATGCCGCTATGTTCACCACAAATTCCACATGCGATTACCTGGAATGGAACCCGGGCCGCTTTGGTGAGAGGTGAATGATCTACCACTCGGCCAATGTGCGGTCTAGGCTGTATGGAAAGCTTAATGAAACTTTTTGCTCACGTTTATCCCAATTAACCGGATTAAGTGGATGGAAAAATAAACGTTTGCAAGGAAATTTTGTAAACATAATAAACATAAACTATATTATGCACAGAAAATGATGTGAACGTAATACACCAATGTTTTCCATTTGGGACTTTATTTTCATGCCTATTCCCCAAATGGTTTATAAAAAAGCTTTTCTTACATCCGTTAACTTTGTTTTAATCTTGATATGCATTCGCCGGAAATGGCATCAATTCGAAATAGTGCATAAAATCTATTTTACTAGCGATCATTAATAAAACTGGGCGTTTAAAGTTTTTCTTTTTGGAGTTCTACTATTCACGCACGCACAGATATGCCCAGTCATGAAAAAAAAAAAAATGATTGCATGTGTTAGGAGAACAGAATATTTCCAAGTCCCACGTTGTGTTGCAGGGCTGTTTACACAAGTCCATATTTCTAACATGCAGCTGAGTTTATTGATAGTCTGTTCCATATGTTGTCGTCTGCCCGGCACACAATTAGGTTCAGCGGTTCAAATTCCTCAGGACATACTCTTGGCTCTGGTGTTTTCCTCCAGTCCTCCAGTCCTCCTAACTGGCAAATGCCACCTTATTTTAGAAGTACTCTTGGCTCTGGTGTTTTCCTCCAGTCCTCCAGTCCTCCAGTCCTCCTAACTGGCAAATGCCACCTTATTTTAGAAGTATGTTTTCAAAAATTTTCAGAAAGAAGTTACTAAACGTCATAAGGGACCGTCTCCATAATGCAGTGGTAGCGCGCCTGTCTGACGCGAAGGGCCCGGGTTCGATCCCGGGTACCGGCTTGTGAACCGAACTGGAGACAATACACCTAGATCTCACCAAATCCTTGTTGAGCCTGACAGGAAGATCACTGATGGAATCTAGGAATCTACCTGGGGAGCGTAATATTCCAACGTAGGCAGGCATCAACACTTGGGTGACAGGCGACTCCACCGCACCGACAAGCTTAAAAAAAAAACGCCATAAGCAAATTCAATTCGTTTCCACACATTCATTTCCTTTCAGCAAATAACATTTTAAATTATTTAAATTAAAATAGTTTACAGCATTTGAGCTTTCTGGACCACTTTAAAGACAAACGCAAAAGCAAAAATCATATTATCTGCTTCAATAGAGAATTTTAATATGATGGTGGTAGTGGCATTGGCGCTGGCGGTGGCGGCGGTGACGGTGTATAATTAAGGGCGCTCAAGTACTAGGGTCATCAGCGCCCTTGTAAAGTGAATGAGTAAGTGAGTTTTGCTTAAGGGCCCGTTGACAACTAGGTCATTAGGACCCGTGTAAAGTGAATCATGGCGAAAGCCAGATATATAGATTAATACAAAATAAAAAGCCTAGGAAAACACACAGTTTGAATAAATATACACAAGCAATAACAGCAGAAGCTAGAATTAAAATAAATGTACATAAAGCACAAAAGGTACGAAAACTCGATAACTATACTGCTAAACCCTTATTTGGAGCATTAAATAGGAGTCTTTAAAAGTCCCCATACAAAACACGAAAGTTAGGCTGTATTACTCTAAAAGCACAGTTTAGGATGTGTGTACCAATTTTTAGGATTGTGTTTACCAATTGTATTTGCGATTTGTTTATTCTTGCCTTCGTTGAAATATGTTTTATATATCCATAAAGTTTTGTAACATTCATTACATTTGTTTCCAATATTTATGGTGCGATGACTGCATACCTTCTGGCTTGAAACATTTATTATCATTAGGACCCAAGCTAATACTGAAGTGGTTACTATAAGAATAACTTCTAGTCAGCAGCACTGCTCTACTACATCTTTTCTGTGTCACAAATGGGATTTAAAATGTCGTAATAAATTAAAGCACGCACACGCTTGTATAGCTCTTACTCCCATTTTGCATAAGTGATGCAATATTTCTTGTTGTGGCTCACCTAATTTGTTAAGCAGAAAGAGAATTTCAACTAGGCAGTATTTTACATTTTGTGACGTCTACAACACCAATTATTTACTGCAATATACTAGTTCGAAAGCAAATGTGTAGCAATTACTCATTCCACTGTTATACTCACGATCGGGTTTTGCTAAGCTTATTTTTAGTATGGGCTAATGTTGCTTTAACCAATGTGTCTTTAAGGTGCGACTAAAAGTCCTATACCACCAATGTTAAATTTGCTAAAACTATGGCCCATTATCTCAGAAACTATAGGATGCCATGCTGAAATTTTTACAGGATGTAAATGTTTGTCTTCTAGGTTCGCTGATATACTTTCATATCATAAGTTTGTTTACCAAGGAAGATTAAATTATTGTATCATCCATTCCTTGATTCAAATCAATCAACAGAAGTCATGATACATATATTTACATTACCAATTAGACGGGTAATAGATATAAATACTTAAAATTAATTTTGTTTTGAAGAGTAATGTTATAGCAACACTTTGGTTCATTTTGTATTCAATTAGTAGAAAGCATTTTTAATCAGGTAAGTTTTTCTTGCATTAATTTTCTTCACTTATTCATGTAGTTCTTTAATTGGGTGAGGTAAATGATTGTATAGGTCTTTTGCAACACTGTCAATACTTTTGGAAGTCAATGATCTCCTTAACCTACTTCTAAAGTAGTTCTGTTTTGCTCTCGTGTTATGCTCATGCATATTCCTATTTTATTTCCCTCACTGTGATTTCTTATTGCATGTTTAAGACGGTTCACTCTACAAACAAATTGATAGGGACACAAATTGTGGTTTTAGCAACATCTAAATTTTTTGTGCAGTAAGATTTTGTTTATCTCTTACGGTTTACGAGTCATTCAAATGTCATCCACAGTAAACAGGACTACATAGACTATAGCCAGAAAATTCAAAATATACATTTCATTTGTCATACAGATATCTTAAACATATGGCATTTTAATAAAAATTGTTAGAGACATTTTCAAGAAAATCAAAATTTTCGAAAAATTTTCCATGTAAAGGTTAGTTTAGAGTAGGGCTGTTTTCTTCAAAATTTTCGTGTCACATCCTTGAAAGACATTAAACTTAAATACTATATTTGGTTTTTAACCGACTTATCTTTTTTGAGTTATGTTGTCCACAGACAGACAGACAGACAGACTGACAGACACACAAACACATACGGACCTTTTTCTAAAAATGCTGTTTTTTGGATTCAGGGAGTGTCAAAACATATACCTATTTCCAGTGAAATCTCGACATCGAATTTTTAGGTGGAATACAATACTGCCTTCTACTTACCAGTAGAGAAAGTAATAAGAAATAACTACAAAAGCTCAAAGCTCCAGCTCAGATATTTGCTCAGATAATATAATTAAATATCTTTAAAATATTTGCACATTTACGTTTGTCCAGAATTATGAAAATGACATTTTCTGATTCTTTAATTCACTGAAAATAAATTTAAGTATTCGATTGAGGTTGATGTTTTAGCTGTTATATATTTACCTTTTATGAATTTTATGAATATCTTTTGTATTAAAATGTTTCTTGTTTTTCAGTATAAATGGTATTTTGTGAGCTAATGAATAAAACAACGCAAAATGCATGATATAGTGTTTATATAGCACATTTGAGATTATGTATATGAATTAGCTTGCAAATCAGAGCAAAAAAGAAATGTAATTTAATTTAATCCTTCATGTAGTGTTAAATATCTTATAAATATTATAATCTATTTTAGTTATGGTTATACGTAATTGAATTAAGGACAAATCGAGGGCTAGGACTAGGGGTACAGGCTGAAATGGAAAATTGTCTTTGAGGGCACGCGGAGAAAAAAGGTTGAATACCACTGATTTAAACATCTCGCTGCGCTTTTGAAAATTATGGATGATGAAAATTGTTTGGCCAAAATGATACAAGGGTATCTATAGAATACTAGTTTTATATAATTAAAAGTTAGATTTTTTCCCAAAAACTCAATCCCAGTGTCCCTTAAAATAATAACTTGGTGCATCACCATCAAGGTGCAAATATGGAGCAATACATTAATTACGTAGCTTTTTAATTACATATGAAATGTAGTTTTGCCTGAGGAGGTGGGTTTAATGACCAGATCTGTCAGAAACCGACAGAAATGGGTGTAATTTAATTCGAACAGCATGCGTAAAATTGATACAAAGGATAACTTGAAGGGTGAGGATTAAAATAGAGATAGAAAAATAAATAAAAAGAAAACATTTAAATTGAGTTGACAAATGTTGTTAAACCTGAACTGTTTAAGATTAATTTTAAAATAAAATAGTAAATTAAAAATACGAAGTAAAGTCGTTTATACCTTCACGAAAGAAATATACTCAAAGGTTGTTGGTTACATTTTAGATCCACAAAATACAAACGTATATCTTCAAGTATTGGTTCTGAGTGGCGCAAAATGTGAAACTGATAACTTGATAAGCTAACGCTCTCTACATATGACCCGGTTTGACTCAGATCTGGTAAGAGCAGTTATTGCCTGGGAATGTACATTGGATATGGGTAGCGTGGCCGAGCGGTCTAAGGCGCTGGTTTAAGGCACCAGTCTCTTCGGAGGCGTGGGTTCGAATCCCACCGCTGCCAGTAAATTTTATTTGCGTCATTGAGATACACTATCAAGTTTACGCATTATAAGCGTTAAAATAATTCACCAGCGCTCTGTATAGAAAGATACAAATACTAATCATAGGTGCTGAGCAGTGGAAATGGTAGTTTCTTTTTAAAGCGTGCCACAATTGATTCAGTACGATCTAGAAGAAACTAAAAGGATAATGATTTTGAGTACAAGTGATTACTAGACCTCGGATTTTAGGTAAAAACCTATTTTGTTCCTTGTGATGTATAGAAAATAAGTTGTGTATATACTAACTATGGAAGCTTTCGAAAATGGTGGTCATATATAACCTAAAAATACCTAATTTCATGTGCAACCCAGTGAAAAATGCCTAGATCATCTCTATTCACGTATTTAGTGGAAAATAAAACATGTCGAAAGTACCGAATTCCAGATTATCTCTGATTAGGCAATGGATAAAAAACTTTCCTAATTTCTCAACGGATGGGAGAAGTGTCCATTGGAATGCTTGTTTTAAAAAGATGAGTAAATTTTATAAATTTGTGTAGCACTACTTAGCATCGCGTTAAGAATTATAAAAAATGCAGGACACTCCACGTAGTGAGTAGCTTCTGACTAAATAGTTTGGAAAAGATGTTCTTTTATTTTGCAAATTTCACGTTAAAACAAACTACAAACGCTTGCTGTAAGGACTACCTCATTTTGCTAAGTATAGGTAGATTTCATTCATCAACACTTCACGAAATTACTATTTCTTTATTAGTAGGTGCGTTATGAACAAAGGTCTCGTTTAACCCAGCAGAGAAGTTAACCCCGTTAGAGAAGTTAAGCATCAACCAAATTTACAAAATAAATCAAATTTTAAATAAACGTCCATGTCCACTCAACAATCAAACGCTACACAGCAAAATGGGTTTTATTCAGATTTGTGTCGAGGCATTGCAGCAAACATTCCGTTCAATACACTTGAAAATTGTCAGTTGGAAAGCTTCCTAGAGAAATACTGTCACTGCAGCATTCCATCAGAATCCACATTGAGAAAAAACTATTTGCATACCTTATATGAAGAAACATTAAGAGAAGATATAGACAATTTATACATGTGGATCTCCGTCAATGAAACAACTGATAGATTAAATCTATGTGTAGGCAATCTAATCTTTGGACAATTTAATCCTGCCATCTGTACCTCATTTGATCTGCAGCAAGGAAGTAAAATGACTGACCAGGAAACAGTTGTCTACTTTGTTAATAATGCTCTCAAAACACTTTACCTCAACAATTTAGCTGAAAGTAAAATGCTGGTAATCGATACCGATGCAGCTTCCTATATGATCTCTGCTGTTAAATTGCTGAAGGTATTTTACCCTGCCTTGCTCCATATTACTTGTCTTGCCCGTGCCATGAATCAAGTAGCTGAGACAGTACGTCTTGAATATCCACAATGACTAACCTGGTTTCCACAATTAAAAAGGTTTCTATTAAAGCACCTACAGGTACCCAATTATTTCGAGAGGAACTTCCCGATGTTCCACTTCCGCTAGAACCTAACCTTAACCTCTGGGAACGTGATTGCAGGCCGTGGAATATTACAGCAAACATGTGGAAGGCATTAAGAACATTGTTTTGATACTGGGGACGGATGCAGTGAGCATCACTTCAGCTAAAGATCTTCTGCAGGACCCAACAATTGCCCATGATGCTGCATTAATTAAGTCACATTATTTATTTCTAGTCCCTACTATTAATGCTCCAGAGTTTTCGGGCAAACCGGTCTACACGCAACTGGGATTGACAGAAGAGGTGACAGGAAAAATCAACTTGGTTCCTGGTTATGTTGGTGAAAAGGTTTCCGAAAAACTCAAATTAGTGTTTAAAAAACCAGTTCTCCGCACACTTGCTGATATCTGGTAAAATACCTGAGAACATGAATGTGCTGTTCCCTTGCGTCTAATACCAATATTTAAATATGCTCCGGTGCCATCTGTTGATGTGGAACGCTCATTTTCGGCTTATAAGATGGTGTTATCTGACAAGCAATACAGTTTCTCAATGTAAATCTTAGGAAAGATGTTAGTTGCTTTCTATGACTCTAATTATGGACATGTACAATAAATACATTGTCAGATGTTTCGACTAATTTGTAATGGGAAATAAAATAATGCATTTTTTCTTCACCTATTTTTGTAATTTTAGTACACATTTTGATTTGTGATAAAACTTATTTTAGGTGCCTAATTTAAGATTTTTAGGAACTAAAAGTCCGAGGTATAGTGATTACCTATTAGAAATGGAAGATACAACTGGCCTCATCTAAAAGCGACTACCGTTAAAAGTCCTCATGGAACACTCTCCGATGTCAAAGTTGTGAAAAACTCTCTGTGTGCCAAGTCAGTAAGATTAATGAAACCACTACGTACTACCATTTCAAGCTCTTCTTCTGTAATACCGATATATGGTAGCGTGGCCGAGCGGTCCAAGCTGCTGTTTTAAGGCACCAGTTTCTTCGGAGGCGTGGGTTTGAATCCCACCGCTGCCAGTAAGTTTTACTCCGGCCTGTTTGGTGAATGTGCTCAAAGATATTTTCATATTAGGATTTGCAGCTTGCTGATTATTAGGGCTCTGATTTTTAGGTGCTTAAAACTTGGGAAATATTCTTATGTGCTGAAGATGTCAAAAATATGTGCCAAAACAAATAACATATTTATTAAAGGTCTGAATGGTTGAGCTAATATAGATGTACATGGTATTCACTACACAATATGAAAGGGACCACCAAGTATTGAGTTACAGTATACAAATACATGCTTCCTTAAATTTTCCACCCTGACGACTGTCGCGAAGAGCTGACATTGAGTTACGAATTTTGTTACCACTTAAATGCTGTGTTACTTATGAACTTTGCTCTGCCGTTATAGCTTTACCACATGGCTGACTATACAGGATTTTACCACCTCAAATGAAAATACCCTTAAATTTCGCAGCATATTGTTTCACACGGTAACTTGCACTATTTTTCACTCTTGGCATGTTTAGTCCACTGTGAACTCAAATATGTCAACATTTTACTTCCCAATGCCACAACACAACTAAAATGTACAAACTTTGCAGATTCACAAATGATCAATCCATTGTACAGTTTAACAGCAACCCACAAGTATCAGTGTATAGACTAGCGGGCTTCAATGGTAACATACTTAATCAAGCATATGGCAGTAGAGCAGGGGAAGACAACTTCGGGCCGTGTGACGTATTTAAACAAAGAGCCAGTTTGTACGTTCGTGTGACGTCAGGCGAGAGCGGTGTATTGCTATGCTGCCTAGATCAGCGGCGCTACTTGCACGAAACTGATGAATACGAAAAATGTTATTTGCGCATGTTTATAACATGCCCGGGCTGTTTAGGGAGAACAGCCTAGTCTTAGGGTTTTTATTTGTTGTGTGAGGGATCTTAACGGCGTTAGTGCGAATTTTGTTTTTATTTTGTGTTTTTGTTGACGCTGTGTAGTGTTGTGTGTAGTAGTTTTGTGTTTGTGTTCAGTTCCCCGTGTTTCACACCAGTTTGAGACCAGGCTTCAAGATGTAGAAACATTGTCAACTACGTTTCAGATCTTTGCGACCCGTATTCATTGGATGTTAAGTGTTTCTAGGAGGTAGCAAATTGAATTGATAAATTTACAGTGCGACTATTTGCTGAAGGACAACTATAAACACAAGGAAGACTTGGCTAATTTTTATAAGAATGTTCCTCAAACCAGATTTCTGAGGTTGTATGACCTTGTTACACGGGTATTATGTATGTTTGGTTCCACGTATGTGTGTGAACAATTCTTTTCTGTTATGAATCTTTGTAAGTCAAAATCCCGAAGCATATTGTTAAATCACAATCTTACATACAGTTTTCGGTTACAAATGTGCCGTACATTACGCCCTAACATTGACAAACTAGTTAAAGAAAAGCGAAACGGCAAATGTCGGAAACAGTCCACCTAATTGTTCTGTATAGCTCTCCTCTAGCTCAGGCAAAATAGTTATAATTTCTGTTCTATTTGCGTTATAACACGACTGTTCACATAAACTAGAATATATGGCATAAAGCCGAAATGTAATTATTTATAATCTGTGACTATTCCGTAATTGAAACAGTCAGCATTAAAATTGCGATGTCCCACACACCTCTCCTCTTCCCCGCTATGACGTCACACGTTCAACTGGCCGTCGTTGCGAGCATGTGAGCTGAGTGAGCTGACGTCACAGCAGCGATACCCGAGGCTCGCGCGAATCTCAGGCTACGGCCGGGGCCGATCAGCTGATAGCCTAGAACCTGACATTCTAACAAATATGGCTACCAGTGTGGGATGTTATGGGGAAACACGTGTTAGTTTTGTTTAATTGAAAGTGAATTAGTGGCAGTATATGCTGTTTCAGTGATTGTGTTTATTTGTAAATATTGTAAATTAATCAAAATTAATTTTTCAGTAGTTTTCTTATTGTAGTACGAGAATTATAACAGATGTTTTTCGCTGCACTTTTTAACGGTTTCTTTTGAGCAATTGAACAGTTTTTCGCCTGGTTTTCGTAAGTTCTACTTATTATAGTTGAACTATTAAATTAAAATGACTATTTTCATTTATAGTGTGTAATTTTAAGTGATTTAAGAAATGGTTAATTCTTCAGTGAAGTTATTCAAGAATCCGTAACCTATATTGTAACATGGTGATACCGGTACTGAAAGGTATGTAATTCTAGTTTTGTTTTAGGTGTAGAATTGAACAATATTGGTCGACGTTGTAGTGTGTATCTATGTAAAACTAATTAGGACATTGAAAGGATAAATCTACACCCAAAAACTGTTGAACTAAAGATGGTATGGGTACTTGTGTCAAATTTTGTCCCCTGTCTTTACTCACACATGATGGTATTATGTAGGCAACGACACCTAGGTTAATGTGTAGCTACCTATATAACAGGATGACAGAGTCCTGTGTTATCGAAATTCACCCTGTTATCAGAGGCAGCATCCACACCTGCCATCAATAATAATATGCAACCCTAACCTAACTTTATAACATCATATCTCAACTCTTTCTCCACTTTTACAAATTAACACAGGTATGACAGCTTAGCCAATTGTTGATAATTGCTATTTTATGTGCAAATTTACCAAAGCAGCATGATAAATGTTGATAGATTGAGTTTAATTAGTATTTTGCTTCAATCTCTGGAATGCCTATCTAAAGGACAAATCCCCACCCAAAAACTTCTCGGTATGGTCACCGTATGGGTTTTTGTTAAACCCAAAAACTGTAAACTTTGTAAATATTTATAATTGTAAGTTAATGTTATTTGTAGCCTGTAAGCCGGGTCGTTTGTACCGGCAACAGGCCAAACTTTCTCTCAATAAACAAAACTGAAACTGAGAAAACTATATATGCCCCGCTGATAATAAGTTAAAATTTATAGATTCCATCATTAATAATATTATGTAAGGTAAGTGGATACATTGGTAAGTACTTTATACAAGTGATATTGAAAAATAAGTCTTCCAGCTTCTCCGACGTAGGCAACATATCAATATTACCATTATTTTAATATGATTGACTAGTTATAATAATATATCGGTTAGCCATAACGGACCATTAAAAATCAAAATATTGAGAATGCAATGTTTCCATTTACATGTAAATATTCAGTTTCAGTGGAATTAAGTTTGGCAATAATCACGAGCCTCATGTTTAAAATTTGATGATAATAACAGCAGCTATTGAGATAGTTAATTTTTATTATACTGATATGTGATTTATTATTTATGTAACGCATTATAATATTGTGCAGGTATTTTTGTTACGTGTTTTTATTTTCAATAATGAGTGACAGTTCAATGAATGTCACTTCCTTACGCTGTTCCTCCAAACGGGGAAGTCATATTCACGTTCGGCTTCGGTTCGCTTCAATCAGCTGTTCCAAAGATGACGCAATCGGGCCGTAGCCTGTGTTTCGCGCGAGCCTCGAGCGATACCTGTCTTCCCCTGCAGTAGAGGAATTCACCGTTAATCTTGTGGGCTCATGTAGCTTGAGAAACCAGATTTATATTTTCTTCCAACTGAAGGACCTCAGTAAAAATACAAGTTAGTTGTACATGGTGAACCTCCTACGTCACTGTCCACAAGGGTTGAAGGAAGGGGTGGGTGCTGTCACGCGACTATATCATAGTCCACAGTTGCTTGTTGTAGTGGAGACGTGTCCTGCGTAAGATTCCAAGCTCTGAATCGAGGTCAGTGAAGCATAATAATGTCAACACCCTCAAATATTCCATCACTAAATGGGTAGAAGAGTTTGGCACACAGCATTTCACTATAACCGGAGAACATGTAACGTTTAAGATAAATCATTCATCTCTATTCTTATCAAGTTATACAGACTCATGTTTTGATTGTGCCACTGGAAATTCATAGACAAATATAATATGAAAGGTCTTTCAAGTGACTGTTCTGGCGTTTTAACTAACCCACAACACATCCGTAAGTACACTGTCACTAAAAGATCAAAATTATGAAACCACTACGTACCCGCCTTCAAAGTCTTTCTTGTAATATATGCACATGTAGTAGCGTGGCCGAGCGGTCTAAGGCGCTGGTTTAAGGCACCAGTCTCTTCGGAGGCGTGGGTTCGAATCCCACCGCTGCCAGTAAATTTTACTCCCGTTTATGTGTTAAAGCTGCTCAAATGTGTTTCCAAAATTATAATTTGCAAGTTACAGTCAAACTCGTCGTTGTAATAGAACATACATAAAATAGCAATTATAAAATGAGCTAGATTCGGAGTAACCGTTGCACGTGGCTTTCTTTTATGCCAGGATATTTGCTTCCCCCCCCCCCCCCGCCCCCTTTTTCTCTCTTGGTTTACCTCTACAGCTTTCTGTGAGTTATACTGCGCTCCTAAAACCTTTCTTAGTGTATCTATAAACTAGATATTTGCTTAAACATCTCTTCTTTAAAATAAGAATAAATTTCTACACGTTATTACAGCTCTCATTACAGAGCACTGCGTACAATTATTAATGTCATAAATCAGAACTTGAATATACCACATGTAGTCTTTGGTTTTAGTGTAATTGTGTTAATTTTATTTTATACTACCTGTTATTTGTTTTGGTGTCCTAGAATGTGCTTGACCTAAACTCGTTTTCTTTACTTTCTCTTCTACTTGTGTATTATAAATATTGGACATTGCATTCCAAAATAAAATTTGATATCGAGATTTCACTGAAAATGGACGTTTTGAGGTTACCTGAATAAAGCATCATTTTAGAGAAAGCTCAGAGAGAGAGAGAGAGAGAGAGAGAGAGAGAGAGAGTGAGAGAGAGTGCTGTGTACAGCATAACTCAAAAACGAAAAGCCAAATAAATATCAATTTGGTATTTTAATGCAGCATTTTTCAAAAAAACCTCCAACCTCAAACTGTCCTGCACATGGAAAATGCTTCCTTAATTTCGATTTTCTCAAAAAGGTTTGGCACTTTTGATTAAAATATAAGCTATATGCAAAAAATGAAATGCATATTTTGGATTACTGCGAATAACGCCCGAGGTCATATTCATTTTGAATTATTTTTGCGGTAAACCGTAAGGGATAGATGAACTCTTAGTTAAATATAAATGCGGCGTGGTTAAAATACACAATTTATATCAAATAAAATGTTTTGTGATGTTAAGCACCTTCGACGAGTACTTCGTTATTTGTTTGAATTATCATTTATTTAAAAATTGTTTTCTAAGCTCGATCGGCTTTGAAAAAATTGGAAATAATTGCTCATCGGCAATGATGTTCACTTGTGTATTATTAGTATAACTTTGGATTTGCTTTACGTTGGGTTTTCTTTGGGGAGGTCAGAGAATATTCCCGGCTAGGTGAAAATACCCATCCTATATAGGGCAATTGAGCTCGGGACCTTTGGATTTGGAAGCTAGTATGCTAACCACCAGATTATAGAGGTAATCTCAAGAGCTTTCTCCAGTGTTTAGTCGCTATTCTTTTTTCTCGTAATCATATAAAGATCATGGAATTTCAAAGCCATCACATCGTGACTGGCTGTTGAAAAATCCGACTCGTTTTTTATTAGTGTCTTTCTTATATCTAAAAATAAATGTGTAATAACTTTTATTTCGATAGATAGAAGAACTAGCTCCTGTATAAATAGTAGAAAAGTGAGTAGAGAAAGTCACATAATACATAATTTTCTTTTTGTCTTTTTTTCTCTACTACTCACTAAACAACAAATTTCAACTTTTGTTTTTGCACTCGAACATATTAGCTATGCTGAACTCAAATCTGAAATCCAAAATTCTCTATCACGTACCGTTTTTTGGAGAACCGGTTTCAATGTCTTTTAAAAAATAACGCATACAATAGATGCCATTAAAATATTGTAATCAGTCCTGAGGTGAAATAATTTCATATAGCTCAATATTATAACGAAAAATTTCTGCAGAATCTATAAATTACGGTTAAAGTGAACTAACAATCGCCCAAGTGCGAGTGCAGAAAATGTATTTTTAAGGACATATTGCACCCTAAATTTTTATATGCCTTTCGCATGTTCTCAATAATTTCCTTGTAGTTGTCAGCTTTTGTATTTCACAGGAAATTTTTGCAGTCTTGAATCCCACCCATGCTGCTTTCTCGTTTTCGGAAAGTAGTTCTTCAAAATGTCCGTCTTCCATCAATTTGCGTATTTGTGGGCCAATCTTCTTTTAATTTTTCTTCACTTATTCTTGGAAACTTTTCTTTCAGATACCGAAACCCCCTACTCTCTCTGTTCAAAGCCTTTACAAAATTTTTCATTAAGCCTAACTTAATGTGAAGCGGTGGTAGCAAAATGTTGTCTTTGTTAACTAATGCTTCATACTTAACACTCTTTTCACCCGGTATTAAAGCACTCCTTACAGGCCACTCAGTTACTTCATAATGTTTTTCTTTAGCCCGACTGTCCCACTCACATATAAAACAACAAAACTTGGTAAAACCACTCTGCATTCCCAGGAGTAACCCTATGACCTTTAAGTCTCCACAGATTTGCCATTCATATTTTGCATAGTTTATAGCTTTCAAAACTATCTTCAAATTTTCATGTTTCTTTCATCTGGACAGCATGAGCTATAGGGACGGAATGATAAGGGTTACCATTATGTAACAAAACTGAACTTAACTTCGACGAATCAATGAAAAGACGCCATTCGGATGGCTTGTAACTGTCACTCAGTTGTTCCATGAGCCCATTAACTAAGAAGACCTTTCAAAGAAGTCATATTTAAGCCCCTTGTCAAAATACCAAAATTACCTCGCCTGGAATAAAACTGTTACCAGCCTTGAATGACAACAGATGTTGAGAGGGTGAGCCGACCTATAAAGGTTGCGGTGGTGGGAGTGGCATAGCGCAGCGGATTTTTGTAAACCACAAAAAGGGAAATCTAAAAAACGTTAGGTGATATCACAAAGCGGATTTCAGTTCTGGAATTCGTGCTTAGAATCTACTAGAATAGCCCATTTTTGGTCAGGTGCAAATTTCAGTGTTGTACAATGTTATTAGTAAATAGAAGAAGCATTGCACTCCACCCAGAAATTTTGCGTCTGATTTAACCGGAAATGCACGTTTTGAGACTCCCTGAACCCCCCAAAAAGCATTTTAAGAAAAAGATACTAGTGTGAACAGTGTGACTCAAAAACCAAATGTCAGGTAAATATCAAACTTCATATTAAGTTCAGCATCTTCCTAGAAGGGTTATTGAAGAAAATCTCCCACGCCAAAGTTGCTTTTGTATGGAACATGTTTCATTATTATTATTTGTTTTCTCACGATGATTTTAACAATTTTGTTTAAAATAAAACACGATTTAGATATTTGCATGGCTAATAAAATGCATATATGTATTGAGATTTTTGCGAATAATGTTTTTAAGTCCCCTTCCTTCTCAATGAGTATATATATACACACACAGACTGGAAGTGAAATGATCCGCTAGACTTTAACAGCAAATTTCTCATGTTGTGAATAACAAGAAAGTCTAATACCAAAATGTTGAAAAGTTTAGTTTTCTAGAAAAAAAAATTATTTTATCAAAAATATTTATCATCACCTGGCTGAATTATTATTGATTGAAGGTTCTTGATTTATGGCTATATTCGTAGACAACTGAATGAACAACATTTCCCTTTGGCGTATTTCAATAGATTCAACGGTTTTTGTGTAAATTAAATTTAAAGGGACCTACAATTTCTTGCCTTTTAGTTGAAATAAATTGTGGGGTTTTTAAATTTAATTTACACAAAAACAGTTGAATCTAATGAAATATGCCAAAGGAAAAAGTTGTCGTTTATTCAATTTTCTATGAATATAGCCATAAATCAAGAATCTTCAATTAATAATAATTCAGCCAGATGATGATACATTTTTTGATAAAAATATTTTTTTCTAGAAAACTATAAACTTTTCAACATTTTGGTATTAGACTTTCTTGTTATTCACAACATGAGCAATTTGCTGTTAAAGTCTGACGGATCATTTCACTTCCACCCTTTGTGTATATATATATATATTTTGTAATTTTTAAAACATAGGAGAATATAGATATAAACTTACTACAAGAAAAATGTTAATCTCGTTAAAACACAGGAGCTTAATAAATAATGTTTGTGCCATTAACAATTACTGGTTAGGATTTTCCATTAGGTACGTTACATATGCTTTGAAGTTCTAAGCTACCATTCTTTTATTTCTCATGATGGCAAAGATTACAGGCCGAGGTCAATTAAGCATGGAATCATGAAGGGGAGTTACACCGTTTGAGTCCTACGAGATAGTGGTATCTGATTAAGATTTTCTTCAGCCCTCATCACTAACAAGTATCGAGAGATACCCTAAGCATAGGATTCGAACATTTTATTTCCAAATTTATTTTCCCACGTCATTTCATGTATTGTCCGGTGTCAACCGCCTAACGATCTATGCTGTAAGAATTAGCGTCAACCTCTGTTTAAAAAGAGTAGCGTCAAAGTCAACAGAAATATAGAGACTAGCTTTTTAAACACTTGACTTAACTTTCCTCTGTTCACCTTGTACCTGCAACAAAATGTGTAATGAAATATGCCTCAAAATGTGTACCTTAATTAACAAGATGCAGTCAGAAAAATAAGGTTTTGTAAGATTGGTTATAGATGGAAGTTATAAAAAAAATTAGCTATAGTAACCGGAGAAAGCCATATCAATGTAATAAGTCAGCTTTAAAATATTAAATTATTATTATTATTATTATTATTATTATTATTATTATTATTATTATTATTATTATTATTATTATTATTATTATTATTATTATTATTATTATTATTATTATTATTATTATTAATCATCATCATCATTGTTGTTATATATATAACAAAGATGATATATATAAGTTAAATATGAAAACCAGAGTTACATTTTCAGTATTCAGTTACTTATTTGGATAATTATATTTATATAGTTTTAATAATTTACGGTACTATTGCTGGAGCTGGAGCAATTGTAAGATGATACATATACAGTTTTAATATGCTCTTGCGAACACCCCACTGCGCAATTAATTACGCTACTTGACCATGTTGATTATATCATGGAAAATGAAGTGTATCCAAGCTGCAACAGGTACATTGCAAGGAAGATGTTGAGGAACCGTGATGGCTTCTGGCGCAGCAAGGTGCCCCGCCCATTTTAAAAACGAAAGCAAAGCTGTGTAACGGGAACCTCTTTTTAACATTTACCACCGGCTCCACTCTTATGTATCCTAGTCTTGCGAGTGCACTTCACCGGATCTTAATAGAAAGCTCCATGAAGTTGTCTGGTTAGAAAAAACTGTATTTTCCCTTAGTTTCAGTCATGCTCGAACCATTTCCTTATTCACGATCACGTGTAAAAATGATTTATGCTTCTGGTTACTGTTCCTTGCGCGCATTATTTCAGTTTAAATGTGTGCTTTTATGTGCACATGAAGGGAAAGAGAGGAAGAGGAAAAATTCTGCTCATGAATGTGTCCTAAAACATACCATTCAGCATGTGGTAAAATTTATTTATTTAGTTAGTTATAATTGCTCCACCCTTAGATCCGCACTTAATGTAAACACAAATCTTCAACAACTAACCCGCGATACGCCGAAACCAAAGCACACCACAAAATATAGTACCTTAAACATCGGCGATTACCTGTGAGTTTTCGAGATGTATGACAACCCTGGTAATGTAACGCAATAGCAGCTTTATTCCTAAAACTCCCGAGTAAATGTCATTCTGTTGCAACATGAACACGAGACATGAGTCCACGTGACGTTTGCTTGTGTTAGTTGCAGCAGATACGAACACCATGTTATCGCGGATCTAAGGCTGAATGGAGTATAGTTATTTATTTATTTATTTATTTATTTATTTATTTATTTATTTATTTATTTATTTATTTATTTATTTATTTATTTATTTATTTATTTGTTTGTTTATTTATTTATTTATTTATTTATTTATTTATTTATTTATTTATTTATTTATTTATTTATTTATTTATTTATTTATTTATTTATTTATTTATTTATTTATTTATTTATTTATTTATTTATTTATTTAAACTTTCCTAAAATGTAGGTCTGTCAGACTTGAAAGTATACTGTTAACAATATTTTTTTCATGTTTAAAATTAACAGTTAAAAATTAAGAAGAACGCAGAACAAAATGCACAATATCGTCAAAGAGCAATGCAAAGAAAGGATGGAAAATGAAACATGCCACGCACTGATTAAAAAAGTCATACAGGGATGAGACATAGTTATACAGATATTGTTGTATCAGGTGGCCCGTCTCATCCTGCATTGGGGTAAGCAGATAACCCTTCGTGCGTTAAAAGAGTTGCAGAATGCAACGGCACGATTCCTATGAAGCGGGCGCCGGTGAACTTAACTCAGCCCGTGAAAGAACATGAGCGGGAGAGGAATTCCCCAGAGGTAAACTGTCGTGAGTGGCGCGTCGTGGTAGACAAGAACAGTCTTTGAATATTTTCCATGTCATTTTCAGGGACTTTATTTTCTAAGGAATAATCTCACTCTTGTATATGCTACTATTGCCTAACATTAAGGATTACGATTGTAAATTGTCGTAGTTTCATCGGCATTTCTTCATTTCTTATTAATGTTAGTGTTGTATTTTTTTATTATTTTTAGTTATCGTTATTGTATTTTCATATTATTTATATTGTTTACACTATTAATATTCATATTAATTTTATTATTTTGTTCTTATTAGTGTGTTTATTATCATTTTTATGCTTATTATTTTTGCTATTATTAATAAGTTTATTATGGTTATATTATTATTATTATTATTATTATTATTATTATTATTATTATTATTGCAATTATTATCATCATTACTAGTAATAGGCGTAGTAATAGGAGTAGTAAGAGCAGCAGCAGATTCAGCATCTTCCTCCCAGCCTGACTTAGAGGACCACGGTATCTGGAATTCCTGCAAGTTGAACTTCAGGATTTTCTTGACGAGGTTCTTGTACACCATGGCGGTTTCTGTTTCGAACAAGATGATGCACTACAGTACTATTATGAACCTGGAATGATCCATTTCAATTAGTTGTACCCTGAACGCTGGATCGGCCTAGGCGGCCCAATACCTTGGCCACCAAGATCCCCTGGTCTAACTCCATTAGATTTTTTTGGAGTCATCAAGAATATTGCGTTTGAAACAATTCCTTCAATGTCAATGTCTTACGTCAAAGGATCGTTGAAGCATGTGCATTTTTCACACCCACAGTTCTCAGAAACTTCCATATGGGTACAAGGAGACGGTTGGAACTTTGTATAATCAGCAGGGTCGTCATTTTGGACACTTTTCTATTAATGAAGTCACCGTAACAGGAGCGTTTGATCATAATAAGGATGAAAATAATAGTAGAATAAATCATAACAATAACCGGGCATCGATTCCAACCCTTCAAAGATAAAAATATGTAACTTTAGGAATAAAATGCGTATAGGAAGCAAACAATGTTTGAAAAAAGTGCTAAAAGGTGGAGATATTAAGAAAGGGTGCAAAATGTTGCTGGGATTGGAAAAAGGTGCAACCAAAACTCAAAGAGGTGTGTTCATTTAACGTTTCCTTTTCAACATACGCATATTTGGGCATTATAATAGAAAAAAAAAAAATTAAGGTGCAGCACTTAAAATTCCTTGCATTAGTTATGGTAGCGTGAGGATCAAAAGTTAGTCCATCAAGAAAATTTATACTCAGGTAACAGATAGATTCTGATTCATTTTGTATTCTTATTTCTTTTTATCTTAACCGATTTTAAGTGTCGTTTCATTCAGTTTTCCTTTTTGTTTTGAAATTGCTAACGTTTCTAAGTTAATATGAGGCTCAGTCTCAGTAATTCTTTATAATGTCATTTTCGTTAATTTTATTACAGCATCTGTGTTTTTACTGATAGCAACTGTATCGTCCGTAAAGTTCATAACAGTTAAATCGCATTCTTCAGTTAGAAAAGGGTGATCTTATTAACTTTCAATGGAAGCTTCGCTTTTGTGCCTCGCAGTATCACACGTAAAAGCGTAACATAAAATACGTGAACGTACATGTTAATCTTCCTTGCATAATCCTACCGGCGTCCATTAATTCCTCGCAGGTAATGTTTTTATGTTCGCATAAGGGAGCTGGTGACAAATACATGTTACCTTAACGCTAGCAGTGATAACAGTACTCCACTTCCAACTTTTACCGTACTTTGATATCGAAACAGAATAGTACGAAAGAGATTTTGGTAGAGACCTACTGTACAGATCGCCATGTGTTCAGATAGTCGAAGGCTCTCATATTTATGTCGAACGCCATGCTTGCTAGGCAGCTTCTCTTGTGCACGAATCATACGCCTCTGTGGAAATACTGCATAGGCGAATTGAATTCTAGGATCGGCGGTTAGACAACTGAGTCATATATGTCATGGCGCACTTTGAAGTGAGCACCCAATATGTTGTATAGCCTAGCATGAGCAATTCCGAACACGCCTGTACAGGTTTAAATTAATTACTTGAAAATGTCTTTGTTTATAACCCACTGAAATGCATTACGAAAATCAATTTATCACTAACATAAAAAAACTTTCTTAAAAGTTGTTTGGTTATTTGGGTGCCAAAAACGGAAGGTTATGAATTGTTTCAACCAGAGTGTGGAGGCTCTTATAGATCGTAGCACCACTTCCTGATTTTTAAACTTTTTTGAATATCGTACTCAATACAAGACATTGAATGCCCTGAAAGACCGAGAGTATCTACAGACTTTTCTGAATATTTGGTTATTTTCACTGTTCTGGAAGATGACAGACGGATGATTTGTGAAGGATTCAAAAAAAAAAAAAAAAAAAAAAAAAAAAAAAAAAAAAAAAAAAAGCTGCTGCTCTTTGAAGATTATGCAAAACCATATATCAGAGAGTCTCCGAGAAATATTGGGAAGTCCCTCCTTCAGCCTGTTTTCCTGATGTATTTTCTAAACTAAAAACCCACTTCGATTCTAGGATTCTACAACACTTGAACAGGAAGTTGTGCATTTTTTCTGTTTATTTTGCGTAATGCCACATATTTACTGAAGAGTTACCAGTTAAGCAAGTTACCCAGAATGAAGGGGAATTTCAGAAGCTATACTCAAAAAAAAAAAAAAAAAAAAAATGCAATATATACACTTCATGTGTCATGAAAATAACTTAAATATATGGCATTTTAATAAAAAATAACTAACCATTTTTGGGGAAATCAATTGTCCGTCATTTTTCCATGTAAAGGGTAGTTTGGGGTAAAGGGATTTCTTGAAAATTTTCGTGTCGCATCCGTGGAAGATATTGAACTTTAATACAAGTTTGGTATTAACCTACTTTTCGTTTTTGAGTTATGCTGTTCTCTGTCTCTCTCTCTCTCACACACACATTCACACAGGCACACACTGACCTTTTTCTAAAAATGCCCTAGATCCAGGGGTCCCAAAATGTGTATTTCCGGTGAAATCTCGATATCGAATTTTTAGGTGAAATGGAATACTTCTGCTTTACCATGAGCAATGCAGGAAGTAAAATGATTGTAGCACTTACACTTCCACTATTTTAAAAATTAGCTCTAGTTATTGCTTAAATTTGATTGTTAATCCTAATGATATTTCCCCGAAAAATAATTCTGCCTATGCTCCTGTCGGAAATTTTATCGTAAAACGTTATTCTGTTTCCAAAATCAGTGAAAAGACAAAATTACAGTTTGTTACCGCAAAGTTGGAAAGTGTACCGGTTTAAAAATATTAGTTGAAACCCTAATAGAAATGGTTTCAAACACTTAAAATATTCATCAATGTTCGTGTTTCAACTTTTCGCTATTCTTGAAAGGCGAGTACAATGGATGTGAATAATGCATCATCCATTTTCGCCCGCAAACAATGGTGTTATCTACGCAAACTGAAGCTATCTTATTAAATATTCTTATGAATATAATAGAGAATGCTAGAATAACAACAAGAGTTAGAATTCCAAATGAATTGAGGTAGGTTCCATCTGCAACATCTTTATGCAGGAAGCTTGTAAAACAGCGGCTAATGCTAATTATGAGAGGTGGGTCAAAAGTGGGGAAAAAATACTGGAATGTGATTATGGAGTTTCATGTTCCATCATTAAATGAAGAAACCAGAAACTTCTTTGTAAATGAAGAGAAATGAGGCTGGGGTTAACAGCTTCCTTTACCGCAAACGAACTATGAGTGTTTGTTTGGGAGGACATAAACAAGAGAGTAGTCATAAGGTGGGCCATTTAATTGTATTTCATAACGATAAACGTGAAATGTTACGGAGGGATGCAGTAAGTAATATATGGACGATTTATCACAAATATGACGATTTATGGTTATAATTTTGTTGCGAATTTTCGCAACAATTTGGCTTTTCTGCGAACATTTTCATTTTTACGATGAGAAAAGTGAAGTTTACGGAACCTCTACTAAAAATGCCTATAAATAAAATGGTAGAAACTAATACGATTATCAAAAATAAACTTTTATTAATTGCTATTTTGAAGCTGATTTGGCCATACATAGTGCACATATTATTCCTTATATGCGATCATTCATGTATTTAGCAATATCGTGTATTAGCATATAACAAAATCTCTTTTACATATGGAAATAATAAAGATTCCCAGCAGTGTATTAGGTACAGAGATGCAGGAAACAGGAATGCAAGATGATCCATAAAGAGAAGACTATAAGTGTCAGCGCAGACCATTAGAAATCTAATGCATAATAGCGACTTTTTAGCAGTGTTTAATTACTGCATATGGCACCACCACTCAACGAGCACCAAAAAGTAGACCAATCACTTCCCAATTTGAAATTTTGTATTGGTCTCTTAAATAGGGAATGCAAGACTCAGTTCCTTAATTTGGTCTACATTTTTTTTTTTTTTTCAAATCGGATTGTAGAGTCAAGAATTAATCCTTTATCATGTTGTCTATCAATGACAACCATATCTACTCTTTTGATGGAGCTGGTGATAGAACAAACTACTTGTTCATAGACCTCATATTTCTTTTTGGCTCTCAATGAATCAGCAATCGCCGTCCGTACTGTGTGATGTGGTTGTCTCTAAGAAGTTCGCTTTTCCTGCAGAAGCCAAGCACATATGCGAGGGTTTCAGTCTTGTTGCACACACGATAACGGTTTACTTAGTCTCCACCTGGAACACTGTGAACTGAAGAAACATTGCAGTCCATCTTGATGGTGTTGTTCCATTGTGACAAAGAGAGACCTTCTTTGTAGAAAGCCACGAGCTGGATTTAGGCCATTCAGAAAAGAGAGCAACTCGTAATCCTTTCTGTGGAAGTTGTTTCCATTTCTTGCATTCATCATGCAGCATTTTTCTGAGCCTTATCACATTCATATGCGTTTCATTTGAAAGGTCAAGATTTTCCAGGCTTTCGGTTATCTCTTTAGAAAAGATTCTGGTACAATGTAGAAGCTCATTTGATACCTTGTTAGGTACCTTGATAGGTACAAATATTAATGCGCTACAAATATCACTCCCAGGAAGCTTTCATCACACCTAGACCTCAATTTTCTTGCTGTATATAACATTGCATCTGAGCTGTCTGCTGGTGTATCAATAATTTTTTGACTGCGCTTTTAATAATTTTGTCAATGTCAGTGATAAATCCTTTTTTAAGTTTAGGCAAAGGAGCACACTGAAGAGGATGGCCAAATATATTGGTTAAGAATATGTAATTTTTAGTCTGTCTTTAGGAGGGGAGATATTACCAATTTGGACACACAGTAGTAGACAAATTATCAGCAAAAGTACTTTATTTTGTATTTGTTATGCTTCTAGAAAAATATACGGTATACAGGGCAGCACTGTAACACTGAATATTCAGGAAGAACATTTTTATATTTAGTGTGTTCTCCCTTAGCTTTACTTTGTATTTGTTCTAGTTTAAGAAAATCTGATGTGTTGCACTTACATGACTTTCTCTACTCTTGTACTAACCATTCTTACAAACTCATTCCTATATCTTTTTTGTGTTAGTTGGAATAAACATTTGTACAAATTATCTGGCTTTGAGCGATAGTCAAATCTTTTACAGCTTTGAGCTCCCGTTCTGTTTGTACGCTTAACACATAAAAAAGTGAACAACGATGTTCCATTTCACAAAAGTTTTAATTTTCCGAAACTGACACAAATAACAAGGAATATCTCCGAAATGGTTCACTCTACAAAAAAATGTATTCAGGCATAAATTGTGTTTTAGCGAGATCTACATTTTTGTATTGTAAGATTTTGTCTATCTCATACGGTCTAAAAGTTATTCAAAAGTTATCCAGAGTAAACAGGACTACATAGGCTATAGCCAGAAAATTCAAAATATACATTTCATTTGATACAAATATCTTAAATATATGGCATTTTAATCAAAATCGTTAGCCATTTTCAAGAAAATAGAAATTTTCGAAAAATTTCCCATGTGAATCTTCGTGTCGCATCCTTGAGAGACATTAAACTTAAATACCAACGTTGGTTTTTAACCGACTTTTCGTTTTTGAGTCATGCTGTTCACAGACTGACAGACACACACACACACACACACACACACACACACACACACACACACACACACACACACACACGCACGCACACACGGACCTTTTTTTCTAAAAAAATGCTTTTTTTTGGATTCAAGGGTCTCAAAACATATTTCCGATGAAATTTCGACATAGAATTTTTGGGTGGAATACAATACTTCCTCTAAGAGTAGATAAAGTAAAATATATACAGTATACAGCACAGCACTATAGCACTAAATGTTCAGGAAAATCACTTTAATATTTAATGTGACCTCCTTTAGCTTCAATTATGGCCAAAATTAGCCGGGCATCCTTTGGATCAAAGTGTTACACAATTCACGAATTTATTCGTCTTCTCTCGATATGGAAATAGTGTCCTCAGTTAGCTGAGATATGGTGGTATCCCTTTTTCTTTCACTCTTTTTTCAGAGCACGACACAGATTTTCTATTGAATTCATATCTGGATTATTTCCTGGTCAATCAAGTACAGTAATCCCATGTTTTTTGGGTTCCTCAGTGACACTTTCTGCTCGGAGGTATGGCGCTCCATCTTGCATGAAAATATATCCGATGGAAACCATCCACCGTGCATGGGTACCACAAAGCTGTTTATCACTTCGCTGTACTTAACAGCATTCATATTGCCTTCTACAACGTGCAAAAACCCAGGTTCATGTGTTGAGATAGCTCCCTGCACCATCATTACGGTAGGATATTTCACTCACTGCACCAAATACTGCTCTCCAGGATCTCTTCTCACATAAATAGGGTTTTCTTCCTCCACAGGAACACAGGATTCATCGCTGAATATCACCTGAAATTGCATACATGAAAATTGTCGCTGCTACTTTAAAAATTGATTGTAATAATTTCCTTAATTTCAATAAAATGACTATTTTGATAAAATAAATTTGGATTTTAATAAACAATGTTGTAAATTAATTTAAATCTTTAATTCTAACGTAATGGCCTTAACTTACGTTTTCCCCGTTGTTCTGCTCTAGTCTATTGTTTTATAGCCCACAGGGGACGTTCTTTCATCATGGCTGGGGTTAGTTTTTGCTTTCTTATTGGTCGCCTTGCCTTCAGAACAGTATCAAACAGACGTCTACGAATTGATCTTGCAGTAACTTGAACTCCGTGTTCTCTGGAGTTGTATTGAAGTTAATTGCCAATCTTTTTAGCAAAAGTGTATCAAAACCACCATTGGTGGCCCGTTATCTGTCACATCTTCCATGTCGTTTTGGTGTTGGACTTCCTTTTGCTGCGATGTTTTGGCAAACCTACCCAAATAGCTTATGTTAGCACCTACCAGTTTGCTTAATTCTGTCAATATATTACTTCCTTGTTCCAGCAGCATGTCCACTTAGCTCTTTTTCTTGGAGTAGCATCATTTGTGGTACATCTTCACACTAGGCGAGAAACTTGTTTTGTGAGCTGAATGAACCGTCTGCCTACCTGCTAAACTGACCCCCATCCAACTCCTTACCCATTCTGCCACTCCTTAAGGGATGTAAGTACCCAACTAAAAGGTAACTTGTAAGAGGGGAAGGCAAATAAAGACAAAAACGGAACAAGAATTTACTAAACAAAAAGATAAAGGGAAGTACGCAAAATGCAGCAGTACCACATCATTTCATATCATATGGTCCCTACCTGTAATTTAAGTATGAGAAGGGGTCCGAGAGTAGAGGAAAATGCTGCAGTATATTAAACACCACATAAAGCATATACGATATATGCGTATCGTAAATATAACTAAAATAGGAATATGTGCTAGAACACAAGTTTTCCTATTAATTTGTCCACTACTGTACTATTATTTAAGTTCGTGATGATTTTTTTTAGTGTCTAATATAATTTCGTTATTGAAAGTGACACAGATATTTAACTGTCTCATTTGTGTCGATTGAACTGATGGAAATTTCTTTCATTGTCATGAGTAGTATTTTCTAGTTCTCCTTTTTACTTTCTCTACTGGTAAGTAGGGGAAGTTGTATTCTATGTATATTATATTTGATATATCACCATTAAGCGAGAGACCAATTAGGGATAAGCATGGGTTAGCTAGATCAATCATACACACTGCAGCTTTTTATTACTTTCTCTACTGGTAAGTAGGGGAAGTATTGAATTCCACCCAAAAATTCGATGTCGAGATTTCACCGGAAATATATGTTTTGAGGCCCACTGAAAAAAAAAAAAAAAACATTTTTAGAAAAAGGTCCGTGTGTGTGTCTGTGTGTCAGTATGTGTGCCAGTCTGTGTCTGTGTGTCAGTCTGTGGACAGGATGCGACACGAAGATTTTTAAGAAAATAGCCCCACGCTAAACTACCCTTTACATGGAAAATGTTTTCGAAAATTTTGACTTTCTTGAAAATGGCTCTAACGATTTTGATTAAAATGTCATATGTTTGAGATATTTTGATGACAAATGAAATGTTTATTTTGAATTTTCTGGCTATAGCCCATGTAGTCGTATTTACTCTGGACGAATTTTGCATAACTGGTAAACCATTAGAGATAAACAAAAAATGTAGACCTTGCTAAAATACACAATTTATGTCTCAATAAATTTTCTTGTAGGGTGAACCATTTCGGAGCTATTCCTTGTTATGTGTGTGAGTTTCGGAAAACTTAGAACTTTAGCGAAATGCAACACGTTGTTCATTTTTTTGTATGTTAATCGTGCAAAGGGAACGAATCTCAAAGGTAAAAAAGATTTGACTGTCGCACAAAGCCTGCTGTATTCTAATATCTCCCTTGCACCTACAAGGAAATAAGCAATAAGATAATTTGTACGAATGTTTATCTTAACTATTATGGAGATATAGGAATAAGAGTTTGTTAGAATGGTTAGTACAAGAGTAGAGAAAGTCATGTAAGTGCAACACATCAGATTTTTCATTTTTGGAGACAATTGCAATGTCATCTGCAAATCCGAATGTACTCGTAGATAATATTTTTAAAGTTTCAACAAGATTGTAGCCAAAGATTACATCGGGTTGCCGAAACAATTCGTGCAAATTTCCCACTTGTAGATAAGCTGGTATCTTCTGTAATGAAAATATTTGTGAAAGCACCACATAGAAAACAAGCTTTCAAAGAAACTGCACCGAATATCCCATTTCCACCAGAACCAATTATAACGTGCTGGGGAACATGGTTGTGTACAGTTCTTTATTATACCGAACATTTGGAATCAGCCAGGAATGTAGTGAATACATTTGATCCCAAAAATTCAGAATCATTTAAAATTGCCCAAGATATATAAAAGAACCCAGAAGTAGGAAGTAATATTTCCTATATATCTGCACATTTCTCTCATCTTCCATCTGCCAAAACTTGTTTGGAAACCAACGACACTAAGTTGTCCCATTTGTTAAGCTCATTCAAAACCACAATCTCTAAATTGAATTCAGTACCTGGAACCATTGGCAATGTAGTGAAGGAAAAACCATGTAGTATTGCATTAAAAAACCGGGATACTAACAAATGTGTGAGATTGGACAAATCTTAACAGGGAAATGTCCCAAATAGTCTAGTGAAAAGCCACTCAGCTTTAATCAAATAGCAGCTTTTGTATGTGCACCTCTATCGTTCTGTGAGGTGGAGAGAAGTCTTTCCCGCTATAAGGATATCTTAAGGGGCTACAGAAGGTCACTAACAATGGAAAATGTAAACCATTTGGTGATCGTAAACAGCAACAAAAAGAAGTTGAAGCAGAGGAGAACTAAATTGGGTACTCGTACTGATTTTATTTTTTCTTATATAAGTAAAATATATCCTAACCCTCTAATATAAATGATAAATTTTGCCAAGTTAATAATTGATTTTTGCAATGTTTTAACTTTCAGATTTCTTAAAAATTCACTTAAATCTTGATTTTTTTTGTCTTAATAATGATGTTTGAATATTGTGTATGGGATATTTATGTGCATATTTTGGAGGTTTTAACTGCATAAATCCATGAATATTAAAGGGATTATAAGAGCATATAATTTCTGTCCCTGGACATTGTTGGAGAACGTTAATATACAACTTACAGCAGATAAATAAAATTGGACATTTTTGGAATTAACTAGATCTGAAAACTTTAGACAAGCTTGGTTGCGACATGATTTCGTGTAATATAAGTGTAACATGTCCCTAAAGTGTTCAATTTATTCTAAAATTCTAAAAGAGTCTTCCGGGCTGAAAGCCTAAGCTACCGTGAAAGCCTACGCCTACTCATATTCAATTAATGTTGTATAAATTACAAGGCTACATTTTTCACCAATATAATGAACACTAAAAACCTATTTTACCATTAATCTACTTGGTTGAGCAATCCTGCCATGATTATGTGAGTTGAACCCCTCTTCCACATATGTGACTATTTGTCCGTTCCTCTCAAGGGAACGGCCTGACAGGCTCATTAGAAGAATTCATTATTAAGTTTATTGGTGTTGTCCTACAAGTTGACTTTAACTCCTGATAAACATAGGAAAGTCTAATCGAGAACTTGCAAATGCCTTTAAAGTCGAGAAATCAAATGGTACAGTTGATAGCAGCCATTCATTATAATGTAATATACGGCCTGGTATTCTTTTTATAGCTTCTAAAACAGGCAACTGTGAAAGTAAGGCTTGAATTTTCTGGTGTAAGAGCACATTGTTGGTGATTCTCAGCATCCCTACGTGTTGGTATTTTCTTAATGCTAGCCACATACTTTAGTGAGTCAGATTATCTTCATGCTTTTCAAGAGTAATACAAAGATCAGGCTTTAAAGGAATAGCTGGAACGCCACTGTGTACACAACACGAATATACTAATATGCACTGTTTGAGACCATCTCTCAGTTTCTTATGGTCTTACGGGGTCCAACAAGGGATGAGGCATAACTAGTGGTCAATGGTGGCTGCGATATGGGCAAGAGGCGAGGCACTGTAATGAGGACAACCAAAGGTGAAGGTGTGGGGGAGGGGGGGGGGGCGGAAGGTTAAGATACACCCGGCCTCGTAGAAAGGTCGTTTTAATTTTCTTTAGATTTATCTCCAAATTCTTAATGCCTATTATAGAAAAGGTTGCAAATGCTGCTTCAAATAAGCAGCATTAATGGGTTAAACGATTCTGTGTTATAAGAAAAGTTTTAACTTTGTCCTTAGAATCACAAAACGTGTAAATCTTAGCATTACACATGATGTAATATATTGAAAAATATGTGTCTTTTTACAAATTCTCCCTATATTTATACTGGAATTAAAATTCCTATCGGAATTAAACATGTCTGTCCATTACATTATAATATACTTACTACAGTGTTTGCTAACACCGTAGGCTTTCTTCTAATACTGAGCATAAACCGCCTTTCTTGTGTGGCATTAAAATTTAATTACATTTCTGTGAATTTGCACAGTTTCTGAAGCTTGTAGAACTGTTACCAGCTTGCCGTAGATCAATAATCCGGTCACATGTAGTTTCTGATGCATACATGGTGTGAAACAAGCAACAGTTGAGCAATGATCTGAGCCGTCAGAAATAATTAATACAACCCTTACATGTCAATGATTTAACTATATCCATCCAATAGCATGAATACCGCTATCATTGGAGAGGGGTAAAGAGAGGGAAAGAAGGGGAACCTTCTAAGGCCTCGGTAAGTGATCATGATACCTTACACATCATCAGAGCCTTCCACCCCCTTCATAGATACCTCCGCCTCGTCCAAGAGTGGTGTCGGCGTTGGCGAATGTCCGTTAACCCGGACAAAAGCCACGCCATCCTCTTCACGAGGCGCCACACCCCCGCAGACTGTCCCACCTTCCACTTTCGAGGCCGAAAGATAGTGGGAAAACTCCATCACTTACCTAGGAGTTCAACTGGACAGAGGTCTAACTTTCCGCGGGCACATCAGAGACCTCTTGGCGAGGACGCAGAGGGCTATTGCCTCACCGTACCCTATGCTGTCAGAGATGCCAGTCCGCCTGAAGTTACACCTCTTCCGGGCTCTTGTAATCCCCCTCATGCCGGCTGTGAAGTGTGGGATATGGCAGCAGGAAGCTGGCTCCTGTGGCTCCAAAGGGCACAGAACAGAGGACTCAGGTCCATATTCTCTGTCCCCCTACCTTTCCCTGTGAAACTACTTCACGAAGCCTCATCTCTTCCATACGTGGAGGATGAAATTAGGCGCCGGGCAGCAAAATTATACGCCAAATTATCAATACACCAAAGCGCCCTGGTTAGATCTCTCGGGGACTATGTATGACCCCCCTACACGACGCTTTAGGTCGTATAGGGTTCCCCGCATGGCTTGCGGGCACATCCCATAACCAAGGAGTCAATCCACCAGCTGCTAAAGCTGAGCTCCATACAGTCTCTAAAGAGAGTTGATCAACAGCCTAAATTTTACCCCCATCAAAATTCTAAATTAAAACCCTATTTTAACACCCAATTTTAAAATATTCTCTTTATTTCACCAGAATGCAGACCTTGCTGCGTTCTGCAAGTCAGCTGTCAAGGGGCATAAAGCTCCCTTCTAAACCACACCAACCTAAACTTAAAGACACCCTTAAACACTCACTCCTATTCCTACCTGCGGTTAAGCCCTAACAGGGGTAGGTACGCAGCAAAATTCGTCGGGCTGAACGTAAGCCTGCCAGTAGCTCATCGTCGTCATGATACCTTGCATTTTACTGAATTCACTTCCTATATATTTTCTGTCACACTCGAAGTAGGGCGGAATGCCGTGGGATAGTCATCACTTCTAACATTTATATCAAGGGAAATCTGTGGCGATTGGAACACCCTGCAATTTTATTTTTCATTTAATTTTTATGTAGAACTTTAATTAACCATTACATTGTTGTATTTTCCTCTTTCCTATTGCTCTCATATGATTAAAACCGGCGTTCAGATTTGAAAGAATTAAGGAATTGTGGTTTTTCACGCATATGTGACTAACAAGGAGCTTTAAATAAATGCAGGAGGAACAGCGATCACTATACTACCCAAAATGACAATGTTCACATCTCAGAAAAGTTTAACTACTTGTAAACAAATTTATTTCTAGCTACTCAGAACATATGTATAACAGTACTAGGTATATATTTATAGCGAATAAACAGAAATCAAACACAAGTGGAAGTGAAATATCCTGCTTTATTTGTGTTTCTTAGATAGGAGGTTGCTTTACTGTTAATCAAAATGCCGCTTAGGGGAGGATTTTAAGCCCCATGGAGCGTCTAGCATCATGACGTTCTGACGTTAGCAGAAGTAATGTGGGCCAAACATGTGAGTTCCTTCCAAAAGGGTATTGTTCAGATTGGGTTGGACTCGTCGGAGCAGTGTTTCCCGCAATCCATAGGACATTGGGTACCTCTGATATCTGCAGGCGGGTTGTGAGATAAATTATTTATCTTTCAAGTGTTTGAGATCGCCTTGACTAGTTGCAAATGCTCGAATCAGGTGAGAAAGTTTAAATGTGAGAACGGATATCTCGTTACTATAGTTCAAACGTAATGAGCTATCCGCAAAGACAAAGATACGTGGTTTATGGCATTGAATGTTCCAAGTCTGATTCAAGTTTACAACTACTGACCGCAAAAGGCTATTAGAAAGAGCAGTGATCAGCATGCAACGGTATCTCTGGGTGTACTGGGATTATACACGTGTACGTGGTACTGGGATGATGATGATAGTAGTAGTAGTAATAATAATAATAATAATAATAATAATAATAATAATAATAATAATAATAATAATAATAATAATAATAATAATAATAATAACCATTACCATTAACCTGCGACCGTGGGAACCGTTGGTTAGACGCTGGTCTACTGTTCCCAGGTCGTGGGTTCAAATCCGGCCCAGACCGATGGTTTTTAAGTGCGCTTGAAAACGACAGCTCCATGTCAGTAGATTTACTGGCATGTAAAAGAACTCCTGCGGGACAAAATTCCGGCACACCGGCGACGCCAATGTGACATCGTCGTTAAAAATATTTTTTATTATTATTATTATTATTATTATTATTATTATTATTATTATTATTATTATTATTATTATTATTATTATTATTATTATTATTATTATTATTATTATTATTATTATTATTAGTATTATTATTATTATTATTATTATTATTATTATTATTATTATTATTATTATTATTATTATTATTATTATTATTATTATTATTATTATTATTATTATTATTATTATTATTATTATTATTATTATTATTATTATTATTGCTGTTGGTGACGTTACAAAGAAAACGAGAAAGAACTTCTACCTTTATGTCTAATCTATAGGAAGGGCAAAAAGTGACAACGTTGCTGTGCCATTTATTGTGGGATACTCACTTCCCCACCCCTGAAGTGTGAACATGGCCCAAAACTGTGCGGTCCCAAGTGTCATAAATTTGTCAAGTTGCCCTAAAGCTAGAATCAAAGAAGCCGAAGTGGAAACTTAAAGAGCGGGCCAACTATACTTGACAAGCAAATAGACATTTCCATGTCAAAATAGCGCTTTACAAAGCTGTCGAGTAGAAACTGAAAACTATCGTCATAAATGGAGATTGACATAATGCATGTGATTCCTTTATTGTTTTAAATGACAAGAAGAGCTCACTGCTGCAACATTTGTTTTGATTTCCCAGATTATAGCTTACCTAGCAGAATGTAGTTGTCTAGTCGTAATTAGTGTACATTATTGTGCAAGACTGTAATGACATTCAGTTTAATGTTAATCATGTGATAGCTAGGAATAGAACCAGAACAAGTTCTCTGTTCTATTTAGAATTCCTATCACATCGTTTTTACTCTCCTGTAGCCCCCTCCACGCTTTTTTGGCCACTGAAAGATGACGGGTTCTTCTTCATAATGGCGCACGTACATGCAATCAGTTACGCCCAGCCCCTTCGCCGTATATGTATATGCTATATATACACACATACACCTATCTTTTTACCTTCTTTTTTCAATTTTAGGTCGGTTATACAGCGAGGTCGTTGCTGTCGTTGAACTCCGAATGAGGATCTTCACCGTGTTGATTAAAGGATACATTAGACCAGTTAGGGAACTTAGGCAACAAGGAAACGATGCCGAATGCTTAATAATTTTCTTGAAATTCTGCAGGTTAGTTAATATTTCGGTAAGCACTGTTCTGTCTTTTTGTTTACCTGATTACCGTCCCCTTATGTAGGACTTACAGCCCCTAGGACTTACAAGCCACTGCCTAGGGTCAGACGCCTATCGGTGAGCAGATCTTACGGATCGGACAGAGTGAAGACCTAGAAGCGGGTGGGCAGTCCACCACAAGGTATGAGAGCGAGGAAGAGGATGATATAAGACGCAGGCGAAATGGATGATTGTATGGAGCAGTTGGTGGAATGAGTGACGGGAGAACCCGGAGAAAGCCCGCCCAGATGCCGCCATTACGAATACCATATGCGGGTCCCTGGTATCGAACCTAGGTGATAGGCGAACAGTCTAACCGTTCGGCCATGGCGCCGCCTTCCTGCGTATACACATTATTAAAAGTGATAAGTGATTTGTGAGTATTAAATACATGATGTTATGGGTGGACGACATTGTCCGAGTTTTAAGCAGGCCCGAGATCAGATGGAATGCGGCTTGTGTATGACCGAACCCTAGAACAGGTTACGATGCACCACCTGACTGGCGTGCTTTTGGTAAAACAGGTTAACAGTCCCCTTAAAAAAATAGATAAATTACCCAAAATATTTATAGAAGTTTATAAATCACCATTTCCAGTCGATAATGGATTAAATTCCTTTTTATTTTTTTTAATCACTCCAGCTCGGGAATCCTACCTTTAGACCCTTACATATATGCTTAGCATGTTGGTATGTATGTCTGTCTGCATGTAATGTCGTGTTTGTATGTCTGACCAGTGCAAACATGCCAGTTCTAGGAATCGCCAGAAGCGTTTTCTTACAGTTTTGATAGCTTTAGTTCTGGAATGTGTAGTATGCATATAAAATAGAAAGGAAAGCAAATACCAAAGAAGTCTGGAAACACGTAGCTGAATGCCGCGGGAAACAAGGATTTCTGGTAACAATAAAATATGAAATTGCCAAGTTCATAGGATTTACCCTGTCGTACTTCAGAGGCTCTCAGTAGTAGCCCGATATATTTTGCAGAAAATTAAGAAATTATTTTATAAATAAACAGCTTTTCCTTGGCAATTTTTAGTTCACTCTTAAGAGAAGATTAAAAGCCATATTAAAGTCCTATACCGCCAATATTAAATCATCTAAGTGCACTTAAATAACTTAAATTATCTCAAATAATATAAGTTATAAGTACGAAATTTTTACTGGGTGTATGTGAGTATCTTTTAAGTTCACTGATATATTTTATACAATAAGATTGTTTATTAAGAAAACTAGAACAAGTTTCTCAGCTATACCGACTATATTTTGATTGAAAGGTATCACCACCTACTTCTTTTACAAAGTAACCAAACATACGACCTCAACCTAATAAAATTCTAATTAAATTAGGATTAATAATTAAACATTCATTGATAATACAAATAGTAAACCCTCCGCCCAAAAAGGAAAATAAATTGATTAACTGTAACACCTGATAATCCTTCAAAGGAGATCCGCAACATGTTGGTTGTTTTGATCATTCTATATGTAATTTACCTATGTAATATAGTTTCTGAGAAAATGGGCATTTATAGCAAATAGTGTCAGTCACAGAAAAAGCTAGTCAAAGCAAAACTGGAGAAAAGTTAGATATTTGAAAAGAAAGAAAGCACATGGCTTGGGCACACAGAAACTGCCATATTGAGTAGTAGTGCCAACTTATAGAGAAACCTTTCCATAAAAGATGGGCTTAAGTTTGCCTCTCTATTCTAAAGTGCGTAGAAGCTATGATTATTGTCTGTGAAATAATGTAGAATACACAGTTCAAAGTAGCAGATGCAGTATAGCTTTTAAAATAGCGTCAGATAAATTGTTTTCAAAAGTGTTTACTTTATTTATGTATCTATTATTATTATTATTATTATTATTATTATTATTATTATTATTATTATTATTATTATTATTATTATTATTATTATTATTATTATTATTATTATTATTATTATTAATATAATTATTATTGTTATTATCATCATTAAAGATGAAACAATTCCTTCGTAAGCAATATAACAACGAAACGTGTAACCATGAGTGTCGGCAGACTTTTTTCCAGGGGGGGGGGGCACATGTTGGAAATTTGCAATCATGTAATATTAAATCATTATTTTACTGTCAAAATTTATATTTGTTGCAGATAACCGTATTGATTTGTGTTAAATAAAAATTGTTCTTTACATCAAAATTAAAATAATAGTTTAATAGTCAGTAACTGACTGCACATTAAGTTCACCAACTTCCAAGGGGGGCCCGCGGCCCCCCTTGCCCCCGTTTCGCAACGCCCATGCGTGTAACGTCAACGTTACACATTAAACATTAATTCATTGGAAGGGGGTTCTCTGTATTGTCTGGACACCTGGAACCTGCTGTTGGTGACCTCTGACCGGGTGCAAAGTTCAGAATCAGCTACTGTGTATGGTTTATACGTGGGTGGTAGTAATTTGCACTGAAAAATGTAAAATTGCACCGGGGTAAATTGCACTGAAAATGACGGAGTTTGTAAATTGCACCAAATTCAAAATGTTAACTGCGCTGCAGTACTGAATTTATGTGCAAATAGCACTGATTACCATTACTATGTTCGGGCGGTTTTCTAGGCTGTACTCAATATTCATCACCAGATGTTGCGGTGAATAGGCGCTGCTAGTAGTTCTTACGGGGTAGTTCTTATTTCCACCACCAGAGATACTTCCACTGCTGCACTTTACCAGTAATGTCTCTAGTTTGTCATTGGGCCTAGTGTATAATCTGTGGCCTAGTGCTTGTGAGTGAACTGTAATCTCTATCAGTAATGGCATCAGTTGCATGTTGTGTGAGCAAAGAGTTAATAGTTATTTTAAATTTTATTACGACAGTCAACTGAAAAGTGGTGAAGTGAAATGGAGATATACGTTTCGAAAATGCAACGCTAAAATTAATATTGTTAGAAGCGATTTGGTTCACAACCATAATAAAGAGGCACATTAGTTGCAACGCCAAGTACTTAGTGGTAGTGCAAAACGAAAGGCTATGGAAGATATATCTGCACGCCCAAGCAAAGTGGTTCGATCTGTACTAAACGAATTGCCTGAATATAACTGTATAGACATTAATGGTTTAATTGTAACAAAGAGAAATGTATATAATTCGCGGAGAAAGAAATATCCTAAATTTCCCACTGACAGAAATGAAACTCACGACAAGATTCTAGCTCTCGATATTAAGATAAACTTAGATGAACAATTTGTGAGGTATTACGACAAGGACAGTGGGATTGTAATATTCAGCTGTCGCACTAATTTGAACTTTTTAGTAACGTGTCCTTTGTATATGTTTACGGAACATTTGACTATTGCCTCAAGTTCTTTTATCAGATGTTTACACTTCACGGTTTTAAGAATGGTCACTATGTGCCTTTGGTATTCTGTTTGCTTCCAAATAAAACCAGATATTCATATCAAACTATATTTCGCGTTATCTGTGACGAGTGTAATGAACAATTAAATAAGACATTTGAGTCCAGAATTATAATTTCGGATCTAGAAATAGCTATACATGATGCAGTGCGAACCATGTGGCTGAATACTGAAATCTTTCTGTGCAGATTTCACTTAACTAATGTATGGTGGAAAAAATTACAGGCTTTAGGACTGGCAAGTGAATACAAAGATAAGGACTCAATCGTTGGACACTGGTTACACTATGTGTTTGGGTTAGTATACTTGGAACCATGTGAAGCAGGTGATTCGTTTGTACACGATTTGATGCCACAGCAACCCGAAAGTGAAAACGTAAAATTTTGTTCTTACTTGGTAGAAAATTGTATTGACGAAAGTGCCAATTTTCCTCCCCTTATGTGGGCAGTTAAATCAGCAGACACTGGACGAACTACGAATGCATGCAAACCTTTTCATTCGCATTTCAATGCAAGCTTTAGTTCCTGTCATCCATCTTTATATGTATTTGTGGAAGAGCTAACATATTATCAGGCCGAGGTGTATATAAAAATTAACAGCTCCGAAAAATCACACATGGGGAAAAAATATTTCACAATAAATTAACAGCACTACATTGAGAAGCAAATCAGTAAACATAAACAGGGTCAAATTGAACGCTTCGCATTCGTCAAGAGCGCCTGCTATTATTTTTCAAAGTGAAGCAATGAACAGTCAGTCGCGGTGCAAAAACATCCAACAAGCTTCGTCAGTGCAATCTGTATCCCGACCTATAATATTCCAGTGCAGCTTACAGGGTAAGTACAAAAATAAGTAGTGCTATTTACCATGTGTAATTTAACGTTCAGTGCAGTTTTCATGGTGGATTAGAGACCTTCAGTGCAATTCCCAATCGCCCTTATACGTAGCCAACCTCGCGTCCATTGAAAGAATTGTTTCTCTGTAATTATCACCATCAGTATTAATCAACATTACTCAAACGTTTGCTGCTGGTGTCCGAAATTTAGATTTATACGTAAAATGTATTTGACGTGGATCAAGGTATGAAATTGTTTAGTAAATTTGTCAGCTGCATTTTTGACGATCTTTAGTTATGTTCATATTTAATACATATACAAACACATTTTCACATTTATTTGGCTTTTTAACGAAGAAGCAAAGCAATGGATGGGTTGGGGAATCGTGAGGTTTTATGAGGAACAAGGGTCCCAATAAAATGTCTCGAGGACCAGATCGCCAGATCGCGGGTCAGAAGAGTAGAGGTGCTATCAATTAGTAATATATATTTATTTAATATATGCCTTTCGCCTTTTATCATACTGCTGCCTAAGTTAAAAGCTATTGCACAAAGGCTCACAGTGTAGGAATAAAGTTAACAAAAGCAAGGAGTGGCCCATTATGTAACATTTTGGATAGGCGGAAGTGTATCCATTTGTGCTCGTAGAAGTTATTTGGCAAGCTTCATTATTGTACACAAATAATTAGAACGAGAGTATGCATATATAAATAAAATTATAATGATAATAACAGATTCTTTGTTTGGAGCAGTTCGCCTAAACTGGGACTATGCTTGTAAAAAAATATGTAAAATAAAACAAAATGAGTTGCAAGTTTCTGGATTAAAAAGAATTGAAATGGTGATGAGAGGCTGGAATAAAAGTATGTAACTGATACCCACCGAGTCATCGTGCTTGGAGATTAGGAAGAAGAAATTATTATTAAAAATGGTAATGGTTTACAAAATCGGCCGCTCGAGAAAACTAATGAAACATAGTGCAATGGATGCAGTTTTTATTGTTGATTATGATTTTGAAAGTCGTATTGTGCGCTGAAGCTTCGTATTTGATTTATGAGCAAATTCCGTACCTATGATGCAGCAGTTTTTTTCGCTTATGCGGCGGATATTTAGCAAATAAATGTTTATAAACGAGTATAATATATGCTAGAATGATTGATCAATGTATTTACGTTGAAATTGTTGTTGCTGATTACGATTTTGAAAGTTTTATTTGGCGGTTTTCGTTTTCGTTTTGCCCGTGTTAGGTTAGGTTAGGTTTAGTGTGTGTATATGAGTGGGGTAACATGGTCCTGTGTTATCGAAATATTTACAATTTGGGCAGTGTTTATGCAATAATTTCAACGTAAATGCATTAATCAATCATTCTACCATATATTATACTCGTTTATACACATTTATTTGCTAAATATACGCCGCATAAGCGAAATAAAACCACTACATCGCACGTACGAAATTTGCTCATAGATCAAAAACGAAGCTTGAGCGCAAAATAAAACTTTCAAAATCGTAATCAGCAATAAAAACTGCATCCATTGCACTATATTTCATTCGTTTTCTCGAGCGGCCGATTTTGTAAACATTTACCTTAAAAATATATTGAAAGTATCCAAGCAGTCATTATAATGCGGAATACCTGTCAGCATCGATTCTTCCTTCTCCTCCGATGTGCTTACAGAGGTAACATTTTATGTAGGCATAAATTTAGTACGAAAGTTTGTCAACACATTACAAATATATTTAAATCTGGACAAAGTTAAGGACAGACTATATGGAGGGCCTACTAACAATTCACGACGAATGAGTTGCAATGTTGTACATAAAAGGCATACTGATAAGCAAATTTCAAATGGGTTGAGATCATTAAACAAGAGTTTAAAATGACTAATAGTTTATACAAGTATAGAGAGAATTTTAACAAGTTAAAACTTTTTTGTGAATTATTTCCAAAAATAACCTTAAAACCAATTGCACCAATGCTGTCACTAGGTCCAAAACGAATGCTCCTAAAATTTGCATTTAGGAATTATCTGCTTGCCATCTTGCATAGGAAGCTGCATTCCACATAAAAATAAGATTGGTAAATATCTTCAGAGACACAGTATATTCTGGGAATATCTGTTGGCGTTTCTGTTTTATCTGTTACAGCTAAATGTTCTGTCGATTTTTGACAATTCGGATGGTTTATCAATCGTTCTGCATATTCGAAAATTATTTTATATGACGCAAGTTCAGAGGAAATGAATCGATGTCAAAGAATAAAATGTGTTGCATTCACGTGACTTTCTCTAACCACTCTTTTACAAACTTCACACAAAAGCTTGTTTCTCCATATTATTATTATTGTTGTTGTTATTATTATTATTATTAATTAATTAATTAATTAATAATAGTTCAAATAAACCTTCATTTGTTACTTACACATTGCGTTGTAGACATAAGAAGTCATTAAACTAAAACAGTAGATAACGCCGGGGATGTAGGATGCCTTTGAAATTCCGCTCTCTTTACATAAACACGAAAAAGAAAGAAATAAGTAAAGAACGAATGGCAGGTCGTAGTTGAGAAAAATATAGTCAATGAAAATTCTTGAAACTGGTTAGTACCACAAGCGTTTTTATTTCACATCTCTAAATTGTGTGCTTTAACGAGATCTACATTTTTGTTTAGTAAGAGTTTGCCTGTGTCTTACTATTTAGCAGTTATATAAAAGTCATTACGAATAAAGACAACTTCCATACTATTCCCAGAAATAGATTTAGATACAGATTAGCTTAAGCATATGGTATTTTAATCAAAATTGCTAGAGCCATTTTAAGAAAACAAAACATAACATTTAAAGGGCAGTTGGGGTTGGGGATTTCCTTCAAATTCTTCAGTTGAATCTTTGGAGGGTGCTGAACTCAAGTACTAAGTTTCGTATTTAATCAGCTTTTCATTTTGGAGTTATGCTGTTCTCTCTCTCTCTCACTCACTCACTCACTCACTCACTCACTCACTCACTCACTCACTCACTCACTCACTCACTCACTCACTCACTCACTCACTCACTCACTCACTCACTCACTCACTCACTCACTCACTCTCACTCACACGGACGGTTTCTAAAAATCTTTTGGGGGTGCAGGAGTACTCAAAATATGCATTTGCGTTGAAATCTATACATATCAAATTTCTGGGTGAAATACAATGCTTCCTCTACCTTATATATGTTCGCAGTAGAGAAACTAAAAGGTCTTCCTGTATCTACATCGGCCCTGTACTCTTATTACAGGTTCACAACGTTGCAGCTGTGGTTCAATGTTTCTTTTAATAAAAATAAACTACGTATACTCTTGTACGATTAATTGCATCATGAAGACATGTTCGTTAACATCTTTTTTCTTTTTATAGTGACGTAGCTCTAGTATACACGCAAGCGTCCAATATTAACAATTGAACCTCTACAAAAGAACTAATGTAAGCTGCAGATCGCCGTTAGATTTGTCCCGCGGATCTGTGTGCACCATGGGAATCTGTCTGGCTGATCAGAAGTGCTGCAGGCTATCAAGTTCCGTATTTGAAAAGTAAGTTTTATGTTATTGTTTTATCCACGAGGAAACATCAAAAGCTAAAGCGTGGAGTGCTAAGGGAGAGGGGATGTCTTACATTCACAAGAGTTTTTCTATTAATTCTTCAACAAATTGTTACAAGAACTTATCCTTCCCTCTACTTCACGCTAATTGAGACAAACATTTGTAGAAATGATTTTATTGCATATTCTCTTGTAAGCATGAATGGGAATAAAGAAATATAGTAGGCTTAAACGACAATCAGATCTTCTAAGAGATGGTCGTTATGTGATGGCTTGGAAATTCCCTTCTCTATGCATTTCCAGGACATACAAAAACCGATGTCTTCCCATTTGAAAAAAAAAAAATATTTGAAAATTAAAACCAATAGATAACAACTAATAGCTCGAAAATAGTTCACTCCACAAACTACTTAATTGAGTAGATTGTATGTTTTAATGAGATATGCATTTATTATGCAGTAAGATTCTGTCTATCCCTTATGATTAACCAGTTGTGCAATCATCGAAAATGAAGAGGACTTCTGAGGAGATTCCCAGAAAATCAAGATATGCATTTCATTTGGCATGAAAATTTCTTAAATATGTGGCATTTTAATCAAAATTGAGTCATATTTGTGGGGGAAAAAAGGTAGCTTGAGGTGGTGGGATTTTCTTGAAAAATCTTCGTATCGTAAAGTTCAGCATCTTTAAAAAATAATAATTTTTGAAAATGCTGAACTTAAAACATCAAGTTTTGTATTAAACAAACCTTTTGTTTTGAGTTATAGTGTACCTCGCGCGCGCGGACACGGATACATGAATGCACACGCATGCTTTCCTTCGCTCTTTGAGGGGACCTTAAAACGTATATTCGCAGTGAAAGCTCTATCGAATTTTTGGGAGGAATACAATACCTTCTCTGTACGTGGTAGAGGAAGTGAAACTGTTCTTGTTAATCTCCGTATTTCTGGTTATTTTTGTAGTGTTTAACGCCCGCTAATACTACTACGGCACCGCAGGTGGTGACACTGATGATACATGGAATGAAGATGGAGCACCGGTGGAATGAGATGGCGGGGGAAACCGGAGCACCCAGAGAAAACCCGCCCTGACGCCGCTTCGTCCACCACGAATACCACATGCGGGTCCCTGGGATCGAACCCGGGCCGCCTAGGTGGTAGGCGAGCGCGCTAACCGCTCGGCCACGGCGCCGCCAGTATTTCTGGCTAAATCATCATTTCGAAACACCCTCCAGTAGTGCTGAGCTTTGACATCATAGGGTACAAAACGTCGGTTGCGCCTTCGAGAGTAATAACAACACTATTCAGCACAACCAACACCTCCACAAGACATTCGAGTTATGTTTTCACTGGACAAAATAAAATTAGCTGACCCGCAAGATGACTCTGAGCACGACCTCCCGATTGAACTAGTCCTAGGCGCGGACTACTACTGGTCATTATCATTATCATTTTAATGTTTATGAACAGGGTGCGTCGTTTTAGTAAGTAAACATAGAAATGAGATTAACAGCATGGATTATAGAGTCGGCAGGTACCATGGGGGCAGTGCTACCTTCCACTCTACAAGAGCACAGCAAGGTCACTGGCGCTTCCACTTCCCGTTGTAGATGCACGGTTAGATGGATTTCGTACTAAAATCCCACTCTCTGGTTATGAAAAAAATGTGATGGAACATGGAAAATGCACAATTTGCAAAAGGACAGGTTGAGGAACCGCTTTTGTAGAGTAATTGAGATAGCCTCAAAGGTCCTCCTACTGAGTCCGATGAGAGAAGTTCGTGTGGGGCAATATCATGACTAAAGGAATTGCATGCTTATGCATGTATTCATTGAAAATTCCCATAATATGCACATAAATATACCTACATAAAAAGCGTTAAACAGCGTATTGATGTACATAAAATGTTGAGGCAATTTTTTGTGCTCTCCGGAATAAAATATGGTCGAAACCATATGAATTATTTAATACGAGGATTTGAACTTTAATAGTGGCAACACTGCTACAGAATCGCTATGCAATGGAACGTAATATTGTCGCTGATAGCACACGTTAGTTACATACCTACCTTACCTTTGAGCAAGTTGACTCCCTTACCACATCACGCACATGCGCAATGGTGAAGGAAACAGTCTTGTATAAGCTAGCGGTCTAATGTAATGTCACGATATTTTTGAAACAGGAACAACGGAATCGGATACAGATTGAATGTGCCAAAAGGTCATACAGCACGGCAGTGTCATCAAGGTCTTCAAGAGGCTTGCAGAGAATCTGCATTGCCTTACAGAACAGTGGCACGGCGGGTAAAGGGCTTCAACAAAGGATGCCAAGATGTGGCATACAATGTGGCCAGGTCGTCCCAGTGTCAGTGAAGATGTGCATGCTTTTGCAATGTTACCGTATACTGATGGAGGCCATATTATGAACTGGCCCGAGTTACCAGATTAGCGCACACAACTGTGCTTCACGTTCTGAACGAACGTCTGGGCATGAGCAAGACTGCATCACGATGGACTCCGCATTAAGAGGTTATGATACAGCTGTGATTGACTTCAGTCGATGGGGCTGGGAAGAGCTTATGACTTTGACTTGTTTCCGAAAATGAAGCAACCGCTTCGTGGTATTTGGTTCCGAATTGTTCCAGAGATTCGTTAGCCAGTAGACCGTTCCATTCAAACTATCAACAGAACCGGCGCTGCTGGGGTTATCCTACGACTTCCACGTCGCTGGCAACAGGTTATATACAACACTGGTGATTACTTTGAATGACAGTAAAGCTTGGTAACATGTATCTCTTTTGTATCCGTTGTAAATAAATAGTAAAGTTCTAACCCCCGCACATCAAAATTTATATTTAATATTGAAGAATTAGGATATGCCCCTATAATCTAGCTCTGTCGCTCGTTTTTACTTAGCATAATTACAAACACTACACCACAGAAATGAATGTCCCAAATTTTCAACTGGAGAACGATTGTGAATCTACAGTATTATTCTCAAAATTGCATTTCTAAAACTGTTAACAGCGTATATTTTGATACACTTTCCTTTGCGGAAAGTAGATTACATTAATTTTATAAATCTTAAAGCATACTAAATAATGAAATTTAAACTAAATTTAGTATTATGTATAAGTATAACCATCATACTTTAACTCAATTCCAAGAACCCCTTAAGAAAACAAAAATTTGCAGCATAATTTTGCAAACTGCTTACATATTATGATTATAAACATAATACATAAAACATGCTTGTGTGCAACATAAAATATTAAGTTGTTGGAACCTTAGTAATTACCAAGCAAACATACTTTCGGACAAAGAAAAAAAAGTAGGCATTTGCATTAAACTTGTCCCTAATGATGGCAATAGTGGTGGGTGGTCAACTTGTGGTCGTGATTCAATGCACCAAATTTAATTTATTTTTAACTGTGTAAGTGTAAGCATTATCAATTTCTGTAATAGTTATTTATGTGCGCAAAATGGATATTAGCGGGCGAATTAAATATTGCTGAAGTATGCTGGATAAGTCCGCTAAAGCATTCGTGTACGTGGTGCATAGTACAGTTATTTCTAAATATTTCTAAATTATATTAAATAAAATAATACAAGTACTTTATAAAGGGCTTAGTCATTTATTTGTTGACATATTCTCACAGACACTGAATTCTGTACTATGTGCCGTACCAATGCCTCCCAGGAAACAATAACAATACGGAGACGCGGATGTAGTTGGCAATGCTTATTCTGAACGCTCTTTTCTAAACAGCAAGCTTGTAACCGAAAATATGGGTGAAAATCCATAGAAAATTTCAATCTGATAACATAAAATACAATGTTGGTTTATATTTATTGTTCTATGATCGAGTAAAAACCCTTGACGCACACTCCTCTCCCCTGGGTCGAAGACGTCGCCTGTAAGATCTAAAAGATCTCTTCGCCAAGATATCTCCTATCCTGTGTTTGGTGTCCCGGTAGTTCTAGCTCTAGCTCTAGCACTAGGACGAGGTCCTAATCTGCAAGGTATGCGTGAGTTGTGGTAGGAATGGAACCAAACGAAGAATTAACAACCATTTGACTTTATTTGCAAATCTCCAGATTTGTAGAGAACTCCCGACGATATCTAAATAGAATATAACTTTCTAACTTCAACTGCAACACTATAATACTTGAACTTAGTCAGCCTTTATAGCAACCGCCGAATTTGTGTATACGCACCAGCTTACGTACAAGTAGCACAAAGTTGCGTGTGCACTGGCTACGCGATTCAAGACGAATTTGAGTTGCGTTGCGCGTGTCCGCGAAGGAAGCGATTTCCATTGGTCAACTTTTGAGCGTGTCATGGCAAGATAAGAGCTAAACTCTCCGTGCTTTGCTCGCACGATTGTAATCTTATCGCTCATCTAATCTGCCTAAGCATTATTAAGACTTTAATATATTTAGCTTTATTAACAATGTTATACCATTAACTATCGAATACAATCTCGTTTTAATTCTTTCTATTATTAATTACTTATATTCACATTATAATTTCGGTTTCACCCTGTTTAATTTGAAATGACTGTTCACTGCCATATTAATTTTATTATGCTACTAAAGTGCTATTTTTCGGGGTTAACAGTCCGACAAGTAGCTCTTTTAGACAGCGTGTGGGGAAAAGCTATTATGAAGAACTGGATCTAATTAACACTAATGTTCCGGGTTCTGTCCCCGGATGCAGGAAGGGCGAGATATTGAACGTCATACACAAAGACACGCATCTAGTACACAGGATACTGCATATCATTTAAATTACGCATAGCTGCCATGACAGCAGCTACCTTGGAATCCTATATTTGGTTGGCGGAATGCAAATAAGACACCTCTATCTGTGTATCGTGCGTCTCCTTAAAAGCGTGCCTTGACTGAAACACGAGAACAGGGCCGAGCAACCTTGAGCATGAGACAGAACAACCTTAAGTCACGGTCGGGACTCGAACTATGGATCTTTGACATTCCGTGAAGAGCGTTGGCTCCAATCCAGGTCATGCACTTTGTGATTCTTATCAGACAGTGCTAATTATATCTTTATCCTAAACTGTTGCATGATAAAGAGGATTTACAGAGAAATTACGTTTTGGAATTCTTATTCTGTATGCACTTTGGATTTATTTGTACATACTTACTTGTCAAAGTGTTCAATAGCCAGAGCCCGGATTTTGATGACTGGTCATCTTTTTTCCCCTATAGAGTATACATTGCTCTGAAGTATTAAAATCCTGAACACGAAACTCTGGTTACAAAAATATTAATTTTATTGGGTATTTTTTCGTCGTATTTTGTCTTTGTAGTTTTAGACGATTTTTTCAATTTTTTTTCATTTTTTCATTTTCTGGTCTTTTTTTTTTTTTTCGCTTTACTTTCTTTCTTTCTTTTGCAAGAAATTAGATTAACTAAAATTATTGAATTATTTAACATTGTAGCAAACTTAACTTGGTACTTTGTGTGACGGTTTGAAGTAGAATATGACTTTGCTGCCTCATGTCCTTTCATTGTTGTCGGTGAAACTATTTGGCTCGAGAATGATCTCCGCCGATTAACAATGTATTGCAGATTCTTATAGACTGCCCTTTTGTCGTTGTTGCAGCGTTGAGTACTCTATCTCTGGGTATGCGTGTGTGTTTCGAAAGGATGACACTCATCTCGAAATTAACAGCTTTTTAATGAAGTATCATTTTAAAATTTGTTTCCTAGGAGGAAACCAATATTTGTAGAAATAATTCAGCAATCCACACTAAACCTATATACAAATAAACCTTTAAGACACTTTCTCTTTCCCCGTTAATTTTTAAATATTTTGATATAACGGGGTGGCACCGTGGCCGAGCGGTTAGAGCGTTTGCCTACCACCGGGTTCGATCCCACCGACCCGCATGTGATATTTGTGGTGGACAAAGCCGCGTCTCGACGGGTTTTCTCCGAGTTCTCCGGTTTCCCTCACCACTTATTCCACCAATTGCTCCATACCTTACTCTCCATTTCCAAAAAAAAAAAAAAAAAAAAAAAAAAAAAAATCAAATGGCTTGCACACAGAAGGTGCATTTATTAGTAGTGGAACCAATTTTAAAGCAAAACTTCCCCTCAGAATTGAACTAAAATTTGCCTATTTGCTGCAGAGAATATAGGCGTTTGACTTTTTCTGTAAAGTGATTAAGAATTCAGAGTACGCATGACAGATCAGGTACATTCGTAAAAACATCTAAAATAATCTATTGGTGTACAATGGTTATATCTCGCTACCAGGAAGTGGAGAAGCATTTCGGTACTCAAACACACATGAAGATCTAATGTGGTGGTATCCTCCGGGAGGAAGGGATATAGCAAACACAGACGGTGACCAGATCAGGGCAAGCTGGGATGTAGGTGGGGTCTCTGACTCGTCCAGATATTATAGGGGACACAGTTTATCGGCAGTTCCCAAGAGTTCAACATGGCCGACATTACCCTAAACAGCAGACGAAAGTATCCCAAAAAGCAGCCCTGCCAACGTACATAATATAGGCATTTCTAACCTCAAATATCACAGGGTTAAAGTATCACGCTTTCAAACGATAATAATGCTTGAACAGCGTTAACAAACAACAAAGAACGTACTCACCTTCGGCTAATCTTGTTCTGCAACATTTTTGGACAAATTCACTTCCGAGTGCTAAATATCATAATATATATATTCAATGCACTACTGTGTAGCGAACAAAAATAACAGTAACTATAACTGCATATACTGCTCTAAAAGAATTAAAGACAAAATTACGCAAACAAGAGCAGTACGTCCACAGATTAATTAATTAATATGGCGTCTAAGCAGAATCTTGTTTTAAAATCTATCGGTTCGCTTCTCTGCAACGCGTTCGTAAATGAGGGTTTCTGTGGCAACATAACAGACGCAATAACACCAGCTATGGCCGTAGCTTTACCATGGTTATACGAACGGTTGGCGGCACTAATGTAACCAAACGGATGGTATATCACCAAATATAACCATACTGCACAATAATGGGGGGGGGGGGGGCGGAAATGTCAAGTTTTTTTTTTTGGAGGGGGGTATCTCTCTGAGGGCTCGTCACACGTTGGAGGAATGGGGCAGACAGTTCTAACGCCACATGCCTAATCTGACGTCCACTCAAATGATCCTTCGTCCCTGAAACATGGAGGAAAGTTGGCTCTGTTACATTTATATCCTACCGACCAAGGGAAACTGAAAAAAAGTGAGAGTAGCCGCGGGAATCGAACCGTTATCGCGGAATCATCTTACTCGTACGTGCCATGTAATCTATCCCCAATGCAGCCCTGTCCAAAGTAGCGCCCGTGATGTGTTTCTCTGGTACCCTTCATAAACAATGTTTACTCCGACTATTTCTAATATTAATTGAAATTTCAAGACAAAGCTATTTCCTTCCGAATATCCTAGTACACACCCATGAAGCATGTTTTTGTACACGTAAACCTGTATTCGTTAATTTCCTAACCAGTGCTTTGCATTGGTCCTGTCTAAAGAAGGGATACTTACCCTAATGGTGCTTGTATCATTTCAAGCAGCTGTGCCGCTTTTGTGTCATAAACGTTTCTGCCCTAGACAAGACAGATTTGCCGATAGCTACCACCTCCTTCCGTAATTTTCGCTTTCCTCAGACCTGAACTTATCGGGAATTGAGACAATCTTACTTTGCGAGAAGCTTCGAGATAGTGTATATTGCATAAAGTTCGCCTCGTTTATATAAGTGGAACAGTCAAATAGTAATTGCGATGGCATCCACACCTTCTTAGGCATGAGTTAAATGTGCCCGATCACATGAAGTTGGAGATCATTGCCATAATGTATCCGGTGATTTAAACATATCACTTAGGTGTATCTTTAACGTGCCCTTAAATTTCTCATAAAGGTTCTCCCTTACCACATTGTAAGCAATATTTTCATTACGATGTCCATGTCTGATCCTCATTATTATAGACGGCCAAGTTCAACTTTGCCTAGACCCACGGCGCCACTGTTGATCATCTGTGCCTGGCCCAAGGATGACTGCGCACCCATCATCATCATCATCATCATCATCATCATCATCATCATCATCATCATCATCATCATATTGTAGTAGTACTTGCTAAGCATAAGATTATTTAAGGTGTTATTTCACGTTTTGTGTTAATGAAAAATAATGAAGGGAAATTGCCTACAAAATATATACAAACAAAACAAAAATACGTTTATAACTCAGTTGTAAATTTACTCATTTGTGGTTAGATTCAAGTATCGGCAACTGAATTTAACGAGCCTTGACCACCTTTTTCTCCTGCTTGGTTTTCAAAATAAGTATAGGTACTTTGTTTTCCTTTTCTTACCTTTGTGCTCTGATGCGTGATCCCTGCGGTTTCCAACCAGAGGAAGGCCCAGAGAGAGAGAGAGAGAGAGAGAGAGAGAGAGAGAGAGAGAGAGAGAGAGAGAGAATAAAGATCTGGCAAATAAAGAAGGAAAGTAAACATCCAAACTACTCACAGAACTGCATACTAAGCCTCTTATATTGTTATTATGTCTGGTCTGTGCTGCTGTGCAACATTAATATAACACAAATCTTCTTCTTCTTCTTCTTCTTCTTCTTCTTCTTCTTGTTCTTCCAGTGGCGCTACAGCCTGGGTCTTCTTCATCCGAGACCTCCAATCATCTCTATCCAGAGCTATCGTTGCCAATGTTTGCATTTTAGGAGCTGATAACTGTCAGCTATTAGGAAAGCCCATGATATCTCTGACATGCTCCACAAAACTTATGAAATCCATCATTTTTTCCCCTGACATTTTAATCTTTCACAGACTATAGTTTATTCATCGCATTGAATCGACCTTATGCCGAATTTGTCAAATTTCGTCATACAGAGCGAAAAAGATCCTGCGCATGACTTTCTCTAGCCACCATACTTATATTTATATACCTTCTGCAAACTTACAAAAGCTTTTTCTACTTATAAAAGTATAATATATTTCATACATATTCTATAGCAAGAATCGCACAATATTAAAAACAGTGTTCCAGAGTAAATACTACAGGAGCTATTGCCAGAAAATTTAAAATATATATTTCATTTGTTATAAAAGTATCTTAAACATATGGTATTTTAATCAAAATTATTTGAGTCACTTTTGGGAAAAAATTTCGAAAAGTTTTCTGTTTAAAGGTTAGTTTAGCGTGGAGGAATATTTTCTACAAAATCTTCCGTGTTGCATTCTTGCAAGAAATGAAATTTAAATACGAACTTTGGCTTTTAACTGACTTTTCGTTTTTGAGTTACGTTGTTTTTAGACACACACACGCACACGCACACGCACACACACACACACGCACACGCACACGCACACGCGCGCGCGTGGACGTTTTTCTAAAACTGCTTTTTTGGATTCAGATGCCTTCAAAACATATATTTCCGGTTAAATTTCGACATCGAAATTTTGGGTCGAATGCAATAATTCCTTTACTTACTGTATGTAGTAGAGAAAGTAAAAATGTGGGCCTCAATAAACTACACATTTTATCTCATACTTTTCTCAACTGGTCAGTAGCTATTCGTTCTTTCTTCTTTCCTCTAGCGATCATGCAAAGAACAGTTTTTGTATATTAACGCTCTCGAATGTAATGTGTCGACGACGAATATTGGGTGAAATGATGCTCAAATGAGCCCGAGGCCCATAGAGCTTAAAGTTTCCCAGCATTCATCTTCTCAGGATAAAGGGAAATCTCGAAGAAACCTTAACCGAGTACCTAACTCACCCTCAACCGAGATTCGAACTCTGGACGTCTGGAACGTGAGTCAGTCGCGCTACCCCCACACCACAGAGGCAGGGTGCAAAGAGCATGGACCAACAAAATCATTACATAGCGATACGCTCTTTTAAAATCTGACTATCGCTTTACCTTCGGTGACGTACAGCGAAATATGTGAATGTGAAATGAAAGTTTACCTGGATTAACAAGAAGTATTTAAAGAATATTGCCCAAGACTTAGTAAGAATAGTTGTAAAATAGTTGAGTAGAGAATCTCGTGTGAATGCAACACATAACATTTTTCGTATTTTTAGGGCGTCCCTTCGTTCTCATATCCGTAGCTTTGTAACCTAAGCTCTCGTAATAAATACGCATTTGTTGAAATTACGGAAGTGTTCTGCCTTAGGAGTAGAGACAGGGCAGAAATCTTACCAGTCGCTATAATAAGCAGAAGAGGTACTCATATGTACCAGTTCTTCTCGGATAAAATGCTAAGCAGCGTTTAGAGGACATCGAGCTCTAAAGGGCACGTCATTTGGAAGTATCCAGTGAAATGTTCTGTTGATGGAACATACCTTGAAGATCAGAATAAGTGATGACCATTATCTTTGCAGTAGAAACATCAGCCATTTCCTTCTTTGGAGATGATGGCAACTTCAGTATAGTGGTCGCCTTTTACTCCCTGGTTCACAATAATATATCCACGTTTCGTGGACGATAAAAGCTGATTTCAGATAGTACTTTTCCATTCTCGGTCAAGGCATTAAAGTTCCTTACATACCTACTTATACTTGCAAGTGGTTTTTGTGTCTCAGTAAGCCAAAGTAATTACCTCATTTTATTTTCCTTTAACAGATAGATTCAATAAAATAAGCTATTTTCGGGTCCTCTTACAATGTTAAAATGTTCACGGAGGTATACAATACTGATATTTACGTACTCCAATATTTAGTTTAACATAGGGCTACTTTGTACTCGAAACGTGGTTGGGGCATATATGGGATGGTGATAATACTACATCTCCGCTGGCAACCTACCTTTGTAAGCTCTGCAATTCTAATGCTCCTTACAATCATCGCAAATATTTGTTTTATCAAAAGTAATTATTATTTTTTATAATGTTGCTAAGGAGAGATTTCCATATTTGCAATGCGACAATAAGTAATTTTAACAATGACTATAGAATACGTGGCTGAAATAAATATGTGAATTGAAATACACAAAATGACCACGCGTCAAAAATTGCTAGTCCCAATCTACTAGTATCATTTTAAGTTTTGATCTGAAGAAAAATTTAAACAAATACATTCGTTTATGTAATAACTCACGTTGATTTACCAGAAAATAATTAAAAACATATACTCAGGAAGCAATCTTCTTGTTACCAGTCATATTTTGTGTTCAATCATGTTCCAGTCAAAATGCACTGAGGTAAACAAAATTAATACCGAAATTCATATTTATAAAACTGGCGAAAACATAATTTCCTTACTGAAGTCTTTAACACTGAGGCAACTAACGTGAAGCTTATGTTATTGGGATGCATCTGTTCAATAAACTACCAAAAAATGTAGAAACAAAACCGTGGACGAATCTATATGTAGTTTCAAATATAATTTAAAATGATTTGTAAATTGAAAATTCAGATGAATTGTATATTTTTTCTTGATAGCAAAAGTACTGCCGCCGCCGCCGCCGCCACCACCACCACCACCACCACCACCACCACCACCACCACCACTTACTGCTATTGGACAACTGCACACTTACCAATTGAGAAAGGATTCAATTAGAAAATTCTGATCTGTAGTCCGAATCTAAATAGATACCCAAACTTATTTGGAGTTCAGAGTTTATTTGTGAAACGTCGGCATGTTACAACAACTAGCGTTATTGGTCCGTTTAGGCGCATGATTGAAGGAAAATATTGTGGAGTTATAAGACGAAGTGGACGCAGGGTTGCCAACTCGTACGATAATTATGGGGGCATACGTTCATTATAATCTTCGTACAATGGTTGCCAACCCGTACGATAATTATGGGGGTGTACGATAATTTGAATGTATGATAGTTCGATACCGGCGAAATATGATTTTCACTGGTTTGTCACACCAGCGAAATGAAACAATTTACAAATAGCGACACCTTTTGCCCTCATGGCCTGTCTCCACGTCTCTAAGGCAACTATTTCATATCATACTAATCCTTCTACCCTTTATCCTCTTGTTGCCAGTGTGCCCAATCTCAATGAAGAAGGCACTGTTCAGAAAATTGATGATCAATGGAGAAAACTCGGAATAAGTGATATTCCGTGTGTAATAAAGAGCATGCCTGAACCTGACAGTTTCTGGAGTGCTGTTAAACACATGTCACCTTGGTGGAAATACTGATTTCAAAGAACCAGCGACCTTTGCATTATCAGTGATTTCGTTCGTATAATCTGTTGCCCCACAGAAGCTTCTTACGAAAGCTTTTCCTAAACTGGGTTTAGTAAAAACCAAAGTTAGAAACAGATTGGCGCTAGATACGGTAAATGAACTTATTCTGTCGTCTCAGCTTATGACAGAATGTGGTATATCCATAATGCTGCAGCAGTTGAGGAAGATGAACTTTCAGATGAATAGTGCGAGAAACATAAGTGCTAAAGTTGTAATACTGGTTGAGGTCATCAATCTTGTAAGTGAATATAATAAACATAATTAGTATTATACTGATATTTTTATTGTTGTAGCATTTGGTTTATGATGTACGATAATTTTGAATCCAAATCTATAATTTTGAGTGGCTGGTACGATAATTTTACTTTTAAATGTTGGCAACCCTGAGTGGACGGTTTCCAGATTTAAACCTTTAAACGTCGGGTATGCTTGTAAAGAGTATTGATTTCTTCAGTTTCTTAAATTGTTCAGGTTTGAATTGGATTTTGTTTTCAAAATGGAACCTGTAGAATATAGGGTGAACATTTTGTAGAATAAGAACAATTATAGTAAGATTATTCATTCGGTTTGTGTGCCGGAGGAGCGCGACCTGGTTTCGGGAGAGAATGACGGTAACGGCGGAGAAGAGTGACGGTATCTCTGCGCATAAAGGCTTTGTTTATTTTATTCATTTTTTTATTGAAATCATAAAATATTTATATAAGCATAAAATGTTATTGAATTCTTATATAATGATGACTATTAACCTGTATGCACGACGTTCACAGTACCCTGGTCCCGTCACACCGGTGGGTCGTATATGAACATGGAGCTTATTCAGTTCTGAACTGTTACTACCAGGACTGAGATACCACGAAAGGCACGACCTTCCAATCTTGTCCCCATCACAATAAATGAATGAATGAATGAATGAATGAATAAATGAATAAATGAATAAATAAATAAATAAGTAATAAATAAGTAATAAATAAATAAATAAATAAATAAATAAATAAATAAATAAATAAATAAATAAATAAATAAATAAATAAATAAATAAATAAATAAATACGTCAACAAAAAAAAATACACGGACGGATGGATAGACGGACGGACGGGTGGTTGGGTGGGTGGGTGATGAACATAAAATAAATGGTAATACCTGAAAAGGAGTTTGGGAAAGATATGTTGCAAAACTAAGCTTGAGGTACTTCCCCAGATATTTGCCTACAAAGGACGGTTCTGGTGGGATTTGAAATGCGGTTCTTCCGTTTGTGAGTCCATATTTTAATTACCTCGGCCACCCGTAAATTTTAGGAGCAGTCTTATTATATGAATTATCTATACCTTTTTGTTACCCATTTTAATCAAAATTTACAGATAGTAAGAAATTTGTTGTAATTTCTTATATATGAAACGTTTAGACTGCATAAATGTAGGGTTCGTGAGCTATTTCATGCTTACGAGTACGTACCGATCGACAACGCGATGGTACAAGCACTGTGCAGTAACAAATGTACCTTAAAATTTCCCTTTCATAACCAAATCGTGACTGCGCCACAGCAAAATGGTGCAAAACTTGGTATTCAAATGAGATCTTAATGTGTACTACAAAAGCATGCAAACAATATTCCCACGGGACCTGCAACTGCTTTTACTTTAAGAACCTTAGAACAAAAAGAATGGTGATGCGAAGAGAAGCAAAGAGAAATCATAAAGAATGTTGCGTGAGAGTGAACAATTACTCGCTAAACTATCTCTCTTTTGAAGTTTAAAACGGCGAGTCTTTCAAAGTACGTAATACAATCACGAGGTAAAACTGGCCATGTTTTTTATCTTCTAGCAACTGTTAGGCGTTTCAAGTTGAGGTTTCCATGAGTTTTTTACCTCTTTCCGTGATCTCTTGAGCGTCTACATAAAATTATACGGAGTTTAACATAGCTGGTCAAGACGGGAAGAATCCTTGTAGGATATGATGTTGGAACCTCAGAAGTGTCTCAGCTAAGGATGTTTGACTGAAAATTTGAAATTCTGAACTAATAATGCCAGATTTATTTTTAAAATTAATACCATATGAAGATCAAATGGGAAAAATGAGGTAAATCACCTTTTCTACAAATTTAAGATTTTGTTTCTATAGCACTCTCCGGTCGAATCTACCATTCTACAGCAAGTTCATGCTCATAGTGAGGTTAGTTATGTATACATACAATATGTATTTACTTTGATAAAAACCACATACAGGAAGAGATTGAAGTAATTCGAAACAAAACAAGGATGCGGTAAGTCATAGCATTGGCTCCCATTATTACGATGTGCACACTCACAATAATGAATTCCCAACATTACTTATTAGATGTGCACATTTGCAACAATGAATTGTCAACATTGTTGGCAGTCCCATTAAATGCATTATTGATAATACATTTTATTTATTTGACCATCTGACCCTATTTAGGGTTTGACTAGCGACACAGAATACTACAAATAGTAATTAATCTCATACAGAAATAATGAATAGCAAATATGACAAAGGCAATAATAAAAAAATAACAGCAACAATCGTATAAAACATAATTATAAAACCCAATTTAGATAAAGTAATTAAACAATGTGTTTTCCATAAAGATGGTTTCTCAAAATAGCTACAGAATATTTTATTATTGTTGTAACAATCTGTGATTCTATTCTTTTTCCCAATTTGTATTTCCCCCACCATGAATCAAAATGTTTTGTGGGAATTTCAGTGTTTCAAATGAGTTCTAATACTTTATAAACAAGTTTGGAACATTTAGTTATTATAATTATTATCTACGTTGGTGCGATATTTGTAACATGTTTATTTTATTTATATGCATTTTATTATATGTTCCCGTTACTATTAATGATCGGATGCATGGAAGGAAGGGTGGAAGCCTTAGCGTGCCTCTGCTATCCACGGCCAAGTCTCCACTGGCGAGCCTCAAGATTCTTTTAATAATCACTAATCTCAGGGGTGGTACGGATACATCAGATAGATTAGATAATCTATTTCATTTTTAAGAATTTTTGAACGTTTTATTGGCACTCGTAAATCATTTTTCAACAAATCGCTTACAGGGAAAATCCGCTAAACAATGGCGTGTTTCGTCTCTAATGGAGTAATCACTAGGCAAGGCCAACAATTATTTTAAAGTCAATTTTGTTGGTAAAACTAACGCGAAAGTTCGATCACAATAATTATATTACTTGCATTATAGTTCACTCCTGAAGAATCACAGCAAATTCACTGTTCTTTTTCAGTTTGTTTTATAATCAATACTTTTCATCGAGACCTTAAATTTTAATTCATCTCACTTTCTTTTTCATAGCACAAGACAAAAGAAATCAGCCTATGTTGTCTATATCTTAACTTGATAATGTCAGGGGGCCTTTCTGCGGCCTCTGTGTTCACATTTCATATCATTGCAGAGGGGTTACACAGAAATTGCCTCAGTTTATATTGTAAAAATAATCCATATTCAATGTAAAACAATTTTGCAGCATTTTTTAAAACTAGTAAGTTGAGGCGGCGCCATGGCCGAGCGTTTAGAGCGTTCGCCTACCACCTAGGCGGCCCGGGTTCGATCCCAGGGACCCGCAAGTGGTATTTGTGGTGGACGAAGCGGTGTCAGGGCGGGTTTTCTCCGGATTCTCCGGTTTCCCCCGCCACTCATTCCAACAATTGCCTCATTATTACCTTACCAAGTAATCGATTTTCGCCTGCATTTTATATCATCCTCTTCCTCACTACATACCTGGTGCTTGGCTGAGCACCCGATTCCAGGCCTTTACTCTGTCCGGTCCATAGGTTCTTGTGCTCCCCGACAGGCGTCTGAGCCTAGGCACTGGCTTGTTAGTCCTAGGGGGTGTAAGTTCCATATAAGGGGAGGGTAATCGGATAAAGAAAAAAGAATTAAGTTGTTCCGAGGTGATAATAATTTCAGATTTACAGGAAGCATATTAGATTTCCTTATGGACTTCTTTCTTTCCATGTACAGCGTGCCGCAACAATGCTATTACATTCATTTCTCAAAAATTGTGTGACTCTAAGGCTTATATTTTCTAGCTTGCTTTATTAATGGTGCATGAATTTATGTTTAAAATTTGAGTAATAGCTTATTAATGGTTATCAAGTTATTGGGGTTCAAACTTCAAAAATGGTCTCCTGAAAATTTTAATAAATGTGACTTAACCTCATTCTTCCCGTGTGGTCTTCATATATGTAATGTATTGCAAATATGTTACAGCCTAAATTTCATTTGTTTTGCACTAATACCTAGTTTGGAACTTATGACTAAATTTGTTTATTTTTGTTACATTGTTAGAAAAGTCCCTCGTTACAATACATTTTTTAACTTTAGTTTAATATTTTAACCTTGGGCTGAAAATACATCTAGCTTTTTCATATTACGTTGGTGTTTTGTATCTCCGTCGGTTTAGGCTCCAATTTTTTTAAATGTACAATAATATCCTTTTTTGTTTCTAAAGATGTGTAATTTTTGTGTTTGGAAATTCGAGACATCTGACAGTAAAACCTAGGACAAGTTGCATTTGTTAAGTTTCTGTGAACATATGTAGCAAATTTCGTTTGTTCAATACAAAACTGCTCCACAAGGAACATTTTACAAAAAGAAAAATGTTCAAAATATTAATAGCGAGAATACAGGGATACAAGATTTAAATGTATAGCTCACATTAAAATTCACCCGATATTTAAACACACAGTAGGGCATTTAAAGATGGCGTCCAGGAGCAAATTATGCATTTTTCGCATTCACAAATGTCTGTTATTTTATAGAATTAAAATAGCTTTTTTTTTTCGATTTTCTTAAAGCTTCAGTCATACATATCCTCACGGAACATGGAACCGAAATTTTGGCTGAAATCCTGAAAAATATAGTTTTACACAAATATCCCTAAAGCCTTTCTCCCTACTTAGATAGTATCTTAAACCATTCTACTCCTTAAGCTCACGTGCTCATATGAATTCCCAACTGCAAGGCCATACATATAGTACATATTGGTCTCTCACGTAATAAATTTTCTTCGTTTTCTGTACAACAAATAACCGAACAAAAAACATCAAGTAATCAGCAGACAACAGTTTAATTCAATTAAAGGTTATTTATTTGCTCTACAACAAACCATAAAAAGAACCAGGGAACAGCAGTTTACTTCACTTTATTAATAATAATAATAATAATAATAATAATAATAATAATAATAATAATAATAATAATAATAATAATAATAGTAATAATAATAGTAATAATAATAAATAGTAATAATAATAAATAGTAATAATAATAATAATAATAATAATAATTATTATTATTATTATTATTATTATTATTATTATTATTATTATTATTATTATTATTATTATTATTATTATTATTATTATTATTATTTATATATTTATTTTTTATTGGTGTCAACGAAGGGACAAATTCTTTAGTATCTCTGTAACAAATGAGTTTCAAACTTACGTATGTTCCTATGAACTTTTGTATTGTTTTAATATTGGAAGCGTGTCCCGAAATATTTGATACCAATAAAATGCGCTGTGTATTAACCACAGCCATTTTTTTTTTTTTTTTTTTTTTTTTTTAGAAAATAAAAGAACAGTTTCCTACGCAGAGTGTAGTTTGGGGACTTGTTTTTATTTTTTTATTTTTATTATTTTTTAATTTGGGTCGCAACTTTGGAAGATGCTTACTTATACACCAAGCCAGTATTTATTTGACCTTCGTTTATAAAGTACGAATATGGTGTCCAGACACAAAGCACAAACGTAGACGCTGAAATTGCTCTAAAATGCCTTTTCAGGTTAAGGGAACCTCAAAATAGATATTTCCGGTGAAATCTCAATTCCAAGTTTTGGGTGTAATACTTCATCTTACCATAGTAGATGAGACAAAATAAAAACTGATATTTCGTTAATATCCAGGTGTTGTTAACAAACAAATACTTAGAACAAAATTTGGATTGATAGAAGTCACTACCGAAACAAAGATAACAGTAGTAAATGTTATCCTCACGTGGGAGGAAAGAAAGGTCAACAAGAGTGTCGTAAAAGCAAACATATGAAAGGCAAACAAGTGGTTTCGAAAATTTAAATGGGAGTCGAGAATATGTTGTCGATGAATGGAGCCATTCGAGGGGCGGAGTAGCTGTATACAGATCAAAAGTTTCCTGATACTCGAGACAGATAAACCCAATAAACCCACGTTGTTAAGAAATATTGTGAATGTATTCAGAATAAAAGAAAGGTATTTTATATATATATAATTTGGATAAAGAAGAGAATTTATACGTGCCTATTAAAATTAATTGCAAAAATTCAATGATAAAAGAAACATTAGTAACGGTATTCAAATGTTTAGTTTCGCAACAGACAGCGATCGTAAAAAGTGTTGTTAAGATACACTGAAAAACTTTCGGTGAAGAAAGAAGACATTGACAAAGACTGTATAGAAAGTGAATGCATCGAAAGATAATTGTCTAATCAGTGTTATAGACATAGTTGAAAGTTTCGTGCAATATAAAGTTGAGTTGTTTGTAAATGTTTAACTTTTCTTAAAAAGTGTAGGTATCTTCTAATTACTGTTTCATCGCCATCACTTCTAGGTAGAAAGGAATTCTAAATGCAACGACTGCAGCTAAGCCGAGACAAAATGGGAGAATTAAAAAAAAAAAAAAAATTATGATCTACTTCCCACATAGTGTAAAAATGTTTTAACACGACTCTCTAAAGCAAAGCAGAAGCTAAACAGCGCAACAACGCTACTTAAAAAACCTGTCCCAGATGAAGGTTGTGAAATGTTTTCAGGTGCGTAGATATTTCAGGAGTGTAACCAAGAGAATTAGCCATAACTTCTTTTCTGGTTTCCTTTTACTTTCTCTACCTTGTATCTATGGTAGGTAGAGAAAAAAATATTGCACAATTTTCTATAACGCTAAGCTATAAGATATAGGCAAAAATGTACAGCACCAGAAATACAAATCCTTTTAAATCATAAAATGTGTTTCGAATAGCTTTTTATTTGTCACATATGCAATTATTATAGGTTTGAATTTTACAATACTGTGTTTTAAGGTGCTGTCGTTATTCAGTTGCTTCTCGCGATGTCATGAAACGGGTATGGGATTTCAAGGCTACTATAATATAGCGATAGTTTTTAAACATTTAACTGTCGCTATTCCTTTTGTAGCTTTAACGAAAGTGTTATGAAACCATTCATGCAAACGTTTATCTAACTTAAATTAGATACAAGAATAAGTTTTGTAAGTATAATTTGTAGATTCTATGTAAAATAAAATAAAGTCAGGAGAATGTAACATATTTTGAGAAAATGTTCGTTTGTGTTCGTGTACATATGAACAGTGTAACTCAAAAACGAAAACTCAAATTTGGTATTTATGTTCAGCATATTCCAAGCTTGCCACAACATGTTTTTTAAGAATATCCTCTCTCCCTAAACTACCCTTTACTCGGGAAAAATTAGTTTTTATTTCTTTAGTTTTTTTTTAAAATAGTTTTATAAAATATCATGTTTGTTTAAGACATCTATATGACTAATAAAATGAGTGAATATTGTTCATTGTTGTATAACTGTAATCCATAAGAGATAGACGAGAACACGATTACACAAGTAAAAATTGTCAGATAATTTAAATGCTCGTTGCTACAGGTTTGAATTTTCCAGCTATTTGTCCACAGGTTTATATGCTAAATGTACTAAACTGCCATTCTTTTATTTCTTGTTATATCACCCAAATGGTATGAATACTTTAAAAATAATTAAAACAGTAGTAATAATTGACCAACAAAGGTCAAAATTTTCTCTATTCACAGAAAATGCCAAATATTAAATGGGTAGATTTGAATTTTCTACACACAAAGGGTTAGAATTTCAAAATTTACTTTCCATGTCTCCTTAAGTAGAGATTGTTTCCTTGTTTTAGCTTTAAAATAACATAATACACTGTGTTGATTTATTATAAAACAATATCAGATAATAAATATCAACCTCATTGATACTTATGCTGTTGATGGAACCTGTAAACAATATTAAAGTTGCCGGTAAGAAGGGATTAGTAATTTGATCTCAAAGAATGCTGGCGGTTCATACGTATAACTAGGATTAAAACTGAGGCCGTGTATTACTTTCCCAATTGGTTTCGACTCTACTGCAACAATGCACAGAAATATTCTTCTGGAGTAACATCCCACAATTGAGATGCCAGTTAAATGGCTCATTTTGAGATTGGAAACGTTTATGGGAACTGAAACTCATTATGTTCGCGGTATTCAGAACAGATGACTGATTATTATTTACCAACACCAGTCGCTGCCTGGGAAAAATTCCGTCTTCCACAAACAATAATTGCCCTCTTTTGTGTATTCCTCGTGCTGGTTTCTCCGACAGACATCTGGCTGCCGAGGAGTTAGCATAAAGAGGAGCCTCCAGTAATTGGAGCACAATACCGCTCATAGGTGCTAAGTGCTTTAAACGTGTCCCTGGCAGGAAGGGATGAAGGGGAGACCGGAAGGAAGACCAGATCCGTACGACAATGTGTGCCAACAAGGACGAGGTTCCTAACGATTCTAACATGATACCAATCGTGAGGTCCTGAAAATAAATGCCCCTAGGAAGTAAGGAGGCCGCAGCTGTCCTTCCGGCACTAGGAAGAAAGCTTTTCGAAGTGCAAACTCTACCGTCCTGTCGCAACATACGAACCGGCAATGCCTGGTCCTAGAACCCTGAATCAGATGTAAGGGAATTATGGACAGGAAATTCGTGGTAGAATGAAAAGCACCCTAGCTTTCGGCTGCTGACCCGAGGAAAAACAACATGATCAGAGTGGCCAGCCTTGCGGTAATCGAACCTGGACCTCTCGACTGCGAGCCTCACATACATAATTTTGTTCAGCCCTGAAAGACTAATTTACAGCTCTTATAAATATTGCCAATTTCAAAGATTTAATTCAAGTTGCAATTAACATCGTGTATGAAACGGGGCCCTAATGACCTCGTTGTCGACGTGCCCTTAACCCACACTCACTCACTCACTCACTCTGTCACTCACTCTGTCACTCACTCACTCTGTCACTCACTCACTCACTCTGTCACTCACTCACTCTGTCACTCACTCACTCTGTCACTCACTCACTCTGTCACTCACTCACTCACTCACTCACTCACTCACTCACTCATTCGTCTATGAAACGTGATTTTTCGATGGCTGCTCTGATGTCTCTTTTGCCCTGTGTGCCCACTAAAATAGTTCGTTCTGTAACTTATACGTTACTCTTACATGTATTCGTGATGCTGCTTACGCAGGGAAGGTAAATTTCATCGCTGGTACCATTATGGGATTTTTCTCATGCAGGGGTATGTCTGCAAAGGGGTGCATTTGCCTCCTGAGCTCCTTGAAGGACCAATAGAGGAACTGAGAAGTAGCTGTTTCTGGTCCCTGCAACCACGGATTCTGACTGCATACTATTCCCGCTACAGTATTCTACTCGTGGTTTCCTCTACTCAACTATGGACGGTGATTGAAACTAGAGGGATCATTGGATTGGGCTTGGCTTGCATTGTTTATCCATCATGTGGAGGAAGTTGGCCTTTATCCACCAAATAAAAGATATTCGTAATTTGAAGTACCTTCTTGCGGACTGTCCCAAGTAGTCTGGATGCAATGATTTCTAAAATATCCACGCGCCTACGGATTTTGTTCTCTTTCTGACACAAATACATTTGTAGATTGTGTAATCGTTAATTGGATATATGTTGTGTTTCGAAGTCCTGTGACAGTTCACGTGGGACGTTAACAGCTTTATATAAATGTGGGCTGCATAAACGAATCTGAAGATATTTGTAGAGATTATATAAATCGTAATCAAACGTTCAGCTCGATCTGGTAGAAGTTTGGAAAAGGAATGAAGTCGTTATAGTTTGGCGGTTTACAAATGACATCTGTCTTGATGCGCGATTAGGATGGTTGGTTTCGCACGAGATTACTTGATATTTGCACATAACATTTACATAATCGCCTTGCTAAGTGGTTGGGCGGTTGTTTTATCGCGCCGAATAGCCTCCTCAACAAACTCGCTAACTTGGCGCACCCACTTTAAATGACCATCATTCTGTTGGTTCTCTACCATTCCGACTCCTTAGGCAACATAAAAGAGGGCACAATGAATATATTGCTTGAGCAATCTACCGCAAATCCGTAAATCGCAACCCTTAAGGCTAGCCAGAATTTTTCAGAAACCAAAGCCTTCTTTAAGTCAGCATATTCCGTTTGTTAAGACGTAAATGAAAATAGCCTACAGGATTAATTACGTGAACGGAAATGGAAGCTATAATTTATTAATTTGCGCCATAGGGCACAAATTTAGCTCTAGTCTTGTCTTTTTTCCCTTTTCTGCCTCTAAGAAAGAGGTCGCTTATTCTCCGTAATAAAAAGAGCTCTAATCATTGAGATGCCGTTTTCTTCACCACTTGACCTGAATACTTGTGTTTTAACTGCAAACGACTTTCAAGAATACCTATTTCTGATAATCACAGCAAAACTGCGCGCTCTTTCTGAAACTAATTTGTACACATGACAGGGATAGTTATATTCCTTTAAAATTAAGTGAATACGATTTTTCCAGCAAAATAAAAGTAGTATCATGCTTTAAGCAATTATCTAATTTTGCTTTGATTACCCAATATTATACACACATACTGTAGCCACTAAATAGCATTGGGTGGAAATAAGCAATAGCTGAGTCATCAAGATCCCTTTTAATGAGCAAGAAACTTTCGGAATATATTTCTATTCATTATCCTTGATATGGAATGCACGCGATCACATTAAATCTCGTACATTATTTACTATTAATATTGTTTACATGTTCACGTGCAGATATTATGTTAACCAATAGCATACTAGAGGTGGAGCTCAGTGTGAAGCACGGAGGAATACTTTATTCAAACAGCAAACAGATCATAGCATCTGCTTTGTCTGCAAGAAACAACGAGGTATACGAAGAGGTCCATTAAATCGCTACTGATGTACCAGAAGAGCTATTATCATTGATATTGATAAAACCGAACAAACTGGCTGGAATATTGACCCCACAGTACGATTCAAAGTGGATTTGGAATAACCATACTCGAGAAGTAAAAATTAATTTACTCCTACCATACCATATTTTAAAAGTAAATATAAAATCAGTACCTTCATTTTCGTGGGCCTAATGATTGTCAGTCGTGGAGCAATCCCAAAACAGCTTCTGGATTTCTGCCAGGAATTTTCCAGCACATTTCATTTGCATAGAGGCTTTGTGCGCTAACACATTCCAGGAGGAAGGAAATGAGCGAACAGCAGGAAGCCACAGGGTCGCAGGTAGACGGACCACAGACGCGGTTACTAGCTTTCCAGGATAGTGCCGGAGGACATTGAGGCGTCTCACAACCCCACCTGAGCATCACCGCACAGAGGAACCCAATCTCCCATGGAATTGGTGAACAGTAATTCGTCGAGATGAATCCATTCCGAACAACTCAGCGGGAGGGCCTCGAATGTTCGCCGCGACATACTTCTAGTCTTAGAAGTATCACGAGTGCTCGAGGTCCGCAGCGCCCGCACCCAAGTCAGAATGCACGGTCAACGGGGATCGAACCCGCGACCTCCCGAAATAGACTCACACATCGCACACCACCGCACAACCTCACTAGGTTTTCGCCTTCTAACGAAACATGAACGGTCAGAGAGCAAACTGCATGAACAATTTTATTATATACGAAAATATCCATAAATGCAGCATATGCATCTGGCATCACCTCATTTGCACCCGGCATGCATGTAAATCAGAGAACATAGAATAAAAACTATGTTCTCAATGAAGATTTCCGAGTAGACAGTCGAAATTAGAACATTTGTAATATATGTTTATTTCTTGTGCTTTATATCAGAAATGAAAATCGTTAGAAAGTTAGAATTAACACTTAGAATTTCTTTATTTGGAACACAATTTACTTAATGCTTACGTTTATGCTGGCATTATAAGCAGAAATGATATTAAATTCTTGTAGATAAGTCACAATGTCTGCACGCATCGTCTAAAATGAAATTCAATCTTAAATGGAAAGTTAAATTGTAATGTAACACAAGGATTTGTAATAAATAAGAACCCCAGTATAATTTCCCTCTGTCGCCATCTTGTACATTTCTACACCAAAGAAGTTGCACTCGCATATGTCATAAAGCCTAGGAATTGTAAAGAATATAAGTGAAAAGCATTACAAATCAGGAAGTAACCAAGAGAACAAAATGTTAGAAGGGTTATCAACATTATTAATGGGAATAATAACTTTCAGTCCGCAACATTTTCCACACTCCGCGCCACGGCTGTCTTGCTAATTTTGTATCACACGGTCACACGCCCTTGCCAGCATGTTTGTTGAAGATTTCTTTAAAAAATTGGCCTTTATAGCTCATCTGCTTGAAACATTAAGTAGTCTAAACAGCTCATTGCAGGAGAATAACGAACATTTTTCAGCTCTTCAGTAAAATTGAAGTATTAAAAGAGGAACAAGGGGCTTCGCTGTGGAAGAATCATTTATAAAAGGTTTTTATGTTTTCTTCTGTGAACCAATTATTGCACCAAAATAACTTGACAATAAAAGATGAACTGAAAAGTGTGTCCATCAACCACTTATCAAAATACCGAGCGAAATGGCTCCGAGGTAACATGTGAGGTTCCCGTTCGGGAGGTCGTGGGTTCGATTCGCGCGACCGACCTTCCTGACTCATAAGCTTTTTCGAGTATTTTCCTGGTTCACCAGGCGAATGCTGGGAAGAATAATTAAATCCCTTGAACTCCCTATCCCTCCATTTCATTTCATTTTCATTTCAATCTGGCCTTCAAGTTTCGAAGGTGTGGGCGATGGGCGAGTTTGCCGCTGCTGTGTGGGGACTTTGCGAACTGTAACTGCTGTTTTCGACGGATGGGTGGCGTTATAGTCTCCTGACCTGCAGGGGTGGACCATTATCGAAATCCATGAGGCTGGTGGCTGCTTGGTTAACCTTGTCGAGATGAATCTCCGGTACAAATTAAGGACGTTCATGCTGGCTCGCATTACTCGCTCGGGTTTCAACAGGCGCGTAGAGTGCTCTCATTTCATCCCTTCCTCCCGGGGTTTGACGTACAGTTGGCTTGAATTCCCTATGGAATCTCTTCGATGTATACTCTACCTGTACCTCTACTTATCAAAATCTCTGCTTTACCACTAGCTTATCCTTAACATGGAAGTTAGCTAATGACTTTTTCTCACGACAAACTGTAATTCTTACTTCTTCCATTACGTAGAAATTAACATACGACAATTACTTCATGTAATTATTTATATACCTGCTTCATTTCTGTATAAAATTGTTGAACTTACCCATCAATAAATCCGGCATCAATCTTAATGCTTCCATGTCAGATGATTAAATAGTTCAAGAGTGGATCAGAAAGTTAAATTCGTATAAAAAGTGAGAGAGAGTATCAATATTTCCAACTTGGGTAACTGAAGTAACGTTTGTGCACATATTCTTTCATCTAAAGCTGAGAAGAGGAGAATCACTTAAAGTATTCTGTGTTAAAGGCTTGAGTTTAAACAAAGACAAGGTTTAGTTGACTCAGCGCGCGTAAAAATGTAAAAGAAAGAGGAAGGGAAACGACTGGAGTTGACAGACTTTCGTCATACGCATTGAGAGACTTTTCTAAGAAAAATGAATTCGTCTGTTAGCAGAAGGATATTGGTTATATGTTCTTCCACCTTCCCGTTGAAATGAAAAAGAGACTGACTGAGGAGATGAACAGTCGGGTTCTTTTTCTCAATTTTAAGCTCCTTTCTGTTGACCCAACATTGTGGATAATGTTACTCGTATGTATCTTCCTAATGATCAAACAAAACAGTTTTTTTCTACGTGAGATGTTATTTTTATTTAGCACTATGTTAGCTATGCAATATCATCAAATTCAATGGCAATGCCTATCTATTACGATTTGTGAAATTAGTTTTGTACAGTACAACAAAACTTCAACATATAAGCATGTCATGTTAAACTTCTTTGCCATCTTTTCCCTTTCTTTTCTTTATCTATACCCATGCGGTTGTTTACCGTCACTAAGCAAACTCACTTGCTTGACTCTTGATTCTACTTGTCATCGACCAAAAGGTATACAAGTTTCATAAAAGAAAGTACTTTACAGGCATATATCATACTATTTTAATACAATTAGGCATTTCAAACTACTGGTATCTGATAACCGTCAATCTGGACGCCTGAGTTCGTTAGGCGCTGGTCTATTGATCCCAATGTCGTGGGTTCAAATTCGGCCCAGACCGATGGTTTTTTAGGTGTGCTTAAAAACATGTTTACCGGCATGTAAAACAACTGCGAAATTCCGCCACACCGGCGGCGCTGATATGATTCTGGCAATTAACAGCGTCGTTAAGAGAGAAAATGTTAAAATTTATTATTTTTGTTATTATTATTATTGTTATTGTTATTATTATTATTATTATTATTATTATTATTATTATTATTATTATTATTATTATTATTATTATTATTATTATTATTATTATTATTATTATTATTATTATTATTATTATTATTATTATTATTATTATTATTTTTATTATTATTATTATTATTATTATTATTATTATTATTATTATTATTATTATTATTATTGAACCGATATCTATCATTACAAACTTCTGCGTATTTGTGTTTCCAGTGGTTTATGTTTTGCTATTAAAATATTCTCTGGATCTTTTGGAACTATATAATTCGTTTGTTGGGTGAATTGATCGCGTTTGTTCTCAACAAACTATGGAGATTTGGTTACATACAGAAATATAAACACAGAAAAGTAAACACACATGCAAAAACTTAAAAATAAATCTCGAGCAGCTTGCTGCTAATTTCAAAGTTTATTCAATGCCGGAAACATGGACGAATTTACATGGAATTGGCCGGTGACTCGCGACTGTGTCAGTGCACGAACCCAAGAACTTGATGGAAATGCAGTTGCATATACGGCTTTTTATTAAAAAGGGATAAATACCTCACCTTAACGTATTTACTTTTCAATGTAGTTTACAAATAAAGGTTTGTCTTCTTTCTGTCCTTCATATAGAGATTCATTAGGCATCAAGGGTTAAAATGATAGATAATTTTACTTATCCTTTATTTACGCTACATGCAAATAACGAAACGAAACTTTCAAGTGAAAGTTCTATAGCAATCTATGATGCTAAAGAACTTGGCAGGTCGTCTTGTGGTTGAGATAATGAGACACTGACGTAGGAGATAAACAATAATAGTATTTATGATATAAATGTTGAAAGTGGATTTTTGTTTTGGGTAGGAATGTTTCCAGAACGAGGATATGCAATGCCGCTTTGTTTCCATAACTTCTTTGGTAATAATTCCAACGTTATCTAAACGCTGTTTGCCAAGTTTCTTCTGGTTCTGCCATATCCATTTCCAAAGCATTCAAATAATCCGCCATTACAGTATCCATACAAGGCTCCTGCTATCGCAAGAAATGAGGGCGATAACAGTGGAGTGTTACAAAAATGTCCTTGAGGTTCTAGTGCAGAGATGTCTCACCTTCTCTCTCTGGAGAACTTTACGTAATGAGCGGCTAAACCCCACTCCACTCCTTCAGTCGGAGGGACAGACAGACAGTATCCAGTAACAGACACAAACAGGCGATTCCATGGCAGTTTCTAAATCATACCTTGCATTTTCTAGGGAATGTTCTCAGAAGACCTCTTCATTCTGGATGATCTTTGCATAAATGGTAAACAGTAAGAAAAAGCTTACTAAATAAAAAATGTGAATCTCGTTAAAACACGCAATTTATGTCAAATGCTTCGTTTTTCTTTTGAATGAACCATTTCCAAGATATTGTTTCCTATTTGTTTGAATTTACCAATACTTTTACTTTCCTCAAATAGGAAGTTTATTTGTTTTTTATCTCTTTACCTTGCAAAGACAACGGAATTTCAAGGGCATCGCATAGCAACCAGTCTTAAACATTTCACTATCGCTTAAATTCTACTGTATTCTCATATTCCCCATTCACCTATAAGAAAATTAGCAAAAGATACTTTCTGACATTGCTTTTGTCGATTAAAATATAATGGATAGAGAAATAAACATTTGTAATAATAGTTTGTATAAGAATGAGCGTAGCTCTACATATATTTGCTAAGAGTTTCTCCAAATTGAACTATATTAAAGGTCTTTCGCATTAGGTTAGGCGACGATCACTTAGCAGATCTTCTAAGGCTATGCACTTCGGCTTTGTCGCCAAATATTGATAGACTTTTTAAAATAAGCTGTACAAAAAGTCACTATTGAACAGATGTTCATCGCATAAGATTTTAAAATGCTTTCGTAAATCAAACGCAACGTACATGTAACCAACACGACATGCAACACAATGTACCACTGGGAGCTAAAGAGGAGCAAAGTCCGCGTATAGTGGAAGGAGGTAAACATAACCTCCCCTCTTTCGCAAATGCTGGATATCGCAATTCTAGTGTGTTTAAAAGCTCTACAAAAAGGCCAGTTTTCTAAAAAAGTTAGTTTAAAAACATGTGCACTTTCGCGAAAACGTTCGGCTATATAAAGGAAATGAAAGAAAACTACCCTACTTTCGTTAAGCAACAGGTAAGTTATAATGCTAAATAAGGCCAGACCGCCTCATCTTGGTCTGTATGCGAGTAACTGAAAATACGCTTCCACTGTTTAAAATGTGACGTAAATGGCTACTGATAGCAGCGCCAAAACCACTTAAAACAAATATGGTATAAAATGTATCAGTATGCTTCATTAGGCTGGTTTCAAATAACGGGAAGTACGAAATCGTTTTAACCGGTTCTTTAGCTGCAGTTGAGAGAACCTGCTGTAAGTTAATTGCTCGGAAGGAGATCATTTACCGGATACCGCTAGCCAAAAATAGCTTAGCCACCTTGTAATTGGAGAATTAGAGTAAAGGAAGTTCAAGGACTGGTCCTTAGATTTTGTTACATAAACAAAGCGATTAAAACACGGCATTTTAAGGATAGGCAACCTTTAACGGCGCTGAGATACATACAATTGAAAGCATTATGGTAATCAGAAGCTTTGTAGATTGAGGAATCTTCAAAAGGGAACACCTTTTCCCTGAATTTTACGTGGTTTTTACTGAATGAAGTGTGTATTATTTTCCCAGTCTTAACATAGGCTGGACAATGCAGTTGAGACTTAAACTTACCTACCTTTCCATAAGAAGCTCAATATGGCAAACACATTAAGCCAAAAGAAATGTTATAGTACTTAAGTTTCGGGTAGCGCGGTGGCCGAGCGGTTAGATCGGTCGCCTATCACTAAGGCAGCCCGGGTTTGATCCCAAAGACCCAAATGTGGTATTCGTGGTGGACGAAGCGGTATCTGGACGGGTTTTCTAGGGGTCCTCCAGTTTCCCCCGCCACTCATTCCGTCAACTGCTCCATCATCTCCTTTCCAATCATCCATTTCGCCTGCATTTCATACCATCCTCTTCCTCACTCTCATACGTGATACTGTGCTGACTACCCGCTTCCAGATCGTCACTGTCCGGTCCATAGGTTCATCTGATCACCAAAGGCATTTGACCCTAGGCACAGACTGTAAGCACTACACTCTGTGAGGTTTAACTTGTCATGCCTTCGTAGAGAAAGGATTACTCTCATCGCACTCTATGACAACGCAGGCAAAGCAGATACACCAGCCAAACTCGCATCAGTGGCGGAGTGCCCTTCCAATTGTGTCATTCCCCGATTCACCTTAAGAAATTTCAAACGAATTTTCATCTTCGGATTCCGATTCTTGTAAATTTATGAATAATCTGCCCGTAATTTCATCTATCAGACCATATTTTTTCCAGTAAAACGTCCACTGTGTTGTATATGCTCACACAGCTCATACGCCACTGGCAACCTTCACTCAACATACCATGGAAGTGGGGGTTGCGAGCTTCTATAAGGGTCCGGAATTTCCAAGAATCGCGACAAAAATAGATGTTTTGAGGCTCCTTGAATTAAAAATAAAAAAATACAATTTTAGAAAAAGATGTGCCCCGGTGGACAAAACAAATGAATCATGCCTGGAACACCAGGCTACTTTAACGGCAGAGAACAGCTTCACGAGTACAAATAACTTACAGTTTTCAACAGTAGGTATGTCTGTTTGTGTGTAGGCACGTCTGTATGCATGTACCTATGCGCTCCAGACTTGACTATTGGGGGGTGGGGTCAAAAACGAAAAGTCGTTAAATACCAAACTTAGTATTTAAGTTCAGCGTCTTCCAAGAGTGCGGCGGGTACCTGCCCATCATCTTCACCACCATCATCACCCCAAATGACTTATCTGTCGACGGGCCCATAAACTCCACTCCACTCATCACCAGCATCTGCATGTTCATCATGATCCTTTTAATCATCGTCGTCGTCAGCGTATGTCTAAAATGTACATCTTACACCTCTGACGCAAGGTTTACCTTTCTTCACATTGCGAAAGACTGCACTACATACTGTGAAATTGTTTGAATATTACTCATTAACACTTCGTGATACCATACCCTGTGATTTTATTCTGTGAAATCAGGCACAAGAGTCCACTACTTTTTCGTTTTTGAAGAAGACATTGTTTAATGGCGCTTGGTCTTAAGACATACCTAAAGGTTACCTGTAAATCCCTTTGATTCAGTGTGTGATACCTTAGAAGTACTTATTGGTAGATTGCCTCAATTACGCACTCGCATATCCGTGTCATCCAGTTTATTGTTGTTGATTTAATCGGAAGTTGAAGTTTTGTGATCTTATCATTACTGTTCTGTTAGAGACTGCGAATAATCAATATAATACTGGAAAGATTCTTAGTTGTGCAGTCACCTTTCTGTACTATTATTGTATTTTTTTGTTCTACGTATGAAACTTTGGATAGCGATATTGTCTGTCCAATCTAGCATTGCCTGCCCAGTAATAATTTCCTCTGCGTCAGTTCGTTTGTCAACTGAGCCTCGGAGTTCATCTTGAATCTTTTCCTATTATAGCCGTAAATCAATTGCTTTCTCATTAAGCTAAACTATTTCTGCAATCTCATTCTATTGCAATTTGAAATCAACACGGGTGTAAGTTAGCATTACATAAAAAGATGAACTACGTAAGCAGAAGTCTTCCATACTTTCTCTAAGGCAAGCTCTGTCTTAACATCAAACATCCAAACTGTATTCATTTCACATTGCTGTATAGGTATGTGCTACCCGGTCTTCAAGAACTACGTTTCTCTCTCTACGACTTTAATCATATTTGGTGCTCAGAGGCAATGTTAGTGTTTTCCATTGGTGAAATTGTATGTTATCATAATGATTTCATCCTCTAGCAATGCATACCTGTAGTTAGATGTATGGCGTGGTCGGGTGTGGCAGGAGAAGCAAGAACTTAATAGCACAAATGTCACATTGAATGCAAATCATACAAAGAAATTCATTTTTAAACTTTGCGTTTACTGTCATGATGCTGTAGTTTGAGGGATTGATTTGGCTATAAATTCTAACTGGTCATGCTCAAAAGATGGTGAAATATCATGACCATTTTCTGTACCTCCCTTAAACTATTTCGCAATAGTTCTTTTTCTACTACGTATAGTAAGTAGATGAAAATATATTAGGTACATTTCACTCAAATATTAGATAACAAGAGTTCACTGGAAATACATGTTTTGAGGCGCCTGGAATTATAAAATGGTGTGTGTGTGAACAGCATAACTCGGAGACTTTTGAATACCAAACTTGATATTTAAGTTCAGCATATTCTAAGGATACAACACGAATATTTTCCACAAAACTCTCTCCATCCAAACCTGCTCTTTACATGAAAAAGTTTTCTTTGTTATTGGTGTTCTCAAAAGTGACAACGATTTTGGTCAAAATACTTTATGCTTAAGATATTTATACGACATAAAATGTACCTACATCTTGAATTTTGTGCGCACCTCTAAAGTCCTATTACATCTGTATAGCTTTTGTATAATTGTGAAATGAGGAGATGAACCAAAACTTAATACACAAAAATTGCAGATACCGTTAAACCATCCCAAAAATGGGTTGCGCAATTCTCTTACAAAATAGGGACTAAAATACCAACTTATGACTCCACCGTCTGGCTTATCAGTATAATACTGTATTGAATCACTTATTTCTTATGAAAATAAGCCTTTAATTGTAAGACAAATTACTAAAACGTTTCGTGTTTTCAACATCTTCAATTAAAAACTTCGAGAGAATAAGTTGCATTCAAAGTTATATAAAGATATATGTCAGTAATTTAAGCTTTCTTGTACAAATTGTAATTTTTGGGTACTATCAGGGAAAATTCTTCAATCTGTTATCTGGGACATTTTGACAAAACATACACAAAATATTCTGAACATTCAAGATTTAAACTGTGCGTTGCACAAGGACAAATGAGTAATAAACCTTCTGCTGTGAAGTATGAAAAATGCCATTCAGCGGGCTCTTGCCGATTGGGATTTAAATAAATGTGAGCAAGCCAAATATAAAGTGTAGGTATACGTTAAGGAGTTTAATTTTGCTGACGGAAAAAATTTTTGTTTGGGGAAGTTCGGATATTTTGATTTTCTAGGATAAATGGCAGCCAAATTGTCCAAGCGCTGTTTCGCGTTCAGTGAATTTCGTGTGTCACAGCTCTGACACAGAATACAATCTGACTCCATAAATATTTTGACCACTTGCAGATTTACGTAGATTTTCTTTCCAGGTATGAAAACTAAGAATTTATTTTTACGACAAAGTACCATTTAAAATAATTTTCAACCGGCGAAATATAAAGTAAATAAAATAAACAACAACAAAGTAATAAAACCGTTCCGACAGTCTACTGCAGTAAATAATCTCTTTGGTTTGCAAAAAAGGCAATATTACTTAGTGAACAGATGTACCAGGAAGCTAAAGAGCATGTCAAACCAGTTTTTCGAGAATGTTATGTAGTAAACTCTTGGAAAAATAGGTTTATGACTGCAACACGCGACGTAAATATTTTCTACCTAGTTAAAGCGTCAGCTCATGAACCTTATGGACTTCGATAGAAACAAGGAGTTATAAAATTATTGTGAGTAGAGCTCACATTTTGAGTATGCTGTTTATTTAGCTCAATGTCAACTGCGCACTAAAATGGTAACTCACTCTCATGAGAGAGCGAAGGCTTTCACGGCCGGAGTCAGTATAACTAGGAGTTTTTTTTCCGGGCTGTTATGCCGTGGTCTGCTGGAGTTGAAGAACCCAGACGTTTCGTCCACATCTGCGGCGGACATCTTCAGTGGCGCGGTCGTAATCTCCTCGGAGAAGTTAGCGTAGCGTCTGAGGTGTGGACTGTCGGAGCTGCGGTATTTATCCTTCTAGTGGCCTCCGCTGATTGGCTCGGGCGGCGCACGGCCGGTGGGAGGGGGCGGGCTTCGCTCAAGGTGTTGCCTCCTGATTGGATCGCTTCAGTTTCTGCTGTTTTATGTCGTTTCTTGCCTTCAATGACAGGATACCAGTTGCTGTTTAGTTTCAAAACTTCTTCTTTCTTGTTGAAATTGTTGGGATGTTTATATATTTCAATGGCTTCGCGCTGTAACCGGGCATGGTAGTGTGTTGTGGATGAAAGGATGTTTGTGTCCTGGAACTTAATTATGTGTTCTCCCTCCGCTTCAATGGCGTGTTGGGCAACTGCGGACTTATCTGTTTGGCCCAGGCGGCAGCTTCTTTTATGTTCGGTGAGTCTAGTGTTGATACTGCGTTGAGTAGTTCCGATGTAAACCGATCCGCAGGAACAGGGAATACGGTAAACACCGGCTGATGACAAGGGGTCCCGGGGGTCTTTAGCAGAGCGTAATAGGCTGTTCAGTTGCCTGGTGGGCTTGAAGACAGTCTTGATGCTGTGCCGTTGTAGTATGTGTTGAATACGGTCGGTGACATTCTGGAAATATGGCAGGAAAACTATACCGTTGTGTTTGGGCTTGTTTGTTTTTTGTGAGGCAGGTTTCGGCTTGGCAGGGCGGCAGGCTCTTTTGACCTCTTGAATAGAATATCCATTAGAAAGTAAGGCTTTCTCAAGGTGACAGAGTTCTTGTTGTAATAAGTGTGGCTCGCAAATGCGAGAAGCACGGTTTACGAGTGTCTTAATCATGCCTCGTTTTTGTCTGGGATGATGATTTGAGGCTTTATTTAAATACCGGTCCGTATGAGTGGGCTTACGGTAGACAGTATGTCCAAGTCTGCCGTCTGCTTTCCTGCTGACTAAGACGTCCAGAAAAGGTAGCTGTCCGTCTTTTTCTTCCTCCATGGTGAATTGTATGCGTGTGTTGATGCTGTTAAGATGTAGTAGGAAGTCTTGAAGAGTTTCTTTTCCATGGGGCCATACGACGAAAGTGTCGTCCACATAGCGGAGCCAGATAGTCGGTTTTAGAGGAGCCGTGGCCAAGGCTTTGGACTCAAAAGATTCCATGAAGAAATTGGCCACTACCGGGCTAAGAGGGCTTCCCATGGCAACTCCATCGATCTGCTCGTAGAACGAATGGTTCCACTGGAAATACGTCGTGGTGAGAACTTGGTGGAAGATGGCGATTATATCTTCTGAGAAAATGTGCTTTAACTGTGTGAGAACCTCTTGTACTGGAACCATGGTGAAGAGTGAGACGACATCAAAACTGATCAGAAGGTCATGAGGTTGTAGTGTGAGGCTTTGTAGTTTCTGGATGAAATGAGTCGAGTCTTTAATGAAGGAGTCTGTCGAGCCGACGTGTGGCTGTAGTAGGCATGCTAGATGTTTGGCTATATAATAAGTCGGAGATCCAATTCCGCTGACAATGGGCCTTAGAGGCACATCCGGCTTATGTATTTTTGGAAGGCCATAAAGTCTGGGAGGCTGGGCTTCTGACTTGATGAAGCGGCGTTTGTCTTCTGCTGGCAGGGAAGAATTCTTGATGAGGGCGTTGGTTTTCCGTAGAATACGAGCTGTGGGATCTCGTTGAATTTTCCGGTATGAGTCAGGTTTAAGAAGATCTGAGATTTTGTCATCGTAGTCTTGCTGGTTTAGAATGACAGTGGCATTCCCCTTGTCTGCTGAGCAGATGATGATATTTTTGTTGTTATTCAAGTTCATCAGTGCAGTCCTCTCTTTGAAGGATAGATTATTACGTGGAGCCTTAGCGTATTGGAGAATTCTAGTTAATTTATCGTTATCTGGTTAATTTATCGAACCATCAACTATCACCAGACGAGACGTCTTTGCTTGCCAAAGGAGGGAATTACGCAGTAGTCACACCCACGATACCAGTGGAGGACATCATTTCAAACATTGAATCAGGAATACGAGGCCTTCCAGCAGCAACAGCCAATGAGATTCGCCGCGAATCCTCTAGAATTCTCCAATACGCTAAGGCTCCACGTAATAATCTATCCTTCAAAGAGAGGACTGCACTGATGAACTTGAATAACAACAAAAATATCATCATCTGCTCAGCAGACAAGGGGAATGCCACTGTCATTCTAAACCAGCAAGACTACTATGACAAAATCTCAGATCTTCTTAAACCTGACTCATACCGGAAAATTCAACGAGATCCCACAGCTCGTATTCTACGGAAAACCAACGCTCTCATCAAGAATTCTTCCCTGCCAGCAGAAGACAAACGCCGCTTCATCAAATCAGAAGCCCAGCCTCCCAGACTTTATGGCCTTCCAAAAATACATAAGCCGGATGTGCCTCTAAGGCCCATTGTCAGCGGAATTGGATCTCCGACTTATTATATAGCCAAACATCTAGCATGCCTACTACAGCCACACGTCGGCTCGACAGACTCCTTCATTAAAGACTCGACTCATTTCATCCAGAAACTACAAAGCCTCACACTACAACCTCATGACCTTCTGATCAGTTTTGATGTCGTCTCACTCTTCACCATGGTTCCAGTACAAGAGGTTCTCACACAGTTAAAGCACATTTTCTCAGAAGATATAATCGCCATCTTCCACCAAGTTCTCACCACGACGTATTTCCAGTGGAACCATTCGTTCTACGAGCAGATCGATGGAGTTGCCATGGGAAGCCCTCTTAGCCCGGTAGTGGCCAATTTCTTCATGGAATCTTTTGAGTCCAAAGCCTTGGCCACGGCTCCTCTAAAACCGACTATCTGGCTCCGCTATGTGGACGACACTTTCGTCGTATGGCCCCATGGAAAAGAAACTCTTCAAGACTTCCTACTACATCTTAACAGCATCAACACACGCATACAATTCACCATGGAGGAAGAAAAAGACGGACAGCTACCTTTTCTGGACGTCTTAGTCAGCAGGAAAGCAGACGGCAGACTTGGACATACTGTCTACCGTAAGCCCACTCATACGGACCGGTATTTAAATAAAGCCTCAAATCATCATCCCAGACAAAAACGAGGCATGATTAAGACACTCGTAAACCGTGCTTCTCGCATTTGCGAGCCACACTTATTACAACAAGAACTCTGTCACCTTGAGAAAGCCTTACTTTCTAATGGATATTCTATTCAAGAGGTCAAAAGAGCCTGCCGCCCTGCCAAGCCGAAACCTGCCTCACAAAAAACAAACAAGCCCAAACACAACGGTATAGTTTTCCTGCCATATTTCCAGAATGTCACCGACCGTATTCAACACATACTACAACGGCACAGTATCAAGACTGTCTTCAAGCCCACCAGGCAACTGAACAGCCTATTACGCTCTGCTAAAGACCCCCGGGACCCCTTGTCATCAGCCGGTGTTTACCGTATTCCCTGTTCCTGCGGATCGGTTTACATCGGAACTACTCAACGCAGTATCAACACTAGACTCACCGAACATAAAAGAAGCTGCCGCCTGGGCCAAACAGATAAGTCCGCAGTTGCCCAACACGCCATTGAAGCGGAGGGAGAACACATAATTAAGTTCCAGGACACAAACATCCTTTCATCCACAACACACTACCATGCCCGGTTACAGCGCGAAGCCATTGAAATATATAAACATCCCAACAATTTCAACAAGAAAGAAGAAGTTTTGAAACTAAACAGCAACTGGTATCCTGTCATTGAAGGCAAGAAACGACATAAAACAGCAGAAACTGAAGCGATCCAATCAGGAGGCAACACCTTGAGCGAAGCCCGCCCCCTCCCACCGGCCGTGCGCCGCCCGAGCCAATCAGCGGAGGCCACTAGAAGGATAAATACCGCAGCTCCGACAGTCCACACCTCAGGGACTAGGGATATTGAGTACAGAGTGTAGTTATATAAGCGTTGTTATATAGTGTTTTGTTTAGTGTGTCCGTGTACACCTGGACGTATATTTTGAGTGAAGTGCAATAACTAATATGTGAATGAGTATCAATAATACTCCGTCCCCTGTGTAAATAATTCTACGTATAATTATAGTGTAAATATAGTGTGTAAGTGACAGTGTAAAAAGCGCGCGAAATATAGTGTACCCACGCTAAGTGGAGGCTCCCAGAAGCACTTGCGACTGGGAGCGGGAACAAGAAGGGGATGGAGAATGCCCCTGATCCGCCGGCCGCCGAGAGCGGAGTCAGGCAAGTGATGGCATCCAGCGCAGCAGCCGTGACTGCCACCGCACTCGCCCCGCCCACTACAGCCCCATTGACTACAGCTCCCAACGGCCAACGAACCACGGACCGACCAACCAAGAAGACGCAGATGACAGAGGAAGAGCGTAAGGCAATGGAAATAGAGAAACTTCAGAAAGAAGTAGATGAACTAAAGGGAGAGATCATCTACTACCAGAATGTGCTGGCAAATATGGATGGGGAATCCCAACAATTTGCAAAATTCGCACAGGACCTCGGGTTCTGCTACAAAGAGCATGCCCTCAGGAAGCGGCGATTAGTCATCCTCAGCAAGGGGTGGCAACAAGTGCCTGCAAGAAATAAGAGGAATAGAGGAAGCGGCCGGGAAAGCGATGCAGACAGTGAACGTCCCAACCAGCTGCGCCCCAAGCGCGTCTCAAAACAAAAAACGCCGCCATATCCCCTCACCACGAGAAACACCTACGCGCCGCTGAGGGTACAATTTGATGCAGAATCCGACGACGAGACGTCAGAGGATCCACCACCACAACCCGCAATAGCCTCCACCTCTAGAGACCCCTTCCCCAAGCTACCCCCTACCAAAGCCCCCATTCAAACACAGACACAGAAGAAACACACCACCCAGCCCACCATTCCCACCCCCACTCCAGCCCCAAGCACATCCAACAACGGAGCAAAAGCATCAGACAACCAGAAACCACCAAGAATAATAATCCCTGACGTCCAACACACGGTAAAGGTCCTCCGCATCCTGCGTGGCTCCCTTCCTGCCGGCACATATAAATTGCAGACGACGAGGGACTGCCTTAAGCTCTTCCTTCAACGGAAGCAGGACGCGAACCCGACAATGCAGCTCCTGAAGGACGCCGGAGTAGAAAACTACAGTTTTACTCCACGTGGGGACCAACCTCTTCGCTACGTAATCAAACGTCTTCCAGCTGACTTAGAGGAAGATTACGTGAAAGAGGACCTGGTCCTAAAAGGCTACACCGGCGTCCAGGTACGACAGATGACTTCACGTGGCAGGCCTCTCCCAAATTTTCAGGTAAGTCTTGACAGGACCACCGAAAACCAAAAACTTCTACAGGAACGAGAGGTGTGCCATATGATGGTCACCGTGGAGGTCCTGAAAACAAACCAAAATATAACGCAATGTTACAACTGCCAGCAGTTGGGGCACACTTTTAGGAACTGCAATATGACCTCCCGGTGTGTCCTTTGCGGTGACCTCCACCGCCTGGCTGATTGCCCGAAAAAGGCCAAACAGGGCGTTGTACCCCACTGTGCTAATTGTGGGGAAACGCATCCTGCCAGCTACAGGGGGTGCGAGACGTTTCGCAACGAACGTCACCGCCGTCAACTGGCATCCATAGCCAGGAGCTCTCCCAGTGCTCAGCCAGGGCCAAAACCCATCATACACCCGGCCCTGGTTCAAACAGGTATCTCCTATGCGGGAACTACCGGAGGGCAAAACGCACCAGTGCCACCACAGAATGGTCCCCCTCCACTACCCCAACAGGCGCCCACGGGTGACCTGAGTGGGATAAAAGATATATTAAACATGTTCAGAGACCTAAATTTACCATCATTATTGATGAAGGCGCAGCCTTTCGTAGCCAAATTCAAAAGCTGCAGCAGCACTTGGGAGAAAATAGAGACCATCATATGTCTCCTCTCAGCTCTTTTAGAATAAATGGCCCACGTAAGGGGAGGCACAACTTTAACGCGCGCACTACTGTGGAATGCAGATGGCATCCACAGGAAGCAACACGAACTTGAAAACTACCTACGGCGTAACAAAATTGACGTCGCATTCATCTGCGAAACAAAATTAAAGCACGAGCACACTTTTAAGCTCCAGGGGTATCAAATCTTTCGGAACGACAGAATTGGCAGACAAGGGGGAGGGACTGCTATTTTGCTTAGAAATACTATTGCTCATGCTTCTGTTACGTTGCCTGTAATGGCAGCGTTAGAGTGCACAGCACTTAAAACACGTGTAAATGGTAAAACGGTTATGCTGGTAGCACTTTATCGGCCCCCTAACTCTCCAGACTTTACACAAGACCTCGAGCAGATCCTCGCTTTAGAGGAGCACGTTATAATTGCAGGAGATTTCAATGCCCGGCACCCCTGGTGGTTTTCACGCAGGGCAAACGCGGCGGGAAATCTCCTGGTTGAATTTATAACTGATAATGATGACATTGAGGTACATCTTCCCCCAGAACCCACTTTTTGGCATCGATCAGGGCACTTTGACGCTGAGATTTTGGACATCGTACTAACAAAAAATGCGACACTGTTAAATAACTTTACTGTTTATCACAGCCTGGACTCCGACCATCTTCCTGTGGATTTCGACATACAGGGTGGCATTTCAGCCAGTGCCTCTGGCCCTCAAAGTAGAGCTGAAACCGACTGGAATAAGTTCACCATGGAAATGCACGGGATGGCGCAACCCAGACTGTCATACTATAGCGAGGCAGACATAGATGTCGCCATTGAAAACTTTACTGCCTCGCTACACACAGCCAAGAGAAATGCTACCACATACACCACAAGACCACCCGGTTTTTGCACGTACCCCGAGGTAGAGCAACTCATTGCGCGGAGACGACGCTTGACAAAACTGTGGCGATACACCCGTCAGCCTGAATATAAAGTGCTAGCAAAATGGCTACGCAACATCATTCGGCAACAAATTAAAATCAATAAAACTGAACAATGGGAAAACAAAATGCTGAGTACCACACATTCGGACTCTTCGTTGTGGAAATTACTCAAGGCTTTCAAAGTTTCCACGAGCGTCAACTCCGCAACTGAGGCGCTGCACACTCAAAGCGGCTTCCACTTCTCCGCAGAGGAGAAAGCCGAGGTCTTCGCTGACTGTCTCCAAGACAGATTCACCGAAAACCCAGTGACCAACTGTGAAATAGAACGGGAGGTCCAGACATGGGTACAAACCTGGGTGGCGCAGAAGCAAGAGCAACAACTACCCACCATAACACCGCAGGAAATTTACAAGCTCATTAGGAAATTGCCTAATGGGAAAGCTGCCGGTCCAGACAAAGTGACTAATGAGGAACTTAAGCATCTCCCGAGAAAAGCTCTGGTGCAACTAACAAAGATATTTAACGCCTGTTTGCAGCAAGGTTATTTCCCCTCTACTTGGAAACGAGCTAAGGTTATCATGCTTCCAAAGCAAGGGAAAAGCACCAGACAACCGCAAAACTACCGTCCCATTAGTCTTTTGTCTACTATTGGTAAACTGCTCGAAAAATGTATCCTTTCTCGACTTCAAAAACAAGTCTCGGCAACACATGAACTCTCAAATTCACAGTTTGGCTTTAGAAAAGGACATTCCACTGAACTACAGCTACTCAGACTAACTGATGACGTAACAGAGCAATTTAACAATGGGGCTTCAACGTTGGCGCTATTTCTGGACGTAGAAGCTGCATTTGACCGGTGCTGGCACAATGGCCTTATTTATAAACTGCACCACAATTTCCCGGCTCTTCAAAATTATCTATACTTGCTGCACAATTTTCTAGAAAACCGGCAGTTTTACGTCCAAGTGGGCCGCTCCTCCTCACGGGAGCGAGTGATGCGGGCTGGCGTCCCACAAGGGGCAATAATGTCCCCTTTTCTGTATATATTATTCACCAATGATTTCCCAGTGGACGCCAGATGCAAGGTCGCCATGTATGCTGACGACACTGCAATATACAACCACCATAGAAATCCACGTTTCGGCCTTGCAGAAATGCAACGTTATGTGAACAACTTCCTCTCATGGCAACATGACTGGAAAATCAAAATTAATCCCGACAAATGCCAGCTGATTCATTTCTCTAAGCGGCGTCACACTTTGGCAACGGACCTAACGGTCGGTGGTCAAGTATTGCACTGCCGTCAGCAAGTTAAATACTTAGGTGTCACCTTGGACCGCACAATGTGTTGGTCCACCCACATAAAAAATAGCGCCAATAAAGGCAGACAGCGGCTAAAGTTGTGCGCCCCCATCTTCCGTAGTAAACAGTTGCGACTAAAGTCAAAACTTATACTATATAGGTCATTTATTCTCTCGGTGGTCCTGTATGCATGTGTGGCCTGGGCTAATGCCTCCAAAACTGCCCTCAAACAACTCCAAACCCTCCAAAACCTCTCCCTCAGAAAAATCCTCTCTGCTCCACTCCTCACCACCACCCAAACTCTTCACCTCGAAACTCATATCCCGTTCATCCCGGAGGCAATAGACAAAAGAGCAATGGCGGCATGGACGCGCATTAGGAACCACGAAAATGACGTGATCGCTAACATCGGCAAAGGCGAGCCGAAGCACCGCAAACATACTAGGATAAAAATGTTCTAGAAGCGGCTTGGCTCGCCGACTAATGCGCGTCCACGCAACCTCGTCCCTAAGCCACATACATGTTCCGGCAGAGGCCCTCGCCTCGGAAAATATTCAGGAGCTGCCACCGCGGGACAGTGTACATAGTGTAAATAGTGTAGTGCGCTGGGACGCATATTTCTGGTGTGCCCAGTGAAGATGTTTGTGTATGTGTGTACGAGTGTGTGTGTGGGTGAATGCGTGCGTGTATGTGTCTGTATATAATTTGTAAATATGTACATATGTATATATAACCCAAAGACGAAACAGACAAAAGACAAAAGAAAACTATTCTCGGTGACCTACAGATGGTCACCGTATGGGTTTTTTGTAGACACCGAAAAAGTGTATATATAAACAAAGCCAAATGTAAAAAAAATGTTAAATATAGCCTGTAAGCCGGGCCCATTGTACCGGCACCAGGCCAACACTTTTCTAATAAATAACTTGAAACTTGAAACCACACCTCAGACGCTACGCTAACTTCTCCGAGGAGATTACGACCGCGCCACTGAAGATGTCCGCCGCAGATGTGGACGAAACGTCTGGGTTCTTCAACTCCAGCAGACCACGGCATAACAGCCCGGAAAAAAAAAAAACTCCTAGTTAAACTCACTCTCAGTTCAACTTTACCCACTAATACTGTGCGGCCAGTATTAGCTAGCTCCATTCATAGGACTCGAACACAAGGGGTTATTCTGGAAAAGTAATGCTCTCGAACGGCATAATCCGATTCCTTTAGAGCGGTGAAGTATCTATTGTTCAATCAAGATGACCGGTCATAATCGCAGATAGCCAGCCGGGTCAGTGTGCGCTAAGCCCCTGCCGTCGGTAATTAGCCGTGGCCGCGGTGACAGTATTTATATGAGGCATTGGCAAGTTTTGTCTGAACTCATGCTTCACAAATATTTTATAGGAAATTGAAGCAACACACATCACTTTCGCTATTGCCGTCCCAGCATCTGCCTGCGTACTGAATATGGAAGTATTATTTTCCACCTCATATCAACCATCCCATTTTCATTCCTATCAGAGGGGCTAATTGCTTGTACAATCTCGGTTACAGCGAGGAATATCAGGATATCTTGTGCGAGTATCGTCTATAAAATGTCGACTACAAATCGACGAATCTGCGTTGGATTTCATGCCTTACCATCAGACGTGTCCAGTGCCGGCTCGTGCAAAATTTTATCAATATTACATATAGATATAAGCGGAAAACCAACAAAGATATATTAAAATAAAAGGTAGTACTCACCTAACAACAAAAAGTCCATGCGTCATATTTTCTGCTGCAGAATTTGTCTATAACGTTAGGGTTGAAACCCTTAACGTACTAAGATCAAGTGTGTTTGTGTGTTTGTTTTCCGCTGTGTTTCTTTATTAATGCATTAATATGACCTAGTTCTTTTATCCTGTACCCCACACATCACTGCTGCCGAATTACAAATGTGGAAAGCAAAGAAGTGCATTGTTATCATATCCACAGATATTACTCGTATATTCATACACATTCATACTAAATGTCCTCGTATACTAGCTCTTTTACCACCACCTATAACATTTTGACCTAATTTAATTCAAGTAGATCTACCTAACTCTTAAAATCTCATTTTATCATCAAAGGTCTACTGGGAAAGGGCCTCTTTAGCACATCGTATTCAGAGTTCATCATGTTGCTTGCACAATACTTCACGCATAGGTACTTTTAAAGAAAAAATGCACCGTGAGACACTACAGCAACATACCACAATGCCTTGCTAAAGCGTGCTACAATAATTGTAGCACTCTTACAGCTCACAGGGATGACGTCGTATCAGTGCATGCGCAGTCGAAAATTACTGTTCTCTGAGTGGAACATAGTGTGGATGAAATCATTTCAGCGCTCGACATTGTAGTTTCTAGTTACACCGTAGAGAGGGCTACAAAACATTTTCACCCATTTTTTTGCATAGGGGCTTGCCGTCGAAGAGAAATTGCGTTATTTTAGTGCGATTTTTATAGTGTGCTATAGCACATGATTACCGGCTGCCCCTGGATGTGTGTTGTTTTACTGTCGCAATCTAAGCGTTCCTTCCAATTAAATGTCCTATATTCGCAAACACAAAACGCTTGGTACCAGAGTGCAGTTTTTGTGTTTGTACATCTAACCGTAGAACTGTTACTTCCACTTCTTGTTTAACTCGTTCATGATATTAAACTTACAATTTATTCCTTACAACGACAAACCCATTAATTCATTGTCAGGTGCGTGAGTCCTGGCATGAGCAATTTCCCTGAATAGGATGCAAAATGCATATCATTAGCTAAATATCACCGGGAGCGGGGTTTTAGTGCGAAATCCATCAAGTTAACCGTGCACTTAAAACGGGAAGTGGAAGCGCCGGCGACCTTGCAGAGTGGGAGGCAGTACAGCCCTCATGCTACCTGCCGACTCTATACTCCATGCTGTTAATCTTATTCCCATGTTCACTTACTAAAACCCCGCTCCCTGATCATCACAATATGACCGAACTCCTTTAGTTTTTATAAAAATGCTACTCTTCCAAATTTCCTGTAGTGTTTATGTCCAACTATTGTAAAACAATAAGAATAAAGCGATGAGACAATGTAATAAAGAAAAAGAAAACAATGGAGCATAATATCATGAATTACATTAGCACTATAATACAATTGAAAGGGTAGAGGCACACGCAGATGTTACAAATTGAAATATGGCTTGTTGTGCTAGGCGTTGGAAAGACCATAAATATGAAGAGTACAAAGTGGTTGAAAATAGAGACGTGAAATTATATTGGGACAGAACAGAGCAACTTAAGTCATTTGGATGCGACAAGCACACAATAGAAAGAACAATGCCTTCGGTAAGATCAAAATGGAATCAAACTTGCTACCGGCAACGCCTTGTTTCCCTTCATGCCGAAAATGTGCGGGTAACTTCTTCCACGGTCCTGGTTACAGTCTCTAATATTGCTGTAACTCTAAAGACATAAGGGAAAATAAGTACACACCATGCAACACTTACCACTTTTAACAAGTTATTTTTGTGGCTTTATGCCAGAGAATTGTCTCCTTTTACTTTCTCTACTACGTACTTAGGGTAACTAGAGGAAATATTGTATTGCAACCAAAATTCGATATCGAGATTTCACCTGAAATGTTTCGAGACCACCTGAATCAGGAAGAAAATAGATAAATACATAAAAATAAAAGTAAAAAGCAGTTTCAGAAAAGCGTCTCTTTCTCTCTCTCTCTCTCTCTCTCTCTCTCTCTCTCTCTCTCTCTGTGTGTCTGTGCGTGCGTGCGCGCGCGCCTGCTTAACTGTGAATATCGTAACCCAACAACAAAAAGTCGTTAAATGCAAAACTTGGTAATTCTCTAAGTTTAGTATCCTCCAGGGACGCGACACGAAGAATTTCAAGAAAATTCCCCAGCCCAGACTATTCTTTCCATGGGAAGTTTTCCAAATAGGATTTTCACAACAATGGCCTTAATTATTTTGATTAAAATACCATATGTTTTAGATTTAATGCCAAATGAAATGTATATCTTGAATTTTCTGGAAATGTCCTCAGAAGTTCTCTAAGTTATTATGAATTACTTTTGATAATTGATAAACCGTAAGAGATAGCATATTACTTATCAAAAAATGTAGATCATGTTAAAACACACAATTTGTCGTTTTGTTTTAATTTTTATTTGTGTGCGTGTTTTGTGTGCGTGTTTTGTGTGTGTGTGTGTGTGTGTGTGTGTGTGTGTGTGTGTGTGTGTGTGTGTGTGTGTGTGTGTGTACACAACCATTTCCGAAATACGAGTTTTTATTGGTTTGAATTTTTCAATACTAATACTTTTCTCAAATGGGAAGTAATTCGTTTTTACCTCCTGTCATACAAAGAGAATAAAATTTTAAAGTGACCAGCTCTTAAAGGATTTGACTATCACTTAGGCCTGCTGTATTCCCCTATTTTCATTGTACCTACAAGGAAAGATAATATAAAAGCGCTTCTACAAAGGTTTGCCTTGATTAACATGAAACAGATAGACAAAATAAACTCTTGTAAGAAGAATTTGTACACGAGTAGAAAAAGTCATGTGAGTGCAACACTTTAGGTTTTTTTAAAAGAAATGTCCTGGTGTCCTGGAAATTATTCTCAGATGCCCATTTGTCCGTTAAATAAACGACGACTCCTAATTTCAAAATAATTTTATGGCGGATCAGTAACCATTTATAACTAATTTAGTGGCATTAGAATTACCATTTACCAGTTCTGTTCTCATGTGGTGCAGTTCCACACCAAATAACAACAGTGTAGTACGATCTGTCGACGACTGCAGTGACGTAAATAAATAGTCGAATCGCGACTGGCAAAGGCAGTTCTAATGTACAGTTATCAGTTGTTTCCTTTGTTGGTTAACGGAACGGATTCTGAGTGCAGCGGATATGCACTAAGGGGTTAGGTGCTGTAATGAGTTTTCTTTTATTTCGTCATGCCAAAAGGAAACGTTCCTCTAGTAGTGATTATTCCAAACGGTGTGTTTTATGGCATGAACTGACAACGGATATGAATTATTCTCATATAAATCGTGCCGGTGTACATTCAGCATCGGTATCTTTCACAAAGTGACGGGAAGGTAAGACATACTGAAATTCAGAAACACAAACTGCAAGTTCCACCTTCTAAACTGTAGTAGTTTCTTAAAATAAATGTATACACGGACCATATCCGTATAATACATACATATATCCCGTTTTTAAGTTCGAAATCTGGCAACCCTATCTTGTAGTGCATAATCAGTGTAAAACAATCGGTTCCTCAGTTGCTAAAATAATGCATTGTTAATATCTACATATGTTGCGCGCTTAACGAAAGCGATTTGTAAATATTATGTATCCCACCTGAATGCACTCTCATGACGCTCATTGTAGGTATAGTCAGCGGAAACTATGCACTGGACATCGCGAGCTTTTGTTGTACTACTTGGCAAAGCGATCAGGCGTATTGACCTTGGTTGTCGAGCGCTGCATTCGCTTGTTATCCTGTTTAGCAGAACAGCGAAATACTAGTAACTTGGTGTATAGTCAGCAATGCAACACAAATGGTGATCTCTCACACCTGCCGATATATGAGATGTCTTGAAGTTATTGTTTACATCTGAACTGACTGTTTAGCTGTGTATGTGCAACAAGCTCGCGTAAACAACTCGGCAGTTTTACATTCTTTCCGATACGCCTCATGGGTTTGTCACCGAGTAAACCGCCTGCGGTGCCGTATGTAGTAAAAGTAGGTGTTAAACACTACAAACTTACCGAGTAAAGTACAAGCCACCTGTCAACTTGCTGCATAGTGCATTTGAAAGCGGAGTGTACGTCACAAAAAGGCAGCACCAATGAAAGGATGTTAGGGAAGCGTTTTTATCGAGTGTGTTTACAATGAGAAAAATCGTATGTGTGCTCTTTAGAGGCCTGCACGGCCTGTTAATACCGTTGTATTGCCTCTGTGTGTTTATCTTTGTTTAGACTTAGCCTTATATTTATTTTAATTATTTTATTCATTGTTTCCTTACATACTAATTTTTCCTTTGTATATTACTGTTTTCAAAGTATTGGTATACCTATCGAAGTCGTAGCATTGCAGTTGGGCTTCAACCACCAATACTGCGCACCTAAGGAATTACAGCATGTATTCTTGCACTTTGCTGTCTATCGATCGGGTGTCTTAAGTCGTTAAGGCACGAATTCATGAACGGGAGGTCTGCGGTTCTAATTCTGCCCTGACTGAGGCTCAGGTTTTTCCCAAACCGCTTGCCGGGAAGGTGTAGTATATTTTAAAATTAGACCAACATTGCAACTAAGAACACCGCAATACTCGCCGTGTTTCGATGCCCCTCCTTCATTGGCTGGAGTAGAGTTCGTTGCTACCCCGCTTCCATCCAGTACGAATCGATTCGTCTGTAACTTTCGTCAATCAGAAACATCAGAATATCTTCCCCACGTGGAATAAATCACTTGCTAGGAGTTGGTCCCGCTTTATTGCTGTGAGCACCTTAGTTGCGGTATCACTCTAATTTTAAAATGAACGATTTCTTTCGAAACGTCCTGCACTTTTCTGGATGTTGAACCGACACACACACACACACACACACACACACACACACACACACACACACACACACACACACACACACACACACACACACACACACACACACACACACACACACACACACACACACACACACACACACACACACACACACACACACACACACACACACACACACACACACACACACACACACACACACACACACACACACACACACACACACACACACACACACACACACACACACACACACACACACACACACACACACACACACACACACACACACACACACACACACACACACACACACACACACACACACACACACACACACACACACACACACACACACACACACACACACACACACACACACACACACACACACACACACACACACACACACACACACACACACACACACACACACACACACACACACACACACACACACACACACACACACACACACACACACACACACACACACACACACACACACACACACACACACACACACACACACACACACACACACACACACACACACACACACACACACACACACACACACACACACACACACACACACACACACACACACACACACACACACACACACACACACACACACACACACACACACACACATCAAATAAAAAACTGTAAATATGCACAATAGAAAAGTATTCAAGTAGACTAAGGTAGATAAAAAATTAGAGGTAAATAAAAGTGTAAATGTTCAAATAGAACATCACCAACAATATATACATGTACATTAAATGAAAATTGTATGTAAATAAATAAATAAATAAATAAATGCAAGCATGTAGTATTCATACGGAATGGGACATACTATTAAAACACACACACACACACACACACACACACACACCGCACCCCATCGCACCCCATCGCACCCCACCACACCACACACGGCAAAAATATTTTGAAACAAATATGCGGTTATTCGAACGTTATAAGCGCCATTTTTGTTTCAAATCTAGCCTTAGTAATTCATATGAGTGATTTAAACGTCGCTAGAAAAGATTTTACACCCCAATTTTAGTTTAAAAGATGACAATGTTATCGTTTTTGTAGAAGGTAGTGAAGTACTTTGCGTCAAGTGTCAATGAATCAGGGTACCCAATACATAATATCATTCTGATGCCCTGCTTACTTTTAACGATGCTAGGCATGTGAAGCATTTTTGCACATTTACTACGATATTCTACCTTCTCAGAATGCATTACTGGTTTCGATTCACAGTGCTAGCGTAATAAGGCGATTAACATACAACGAAATGTTATAAACCTGCCAAGTTAATGACAGCTGTAAGGTTAAATACTAACGAGGTGAAAAATAGTATATTATGCAAACATGAAACAAGTCGTTTGTTACAGTTTAAGAAAAATATTCAATTACACCCTGGGGCATGAAGATATTGAAGGAAAGCACAGTTGACCTTTCTAAGGTTTAAAAAAAAAAAAAAAAAAAAAAAAAAAAAAAAAAAAAAAAAAAAAAAAAAAAAAAGGGGGGGGGGCAGAACGAAACACGGATTATGTATACCCTTATACAGTTGTCACGAAATGAGGTGATCGCAAGTTACCTGCCACATGGGCAGAACGTGATGTCATTGCGCGACTACAGTGACAGCACAAAACACAACCGGGCTCATTGGCTACAGTACATAGTTCCACGCACAGGGTAAAGTGTCTCCAGCACGAAAATCGAAATATTCACGTATTGCTAAACTTGTAGAAGAACTTGGGAGTGAAAATTTTACAGTAAATGGTGACAACATGAATGTAAGTTACGCAATAACGTTATCTATAATGTTCGTGCGTCGACTGGCCTCCTCTGTGAAGACTGACCCCTCCTACTTCCTATAGTCCACGCTCCGTAGCTTTTCATACCCTGTGTGAAGGTTCTATATATGTGTACTTTTAACTGTTTAAAGTAACATTGCATTTGCTGTTTCAAGTACAGTTATATCATGTTAGAAAGAGGATACACTTTAAATATTTGTAACTTATAATTTATTTCAATTTAACATTATCACAATTGTGTGTACATAACTTTACATTGACAAACTCCTTTCTTCTGATAATAAACAAAACAAGCAAAGGAATTCCGCCAACAATTTCCCAAAAAATAACAATAAATTTACCGTACAAAATTGAAACAATCCACAAGCTACAATTTTTGAGTTGCGCCTGGTGCAAATATAAACACCGTGGCTAACTACTATATTACACACAAGGTCTCTATTTGAGCTCCTAACACAGAATTAACTATAAATAAATTACCTATATCAAATTCACCTGTTGGGCATACTTTTCATCTTCCAACTTTGTGATTTTCCTTATGCTTCTCATAGTTTTCTTTCGTCCCGTTAAATATAAAATGTGTTTTTTTATTTTGTGCAAACGCAAAAGAAATTCTAAGCGCAGCACTTTCAGAGAAAGTGGGAGGTGTTGTGAAACAGTTCTTTTAAAAGGCTGAAGAAGCTTTAGGGAAATAGGTGATCAAGAGGATAAGAAATACTATACTAAACTCTCCCTTTGAAACATTTTGGATATCCTATCTAGTTTATTATAGATTGTAGGTTATACAGTGCAGAGGGACACCTCGCGCACTTAGACTTAAATAGGTCCATTGTGGGTGCTTTCCTCCCAGGCTGCAAGTAGACGGGTCAAAGAGACGCGCGGAAATCCCTAACAATTTCAGGTTTCGAAAACCCGTCTCACTAGAGCTCCCTAGAGAACGATGAACGATCCGTCAACAAAGTAGCCCTCTAATGTGCACGGAGAGTGCTCTTTCTTTTGAGTAAGCACACGCGCCATCTGTCTGGCACCGTCATATGCCAAGAAACGCAGAAGCACACTTAAAAGAGGAGAGGGGAACGGAATGAAAGGAAAATTATGGAAGATGTGAAACAACACCCATATTCGCCTACCGACCAGGAAATACCACGACAAATTTTAGGTCAGTGGTAGTCGACGTGAATGTGAACCTCTTAAGTTACCAGGAAGCAGGGTTGCCAACTCGTACGATAATTATGGGGGCATACGATAATTATAATGTTTGTACAATGGCTGCTAACCCGTACGATAATTATGGGAGTGTACGATAATTTGAATGTATGATAGTTCGATACCGGCGAAATATTTTCACTGGTTTGTCACACCGGCGAAATGAAACAAATTACAAATAACGACACCTTTTGCCCTCATGGCCTGTCTCCACGCCTCTAAGGCAACCATTTCATATCATACTAATCCTTCTTCCCTTTATCCTCTTGTTGCCAGTGTGCCCAATCTCAATGAAGAAGGCGCTGTTCAGAAAATTGATGATCAATGGAGAAAACTCGGAATAACTGATATTCCGTGTGAAATAAAGAGCATGCCTTAACCTGACAGTTTCTGGAGTGTTGTTAAACACATGTCACCTTGGTGGAAATACTGATTTCAAAGAACCAGCGGCCTTTGTATTATCAGTGATTTCGTTCGTATAATCTGTTGCCCCACAGAAGCTTTTTACGAAAGCTTTTCCTAAACTGGGTTTAGTAAAAACCAAAGTTAGAAACAGATTGGCGCTAGATACGGTAAATGAACTTATTCTGTCGTTTCACGTTTCAGCTTATGACAGAACGTGGTATATCCGAAAATCTGCAAGTCACCGAGAAGATGTTAGGGTTTACCCCAAAAACAAATTTGTATAATGCTGCAACAGTTGAGGAAGATGAACTTTCAAATGAACAGTACGAGAAACATAAGTGCTAAAGTTATAATACTGGTTGAGGTCATCTTGTAAGTGAATATAATAAACATAATTGCTATTACATTTTCATAAGTGTTATACTGACATTTTTATTGTTGTAGCATTTGGTTTATGATGTACGATAATTTTGAATCCAAATCTATAATTCTGAGTGGCTGGTACGATAATTTTACTTTTAAATGTTGGCAACCCTGCCAGGAAGCCATCTCGCTCGCTTATCAAGTTATTAGCTATTTCTGAAGCTGCATGGGCATACCAACACAAATATGTATTTTTTTTTCTGTAGTCGGGATAAATTACAGTAATTTGCAAAATATGGGTTAGCAATCCCTGACTATGATCCAAGTAGGTGTTCCTGTAATTTTGTTACCTCTGGAGAATGCAGGATTTTATCAGAATGTAGTTGACGGGGAGGTGCTGTAGGATTGTGTATCTGTGTTTCATCACGAAATGTCAGATATAGCTGAATAAACCGTACTTTTAGTGTGCCCCAGGAGCGTGTATTCCATGGAAGCAAGGGAAGCTTTAATTGTTAGTAATACATTAATTTCTATATTTACATTAGTCACCATTGTGGAAAAATTTAGCGATGCAATTCTCAAACAGCATGAGGGAATTGATACATAGGAGGCACTTTGGCAAGTAGTTTTCTGGCGCCCCAACAGATGGTATGCAGTATTTGTTGATCGATATAATCTCGTTTTGCGGAAGCAAGATATTTCTTGCTTATTACCCCCTTGTGGGTAATCCAGGTTATTGCTTGTTAGAGGTTAGGAAAGAAAATCAAGTAAATTTATGTATCCTTTATAAATAATGATAGCAGTTTAGTATTATACGATGTTGCGCAGGCTTCTGATGGAATATTTATTTGATAGGATTAGTTTCTAAAGACAGAATTGTACGTGTTTTGGTAATTAAGAATAGCACTTACTGAAAGCAATTTTGAAACTGCAAACTGCAGTGCAAACTTGTGTGTGAAGTTTTGAATTTACCTGTGCAAAGAAGAAGGAAATCATTTAAAAACGAAGAACTCTAGCATTAGAGAATTGCAAAACCAAAGTCAACACTTGCGTACTATTTTAATGAACTTTATGGCGTAGAATGGCTTGCAGGTTGCAAATGTAAAACCAAGTTATTTTGTGGCCATGTCTACTGTTTCCAACATTATCATATCCATATGTTGTGTGAATGTCCCGCAGCAACGAAAACCTTCAATTTCTTCTCCAGAGGGAGCCTGTGACGCACACATTCAGGTCCAGAGGTGGTACAATGGCGCCAACGTGTCGCTGGTGGTAACAGCATGCCGTCCGTAGGATGATAACCGCAGCTCTGTATATGTCAGAAAATAACAATAGCAATTCCATACATGCAAAACAAAGACGGACAGCCTGCAGAGAAAATCGAGTTTTGAAACCCTCTAGCGTCATGAGGAAGCGGGACACCGAATTCAACTAAGCCACCTCTTTTTTAATGAAACACTTGGATATCGTGCACATGGTTTCTGAATTGCTGATTACTAAAGGCAGTCAGCCCAGTATTGCGAAAAAAGTTTATTGTTGAGGCTATTGAGGACAATTGTGCAACTGACTTTTAAATTAAAAGCTGTTAATAGTACAAAGGGAGTAGTGATTGGAAAATGATTGGATCTTATATCATTGAGTTCTTTCTGCCCAACATTCAGACTTTTTCTTTGTTTCTTTCTTTTTATTTTCTTTTTCACCGCTGTATTGTATTATTAATTCTTTTATCACAATGAGGGCACTATGAATGTCTTACATGGCTCAAACGTTGTGCAATAGCTCAGGGAAGGTTCTTACAAATAAAGGTTAGATTTAACTGTTGTTACATTTGGTATTCAGAACACTGTGTGTTAATGATATTTCTGATGAGCATGAACGAAAAATACCTCTAAATAAAGGAAAACATGTAATTATAAGCCTTACGACAATACGACGCCCTCTTGTCCTCCCCACTCATCATTACAATACGAGGGCGATACTGAAATTATTTACAAAATCAAACAAGGATTAGTTTTAAAAATGTTAAATGATTTTATTCTTCTTAAAAATACCTACTCTCTTTTAATATCAATTGCATTAGGTAAAACAGTCTTTAGCAATGACGCCATTCTTACTCAGGTATTTCAGATACCAGCTTTTATAACGTTCCATTACTTTATCTGACGATGAAAAGTGATTCCACGCATTTTATCTTCATTTTTTGGAGAGAGAAAAAGTGCTATGTTAGGGCTGTATAGTGGAGGGTCCATGGTGCTGACCTTTAGGGCACAAGCACTTAATTATTAGTTTTACTGTATGCGAAGGCGCGTTGCATTAATCTACAATTTTTTTTTTTTCTTTTGAACGGTAAACATATGCGGTAAACAAACATGTTTGTACCAATCAAATGCTCTAATAGCAATATGGCCCGTTTTAGAAAATGAAACCAGCAACACTTCATCACCACTGATGATATTCCAAACCAACTTTGAAATGTTCCCTTGGATTTTTCCAGTTTTTCTGTACCAATCAATGCATTGTTTTTGATCGGGAGTCAGTTCATTTGAAATCCACCGATAACAAATTTTTCTCTCGTCTAACCGCTGATCTAAAATGTTTTGGATTTGACTCATGCCAATGCCCAATATCGCCAGAATAAATTCATAAGATGTCGATTTTCTTCAAACATTGCTCAAAGATCGACATTATTTTCATCACTAACAGCAGTTCTTGGGCATCATCATCGCTAAGGAAAAGAAAAACCCATATCTCTTTTTGAATTCGCTGTAGCAATTATAAATTATTGCCTTAAGATGTGACTTCTTCGCCAACGCACGTCTAAGTCGAACTTTGCATTGTTTACGCGTTAGTGACGATTTAAAATCGTAAAAGTCTTAGGCCGGAAATGTTCTCAGGTCGAGTTCATTTTAGGTGAACACATCCTTAAATTAACAAACCATTAGAGCAAATCGAACAAACTACACGGCAATCAACTCCCTAAACATAAGAACAGGGCCGGCAAGATGAGCATTGAAAGTGTGAAATGCTTTACTCCTACAATCACCTCTCCCTATTTCCTTGTCAGGAAATCTCTTTTTTCGATATGAACTCTCAAAAAGAATTATGCTGTTATCCCTAGGATGTTAAAATTTAATTCTTGTTTTTAAAGATTTTTAATTTTTATTTAATTTTTATATTAAAATTTTAAGTTTAATTTGGCAGGTAAACACCACATTACTGATATGGTGCTCTAGCCAAACCTTAAGTTGACAAAACAGTTCTATATAATTAACATGTTTTTTACCTTTGTTTTGTTGTCTTACTATACGTAGTAGACAAAATAAAAACACATGTTCCTCGACATAATCCATAATTCAGATCGGCTTAGATACTGAAATTTTAAACACACAAATTGCAAACGGAATAGCTGTTTATATTACCAAGTAATTTACTAGCCTCAAGGCTAGCTATTCTTTGCCGAAGAATGAAAACTGGTTTTAACGTTTATAACAATATTTTCAGTGTTCACAGTGTTTAATTATGATATTTTCTAAGAAAATATAGCGTGTAACACGCGCAAAGAGCCATTACAAAACTCGTTTTGCAATAAAGGCCTTCCGGCTCTATTATTACATTCATTATATTACAGTTGTCATGACCTGATAGTTTGCATGGCGTCATAACGGACATGCATCTAAGGTTCTTTTTTTATCTCTGCCACGAACGTAGATATTGCATTCCACCTAAAAATTCGATACCGAGATTTCACTGGAAATACACGCTTTGAAGTCCCCTGAATCTAAAATATATTTTTACTTTCTCTACTGGGAAGTAGGCGAAGTATTGTATTCCATCCATAAATTCGATGTTGAGATTTCACAGGAAATGTATGTTTTGAGGCCCCCTGAATTCAAAGAAAAAAAAAGCATTTTTAGAAAAAGGTTCGTGTGTGTGTGCCTGTGTGTCTGTCCGTGGACCGCATAACTCATGAACGAAAATTCGGTAAAAACCAAAGTTGGTATTTAGGTTTAATGTCTCTCAAGGATGCGACACGACGATTTTGAAGAAAATAGCCCCACCTAAAACTACCCTTTACATGGAAAATTTTTCGAAAATTTTCATGTTCTTGAAAATGGCTCTAACAATTTTGATTAAAATGCCATATGTTTAAGATAATTGTATGACAAATGAAGCGGGTATTTTGAAATTTCTGGCTATAGCCTGTATAGTCCTGTTTACTCTGGATGACTTTTGAATAACTCCTAAACCGTAAGAGATAGACCAAATCTTACTATACAAAAAAAATGTTGTTTTCTAGTGCCTTGCATCTGGCAATGAAGCCATTAGCATTCGTGCTTTCCAATACTTTTGAACTGTAGTTTCTTCTGATCTTAATGCTTCACAGGTCTTCAAGTGGTCTTCGTTCATTTCTGCTGGATCGTTACACAGGACACATATTGGTGAAGCTGAGATACCTATTCTGTAGAGATGACTTGCTAAGCAGTCGTGATTTGTCAGTAGTCGGAAGGCTGCAACCGCTGTTTTCCTTGGTCTCTGGGGGATTATATCTGTGTTGGAAAGTAGTGTAATCCATTTTTTATCTTTGGCATTTGTTTCTATTTCTTGTAGGTATGAATGAGAAACTTTTTTAATGATCAAGCGTTTTATTGAGGAATATGAGAAATTGAATTTAGACTTGTGTTTTATTGTTGTGCCTTTCTTTGCAAGTGAGTCTGCAGCTTCATTCCCCATGACTCCACAGTGTGCTGGAATCCATTGGAGATGAACAGTCTTAACTTTTTGGAGTTGTGTTAACATTTTGTAGCATTCTCTAATTTTTGTTGACTTCTTTGTAGTATTTGAACATATTCCTTGAATTGCAGCTTTAGAATCTCAAAGAATTACTGCCTTGTTAAATTTATTTAAGGAAAGATTTAATAATTGTTGGAGAGCAATGTGTATAGCCCCTATTTCTCCATCATAATTTGTTGTGTCTCTGCCAACAGAATGATAAAAGGAAAAATGTGAACACATAACTCCAGCTCCAGTAAGGTTTTCTCTGGAGGATCCATCAGTATATATGTGCAGTCATTCTTCTGTGGGATACCTAGTATTGTTTCCAGAGCTAAAAGTTTTTGTATTTCTTTTGGTGTGTCTGATTTACTTATTTCCTCTATTAATTCCAAACTGAAGGCAGGTTGCAATAATTCCAATAGATTTTCTCTTATAAGTAGATTTTCTCTGGTGTTAGGAATGTTAAATTTGGATTTAATCTGTGCTACCTTTTCTAGGAAACTACTACGAGTTTTAAGGATTGAAGGGGGGAGGTTCTCTTCTGTCCATTTAGAGTTTGGCAGTCGTAACATTTTCTCGTGTTGGAGCAATGCTTGTTCTTCTATTTTTGTTGTTATTGATGGGGTCCGTGTTAAGGCAAGCGTGGCATCAATAGGTGTGGATTTAACTGCTCCAGTGATTAGGCGAAGAGCCTGATTTTGTATTTGTTCAAGTTTATTGATGTTAGCATTTGCTGCTATTATTAAAGCTTCAGAACAGTAAAAGAGGTATGGTTTAACATACATTTTGTATGTTGTGTTAAGGACTCTCCTTGAGCAGCCCCATTTAGCACCAGCTAACCTTTTCAGGATTTGCAGTTTCTTTTCAACCTTTTCTGAGATGTTTGTTATATGTTTTTTCCAACTTAGCTTTCTGTCGAAAGTGATGCCTAAGTATTTTTCGGCATCATCAACTGCTTTGAGTGGTTTACCATTATAATTTATGTTAATATTAATTGGTTTGTATTTTAGTGTAAATAATTCATAATTTGTTTTTTCCACATTGGGAGCTCCATTCATGTACTTTGTTTAGGGCTGTTTCTATTCTGTCTTTAATTAATTCAGGTTTTTTTTTTTTTTTTTTTTTTTTAGAGCCTGGAGTCCAAATTACTACATCGTCACAAAATAAAGCAATTTTGGTTTCTAAAGTTTTTATTATTGATGGAAGGTCATTTATATATGTTAAAGAGTGTTGTGACAGAACAGCACCTTGTGGAAGTCCTCGGTGTGTTTGTTTATAGTTGGAAATGTATGTATTATATATTGTGGCACAAAATCTTTGTGAAATGAACTGAGTTATCCATTTAAGCATGTTACTTTTCACACTTATTGATTGCAACTTCTCAATTAATTTGTTTCTCCAGACTGAGGCATATGCTGATTTAAAATCAATGAATACTGCTAAGATATCCTCCTTTCTATTGAAAGCTTCCTTGATGTCTTGGCTTAGTAGGAGTACATTTTCACTTGTACTATGATTCTGTCTGAAGCCGGTTTGTGAACTATTAAGTTGTAATATTCTAGGAACCAGTTAAGTCTAGATGCCACCGTTCTTTCCATCACTTTTGCAATAACACTGGTCAAAGATATGGGCCTGAAACTATTAATATGGTTTGAGGGTTTGTTTTTCTTTAAAATCGGGATGATAATGGCTTTTTTCCAGTCGGAAGGTACAGTCATTCTCCAACACGTGTTATACAGTTTAAGTAGGATTTCTCTTCCTTTCCTGCCAAGGTGTTTAATAAACTCTGGGTGGATCTTGTCAGGTCCTGGAGATTTTTTGTTCTGTAATTGTTCTATTGCTAAATCTAGTTCTGTTTCGTTAAAATCCTGAATAAAAATATCATTTCGTATATCTTTTGGCTTATTAGTTTCTCTGATAGTTCTTTGGATAGCTTTATCTTGTTTTTTATACGCTTGGGGTATTCTTTGTGACTGGGCATAAAACATGTTAAGGGATTCTGCTATTTCCCTATCTGTAGTTAAGCTTTTGTTATTATGTTTTAATGGTTCAGTTGTATTTTTTGATAATTTTGTTTTATTAAGGAATTTGTATATTTTATTTCCATCTTTCCTATAGTCCATATGTTCTACAAAATTTGTGAAACTGGCCCTCTTTGCTGTAATTAATTCTTTCTTAAAAATGGCTGCTTTTCTTCTCCAGTTTTGTACATCTTCTGGACACTTGGTTCTTTCGGCTTTGACTCTTGCTATATTTCTTTCGTGTTTTAACTTAGATAAAGATGGAGACCAAAAGTAGCTATATTTCTTTAACTTTCCTTTGGGGATATGTGTTTTGGCTGCTGTCAATAATATTTCACAAATTTTTTTATTCATTTCATCTGTTGACTTGAACTCTGATTCTAACAGTATATTACACTTCCCTTCTATCTCATTTTGGAAACTGGACCAATCTGCTTTTTTAAAAGCCAAGAAGTTTTAATTTTTGGTTCGTTACTTTTATTTATTAGACCTCTTATGGAATTTATAAAAAAAATGTAGATCTCGCTAAAACACAATTTATGTCCGATTTTTTTGGTAGAGTGAACCATTGTGGAGATATTCCTTGTTGTTTGAGTCAGTTTCGGAAAACTTAAAACTTTCGTGAAATATAACATTTTATATGTTAAGCGTGCAAAGAGAACGAGATCTCAAAGCTTTAAAAGATTTGACTATCGCTCAAAGCCTGCTGTATTCTCATATTCCCCCGCACATACAAGGAAATAAGCAATAAGATAATTTCTGCAAATATTTATCTCAGCGTAACACGAAGAAGATATAGGAATAATAGTTTGTAAGAATGGTTAGTACAAGAGTAGAGAAAGTCATGTGAGTGCATCACACCATATGTTTTAGAAAAAGGTGTGCGCGCGCGCCCGTGTGTGTGTGTGACGTTTGTATGAGTGAATGTGCAACATAACTCTAAAACGATAAGTACTTAGGTTAAATACCAAACTTGAAACTGGAGTTCAGCATCTTTCAAATACTTTCCAGAAAATCCCACCCACCCCAGACAACCCTTTACATGGAACATATTTCGAAAATCTAGATTTTCTTAAAAATGTATCTAACGATTTTGATTAAAATAACATTTTTAAGACGTTTTTATGCCAAATGAAATGTATATCTTGAATTTTCTGTAAATATCCTCAGAAGTCCTCTGCATTCTGGATGACCCTTGTCTAACTGGTAAAGTGTAAGAGGTGGATAAAATCTTACTTCACAAAAAATGTGGATCTCGATAAAACACACGATACACATTTTCAGGATATTCCTATACTGTTATTTATTTGAATTTCCTAATGCTTACATTTTTTCTAAAAGGGGTGTCGTTATGTCCCTTTTGTCCTTTCCATAACATACAAAGAGAATGGAATGTCAAAGTCTCACATAGTGGCTAGCTCTTAAAAGATTTGACTATACTGTATTTTTCCGTTCCCATTGTACGTTGCAATAAAATCTTTTCTACAAATGCCTATTTCGATTAAAATGTAGCAAATAGAAGGATAAGGTTATTTAAGAATAATTTATTGAAGAATAAGCAGAGAAAGTCATGTGAGTGTAGCACATCAGTTTTTTCTGTTGGAAATAAATAACTCTTAGCACAGGCGAATATTAAAATAAAACAATGTATCTGGAAGCATGGTGTATTATGTACAGTTAAAAGCTAAAGAGCTATCTTTGATATAATCATTATTTGCATATATTCATAGCAATTTTCTGTTGCAATGAAGGCAATTTCTTTACGTTTTTCTTTCTTAAATTCTAAAAATAGTTCCTCATTCACTTGTGATGCCGGCTGTTTCTGCAACAGAAACTCTCAGGCTTCAGTAATTACATAGGCCCTTAGGGTTTCTACCATGACCCTTGGGAGGGAGAGATGTGGGGAGAGACCCGAAGGGTGAGCAGATCCATGACGATGGTCGCAAGCATGGACGAGGTCCCTAAGATTCCAGATAGAATGCTTACGACCCCTATACTTCCACAGGGAGCAGCCGCACACTGAGACGGGGCACCAGACTGGCTACCTCAGCGACACCAGAACAGAGACCAAGGTACACACCGTCACATGGTCCTTCAACCATGGAGTGAGAAGAGAATGATGGACACGGAAAGTGAGAGGAAACTCTGGGTATAAGGATGAGCACCCCAGCATTCGCAAAAGTGACAAAGGAGAAACCACGAAATACCCCAAGTCAGAATGCGCAGTCAGTGGAAGTGAAGATGCAACCTCCCATCCCGTTCGATTACAGAGTAAGTTCTCATAGAAGCTAAAAATCAGGGGAACATGTAACCTCATCTATACCAGTCTAATATCTAGATCGCTTATGACCACATATCTTAGATAATATCTCTGGCGCGTAATGGAAGAATGCCAAAACTGTGAGTCTCATTTTCCGCATGAACAATCTGACAAGGATTCCTTAAGACAAGGGCGTATCTACCACGGAACTTACACGTTATAGAAAAGGAAACGCACTTAATGAATAAATTCCTTATCCGATCGGTTTTAAAATGTCGCATTTGGTCGGACGCTAGGATGAACATGATAGTACTTTCTTAACAATTAGAGACCAGATTTGTAGGCATAGTTAATCTGAAAAGTTTAATAGGTCTAAAATGTTAAAGTATGCCCCATAATATTGGACAAAAATCTATGTTTTCTTGGTAATTTCTACCAATATGGGTAAGAGCGCTTGTATTGTTGTGGTACTCTAATGGAGAATATGCGCTTAGATAATCAGAACCCTCTACAATAATGCTGCAGCTAATGGATACTAAACATGAAACTCCGCTCTCTTCAAACATTTACGGTAGAGACAGGAAACTATCAGGGAAAGTACATCAGATTGTTTTTATTAATCAGTCTTGTAAAGCTATATTGTAACACATATAACACTAATTAGACTCACACTTCACTATAATAAATTGAGTTGCACTCAATATTTTTCACAACGATCGTTTCGACACAATACGTGTCATCAGGCGAACTCACCTTATGCAAGATTGCCTGATGATGACACGTATTGTGTCGAAACGATCGTTGTGAAAAAATATTGAGTGCAACTCAATTTATTATAGTGAAGTGTGAGTCTCTAATTACTTTGTGTTATTTGTGGATCAATTACTTCACTGTTAATAGCTTCAGATGTGTATATTTAAACTATAACTGTGAGTTTGTCCTTCATAGTATGTTGCGGTTTCAATGGTCTGAGGCCCACGAATTCTGAGGTGTGTGTGTGTGTGTGTGTGTGTGTGTGTGTGTGTGTGTGTGTGTGTGTGTGCGCGTGCGTGTGTGCGTGCGTGCGTGCGTGCGCGTCCTTGCCCGTGCGTGCGTCCGTGTGTGTAACATTCTTAAATTCAAGCTTTACCGCCAACAAGCAGCCAATTGCAGTTCTATTATTGTTTAGGGTGCATAGAGATTGGTTTTTCTAACATACTCGATTCATGAACTACAGAATTGCAACTCCATGGTAAGATTGTATGTACCCATTTTGCAGGCTGTCGATGTTTACATTGATGTCCTATTGCTAGCGACATATCGGTTTCCCGTGTAAGTTTCTTAGCTAAAAGATTAACTATTTGCTATGATAAGCAGAGGAAGGCTTTATTCTATTTTATCAACACATAGGTTTTGGCAGGATCAAACAATTAGAAAGAGAGAGAAAGGTGCGTTTATTTTACTATTCGCCTTGAGTGTTTAATCTTCTGTCGGAATTTCTGTTCTCTAAAATTAAACCGTAGGAGGTAAAGAACAAAGTTCCCCCGGTAAAATTCTTCGGCACTACCTACAGTTTGTATGGGTGGAACTTTTAACCTTGAAATTCTTGTGTGATTAAGAGGATGCGTGACTGTTGGCGGCAAAGCGAGTTGTCGTACAATTCCGTTACCTTGTGATTAGTGTCAGATCTTAAAGTATAGTGTGGAATGTCATTCACACTTAGAGTGCTGTGTAGGGGGAGGGATAGCCCCGTGTCCTAAGGCGCAAGGAGCGCATTCAGTTTTCATCCGACGAATTTAAAATTCCGTTGAATTCAGTTACAATATACGAATATGAGATATAAACATGTTTCTTCACTATTTAACTGATTGCAGTATGCTGCTTATGACCTCATGAAATTAACCGTTACTTCACTAAAACTGTAATTTATTCCACTGCAATGTGTAAGAACTTTTTTGTAGTCCTGGTGTGAGTTACACCATGGACTACAAAAAGTTCTTATCAAGCTGGATTTCATATATTCTGCACATCTATGAACAAGAAAATTACGCCCGCCTCGGTAGTGTGATGGTTAGCGTGTCTGCCTTACGTTCAAGAGGTCGCGAGTTCGAATCTCGCTTAGGGTAAGTTATCCGGGGTTTTCCCTACCCTGAGAAGACGAATGTCGGGTAACTTAAAGCTCCATGGACCTCGGGCTCATTTGAGCATCATTTCACCCATTTCATTTCATTCATTCGTCCGATATGACATAATGTTGGAGGACGTTAATTTTAAAATTAAAAAAAAAAAATTACAAGAAATTCATTAGACACATCATAAACGTCTCTTTCGCAGTCTTATTCTTGCCTGTGTGTGGCCAATGAAATAAGGGCTGCTAGGTCTACATTTTGAGGACGATGCCGAGGTATAGAAGACTTCATGCGCTGGTATTTGAGAAATCGTCAGTCTAGTTCCTTGTAGAGGGGATCGTTAAATCTCCCTAAACTCAAGCCAAAATGCATTCAAACAGCTAGGAACTATCTAGAATGTACATTTCTTTTTTGCTTCGTCACACGGCAGAAACCGAATTATTTGAATAAATAAACAAATAAAGACTTGATTAATATGAGGAAACGTGATATAATATGGTGGAACTTGGATAAACCAAAACTGGAGGGACAAGTAAAAAGATTCCAAACATCCAAAAATTTGAACTACAAAAGTTACGTTATGAAATTGAATTTTAACAATAGAGGTGCATATATCCATCAGGATTTGACGATTGCTTCACTCTTTTTGGCCTCTTTCCATGATCACTCGAGGCATTGCTTAAAATGTTTTCCTCATTCTTCAGATAAGTTGACAAAGTGTTCGGTGGTATTCCGTATTCTTTCGCCATTTCAGATTTTTTCTTCAAACCCTTACAACTTCTCGAATGACAGCGACTTTTTCCGCAAAAGTTAAGGTCACGCTTAAGGTCACGCTGGACACGCGGTTTCTAAGAAGCGCAGTGACATTGATTTGCAACATACTGAATTCAAGGAACACAGGAAGTAGGAAATTCAAGCGATAACTGAAGGCGCATGTTTTTCAAACAAGGGGATGGGGGAGCAGGTATAGCAGCTTAAGGCCGGCAGCTAAGAAAGCTATTTTACCCCTTAACTGCATTCCCGCTGCATTCCGACAAAGCAAACAACCCCTGAGCGTTGACCTCTTTTTCCGAAACACATGGAAGAAGTTATATTAAATGTTTGCTTTCAGATTAATTTTCGACTAACTTTCTGAACAAAAACTTAGAATTAAGGAACATGAAATTCGAATTACACGTGGTTCTTTCACATTAATAAGAAATTCAAAAGACAAAGAAAAATCCTCGAATTAAGGATGATGTCAAATTATGCACGTTCGAATTATCCAGTTCCAATCTACCCGAAAATGTTACCAACATATGATTTAAACTAACAGTGACATAAACTTGCGATATAAAACACTGGAGGTTAATGAGGAAGTTCTGCAAAACGTTAATAACTCCTTGCTTTGACATTTTTTGCGTAAAAATCAAACTTATCCACTATTTCATGTATATATATATATATATAAAAAAAAAAAAAAAAATCTGATGTATTGCACTCATGACTTTCTCTACTCTTGTACTGACCATTCTTACAAACTCTTATTCCTATTTCTTCTTCGTGTTACTTGAAATAAACATTTACACAAATTATTTTATTGCTTATTTCCTTGTAATTGCAAGGGGAATATTAGAATACAGTATCTAGGCTTTGAGCGATAATCAAATCTTTTAAAGCTTTGAGATCCCGTTCTATTTGAACGCTTAACATATAAAAAATGAACAACGATGTTGCATTTTTCGAAAGTTTTTAGTTTTGCGAAACTGACACGAATAACAAGAAATATCTCAGAAATGGTTCACTCTATAAAAAATTGTGTTTTAGCGAGATCAACATTTTCTGTATAGTAAGATTTTGTCTATCTCTTGCAGTTTACGAGTTATTCAAAAGTCATCCAGAGTAAACCGTCCTACATAGGTTATAGGCAGAAAATTCATAATATACATTTCATGTATCATAAAAATATCTTAAACAGATGTAATTTTAATGAGTCGTTAGAGCCATTTTCAAGAAAATCAAATTTTCGAAAAATTGTCCATGTAAAGGGTAGTTTAGGCTGGGGCTATTTTCTTCAAAATCTTCGTGTCGCATCCTTGAAAGACAAACGTAAATACCACTTTGGTTTTTAACCGACTTTTCGATTTTGAGTTATGTTGTCCACAGACTGACTGACAGACACACACATGGACCTTTTTCTAAAAATACTTTATTGGATTCAGGCAGCCTCAAAACATATATTTCTGGTGAAATCTCTAAATCGAATTTTTGGGTGGAATACAATGCTTCCTCTACTTCACTATACGTAGTAGAGAAAGTAAAACTGCTGCTTCAAATGAAGATTCTCGTAAAATAAATGTATAAACTCCGCACATGAAAAGCTTGAATGGTTACTTTAAAAAAGGTATAAATCTAATAAGATGACAAATATTGAAATAAGTGAGAACATACCTAAATTTTAACATTGATTCTTCTTTCTGCATATTAAATTTTCTCTTTGTTACTTTGGTGGCTAGGAGTTTTAGACTAGAGAATGCTTCCGGGGTCATTTTCTAAACATTCTGTTCAGCAACTCGAAATACAATGGAAACTGTCTCTGGGAGAATCTATAAAGGGTAGCTGTTTCCGAAGGCAATAAATAGTTATTCAAATTATCAGATCTACTCTCCAAACTGGATTGAATTTTCTAGCAAAACTGCATTAATTGGTAATGCACAGGATATTACAAAGGAATTGCGTGCAATGAGGGAAAACAGATATCTCCGCAAGGAATGAAGTAGCTGAATCTCTTACTGGGCCTAAGTACTTCTTTGAATTAGTGTATAACTAGTAGGGAACAGTGGCGGCTGGCAGTGAAGGACTCTAGAACGACGCCTTCTCAATAAATAAAAATAAGAAAGAAAAGGCAACATTACATCAGAAAGACTAGCTCAAATATCCTTTACATCAGACGCCATTCCAAGATACATTCCTACACTTCTTGTTTCTATTTACCCACTTTGTTTCGTTTGAAATGTTTTTACACCGCTAATACAGTGAAGAGCGGCGATGTTTTCATTACGGTTGCATTTTCGGACTGTACCCCGCCCGCCCAGGAATCTTCGCATTTGGGATACTGCAAGCGGCGCGGAGAGTTGCGGGGATGGCTTCGACAATAGGCGAGGAGTGTGGAGACGAAACATTATCCGGGCGGCGTCCGGGTGGTGGGCGAAAGTCTCGGAGCCGTCTGATCGGAACGAAACAAATCAATGTCGCGTGATCTTTGCTAACAGTGCTGCCACTCGCATACCATACTCCTTCCTCTTAAGTTGAATTTTGTCATTTAAATTTATTGTAAATGAAATTTAGTTCTCAACCAAATTAGTTATAGCTGTACCATTTAAGGTATAGTGTTGAATATTCTCCATAAAACGGTACCAAGAAAGTACATAAATATTACATTCACATTGCTAATTTTGCTAGCATGACACATTGAATACGTGTTACGCATAGATTATATTATTAAGTATTGATGTAAATCCATGTCTTTGGAAGTAGTAATGGTTAGACAGTTTTAGCAGAGCTTTCGAGTGGTCTTATGGTGCGGGACTATGAAATAAGTGAACAGTGTAACTTGTACACCCAGTGCGGGTATAACGAGTTTTGCATCTCGATTGGAACTAGTAAGCTCGGGCCACCAAGACCAATCATAAATATTGAACAAATTCAAAATCCGTGCAAAAATAAAGGGGGTTACAACAGAACATTTAATCCTTCATTGTACAGGTATTCGGACTGGCTTTGCGGATGCGAAATTAAAATGGGTTTTTCTGTTATTCCTGTTTGGCAATGTATGCTGGTAATCCTGCATATACTGATTGCCCCCCCCCCTCCGAAAAAAAGAAAAAAAAAAAAAACGCCGACAACGCTTAGTATGTTGTGTGGGATGCCAAACTAATCGGTTTTCAAATAGGAACCTCTGTCCGGAAACGCATGGCTTGGACGCTGGAGAGCGTCGAAGCTTGAGATCGAATGGTTGCGACAATTTGTTAAGATTCGTTTTGGTATCTTACTGCGGAAGTTATGCAACCATTTAGCCATCTGTGTACTGGGATGAACATGAGCATAATAAAATTCCTGAGCATGCGCAAAAATCCACCATAGTCCTTCGTGGACATCCCATTGTGTTACTTATGTAGTTTCCAATACAGTAAAGCTTTCAACAGCAGTGCGACACGCACCTGTACACAGCTGCTGAAATGGCCGACTTCAGCATCAGCACACCTTGATGTAAATGTGCGAAATCACCTCAACGTCGCATGTCCAAATGGATGGATTGGTAGAGGTGGACCAGTTCCATGGCCAGTACAATCGGTAGATCTGATAGCTCTCTCTCTCTCGACCATTTTCTGTGGAGTTATATTGGTGTATGGCACTCCTGTAACGTCAGGGGAGGACCTTATTGCTCGAGTCCACGGAGCGATTGAAAACCTTCAGACAACCGCACGTATGGAGTCATGTGCATGAGGCTCATCGCCGCCGATATAGGCTCTGCAATGGCGTAGCAGATACACAGTTCGAAGCCTGTTTGTAGTGTAGACAGCTCGATGTTGGGTTTATTGACGAAATGTGAATGTACACCCATCTCAGACTTCGATGTGCTAGAGCGTCCAAACCGTGCATTTCCGGATAGGGATTCCTATTTGAAAACCGATCAGTTTGGCGTCCCGCACAACATACTAAGCGTTGTCGGTGTTTTTTGGGACATTCTGTATAATGTTTAGGAATTAAAATAGGATGCACTTAATGAACAGATGGAAAGTCATGCTCAACAATCTTTCACTTTATATGGTTCGTTAACTTTGAAAATAATTTCTGGTGAAATTCAGAATTAACTGTTGTGTAAAGCGTGCTAATTGACATATGCCGCCCTCCCAAATTTACGAGTCACGGGCCGCCACTGGAGGGGATACACACGTAAAACCACCAGCTGTATGGTATCAAAGTGAAAGCGAATAAAGTAAGCAAATGAACACAACACATAGTGAAGCAGTCTTCATTGTCGACAGTTGACGATCTAGGCTTAGCAGAACCCAAATGTGACTGCCATTTTATTTCATAACGAACCATTTTAGTCTCAGAAAACATCTGCACAAAGGAAAATCTTAAAACCTCAGCTATGGTTTTTGCGAGGAAGGGGAAACGGTCTCTTACATGTGACTGTAAGACCTAGCTGATGGACATTCAAATCCTTGAATGTGATTGTGATCGACCTTGTGATTGACAAAGCTCCCTTCTGTCAGCTGCCGGAAGGTTTGTGATCCTAGTTGACTAGTCATCGACCTCGCAGCTTGAAGAGAATCACTAATCACATGTCTGCGTTGCTAAATTTATTGTTTAGACTAAGACTTCCCAGAGTGCATCGCACGGTGCAAGGTGCGAAATGCGACCACGAAAAGTTGACCTCGGTGCAAACCTCATTTGCTCTTTCCTTTTTCTCGCTTTGCCGTCTCATCCTATCTCACTTTCTGCGCTGTTTCTGTCTTACTGCGTAATGTTTACGTGAGGTGCGCAGTGTTAAACTGGTTAATTTAGTTTTAATACCAAATCTGGTCTTTGTTTTAATGATCTAGGAAGCGCTGTTACAAACCGCACTTTTGGATAAAGAATGATTTTCGTTAATTCTTCCTCTCTAGCGTCTCCTATGATTTCTCCATATTTCTGGGTATACTCAGTTACGGTGTCTTTCAACAAATGATTTTCTCACACACATAATTATTGTACCACACACGACACTTGGCCTTTATCGTCACGACTTTCTAAAAAATATAAGGTTGATTTGAATGGACTTTGTGCTTTCTTTGGAGCAAGTTGTACAGTAATTAGGTATTTCTATTGCACGTATCTATTTCAGTGATAAGCATGCCATCAACTTAGGTTTCCTCCAGTCTTCGCTTCCTCGCTCTGCTACAGTGTGCGATTTGAGCCGAGCTTAACCTAGTCGCCATGATGCACGGTGCAAGAAACCTGTGCACCTTGACTTACGCCCGGTGCGATTTTAAGCTTTGAGAGGCCTGGTTAAGACGCACTTGCCGCACTGGTCTACTGGAAAGTTGTCAAATAATTGATGATCCAGCAACGTTTATTAGAAAAAGTAAAGGCAAAGAGACAAAGATTTTGCGGAAAAATGATGCCACAATACTCTCAATTGTTTTTGACATTAGCACCCACCCCGGAAAACAAGGACAAGTAGCTTGTTGAAAGTTTGCATTTATAACCTCTTACGAGAAGTGACATATTGTTTGTGCTTTTTTGACTCTTGCACTATTATTAATTAATCTTCACTATAATAGAGAGATAAAGCTTTCTAGTTCATAGAGTCCTAGAAGTGGTCTGTTTTCAAGAAAATCTGATAGAAATTTGAAACAAATACAGCAAACTATAGGTTATTTTAATTCAGTCCAGTCCAGGTGCAAGCTGCCTCGTGGTGGAATATCGTGCATGCAGACGACCCAAGGTTGATACCACAGTAAGCGGCCAGAAAGAAGGAAGGAAGGAAGTGAGGGGCGGGTTGTATAGGCGCCGCGCCTGTCCGCTCAGCAGTATCGTGGTTTGACACAAGGAACGGTGCTGTGGCACGTGAATCAGGGGATCAAACCGGTTCCCACATTGCCAGGAACAACCGCCTAACTCCACACACTTCAAATGAAATGATAGCTACGGTGTTAAAACGCGGGAACAAATTATAGTCATGACTTGTTCATAAACATCAAATTGCAGTAACTATATTAATGCATCCATTAGTAGCAACACTTACATGCTAAGCATTCAATGGGCACAAATTACTCCTCTGCTTTGTGAAGCATTCGTTCATTTCTTTTTACCTTCCCTTTAACAACTACGGAAGCTCTTCATATAGTAGTATACTTTATGGACTATTTTTTACTCCAACTGTATTTAACGAATGAATAACAGTCCATTAACTGTTCATAAAACTAATACAAATTTTGACAAATTATATCAAAGCGTACAATGGCATGCCATGACTCAACAGAAAACGTCATAAATTCCAAATGCATAGCGACTTCACATAATATTGGACTCCAATTTAAATAATTCTAACAGCGAAATTAACGGAGCGAGGCTTCTTACTTCTAATGTGCAGAAACAATACAAACAGATGATGATGATAATAGCCAGAATCAATTTCTGTTATCAACGTTTTCAGTAAAAATAAGACCCATTAATACCCACTTTAGTTTTGCGACTTCACAAGATGTCACTTTAGTTGAAATCATCTCGGTGATATCGTGTCTATATAAAGTCTACTCAATGAAAATGAAACGGGTGGCCCGAGGCCGAGCGGTTAGGCCACTTTCCCACCACCTAGGCGGCCCGGGTTCGATTCCAGGGACTCAACCCACATGTGGTATTCGTGGTGGACGACCCGGCGTCTGGGTGGGCTTTCTCCGGTTTCCCCCGCCACTCATTCCACCAATTGTTCCATCATCACCTTTCCATTCATCCATTTCGTGTGCATTTCATAACCTCCTCTTCCTCACTATCGTACCTGGTGCTTGGCTGACCACCTGCTTTCAGGTCTTCACTCTGTCGGGTCCATAGGTTCCTCTGTTCCCGACAGGCGTCTGACCCTAGGCACTGGCTTGTAAGTCCTGAGACTGTAAGTGCTATATAAGCGGAGGGTAACCAGGAGAAGTGAAGACGCAAATTAAATGATTTTAAAAAAAATTAAGCAAAAAAGTGAAAATTTTCTGCAAATTTCAAAAATCAAGAAACTTAAACTAGCAACGCAAAAAGTTTATCAAGATTTCGACACAAATACATATTTGACGTCAGCTTAAACCAAAACGAAAATGTATTTTTAGAAAAACATCGGTATTAGTGTTTCTGAGCAGCATTACTCAAAAACGAAAAGTCAGATAAATATCAAAATTCAAATTCAAGTTCAGCGACTTCCAAAGATGCGACACAAGATTTTTAGGAAAATCACACCAATCCAAACTGTTGTTTATATGGAAAATTTTCTTTTTTATTTTCTTAAAAAGCTCTGATCTCACACATATAGCATTTTATATATATATATACACAATATTTAGAGAGTACTAAAGGTATAACTTGGTTTCTTTGCTAACGGTTTGCAGAGTTCTGTATTCGGAATTAATGTGAATAAGTTTGTAAATTGCTATGGCGGGGCCTGGCGACGGGATGAAGAGATCTCAGCACTAGTTAGGGACTTCCGCGCGTCTCTGTGGCCTGTGTGGAACCTTCGGTTCCCTCATTTCATTCTTGCCTCCTGGGGGGGGGGGGAGGGTGGTAGCAACAATAGATCTGTGAAGGTCGAAGTGAGCTACGTGTCCCCTTCAGTACCTGTGCCCTTTACCGTTTACCTTGTAAACTGGCAAAACTTTATTGCAAAGAGGTATATAATTTAAAACAGCTAGAAATATTTCAGTAAGTTTTATAGCATCAACCATTTCCGATGTATTTTTTGTTTGTTTTATTTTTCTGTACATTTCTCTATTGGTAGAAGAAACATTGCATTCCTTCCAAAAGTTCGATAGCGAGATTTCACCGGAAATACGTGTTTTGAGATACCCAAATAAAAATATAATTTTAGAACGCGCGCGCGCGTGTGTGTGAGACTGTGGAAAAAAGGAAAAAATGAAATGCCGGTTAAATACCCAACACTTTATTTAAGTTCAGTATCTCCCAAAGATGGGACATGAAGATTTCTGAGAAAATCTCACCATCCTTTGCAAGCAAAATGTTCGATAGTTCTTATGCTGAATATAAATCAACATAGGCCCAGAACAGCCTACGCTGGTCTATATTCAAGCTAGGCTGTTATTAAAGTCTATATTCTCCTGACTTAACTGATCGCCAGGATGCGGTAATGTAATCTCACATAGGCTAAATTGAAAAGGCTTTCTGTTTTGAAAAAGAATTACCATTAAGACAATTTCTACAAATATTTATCTGGACTAAAATTAAGAAGATAGAGGAGGAAGAGTTCGTATGAATAGATAGTACAAGGGTAGAGAAAGTCATGTGAGTGCAACACATAATTTTTTTAACGAATGAAGAAGCTTCAAGTTAGCATATTTTAGATAATATTGGCATATCTCTTTTTTTCAGCAATCGCTGAATCAAAAAAGAGATATCCTAATATAATTTGAAACATCTTCATTCGTTGAAAAAACAAATCTGATGTGTTGCACTCACATGACTTTCTCTACTCTTAAACTATTCTTACAAACTCTTATTCCTCTATCTTTTTCATGTTAGTTGAGATAAACATTTGTAGAAATAATCTTATTAGTAATTTTCTTGTAAGTGCAGGGGAATACACTAGACTTTGAGCAAGTCAAATCTTTTAAAGCTGGTCATTAAATGAAGGCTTTGAAATTTCGTTCTCTTTACACAGCCAAGAGATAAAAATGCGAGTAACACTTTTCTTAAATGGAACATCGTAAGTATTGCAGAATTCACACAAACAAGAAATATCTCCGAATTGTTTCACTCCACAAAGAAATGCATTTGGATATAAATTATGTGTTTTAACGAGATTTAAATTTTTTGTATAGTAAGCTTTAATCTATCTCTTACGGTTTACCAATTATGCAAAAGTCATCAAAAGCAAACAGAACTATAGGGGCTATAACGAGAAAATTCAAAATATCCATTTCATTTGCCATAAAAATATCTCAAACATATGGCATTTTAATGCAAATCGTTAGAGCCATTTTTGAGAAAATAAAAATTTTCGAACAATTTTCCATATGAAGGGTAGTTTAGGGTGAAGAGATTTTCTTCAAAATCTTCTTGTCGCATCCTTGAAAGATACGAAACTTAAAACCAACTTTGTTTTATGAGGTAAGCTGTTCACACACGCGCGCGCCGACCTTTTTCTAAAAGTGCTCTTTTTGGATTCAGGGGGCCTCAAAGCATATTTCCGGTGAAATCACGACATCGAATTTTTGATTTGAATACAATACTTCCCCTACTTACTATACACAGTAGAGAAAGTAAAAATTGCTGTTTTGAAAAGATGAAAAGACTAAATAATTATAACATCAAATAGGATAACTTGCAGCAGGTTTATTTACAGGGATGTGCTAATGTATCCTCAACGCACAGTACAGCTCTGCAATTTGCTTGACGAGGACTTCAATCCAGTGAATGTCGTAGTGTTTCAACAATTGTAACAGTTCTTGGCCTACCTGAACTATACAACTAAAGCATTGTATAACATCTCAATTAAAAGTAACTATTTACAGTAAACGACTGTCTAGTCTCTGAAGATGCTCACTTTCGCCAAGTAAATTTATATGTGAAGCATAGGACTCAATAATTAATATTTTACAGACGATTTATGCTTTTTGGGGAAAGCTGTGCCGAAGCTATGCATATTATATTAGACAGGTATTCTTTCAACAGTGAACTGGCCTTATTCTGTCGGCATGGATGACACGAATAAAGATAGCTCTAAAGATGCTCCGACAAGCATCCGACAGCTACTTGTTTGCTTCTGTATCTCAGGTTACATCGCCGCTAGGTTTTCATAGGGTAACTGTATCGAACACAGATCCAACCGATATCTTAAGAAACGTGAAGAAAAGAAAAGAAAGAAAAAAAAAAAAAAACTACGTTGCAAGCCTAGCGGTAGTATCGCAAAACAGACATGTCGGCTCTGAATATAATTTTCACGAGTGTCATATTAAGATTGTCCACGAGTTGTATACAGCACTTCTAGCAGCCTTAACGTTGTAAATTGTAGGAAATAAATTAAGAAATAATTCCGGATCTCTAGCCGTTATAAGCGAGTCTTCATATGTTACGAGACGTTTGCTTCTTTCCGTGTGTCATTTGTTATTGCCTGGCGTATTGAACCGATCATCAAAATGGCCGTACAAGAATTTTTTATCCGGGAGAAAAGTTAGCAAGAGTAAGGTACTCTGCCTATTATCAGCAAGCATGTTAGGTAGTTATACATTCAAATATTACTTCTTCTATATAATTTAATAATGTACAGAGAATAGCATATAAAATGGTTTCACCTTCGCTCTATAAGACACGGCAACTTGGAATACGTGTTACGTCACTGCTGTTATTGGTACAGTTTGTCCAGAACGTCCTGACACTCGACATGCGCGGGAGAGGAGAAATTGAGAAGTGACTGGAGTGGTGGGGAACAAAGGAGTGTTGTCAGAACTCAGGTAGTCACATACACACGCGGTGTATGTTCACGTATTATAAACAATTATTGTGTAGTTATCACAGTGAGAGCGAGCGATGCCTCTCCTATTGTGCAAGTGGGCACGCCTCTTCTATTGCGCATCTATACTTCAGGAGTGGGGGAGTGTCACGACAATCTGGACAAACTGTACGCATGCCGTAGTGAGTCATTTATGCACCACATGAAATCAGTAACAACCCTTTTATAATGGTAAGATTGCATAAATATATTTTAGGAATGAATAGTATGTTTAAAAATATGCATGTGCATACAATTCTTCTTCTTCTTCTTCTTCTTCTTCTTCTTCTTCTTCTTCTTCTTCTTCTCCTCCTCCTCCTCCTCCTCCTCCTCCTCCTCCTTTCAAGGATTAGGTGTTATGATCAGCTGTTCGGTCTCTATCATCCATTTTGCGAGATCTCTTTCCAATCGGTCGATAATTCATTATTACTTTCTCTACTACGTACAGTAAGTAGGGGAACTATTGTATTCCACCCAAAAATTTGATGTCGAGATTTCACCGGAAACGTGTTTCGAGGGCCCCCTGAATCCAAAATGAACCCAAAAAGTATTTTTACAAAAGAGTTCGCGCGCGGTCTTTGTGTGTGTGTGTGTGTGTGTGTGTGTGTGTGTGTGTGTGTGTGTGTGTGTGTGTGTGTGTGTGTGTGTGTGTGTGTGTGTGTGTGTGTGTGTTTGTGTGTGTCTGTGAACAGTAGGACTCAAAAAAGTCGGTTAAAAATCAAAGTTGCTATTTAAGTTTAATGTCTTTCAAGGATGTGACACGAAATTTTGAAGAAAATTCGTCCACCTAAACTACCCCTCAGATGGAAAAGTTGTCGAAAATTTTGATTTTCTCGAAAACGGCTCTAATGATTTTCATTAAAATGCTGTATGTTTAGGATATTTCTATGGCAAATGAAATGTTTATTTTTAATTTTCTATCTATAGCCCATGTAGTTCTGTTTACTCTTGATGACCTTTGCATAACCGTAAGAGATAGACCAAATCTTACTGCACAAAACATGTAGATCTCGTTAAAACGCTCATTTTATGTCCAAATGAATGTTTTCATGGAGTGAACCATTTCGGAGATATTCCATACCATTTGTATGAGTTTTGCAATACTTATCTCAAATGGAAGGTCGTTATTTACGTTTTCACATATCTCTTTGACGTGCAAAGAGAACGGAATATTTAAAGCTTTCATATAGCGAGCAGCTTTAAAAAAATTGACTGTCGATCAAAGCCTACGGTATTCCCGTATTACCGTTGCACCTACAAGAAAATCAGCAGTAAGATAATTTCTGCAAATGATTATCTGGACCAACATGGAGAAGACAGAGACAGAGGAATAGTTTGTACAAGAGTAGAAAATGTCATGTGAGTGCAGCACATCAGGTGTGTATATATATATATATATATATATATATATATATATATATATATTTGTGTAATCTATTTTCTAACATTCTGTTAACATGATCTATTTCATTATATTTTCTTCTATCTTATCATTAACTGAAGAGATTTTTAAATCCAGTCTTATTTTTTGTTCCTTATTTTGTCCATTTTAGTACATCCTTTTAATACTTCATGAACTTCATCCCTGCTGCTTGTATGCGTAATTTTTTCTGTTTTGTTGTCGTTCATGATTCGGAACCATATGTAGTAAGAGTAGCCATATGTAATTACTAGGGCTAGGAAGTTCATGCATTTGCATGTTTTTTCATAGGGGTTAAAAATATATGCTTTTACATTATGTGCACGAATTATGGAATTTTCAGTTATTTGGACGTGATTTTATGGTGCATATAACTGCATATTTTCTTGATTTTTGATAAATGCATATTATTTCAATATTATAGCCCCTATACTGCATATTTTAATGGTTTTTGCGGTTTTTTATTATTTTTTTCCATCTGGATAATATTTTTCATATTCGTAGTATTGCACATGATGATGCAACTCACAAAGATTTCAATATTATAGCCCCCATCTTGCATATTTTAATGGTTTTTATGGTTTTTTATTATTTTTCCCATCTGTATAATATTTTTCATACTGGTGGTATTGCACATGATGATACAGCTCGCAAGGTGGCGAGAACTAATGTTGAGTCATGTTGTCATGAAGTAAATTCCCTGTTTACATCCTTTCATTATATGTATGTGCGTAGAGAACAATCAGTGCGTTATCTGAGAGGTTTATATTAACAAAGATTAAGTGCAGGTCAACGTTTTGAGCAGCACGATTATAGCAACACTTGCCTGCCCACCACGTCGTGGTCTTCAAACGTAACAGTGTTGTGAACTGGTTCCCACCAAATTAAATTAGGCGCATACAATGTTAAAAAGCTCTTCAAATGCCGAAAATAAAACCAACTTCGAGTGCTAGATTAATTAATTTACATAAAGAGTTTTCGAGTGATTTAATATCTACAGATAATAGGGTACTGTTTTGTGGAGCGTGTGAGTAAAATGTAGGAAGTGAGAAAAGATTTCAAACAGTTCAGCACATAAACCAGCAAAGCATAAGGAGAATTTAATCAGAAAATTTGCAAAGAACCTGTTCAAAAACAGCTAGTAGAGTGTTTAGGAAGTAGGGTTACTGAATTTTCCTATGACTTGTGCCATGCATTTTTAGCTGCTGATATTCCCTTCTTCAAAATTAATAGTCCGACATTTAAAAACCTATATCAACCTTCTTGTCAAGTACACTTGACAACATGTACTTGAAGAAAGTACACTGCGTAAGACTTATTTAGGACATTGTCACAATAGTGTATTGTCAAATATACAAAATGACTTAGCGGTTCAGTTTGTATGGTTATCTTTTGATGAAATCCCTGATTTTGAGCGCCATTCTATTGCGAATATAATTGTGGGCGCTTTAAATAATGAACAAAAGAGTACACCTTATATTCTTAATGGGTGCGAATTGTCGGCCTCTGACAATGCAACTGTGACCCAGTTTGTGATGGACTCTTTGAAATGACTATGGGCGAGTGGAATCAAATACGACCGGTTACTTTTATTTGTTACTGATACAGGTCCTTATATGGTAAAATCAGGACAAACTCTGAAAGGTATTTTTCCTAACTAAATTCACATAACTTGTTTGGCACACGCTCTTCATCGCATTTCTGAGACAATACGTGATTCTTTCCTATAGGTAGAGTTGTGTCCAGTACAAAGAGAATTTTTGTTAAATCTCCTAAAAGAGTTAAGTTGTTTAGATCAACAGCACCTAATATCCGACTTCCTCCTGCACTAGTGTTAACTCGATGGGGAACATGGGTTGATGTAGTTTTATATTTTGCTGAGCACATAGAAATAGTCGAAGAGGTTGTTAATTCATTGGACTCGAAAGATACTTCAATAGAACCTGTGGAAAATATTCTGTCAGGCACTGGATTAAAAGAGTATGTTAGTTTCATATCTGCCCACTTTTCTTTCTTGCCAACAGCCATAACGGCATTGGAAGCTGTAGGATCTTTGCATGAATCACTTACTGTCTTTGAAAAAGATCGGTTCCTGGTAGCATAGGACAAAAAGTGAAAGAGAGAGTGAATTATGTAATTTCAAAAAATTCTGGTTATAAACAGATGTGCGATATTCGAGACATCCTCAAAAGGAAACCATCTGTCATACCAAGAGACTTCACTCTCTCTGTGAAGTAGTTAAACATCATTTAAATATGCCCAAAAACATCTTGTGACGTGGAGTTTTTCACGTTACAAAAGTGTTTTGCGAGACAATAGACAATGTTTTACAGTTGAAAATTTGTGCAAAATGTTGGTTGTGAACTGCAATTTAGCAGTTAATACTAGCAGCGGGACCACTTCTGCTCCAACCTCTAAGGAATACGGTAACTTTATTTATTATTGATACTAACTCGTCTTGTCTACTGCAAAGGGACATTAATTGTTTTAATTAAATAGTGCATATTTCTTGGCATATTTTCAAGTTTTTAAGAGCATATTGGCATGCATATTTCAGTGTTTTTAGGGCATGAACTTCCGAGCCCTAGTAATTACGTTTGTGTTTCTTTTCTGGTTTTTTTTTCTAAAGCTCTTCCAATTGTTCCACAATAAGCTTGAAATCGATTAACGTCTTTCTCATATTTAAAACTAATATCACAGCCAAGCGTACTGTTCAAAACTTTTCTCATTTATTATTATTTTGATCTGACCGGATTCTCCCCTTTGTCTTATTTATGTAAAGTATACTGTATTGCGCTCTGGCTTAATATACATTGCTCTTTGTAAATTATCTTCTGTTTCCTGTAAAACTATCTGGTCATCGGCGTATATCAACACAATTCTCCCTCAATAAGTACCGAAACAGTGTGATTTCTGCTTGGAGCATGAAGCAACAGCCATAAGCACAGCAAATTACACTGTGGAGACTCATGTATATCTTTGTCCTTTTTAGGAAGTACTGTGTGTAAATCGATCTCCATAAACAACGCACAATCGAGTAATCAACGCGTTGGCATGCTATATATAAGGAGTCGTTTGTACCGTTATGTAACCGTGCAGTTTGAAAGAAATTGATGTTCCCCGAAGGAAGTAATGAGATGAATCACTTGCCCTCAAGGACATAGACCTTGGTTCAGTGCGAATAAAAGAAAAGCCCTTCCGTTGTATAGTCGAAAATGAAAAGGCGTTTTTAAAGCAGTAAATGCGGCATCCGTAGGCGCTCTTTGCAATATTATTTTCTTGTTTATGTATCTATTACCTTACTGGAATAAAAATTAAAAAAAAAAAAAAAAAAAAAAAAAAAAAAAAAAAAAAAAAAAAAAACAAACGCGGAGAACAATGAGATAACAAGATTCAATTAAGGAGGTTAAAAAACAAAGAAAAGAGAAAAGTAAAATAATGAAAAAAGGCAACCGACTTGTGCATAAAACACAAAGAAATTTAAAACTGCTTATTGAATATAAGATAATGTCCAGTGAGTGTAGTCAAGAAAGATGGCTGCCAATGCTCAGCTTTTGTTTCAAGGTGTCTTAAACGTAGCCTCTATCCAACAGTAAGTTCATTACATACATAGTTGTAAACAAAGAAAATGTAGCATCGGCCATAAGTAAATTAACGATTTATAAACACTGTATTAATAAAATGTTAAACATTTTAGATTTAACAAAACCATATAAGCAGAGAAATTCATGTATTCCACCGTAAAACTCGAGGTCCAAATTCCATTCTAAATACAGTTTTGAGATTTCTTGAATCCGAAAAATAACTTATTTACAAGTTTATTTCTTAGAGACCTAGTAGGTACATAAAACAAATCGGACTTTGTAAGAGTAATATAAGATTTGAAGCTTTCACGGCAATAATTATTAATTATCACTTCTCGAGGTACCAGCCGTGTAATATTTATAACATTTTTCGAAGTTTCGGCCACTCCATGGCCATCATCATCAGGAATGAATAATTAATAACTAATTGGCCTTCTAAACTAGGGGCTTTCATTGGGAACCGCAAAGAAATAAATGGCCATCTTTAAATCTACGACTGCTACAATCAGAAAAATCTGATGTGTTGCACTTACATGACTTTCTCTACACTTGTACTGTACTGACCCTTCTTACAAATCTTATTCCTTATTCCTATGTCTTCGTGTTAGATGCGATAAACATTTGCAGAAATTATCTTATTGTTTATTTCCTTGTAGGTGCAAGGGGAATATGGGTATAAAGTAGGCTTTGAGCGATAGTCAAATCTGTTAAAGCTTTCAAATTTCGTTCTCTTTGTATAGTTAACATATAAAAAATGAATAACGATGTTCCATTCGACGGAAGTTTCTCCAAAACTCACACAAATAACCTTGAATATCTCCGAAATGGTTTACTCTACAAATAAATTTATTTCGACATAAATTTTGTGTTTTAGCAAGATCTACATTTTTTGTATAGTAAGATTTCGTCTATCTCTTACGGTTTACCAGTTATGCAAAAGTCATCCAGAGTAAATAGGACTTCGTGGGCTATAGCCAGAAAATTCAGGATACGTTTCATTTGTCATAAAAATATCTCAAACAAAATGTTAGAGCCATTTTGAAGAAAATCAAAATTTTCGAAAAATGTTCCATGTAAAAGGTATTTTAGGGTGGAGGAATTTTCTTCAAAATCTTGGTGTCGTATCCTTTAAAGACATTGAATTTAAATACTAACTGTGGTTTTTAACCAACTTTTCGTTTTTGAGTTAAGCTGTCCACAGACACACACACACACACACACACACACACACACACACACACACACACACACACACACACACACACACACACACACACACACCTTTTTCTAAATTTTTTTAGGGGCCTCAAAACATATATTTTCGGTGAAATCTCGACATCGAATTTTTGGGTGGAATACAATACTTCCTCTACTTTACTCAACGTAGTAGAAAAAGTAAAACTCAGCAATAGCACAGAATAATCTCTGACAATGATCACAAAATTTCATTTGATGCGGTCGCAGTTTTACGCCCGCAGCAACTGACATTACGACAGACTCGTAAAAGAGGCGACTGAAATTAAATTAGAGCCAAATCATTTTAATAAAGACATCAGCCTAGACTGAGTGCAGCTTGGATAGGTATACTTAAAAGAAGACCATGATTTTGAGATGGCTATTTATTTATTAATTATTCATTCCTGATGATGGCCATGGGGGTTAGTATGGCTGAAACGTCGAAAAAATTTATAGATATTACACGGCTGGTAACCCGAGAACTGTTAATTTGCAAGAATAGTTTACACAAAAGATACAAAACTAAACGATAAATGTGAGGAGATGTAACACCATTTTTTTCCATAAGTATTTTTTTTTCCTCCGAGGTAACGAAATTACAAATGCGACAGTTTGATTCAACAAATTAAAATGAAAATTGCAATAATATGATTAGAGATATAGAAGGAAGTTGAATACTTCCATATCAGACTCATTGTTGAATACAATACACTAAAATGATAATTAAACATAAGATGGGCGTCGGCAGACTTTTTCAGGGGGGCGCATGTTGGAACTTTGCAATCAAACAATATTAATTAATTTGTTATCAAAAACTAAGATGAGTTATAGTATTTGTTGTGGATAGCCATATTAATGTGTGCTCAATAAATATTGATTTGATTACGTACCTATATTACAGGTTTTCTGCTTTCAATCTCTGTCGGTAAGAATTCTTATGTAAAACATTGTAGAAAAATAAAATCTTTCGTTTGCGGCGCGTAACCACTGTTGATGACAATTCAAACTTTATAACTGTTGGTAAAGAACTATTGTAGGTAAGTGGTAAAGGTATGAGCTAATTGCAAATAATGCATTCCTTATTTACATAAGAAATGTTAAAAACCTCACAGGCGAGCTCATTTGTAACACAGGTGCTATGAAACAATCGAGTATTTCTTTTGTACGAGTATCCTGAGGAAAATTTGCTCTTTAAATTAAAATTAAAACAGTGTAATAGTAATCGCCTCCACATTAAATTTAATACTTTCCAGGGGCTGTATGCCTACAAATTCTCGTTTCTTCCGACAAAAATATTTTTCTTCGACATAACGAAATTAGAGTATCATATGGATGAATAAATGAATAAGAAAAACCAATATTATTTTCCGAGCTTGGAGAGACGACTTTTCTTGATGTAACAGTAGATACAGTAACAATGGAATGATCACAGTAAATCAACATAGCTGCTGGTCAATAAGGCAAATCATACTATACTGAACAGTCGTTAAAACTCTACTAGAATAGAACGAAATGAAATGAAAAGAAAAGAAAGTTTTGCATTTATTTAAAATACAACTTTATGTAAACGGTTCAAAAGATTCTGTCAAAAAATTCGCAAACCTACTGATATGATCTTCGATTCGAGCAGTTGACAGAACCTTTATACCTACATGATCGTTAGCAATACTGTCCAGTCGTTATTAGCAACCAACACTATTACGTCAGCTGGAAAATTACAATAATATTGTTAAGAATGTATTTGATTTTGTTTAACGTGAACTGAACTGATAAAGTTAATGAATTTCCCATTGTTACCTGTCCCATGAAAGAGTGAATACATCTGCTTTAATATATGTATCAAATAAATAGCAAATATCTTTACATAATATGATCTGCTATATTAAGTATGAAATAGAAGACAGTTTTCCATAAACGCCATTTTGCAAAACCGTAATTTGTGTGGGACTCTGAATAAAATTTATTGTAAATATAGAAATAAATGGTTATTTTAAGAAATATTAAGAATTTGAGTCGACTTTTAGGTAGAACACGCTGTCGTAATCAATCTGAGTTAAATAAACCCGAGCGAACGAACAAAATGTTGCAACAGAAGTTTTGAAGGTAATGCATCTGTCAAACTTGACCAAAACTTTTTAAAAATTAAAAGGTGAAAACAAAACGCGAAGGTTTTTTTTAATAACAAAATCACATGAATTCTAAACGTTAAGAAATTTTTTTTTTTTTTTTTTTTTTTTTTTTTTTTTTTTTTTTTTTTTTTTTTTTTTTTTGCATTTGGCGCATATAAACTGACAATTACCTGAAGCTATATTGCACCGGCGCATGTTTATTATAGCCACGCCCAACTTTAAGCCTTGGTTTCTTGCAATTTTTTTCGAAATACTCCACACGATGCAACTATTTACGTATTTGCTTCAGTTTTTGTACTGTCTCTCAAAGGTACGAGTATATTAAAGAAAACGACTATATATGTAAGTTTTTAAAATAATGCAATTTTAAGAAATAAATCAAATTTTGAAAACTCAATAATTTGTTAGAGTACAAAAAGTTATAATTTTTCTGCCATAAATAAAGGTTAAATCTAAAAACTGATGTGACAGATATCTTTCCATAGGTACCTACTCATTTGCTGTAAAATCTGAACTTTTTTGTATGAATATATTTTAAAATGCATCTTGGGAGTGTTTTTTGAACAATGCATTTGTACAATAAACAATAAATAAGCTAGGATTTTGAAGCAAGTACAAACAGTACTGTTTTTGTTTGTAATAAGTAAATAATAGCATAACTTTTAACAATATTATATTTTGGGTACAATAGATGTTCCAAATTTCCGACAGCATTTCCTTGAACACTCTCTCTCTCTCTCTCTCTCTCTCTCTCTCTCTCTCTCTCTCTCTCTCTCTCTCAATAAATAAGTAAATACATAAATAATAATAAAAAGTAAATATGAAAAGAAAGAAAAAAGAAAAGAAGGAAAAAAGAAAAGAAGGAAAAAAGAAAAGAGTGAACTGGTGAAATTAGCTAGGACTGCAACCTTCGCTCAATATAACGTTCGTAACACGTAGAACCCCTCCCCCCCTTCAGACTTTACATTTATGGTCTTTCCCTTAATGTTAAAGTAGTCATGAAAATAGAATTTAAAGTAATTTACTGAAGTGAATTATTTTGGTCCAGCAAGAACAATATAGTTTTCTCCGTTTGAACCTCTGCTTAACCTTCTGTACCATCTGCGATCCTTTGTTGTGGTCACGTGACTCCGAGGAAGAGTCATCCACACGACAATGACTCATGTCGTCTAGGTAAATTTCTGCGAATCGAACTGGCGCCTGGCCAGAATGAGCTTGCATGTCTGCATTTAGTTTTAAAGGCAGTACAACATTACTGTCAAGTAGGACAAATAAACAGGAAGATATTTGCAGTTAACGACAAGTGTTGTTTTCTGTTACATACATTTAAAGTGTAATTGTGTACTAAAACAGATGTACTCAATGCTTTATTGACGGAACTGCTTTAAGCACACATTGAATTATGTATAGAAAGTGTATTTAATAAAATGCAATGTTATCATTACTTAACGAGACCTCCGTAGCTTCCCCTTCTCTCCCTCTCTTTACCCTTCTACGATGATAGCAGTGTTCACGCTATTGGCTGACATAGTTACAAACAATGCAGCGTTTGCAACGTTTTCCATAACAGGCATTAGGAATTTCGAGATAAATCTAAAGAAAATTAAAAGTGACTTTTCTACGAGGTCAACTGAATCTACCCTCTCCCCTTTTTTTGTATTCATTACAGCGCCGCGCCTCTAGCCCCATATTGCAGCAGTTCATTCGTCAGCAGTTATACCTCACCCCTTGCGATGACCGTAAGACGATAAGAAACTGAAAAATGCTCCCGAACAATGCATTTTGCTAAATTAGTTTTGTGTACATACATAGAGCTTTTGGAAGGGAGCTTAAAGCATAGCAGATTAATGCAACAAGCAACATTCAAAAGAAATTCCATGTGCTACATTCACATTACTTTCTGTGTCCAATATAATTTAATTTGATACAACTTTTAAAAGCTATTCTTACGCAATATTTTTATATCTGCTTCGTGTTGGAGATAATCATTTGCACATATTCCTTGATTACAAGGGCCCGCGTTTTAATGACCTAAACAATATTAAGAAATCACTTTAAAAGAGTGAGCCCGTCGACAACTAGGTCATTAGGGCCCTCACCTTAAAACGACGACCTCAGTTTATTAAAAAATGACCTTAAAGAACAAAAAATTACTTAAAAACGACCTTCAGTGGTTGATCTCCGTGCACATTTCATTCATGCTTCAGCATCCAGTCCTGAATTACAGTACGTCACAACTTTTTTGTGAATTTTCAGACTTGGACTGTTTATTGTAAACTATTACGGACTGAAGGTATGCTTAAAGTAAATATTGCGGGTTTCCAGCTGTACTTCATTGTAGGAATATTTACCTAACAGTAGATACACCAACAATCTTGCAGTGAATTTAAGCAACCCAAAGGTCAAACCACTGTAAGCGTATGACCATCATTGCTACTGAGCAACTGTTCCAAAGATAAAAAGCAGATCGTTGTTAAATCGGCGTATAAATGGGACAGTAAAAAAAAGGTTACTGGTTCGTTTGTCCTTCCTTAATAATAAATAATTACAATATGTAATAAAAGCAGCGGTTCGCGAAAATTGAAATAGGGCGTTTTATTTCGTGTTTGACGTCACAGAGAATCGGAGTTGCGTATCTAGTAATCAGTTTTATTATAATGGCTAACATTGCATATCATGATAAAAGTGTATCTTTTGTATGAATTCAACCAGCATTTATTTATTTATTTATTTATTTATTTATTTATTTTTTGTTTGTTTTGTTTTGTTAGTTTACAGATGTATTAGGTGATAGTGGTTTTACTTCATTGGGTCACGACTACGCCAGTGTAATCTGCGGCATGGAGGAAAGGCTACATTTTCTCAATTGTATCATCTTTTGTCTTTCTTCATTTATATGCTAACTTTTACATCTCGGGTCACATTATTGGTTTTTTACTTTTGGAATAATTACTCTAAAGCAATAATCCACACTCGTCATTACTTTGGATAACTACATTAAATCCACACACTCATACTTCCAGATTCTAGAGAAGTTAAATATTTTATTTATTAATGACGCTGTCAATTGCCAGGATCATATCAACGCCACCTGAGTGCTTCATCCCGCAGTTCTTTTACATGTCAGTAAATCTAAGGGTTGTGACTTTTAAGCACATTTTAAAACCATCGATCTGAGACGAATTTGAACCCATTACTTTGGGATCAGTAGGCCAGTGCCTAACTTAGCCACCCAGGAATAATTCTGGCCAAATAATAGTTCCCAACCTCCAGCGGAGAATTCAACCCGGAACCCTTGAATTTGAAAGCTGGCATTCTAACCATCCGACCAGGGACAGACTGTACCGGGATTGTTGGAAAGCCTGCTGGTGGTTTTTCTGGACATTGTTTACGGGAACTATTTTCAAATAAAATCGTAAATCTTACAAAATATGATGTGAAGATTTTACAAAAATATTATGAACTATGAAAATTTTTGCACTGAACTCTTTTCACTGCAAAACGTAAAAACGCTTGGTCTCATAATCTTAGCAATCACGGTTTAGAATATGAAAGTTCATATTTTGCTTGTCTGTAGTAACAACTATTCACAGCAAGGTCAGATGACTTGCTACATTTAACGTTGCATACGCTTTTTAATAAAATAAGTTTGTTTGAAGACAAACCTCTTTGCTTCAAATTAACCAGTTTTTCCTTTGCATAAATTTCTTCAAAAGAAGAGCATATTGGCTGCCCATTCGAGCGGGACATACAGTCGTGGAAATAAGTATTCATACAGTACTACAATTTAAATTGATCATTGATATTTGGCATCTAGAAGAAAATAATATTTAAAAAAAAAAGGCGGTTGAGAGTTGAATTTGCTCGAAGTATGTATATAAGCAAGAACTCACGTTTCTGCGATAAAGAACTGTTCACAGATGAAAGTAAATGTAACATATTTGTAAATTATAGCAGAATTTTGGTGTGCAGGAGACCAAATACTGAGCTTGAACCCTAACCACTCAAGTCAAAGTGAAGTACAGTGATGGAGAAGTTATGGGAATATATGGCTACATCTGGTGCTGTGCAACTTGTTTTTGCAGTAGATAACATGGATAGATGCCAGCATTTAATTATCCCAAAGTAAAATCTGCAAAAAACTGTTGATAGCTTGCACTTAGGCCCAGATTGCTATCATCAACAAAACATGACCCTATCCATGCAACAGAAAATTTTCTTATAGGTATGGTCTTTGTACTATATTCCCCATATTTTTAAGTTTCCAGCACAGAGCACAGACAATACAAATTTTTGTAGCATACTTGAAATAATGCTCAGAAGACATGAAATATGAAGTAAGACGGCTCTAAGCAGTATCGTACCAAAAGAATGGCAAAATGTTAAATCAGTCTCAGACACCACCAAAAAACTGGTTCATTCCATGTCAAATAGATTAACAGAAGTGACACAGAATAAGAATGCCTACACAATATTAGCATGGTTATGTCATTTTCATTGAATGTATGAATACTTTTTTCCCATTGCATTAGGCCATCTGGTACAAAATGTTTTACTTTTAGCAAAAGATTAATTTGATTAATCTTTTTATGCATAGTGAATCAGGAGGAAACCCCATACTGTTAGTTTACCAAATATCAACTCTAGTTTTGATTTTTATTTGCAATAAATGAAGCCATTCTACATAAACAATGGTGTATGTCTACTTTCTACCATGACTGTGGTGTAGAACAGCCAATAACGAATTTTCTCATTAATGTTTGCATTTTTGTCATACTTTAGATTTCTATTCTAGTTTGACATATGTGCTTGCAGTCGTTGCAAAGTTGATTTTCCACATCTCCTAATTCTTGTTGGTAATATTAGGTCTATTTCCCGTTACAATATTGCGTGCAAATATAAGATTGCTCCTTTCTGAAACTTTAAAACGTGTGTAATTTGCTACCGTAATTCTTCTTTCTGGTCGCCCTTCAAAATGCGACATTTAGTTCGTTCTGTGCGGAGCTGAGGATTAGCTCTGGATTGAGCAATTAAATAAATTCAGAATGTAACAATAAACGAATCCCCTTCAAAATTAAGAACATAAAATATTTGAATAATAAAGTCTTCCTCCTTTCCTGACTATCCTCCCCTTATCTAGGACTTACAAGCCAGAGCCTAGGGTCAGACGCCTGTCGGGGAGCACAGACACCTATGGACCGGACAGAGTGAAGACCTGGAAGCGGGTGGTCAGCCAAGCACCAGGTATGTTAGTGAGGAAGAGGACGATATGAAATGCAGGCGAAATCGATATTTGGAAAGGTGATAATGGAGTAATTGGTGGAATGAGTGGCGGGGGAAACCGGAGAACCCGAAGAAAACCCGTCCTGACGCCGCTTCGTCCACCAGAATTACCATATGGGGGTCCTTGGGATCGAACCACCTAAGTGGTACCGCTCGGCCACGGCACCGCCAAATTAATTATTCAATAACTTAAATTCTCCGAATTAAGTTCGTTAAAATTATCTATTTACCGAATAGATTTTGCTACATTTTAAATTAAATTTTCAATGTAGTAATTTAAACAGGATTATACTTTTGAAGATTTTGAAAATGCACCCAAAACTTTTAGGTCATATTTATCGTCTAATTTTTTTCGGTCATAAGTGCTTGGATATATCTAACACTTTTAGGTCATAAACATCGGGGCCCTGATGATGTATAAAATATGCTGTAAATACGTTTCGATCATGCTAAAAAGAATATAAAAGTCACTGGAAGGTGTGTAAGTATACATTCCCGATACCGGTTTCAAAGGAAGGTTCGCACGACGAACCACATTGTTTGCGTACCGCTCTGGGAAACTAAGGCATGGGTCTCATGTTGCACTTTCAACTATTAAACGAAACGTATACTCCTGGCAACAAGGAATTCATAACATTTCTATGTATCACATTTCATCGTGCTGAGGTTGCGAAATAAGCTACTTTTAGGGACATGGAGCAGATAAAACGTATATTCTTTATCATTTTTCCCTTTTCCTCCATATTGTCACTCCCGGAGTCCTTCATTAAAGCTAGCTTCTATACATATGTACATGCATCTTAGTGGGTGCCTTTGTAGTCTGGTCATGCCTTTTTTTTTTTTTTTTTTTTTTTCGTCTTTTTTATGGAGACACATCTTGGTGCAGAGTAATTGTGCTTATTTTCATGATAAATGCGAGTGTGGAAAGTGCATTCAGGCATCTGCCCAGCGACAGTCCTGACATTGGTAACATCATCAAATATCTGGAACACACTACACTCACAATCACCTACCGGACTCTTTTGTTTATAGTTTGCAGTGCTCAAAGCCGGTTCTTACTGTATACAGCATCACATGCAACAGGTATTGATGGCATGTGAAAGAAATTATTATTGAGAAAGGGAATTTGGAAATGAAGCTTCTCAGGCCTATGTTTGAGGTACCTCCCTGGTATTTATCTGAAGAACCGGGAGAACACCTGTCTGGGAGGACGGTCCTGGCTGGATTTCAATCGCGAACCTCCGGTTCACAAGTCCATGCTTTAACGAACTCAGCCACTCGTTTTGGCATACCAGAAGACTGAAGAAAGATTTCTTCTGTCCAGCGGGAATCGAACCCTCGATCCTCAGAAGAGCAAACAACTGCTCCACCATTTGAGCCTCGAATCCAGCAATTGGGATGTTAATATCAAAATCCTGAGGCTCCCTTTTCGATTTCCGGCTGGAGATAGACTTTTCCTTTAGCTAAGAACATTCCCTTAGATCTTGGAAGTGTGTTTGTGTGAATGTGTGGGTATTTTACTAATGTTGAGAGAAAACCAGTGACAAAACGCAACTTTAAGACTAGCTGTAAATGAATGAACATCATTGCAATGAGCATTATTGTTCCACTCAAAACTGCTGATGTGATGATCTTAGATGGTAAAGGTGACATAAAATATGTTATCGATAATCACTTGAGAAAGGTATTTTGTGCACATTGTTGGCAGTTGAAAGTAGCAAATCGGAAAGGAAATTATGTAGGACACTACAAAGCTGAAGGATAGATTAAAATTCCTATCTCACCAATGTTTAATCTGCTATTAAATTCATTACCCATTGTCCTAAACTATTTAAGACATCAGACCAAAATTTCTTAATTCGCTTAATTCAATTTCTTCATCAATAAGTTTATTTATTTAGAAAAATATTATCTTCTTAATTATACTATCTTTTGATTAAAATTATCGTGTTATTAACACCAAAGTACATTTTACGTATGTTTTACGTTTTTTAATAAAATATGTTCTATTGGCTTAACAAAGGAAACAAAAATCTTTCCGAATTTTAACACAATGGCTTGAAGAGCACAAGTTTAACGTAATCGTCACTGTGCTGCAGAATCACATCCCTGAAGACAATGCAGTTTGTTAGGCAGAGATAATATTATGGGATAGTGGAACTGTCTTAATGGCACCCGTTTAAAACGCAGGTATTGCAAAGTTTTTCAATCTTAGGATAAGTTGTAGTATAAGAATGACAGCTCATTCAACAATGCAGCTCCATAGAGCTTAAATAGGCAGTCATGAACTGTTTTTACTTTCTCTACTGGTAAGTAGGGGAAGTATTGTATTCCACCCAAAAATTCGATGTCGAGATTTCACCGGAAATATGTTTTGAGGCCCCCTGAATAAAAAAAAAGCATTTTTAGAAAAAGGTCCGTGTGTGTGTCTGTGTGTCAGTCTGTCAGTCTGTGGACAGCATAACTCAAAAACGAAAAGTCGGTTAAAAACCAAAGTTGGTATTTAAGTTTAATGTCTTTCAAGGATGCGACACGAAGATTTTGAAGAAAATAACCCCACGCTAAACTACCCTTTACATGGAAAATTGTTCGAAAATTTTGATTTTATTGAAAATGGCTCTAACGACTTTGATTAAAATGTCATATGTTTGAGATATTTTGATGACAAATGAAATGTATATCTTGAATTTTCTGGCTATAGCCCCTGTAGTCGTATTTACTCTGGACGACTTTTGCATAACTGGTAAACCGTTAGAGATAGACCAAATTATACTATACAAAAAATGTAGATCTTGCTAAACACACAATTTATGTCTCAATACATTTTCTTGTAGGGTGAACCATTTCGGAGATATTCCTTGTTATGTGTGTGAGTTTCGGAAAACTTAGAACTTTCGTGAAATGGATCATCGCTGTTCATTTTTTTATGTCAAGTGTGCAAAGACAACAGAATCTCAAGCATTTGACTATCGCACAAAGCCTGCTATATTCTAACATTCCCTTTGCACCAACAAGGAAATAAGCAATAAGATAATTTGTACAAATGTTTGTCTCAGCTAACAAGAAATAAAATATAGGAATAAGAGTTTGTAAGAATGGTTAGTACAAGAGTAGAGAAAGTCATGTGAGTGCAAC